>CM054182.1:97394545-98127045 GCA_028829895.1 Sinotaia quadrata
CAACTCTTTACGTCTAACTGTTCATATACACGCATGTAGAAGCTTGTGCATATCCGTTTACACATATTTCAACATTCCAGAAACAAGATATAACTTATACATATCATTTGTCTGCTTATCGACTTTCATCTACCTGAAATTTAATCCCTAGGAGCTCCGCAACTGAGACCATGGTCATTTTCAAGAGGGCTCGCAAGTCAGGTTTCTTTTTTTGTATCAGGACGAATACTATTATTCTGTACCATTGCTTGTTCAAAATGTGTGCTTGTAAATTCAATTTACATTTAATTATCTTTAGCTTGATAAAGAAAATAGTCATTTGCAATACATTGTCACTTTGATTGTTTTTGTTGCATTATTATCAGGAATTTCTTATATGTTTTTAAGTAGTTCACATAACTTGTACAAGTTTGTCTCTTACGGCATAAGCTTCTCCAGAGCTACAGGATTCAATTGGTCCTACAAGTGATAGTCCGCTGTATGGGATGAAAGGAAGTCCTGTCTGAACGGGATGAAATGGATAGTCTTTACTATAAGAGATGAAAAGGATACATCACCGCTATAAGATTTCTATTCTGTAAGGGTTGAAAAGGGCAGACAACACTATTCAGTCTGGAAGGAATAACATAACTATAATAGGGGCGAAAGCGAAAACCTACTCTAAGAGAGTTGAAGGGGATAACGTGACCATATAAGTCAAAATTGAGTAACCGACACTATTGGAGTTGAGAAAGATAACCTAAGCTGCAAGGGTTAGGAAGAAAATTGTACCAGAAGACATAACTAAATTTGCTTGTTGCCCGTGTTCCAGCACCAGACACACTCTTGCGTCTTCGCTTAGGGAAATCAAATTTGTCCTTCTTGTCTTCATTGGCAAATTTGTTTACATTATCTATAACAACATCATTTTCCTCCTATTTCGTCCACTCAGTATTTTGACCAAAGCCTTGTAGTTAATAACTGTCTGCATTTAAATATGGAAAATCAATGTTCCGCTGTAGATCTGAAATGGGCTGGCGAATGTTATTGGATCCTTACTGTCAAGGCTTCAACCCTCCGCGGGCGCAAATAGTCCCTAGCTGATTTGTTTACATACATTCATCTGCTCTCAGCATCAAATTGTATTATTCCTGCCTCGTTCACTCCCGTCCTAACCAGTCGTTTGGCTGTCTGATTGTCTGTGTGTACACCAAAGAAAATGTTTTATCTGTCTTGAGGTGGGGGGGGAGGCGATCAAATAAAAACTAATGAAGCAAAATGGCATATAATAATTGTTTGGGTTAAAAAGTATTATGTGAGCTTTGTGTCCATGTACAATACTATGTGGTCATACTGCATGTATAATTTCTAATTACTGATTCTATTACGTATATCTTGTCTTATTACTAAGTGATATTAGTACTTACACATTTTCTTCTTACTAAATGATCCTAGTACAATTATATTGTTTTATTACTAAGTGATCTTCTTAGTACTTTCGATCCTAGTTTGGACGGACGCCGCTGTGGATTATGATTATTATTATATTCTAATTAATAATTCATAACAAGTGAATGGAATCTTAATTTATATATTAATAATATATCCCAATAAGACATTTAACTTGTCTCCCACTTGGCGGATCACCTGGCGCTGTAGAACTCCACCCCTTACTCACAACATTTAGACAGATGTTCTACTGACACATAATTCTTTCCCGCAGGTGGAGCTTCTTACTTAAGGAGTAATTAGATATACACAATACGCAGTAACGTCAGCAGAAGGACCACTAGATATACACAAGACGCAGTAACGTCAGCAGAAGGATCACTAGATATACACAGAATGCAGTAACGTCAGCAGAAGGACCACTAGATATACACAGAATGCAGTAATGTCAGCAGAAGCACCCCTAAATATACACAGAATGCAGTAACGTCAGCAGAAGGACCCCTAGATATACAGAGAATGCAGTAACGTCAGCAGAAGGACCCCTAGATATACAAGCAGAAGTGTGTGTAGTGCGTACATACTCTAAGCACTGCTATATGATAACCATGTGAAGGCAATGCGGTAAATAATGTGTATCTGTTTATAAATACTTGTGAATGTGCAAATGGAATAAGAATATATGCAAATGTGAACAATATAATTACAGGGATAATCTATTGCAGTCTATCGTTCTTTTCTGAATTACATTTCTCTGACAATCACTTAAGATCAAGAAATAGATAGATAGATAGATAGATAGATAGATAGATAGATAGATAGATAGATAGATAGATAGATAGATAGATAGATAGTAATAAACTATGCAACAATATGTGCATTATGACACAGAAGTCCATTTAACATCACTATTTGGCATTCCATTTTGTCATCAGCCAATCATCTGAGCGAGGATGAAAGTGATGTAGAAACGACTAAAAAACGCGGATGCAAACTATAATTAGATTCGATCAGTCGGCAGTATTCTCCCAGGCCGAATAGAAGAGATAAGCAGACTGGCACAAGTGGATGGGACTTTGATTGAAGAGGTTTATCTGGAGGGTCGTACTGCTGGGACATAATATTGACATCCAAGGACCACTTCCGCAAATCTGGTGGACCTCTGGTGTTTACCTAAGAAACAAAGAATTGAAACAGTTTTTAAGTCCAACTAAACCGCTTTCCTTCACCTCCCTAGACATGTCTGTAACATTAATGGCACACTGAATGTTTGAAGGATACAGCTTTTTTTTGACATTTCATAAACATTTCGCATTTTTAATAAACTATTACTGCCTGTTCAATTCAGAAATTGCAATTAAAAATAAAAACCTCTGATAGATTACAATGTGGTTCACAACTACTCTCTCTACTACTTCATTCTTTCAACTTAAATTTCATTTTTTTGTTTTTGTTTGAACTCGATCTGATATTTTTCAGTCATTCATTTATTTTAAATCGATTGAAAGCAACCTATTCGACATGTAGCGATTTATCTTTTTAAATAGCCAATCAAAATGAATGCTTTGACATGTGACTGTGACCTCGAACATAATCGCTGTGTTAGCTACTGTAAACTTGAGTATAGTTATTGTGTCATCTTCTATGACCTTGAGTATAGTTATTGTGTCATCTTCTATGAACTTGAGTATAGTTATTGTGTCATCTTCTATGACCTTGAGTATAGTATTGTGTCATCTTCTATGACCTTGAGTATAGTTATTGTGTCATCTTCTATGACTTTGAGTATAGCTATTGTGTCATCTTATATGACCTTGAGTACAGCTATTGTGTCATCTTCTATGAACTTGAGTATAGTTATTGTGTCATCTTCTATGAACTTGAGTATAGTTATTGTGTCATCTTCTATGAACTTGAGTATAGTTATTGTGTTAGCTATTGAAACCTTGAAAGTAGAGTGTGTGTGATTATCGATACTTTGTATCGGTATTTGTCATGTTGTCAAAATGCGCCGGTTAATATTATTATTATATTTATTATCAAGATGTGCCGGTTATTATATTGTGTTATCCAAATTATACGGTTATTGGAATTTTGTAGAAAACATTGTGTCGGTTATTATATTGTGTTATCCAAACTAAAAGGTTATTGAAATTTTGTTCACGAGTCAGTTATTACAATGTTGTGTAGATGATAAGTTTATTAAAATGTTGTTCAAAACTGTGCCAGTTATCATATTGTGTGATAAGGCTGTACGATTATTGTAAATTTATTAAAGACATTCTGCCGGTTTTTGTACTGTCACCCAGATTATACGGTTATTGTGATTATGTTAAGGACATTGTGTGGATTAACCAGCTCCAATAATAAAAATTAAGTAAAATCGGAAATATGAATCAAGGTTAGTCTGCAGTTAAGTATATACAATGTGCGTGACTACATGTGCATATATCATAATGAGAATGCATGTAGATATGTACGAATGTGAATATGCTTGTATTAAAGTATTTATGCATGTATGTTTATATATATATATATAAATATGGTATGTGCGTGCGTGCGCATATTATGTAATTACTTGTTTGTATATAGTCATATATATCTATGTACATGCATGTATGTCTTTGTTTGGGGAATGGGTACTTGTGTACCTATACATTTGTATATCTGCACATGTTTATTAGTGTATATTTATTTGTACGTCTCCTTTTATGCAAGTATGTGGATAAGTAAGTAGGCACAAAGGCATAAGTAAATATGTAGACGCTGAGGTTGTGTCCAGATAAATGTGTTTATTGTTGTCCTTGTACCGAAGAGCACACTTGTGCGTGTATATATTTAATTATGTAAGTTTACAAGCATGCTAGAAGGTATGTGTGTGTGTGTGTGTGTGTGTGTGTGTGCGTGTGTGTGTACACTCCTATTTTGCAGTTACATGTATACTGATGCATTCATGCTTATGCTTTGCACAACGTAAACGGTTACGCGCGCACATTTCGTGCAGATACTGAATGTAAAGTTCTACATTAAGGCCACGTTTATCAGTGCGTTTTCCAGCGTGCCATCGTCAGTATAGACTGTAGGTGTTAGGTGTCCTTGGGCTACCGTACGAACACCAGCTTGGCGAATCTCTCCAAGTGAAATATAAACATCACCGACAATCAAGGCGCTCTCAGTCGGGGCCTTCCAGCACCCAGCTAGGGCCCGCAATACATAAAACTCTCTGATGAAATGATACCACAGATTTTTTACGTGGGCACTTATCTTGTTTTCGTCAACAATACCCGACTCAGTGGAATGGTGGTATTCACTATTTTTCTTTTATCTGTAAAGTTTTTTTGTTTTTTTTATGAAAAGAAGACATCTGTTACGAACCCAGGGGGTAAGGAGTTACGGGGCGGGATGGGTGAAGTGGGATGGGACTGAAGAAAGCAATGAAAGTCTACTATTATAGAGCTCAAAGTTTGGCTGAACCTAATAAAAGGGTCATTTAGTGGCGTTGCTCTGAGTTTAGTCAAGGATATTCGGTGTCTGCTTTAAATAGGAATGGCTGGATCCGACTGTTTAGTAAACAGGTTCGAGAAGGTCGTTTAAGGTCACGTGATCACGTTTAGTGTGCTTTTGTGTGTGTGCTGACCTCACAGAGGCCGAGTACTCTTCTTTAAGAGTAAGTAAAATACGTCGAGAACAAATACAAAGTACCAATTGCTGTTTGAAATGTGTTGTTTATTATTCCCTTTACAGAGATATTACTCAGGCAGATTATAATTACCAGTGTAATAATTATTTATCAATAATCTCCTTTGATTATTGTGGATTAGAGGGCTAGTTTGCTATTATGCGTTAAACGCGAGTGGTCCTTATTCACGCGGTCATAATTTGTTCAGAGATTCCATTCTGGCATTGGTTTTGTGGAAATGAACAGGAAATACGGCACTGGTGCCAGGCGAAAGAGTTAATAGCTTAACTCCATCTACAAGAAAACAATTTCCACTACTCTCTGCATCAAACTCTTATTTCTGGGGTGTAAAAAAAAATATTAATGTGCCGCACTAAGAAACCAGAGTGGGTAACATTGAGTAAATATGATATTAACGGCACGCGATTATGTCAGTTCTTAGAGCTTTGGGGGGGTGGGGTTAAAAATACACCTCCCGACACTAACGAGTGAATACCCTGAATAACCACCATGTCTGAGACGCATCTTTAACGTGACAGAAATACATCGCTTGCATCCTTGTTTCCGGTTTGGCCGAAGTAAAGGTGGCAGTGTTTATCTTACCGATAGGTGGAAAGAAGAGGAGTTTTTAAAGGGGAAATAACTGAGTCAGGCAGCTGAGTATACCTTGGTTGAAAGCGACCTACCTTTGCGCACCCCCAGTCAGTCAACACTGGGTTATGTTATCGCCGTTACGGCCCATTGTATGCTGGGAAAACAGACAGTGCTACTTCCCTTGGTTTCACCTAAAACCGCATAAGCATACGCAGGTGTAATCTCAGTTAAGATATTAAAATGTTTGAGGTCAGACTAGTACATTAGTAACATCAGTCAGTTAGGACTACTTTAGAACACGAATGCGTGCTTGAACCACAAAATGTTTGAAGTCCAAGTACAAAATCAAACCTTAGTACTGTTGTTATAAAACCAATAATAAATAGTTCGTATTGTTTTAGTTTTTATTTGTGCATCTGTGACGTTGTTACCGGAAGAAAACGTAAAGGGGAATAATGTGGAGTTTGGGTAGCCGGCTGTAAGTAGTTTAGAAGATCTCATAATGATCAAAGGTTTGTTTTAATAGGCGGTGGTGGGTCTACATGTTACACCTGTTCTTAGAATTTCTTTTCACATCAAAAAGACTTTATAGATAATTGCTGATTCACTTCAGAGTGTTTGGTTTTTAGATGTTTCATGGATAACTGTTCAGAGTGAATGTACTACGTCGTGTCTTCAGGTATAACAATGTGAATGTGACATATCCTGGCTTATGGGTGTGACATATTGTGACTTCAGACATCAAGCGTGACTCACTAATGCAGTGTATGTCCCTCATCAACTACGAAGTCTAAGACGCACAACTCTTTTGTGTCTCGTTCTCTTCTTTTTTTCTGCATGAATCTCTGTTCATTTCTCTCTCTCCCTCCCCCCCCTCTCTCTCTCCCTCCCTCTTTCTTCCTCATTTATCACACTTTTGTCTCCTTCTTCTGCTGTAATAATTTTCCCATCTCTATCTGTCTTTGTTTTTCTGTATCTCTCTCCTCTCTCTCCCTCTCTGTGTCTGTCAGTCAGTCTGTCTTTAAATGACTCATTCTCCGAAGGCTTGAATAACCAGTGTTAGAAAATTATCATGGAGCAAAATTTATTAATTCATTTACGCATTATATTGACTCGACTTGGCTCCCTCTCTCTTTCACTCTTATGCACACTTCATATTTTCTTCCAACAAATTTCGACGGTAGGTGTAAACGGTAGGTGTAAGGAGACTAAATCTATTCCCTGGTTAACATGTTTTCCACTAATGCTGTTGTTAAGTTATTATGTTTTATCATTGTCGCTGTTGTTTCGTTATTATGTTTTATCATTGTCGCTGTTGTTTCGTTATTATGTTTTATCATTGTCGCTGTTGTTTCGTTATTATGTTTACCAGTAATGCTGTTGTTTAGTTATTATGTTTACCAGTGATGATGTTGTTTAGTTATTATTGTTTACCAGTATTGCTGTTGTTTAGTTATTATGTTTATCATTGTCTCTGTTGTTTCGTTATTATGTTTACCAGTATATAGTTATTATAGTTTATCATTGTCGCTGTTGTTTCGTTATTATGTTTACCAGTACATAGTTATTATAGTTTATCATTGTCGCTATTGTTTCGTTATTATGTTTACCAATATATAGTTATTATAGTTTATCATTGTCGCTGTTGTTTCGTTATTATGTTTACCAGTAATGCTGTTGTTTAGTTATTATGTTTATCATTGTCTCTGTTGTTTTGTTATTATGTTTACCAGCACATAGTTATTACAGTTTATCATTGTCTCTGTTGTTTCGTTCACCAGTAACTTGCTATTTAGTTATGTTTACCAGTGATGGTGTTATTTAGTCATTAAAGTTGTTGGTGTCGTTAGTGTTGCCTTATGATATGTTTCACTGTTGCTGTTGCCCTAAGAAATGTTTCACTGTTGCTGTTGCCCTAAGAAATGTTTCAATGTTGCTATTACCATAATGCCTTAAGAAATTTTTTCACTGTTGCTATTGCTTTAGGATGTGTTTCACTGTCGCCATCGTTAGGTTTATCTGGCACTTAACTGTGATTTTATTGTAATGTTTTCTTCTTTTTATATTGTTTATTTAGATTTCTCACTGTTGAAGAAGTTTTTATTATTATGCACTTTTTTTTTTTGCACAACATTCTTATGTAAAAGTGAAACGAAGAATCAATTAATCTTTTTCATCTAGCGAAATGAAAGTAAGGAAACAATATTCTGCTTTATGGCTTACGTCATCAACTGTCCACTGCAATGAGTTCTTCTTACTCGCCACAAATAAAAAGAAAATAAAAATAAAGCTCCTGGAGCATACTTGTGTACGGAAGGGCTCCTGGTAAAAGGATGATTCTCTAAGTTCCTCTTAGAAAGGTAGCTAAAGAATTTTAAGCATCGCCGTTTCTATATCTTTCAAAGAAATCTCTGAAACTCGCCAAAAGCACACCTCTGCATCAATCCCAACATTCTGCGGAAATAAAGAGAAATGCGGAAAGACGGTTCGAAATGGGGGCCCATAAAATTATGTGCAGAAGAACAGTGAAGAAGATGCTGAAGTAAGACAGGTTGATTTTTTCCCCTTGTCATGGTTTATGGCCCAGTCCCTGGAACAGCATAGAGGCAGGGTAAGAAGGCAAGGAGTGGGGGAGAGAATGCACTTACTGTATCTTCACTCTGTGAAGCGCAAGAAAATCTAACCGCCATATTACAGAAATTTTCTCATCTGTCGAGATCAGTTTTTCTCTAGTCTTTCCAAACCCCCACCTCATCCAACCCCTCCCCATCCTGCTGTTACTATTCAAGTCACAATGAGTTATCATAAAAATCCTCACAACTTGAAGATGTGGAAGGAAAATATTTTTAATGGTTCGAAAGATTCCTTGGATAACGCTTGATAGGCGCTGCAGACAGTCTGTGCAATTATTTGGAGTTGATGGAAAGCTATTTTTAGGGCGCCAAAAGGCAGTCATGGCTTTCAAATTGTTTGCAGATAGCTTAGTTGTGGAAGTCTGGGCTTCTCTGACCTATCAGGATTGCATCTTTTCAGTGTGCTTCCTGCAGGCAAGAGGGGTTAGCCAATCAGCGATCGTGTAT
The DNA here is from genome assembly GCA_028829895.1 of Sinotaia quadrata. Taxonomy (NCBI): domain Eukaryota; kingdom Metazoa; phylum Mollusca; class Gastropoda; order Architaenioglossa; family Viviparidae; genus Sinotaia; species Sinotaia quadrata. The sequence continues at coordinate 97,403,327 of CM054182.1, forward strand.
CTTCACTGCATCACTGAAGCGTGTTGACCATTGACTGATCATCAGAGACGACAAGCAGAGACGTATGAGGCGAAAATAATTACTGTTCGGTTAAGTCCGTTAAGATGTCGCTGCACGACTGGCTCTGCTTGAATGGAATGTTCTGCTAATGTCGTGAGGTCTTCGGACAAGTTATTGTCAAGTGGGGCGTGTGTGAATCCCTAAACGTTTTACGTAAACATTTTTGTTAGCATAGATGACGTAATCTCTGGTGGAAATGTAGTGGTCATTTGCCTCGTTCTTGCACTGCACTTCTTACTGGACTCCAGGCATAAATGTGAAGGAAAAGGACTATATCACGCCTTCACTATTTAAATATTGTTGCGATACTACTATTATGGGATGCATGTACGTGCACTGGTTATGCTGACGCACAATATTTTAAAACCTTGAAAAGTAGTTATGCAATTAAACGATTTGTAGAACAGTTTGAATTTGATTTATAATGTGTAATTTAAGTTGTTCATTAAATCTTTTAAGTAACTCTGCGTAGGTAAGAGGCATAATTGCCTATTGTTAGCTGTGCAGCAGCATTGTGAGCTGCGTGTTATTGCCGCATAGTGGTGTACATATTTGTAAGTAGCAATGCAAAACCTTGTATTTATCCATGCATTGCCTGTAAACAGCTGTACAGCGTGTTTTAAATATCAAATGCAGCATGACAAGTAAGTACATATTCAACGCCTAAAATGTCTGCGCAGCATTCTAGCAGCTCTTAAGCAGCTAATATAGAAACAGCCATTAAGTGGTTATGAATATCTGACAAAGCTATGCAAGAAACATGAACATTAAGAAGCATACTTTAAGACGCTATGCAAGAGACATGACCATTCAGAAGCTATGAATACCTTGAGCTATGCAAGAAATTAAGAGCCTTTTAATACCTTAAGAAGCTATGCAAAGAAACATGACAATTAAGAGGCATACTTTAAGACGCTATGCAAGAGACATGACCATTCAGAAGTTATGAATACCTTAAGCTACACAAGTAATTAAGATGTTTTTAATACCTTAAGAAGCTCTACAATACATTTACGTAGCAGTGATGCGATTAGTGTATTAAAAAGTGTCGGGATGACTGATCAGTCTCAGTACTATGTGAGTATCTATGTACACCTTACTCTACTTCGGCCGTCACTCAGCTTTCGACAGTGCACTTGTTCCTAGAGAGTCAGTCCTAAGAAGGAAACAAACATCAGTTGATGCGTTCCGTGATAATTTTCTGCCTGGTGACCGGAAACTGTCTGAATTAGACGGCAAATGGACTTCAGTTCTTCTGCAAGTTTGTTTGTGAGTGGTAGTTTGCACAAAGGCCATTTGACGCATTACAATGATGTTTGGGGCAGGAGAATCTGGTAAGTACTAGTCTCAGTAGATGACATTTAACCAAATTTTGTTCAGTAGTCATCTGAAGAACCTAGTCGTGTAGTCATCTGAAGAACCGAGATAATTTGATTAGTTGTCTGAAGAACCGAGTTATCTAGAATCATCTCAATAAATGAGTCTTACATAGTAGTAGTCATCTCTAGAACCGAGTCTTGTAGAGTAGTAGTCACCTATAGAATCTAGTCTTGCAGAGTAATAGTCATCTATAGAATATAGTCTTGCAAAGTAATAGTCATCTATAGAATATAGTCTTGCAGAGTAATAGTCATCTATACTATAGAATCTAGCCTTGCAAAATAGTAGTAATCTATAGAGCCGAGTCTTGAGGAGTAGTAGTCATCTATACAATATAGTCTTGCAGAGTAGTAGTCATCTATAGAACCGAGTCTTTTACAGTAGTTGCCTCAAGAATCCAGTCTTTTAGAGTAGTTATCTTAATGACCAAGTCCTGGAGAGTAGTTGTTCTTTCAGCGAGTAAGTAGGCAAAATATGATGAACATTATAAGGTCTCGTTTTGCTTTAAACTGTCAACCTTTACACCAAAGTGTGGATCTATCGTGCTACAGTTGTCGCGCAAACGGCTTCTTGTTTTACTTTCATGACTTTTCCTCTATTTCGTGATGCACTTACAAAACAAAACAAAGATTACAAAACAAAACGTTGCTTCGTCCAAAACAAAGATTACAAAACAAAACATTACTTCGTCCAAAACGAAGATAACAAAACAAAACGTTACTTCATCCATAATGAAGATTACAAAACAAAAATGTTACTTCATCCAGAATGAAAATTACAAAATAAAAATGTTGCTTTATCTGGAGCGAAGATTACAAAATATAAATATTACTTCATCCAGAATGAAGATTACGAAACAAAATGTTACTTCGTCCAGAATGAAGATTACAAAATAAAAATGTTACTTTATCTGGAGAGATTACAAAACAAAAATGCTACTTTGTCCAGAATGAAAATTACAAAACACAAATGTTACTTTACCCAGAGCAAAGATTACAAAACAAAACTGTTATTTCAACCAGAAGGAAGATTACAAAACAAAATGTTTCTTCGTCCAGAACAGGGGTCTCCAAACTACGGCCTGCGGGCTGCATATGGCCCATGGAAACCTTTTTGTCCATAATTTACGTGTATCCTGCCATGCCAAGATCAGCCGCTGCTAAATTTTTCTATCTCTAATCTCTGAGAGTTGAGAGGGAACAAACAACTCTGACCCAGTTTTGGAATAAAGGAGGGTTATTGATATGGGTCAATGATTGTTACATAAGTCGACATATTCTTAGTATCCAGTCCACCCAGTCTATAGTATATGAGCAGTCAACCGTGACTATTAGACAAAGCCATTGAGTTGCAAGCAAATGACCTCCTTAGGGACAAGTTCAAAGAAGGACTGGTGGGTTTTTACCAGTTTTTACCCAAGGAAGACTTTCCTAATGTCAAAACCTTTGCATCAAGGTACCTTTCAATCTTCGGAACAATATTCCTGTGTGAACAAACATTTTCAAGAATGAAAATACATGAAGAAAATTTTTTGAACAAACTTGTCCGATGATAATCTCAGGTCATTGTTGATGTTAGGGACAACAAAGCCAGAAATGTCTGCTATTTTGGCATCCAGAAAACAATTTCAACATTTCCACTAATACAGGTGTTCATGTGTAGTGAATCAATATGTTATTAAATATTAACTGAATAAAATAATATTAAATAAATAATTAAAAACAACATACATGTTATGATTCGTTTTTATTTGGACCTCAAGTGTGTAGTCGGCCCCCAAAGTGCTGTTTGATAGTTAATGCGGCTCTCGGGCTGAAAAGTTTGGAGACCCCTGGTCCAGAAGGAAGATTACAAAACAAAATACAGAACAAAAATGTTATTTTGTCCAGAGCGAAGATATACAGAACAAAAGTGTTATTTTGTCCAGAGCGAAGATATACAGAACAAAAATGGTTATTTTGTCCAGAGCGAAGATATACAGAACAAAAGTGTTACATCATGAAGAACAAAGTTCTGTTCTTTGTTGTTTTAACTTGATCAAACATTTTGTTGGATCTTGTGAAATATTGCAGTCTTGTTCATTTTGTTCTCAACACCAACATCAATAGTCGCATTCACCCATCATAGCTTCTTTAAACGTACATATTGATTAATCGTGTTTACATATTGCTTCTTTATGCTTTTGTATTCAATAATTATATAAAAATGTGTTCTTTATGTAATTACTGATATAATAAAATAATGAATTCCTTTTAAACGAAATTAAATTAAAATTTCTTTATAAAGACATTGATTAAACTTGTTTTCATGTTAGTCTTTTATTGTTTTCGTATTTTTGTGATTGTGTTTTGCTTAATTGTCTTTACGTATTGCTTCTTTATGTTTATGGATTGATGATTGTGCTTATGTTTGCATATTTGGTTGTTGTTTTTTTGCATACTTTTTTCTTTACGGTACTGCCAATGGCGAACGAAGGGGAGGGGGGATGAGAGTAGGGGGCTGTACATCCCGGATGCCATCCAATCATAATTATTTTCAGTGTATTTAAATTTTCAAATTATTTAGGGGTGGTTGTGCCAAAGGAAGAATCTGCCCTGGTCTCCAGAATCCGCACAAAGCCAGATATTTTAGGTACGCCTTTATGTAATAATTAACTGGGGTTTTTTATGTTTACGTATTAATTGTCTCCTTCATGCTTACTTAATTAACTGTGGTTATATATCGCTTCTTTTTGTTTACCTATTAATTAACTGAGGCTATATATATCGCTTCTCTATGCGCTTATATATCGTTTCTTTATGTTTACCTGTTAATTAATTGTTTCTTTATGTTTACGTGCTAATTAAATGTGGTTATATCTCGCTTCTTTGTGTTTACCTACAAATTCACTGTGGTTGTATGTCGCTTCTTTATGTCTACCTGCTAAGGCACTGTGGTTGTATATCGCTTCCTTATGTCTACCTGCTAAGGCACTGTGGTTGTATATCGCTTCCTTATGTCTACCTGCTAAGGCACTGTGGTTGTATGTCACTTCCTTATGTCTACCTGCTAAGGCACTGTGGTTGTATATCGCTTCCTTATGTCTACCTGCTAAGGCACTGTGGTTGTATGTCACTTCCTTATGTCTACCTGCTAAGGCACCGTGGTTGTATATCGCTTCCTTATGTTACGTTTTGCTCGATAGTGTTGTAGGTATTTTTTTAAAAATTCAGTTACGTTGTTCATTTGGGTGGGTGGTTTGTTCGGGATTACTCCACATTCACACACACACACACACACACACACACACACACACACACACACACACGTACACGCGCGCGCGCAGTATAAGCGTTTAATTTGTCCTAATACTTTGATTGTAGATGCCCGGGCGCACACAAAGATTCGAAATGCCAAAATGCATTTTCAATGGAGCGGCAATAACCCATTATTTTCTCTTCTCTTTCCATCACCAGAAGGGTGTTTGACTTATTCAGTCCCACAATTAATGACATAGACATTCAGTCCCACAATTAATGACATAGACAACTTAGTCGATGTTGCGCCAGAGAGCGAGTTTAAAGATTCAGAAACAAGATGAAAGTAGGGGATTTCATCTTGGAAACTTCCAGCCACTTTTCACAACTAGTCGAGTGGGGGGGGGGGGAGAGCTACATATACTCCAGCTACAAACGCAGACGAGCTAAGTCTCACAGTTCTGCAGACGTCCGTGAATCATTACAGTGCAGTTTCCTCTCCACCCCATCCCCACCACCAACCATACCCCCCATGTTGCATGACTGACTGTCAATCCTTCCCTGAGAGTGCATAAAGCATTTTATAAGCGCTGAACCCTACAGACTGGCTGTGTTCTCCAGTGACTCCGGCCTAGCGGAACTCTCGTTTCTCCGGTCAGAGCTCAGCAGAGTAGGCCCTGCCTTTCTTGACTGTAGCTGTCGTGTGCGCAGTCGCCTTCTCTGGCGTGGTCATTACCGAAAAGATTTATGGTAAGAACATATAGAGCGCTAGGATAGGGGGTGGGGGTGGTTTTTGGAAAAGAGAGGTGTCTCTAGTCTACAGGAATGCTGTAAGCTTGTATGTTCTTGCAGCTGTTGAGACTTCCGGTACAGCTGTGCTTGTAATGCGGTATGTGCCCTATACAGCCCAGTACGAAATTTTGTCCGAGACTGTAAGAGACCTGTAGCACATACACTGCTCTCTTACTCTGCTGCAAAGAATTTGACAGTTTATAGATCAGCGTACGTCAGACAAGATTTTCAACAAGCATTTGCAAACAAACACAAAGATGGATTACTGCAGAGAGTATGATTAGATAGATAGATAGATAGATAGATAGATAGATAGATAGATAGATAGATAGATAGATAGATAGATCATTGACCATATTCAACCATATTCATAAATTAAGATATAAATAATTATCTTGAATTTTTTTAAAACAATATCAGTAAATGACTGTGGCGTTTCCTGGTTTCACTTTTTGTGTTAACTATCATATATTGGTTCAAGTCGCCGATAATAATACATGAAAAGTTATTATATAGTTCAATAATCTTACATTTATGCCTCGTTTCCTTCACAGTCTAAACGTCAAATGGACTGTTTCTGTCGTGGTTGTAAAAAGAAAACAAACCAGCAAAGGAAGCCTACCAAAAGCAGTCTAGATGACGTGGGCTGCGGTAAGGCATCTCAGACGAAGCATTGCTCCCGCTATGGCGATGCCAGAAGTCCGAAATAAAATCGGCAAATCTGAACATGTCATAACCACAACATAGACAAATCTCACGAACCAACTGCACATTAACCCTCAATGTTCTGCTTTTTGCGACACCATCTGATAATAAACGAAAATATTTTCGCATTAAAAATATGCATTTGTACGCGCGCGCGCGCGCACACACACACAAACAATCATATATATAACGTACCAAATAAGTGAAATGGCACATTAAAACGACTTCTACCTCCTCCACTGCTTCCTCGCTACAGTGATTACAGTAAATAGTTGGAAACAAAATGTTGTGTCTCCACGGACCACCGGTTTATATAGGCATTGCTCCATGCAAGATGCAAAATGTCTGGCAATCCAAATTCCAGAAACAGAAATGATGGACTCCTGGGAACCATGTTTTTTTGACGACACTGCTACGCGAGTTATGCCCGACATTCTACTGATGCTCCCAGTTTAACGGGCAAAGGGAGGCAACCGACGTCCTGCCGGAGTTATCTGTGTCTGCTCCAATGAGATAGCACTAGTTGCACGAGATTCTTCGAGATTTCCAATGAGAAACTCGGGCCCTGTCTGGCTTATCTTTTTCGGTATACACAATTATTATTTATTTGAATAATAGCAATATATATATTTTTTAATTATGGCGAAGATAGATGTTTTGGTGGCTGATAAGGACTTTTTAAAAAAAATAATAAAAACAACAACAAGAAAAAACAGCAACAAACGCTTACATTACTTAAAAGTACATTTAACAACACTTCTCTTACATTTTAGAACACTTCACATTAAATATAAATATAAAATTATCTCCCTCTCCTGTGTATGAGTATGTGTCTTTCAGTCCGTTTACCTGACTGACTCTCGTTCTCGCACTTCAGTCCGATATGAATGAGTGTGACTCGTGTGAATAAACATAACTAAACAGACGTGAAATAAATGAAAGTATGGTATTTTAACCCTTTTTACACTGTAGTAAATAAAAATAGCCGTAAGAACGCCAATCATATCTATTATTGCTTAATATGGAAATGGTTAATGGATTTTCTTTTAAAATACCCAACAAAGTGTTGTTTGGTTTTACTCACTAGTACAACAAAGGCAGAGCGTGTTAATAATGTTAATAATAATACCGATGTATAGCGTCTAAAGACGCGCGCAGTAACAAAAAATGTGTTTTTAATTTCTGACAGTGTCCAGAGCGTTTTAATATAAGCCCTTTCCAAGTTTTGGCGCTTGTTTTCAATCCATTAATACCATTTTCCTTTCGAGACGCCTACTCATCGGAGCCTTAGGCCTGCACTGCAGTAAGTGAACGACCCCTGTTCCTGGGGTTTCCATGACGCCATCCAATTGTTTTTAGTTCCAAAGGTCTCCATGACGTCATCCAATTGTTTCGGTATCTGCGCTTTTTTGCTCCTGGCCTGCAGCCAACTGTTTTCGATATGCCGAAAAATAAATATTCGTTGGCGGTAAGGGCTCACCCCTTTGATTCGCAGAGCTCATTCTGGGTTTTATAAAATATCGCGCCGGGGATGCTTCCGAAACACTCTTGCCCCGGTGGTTGAAGGTGATCGAAAGCCATGGGTCCCCGAGCTTGAAAGTACTATTTTTCTATAGGCTGAGAAATGTCAAAGCTAACCTGGGATGACAAACCGGTTCCACGTGTGGACTCTACAGAAGAGAATAAGGACGAGGTTTGTAGGGTAGAATCCCACCTAACAAATAGGGTGTGTGTGTGTGTGTGTGTGTGTGTGTGTGTGTGTGTGTGTGTGTGTGTGTGTATGTGTGTGTGTGTGTGTGTGTGTGTGTGTGTGTGTTTGTGTTTGTGTTTTACCTTAGTTTCATCAGTGAGTACCTGCACCTTTGGAATAATACCAAACTTCTTAATCAATCTGCCCTTTCTGTTGGCACTATCGACACTCTCTTGGATGCTACTGGTCTCTTCCATCCTTAACAAAAATTGAACAGCACGTGTGTTTGTGTGTGTGCGTATGAGAGAGAGAGAGAACGAGAGAGAGGAAAGGGAGAGAAAAGGAGAGTGCTGTAAGGAAAACGTCTTGTATAAACATCCACTGACAATCACCCTATTAAAAGCCCTCGAATCTGATGTAGTAAACATTTCTAAAAAAAAAAAAAAAACTTTCATTGAATTGAATTATTCCTTTCATTAAAATCAGTCCTAATAAAATAGCGTTGTCCATCAACGGCATTAATCTCTGTGCGAATGTGTTCGTGACTGTGTGTAAGTGTGTTTCAGTGCATGCTGCAATAGTGGTAGTACTAGACTTCGATGTATCTCTTCTTGCATGTTTGTAAGAGAATTAACTGTGAAAAGTATGAGTCAAGAGGAGATAACTACAGTATGTTGGTTGTTAAGACAAACAAGGAAGTAAGCATGAGATGTATTGCAGGCAGCAGGCGCGAAAGCGCTTCCAGTTCCGGTAATGCGAAACGTTCCACTTCCGGTTCAGTAAGCCTTCAATTTAAAGTCCACCAAGAAATCTCCTGGAAGTTCGCCACCAAATCTGTCTTCTGTTTTATGATTGGGCACTACCCAAGTCATTGTGCCCAAGGTGAACATACAGCGTCACACATTCGATTAGCTGACGTGTATTAGGCCAGCCAAGCGTAGCTCCTGCAACTTCCCAGCAGTAACGCACTTTAATAGCTGTCCTTCATGCAGTGGCAGAGCGCATAAGTTCTGATCCCTCCACTAGCAGACGGGTGTTGTATCTCAGATTTAGTGGTGTTTGACATTTGTTGCAGCCCATAAAACAATCACCCCGAAAGCCGCGTACACGATTTTGGCAAACTGAATCGATGGCTCCCAGTGCATGGTCGCTCGCAAGACCCTACTTATGATGGCGGTAAACTTCAAAAACTGAGCCCGTCTTATTGTTGCCAAGGATTTTTTCTCCCCAGACGGAAGACGAAGGAGTGAGTAATATTGCGTTGACTGTTACAACAACGATTGTCGAGCATTAACCACTGACGTCTGTGTGATGGTTTTATACTTCTTATTAAGACCGTCCGAGAGTACAGGCCACTTGACGCTTGTAATCTTGGCACGGGGCCAGCCAAGAGTACTCGCTTGTTGGTTGTGGATTCCTTTATAACTGAAACTGATATCTCGTTTGGCTGGGCTTGTGCTTTCAAGGCCATGTGCTAAGGAGTCTTCGCGAAACCTCGGGAATACGCTAAGTCGGAACGTGTTCGGTAATCTTGATTATGGGCATGCGTAGTAAGTCTCAAGTGATAATCTCAAAGTCATTTTAGTCATTTAAAGATACATTATATCTAATGATCGGGTTTAGTCATTTTAGTCATTTAAAGATACATTATATCTAATGATCGGGTTTAGTCATTTTAGTCATTTAAAGATACATTATATCTAATGATCGGGTTTAGTCATTTTAGTCATTTAAAGATACATTATATCTAATGATCGGGTTTAGTCATTTTAGTCATTTAAAGATACATTATATCTAATGATCGGGTTTAGTCATTTTAGTCATTTAAAGATACATTATATCTAATGATCGGGTTTAGTCATTTTAGTCATTTAAAGATACATTATATCTAATGATCGGGTTTAGTCATTTTAGTCATTTAAAGATACATTATATCTAATGATCGGGTTTAGTCATTTTAGTCATTTAAAGATACATTATATCTAATGATCGGGTTTAGTCATTTTAGTCATTTAAAGATACATTATATCAAGAACTAAAAGATCGGGTTTCTTGGAGAGTATTAATGTTTTCATTACATTGAGCATAAGCGAAAGGACACTGGTTTCCCCCTCAAGTAATTGAAGTCTGACTCCTGTTCGGTATGGAAAAAAAAAAACTTACTGGTGATCCTTCACCACTCCTAACGTATTTTAGTCCGTTGGATGTTATGATAGTTTGGAGGGCCCATTTACTATATAGAACATGCACACGCTAACCCCTTGGTAGTTGAAAATAGAAAGTGTGGTCGCTGCCTGGGAAAAACTGTACCCAACCCAGGGCAGTCTTAACATTATAGGCCCACAGGCAAAACAGTGCGATGGGGCCCCTACCTACACAACCATTCACAGGAATAAAATTTGACAGCAAGTCACAACATACACAGAAAAGCATGGGACTCACCCACACACACACACACCCGAGCAACTGCCCAGCGTGTCCATGCGTTAAGATGGCACTGACCCAACCACAGTACAGGTTTTGTTCTATCCATCAAGGGTAGATAACTCTTCCTATTAAATCTCTACTTTGCCATGAAATCAGCGAACACTACGCCCAAATCAGTCATTCAAATTACTGGTATATCCCAATGGGAACTTGTCATTCAAATTACTGGTATATCCTAATGAGAACTTGTCATTCAAATTACTAGTATATCCCAATGAGAACTTGTCATTCAAATTACTGGTATATCCCAATGAGAACTTGTCAAAGGCGAGGGTGATGACATGTATTGGTGCTTGGAAAAATATCTACCACAGTGTGTGTGTGTGTGATGTAAAGAAAGACATACTCTACAGATCCTTGATGTATGGCGGCAAATGTATGCTGACTACATGAGCAATTTCTGGTACAGTTAAGTTACTAGAAGTAGTTATAATTGTTATTCTGCTTGAGGAAGCAAACTTCGTTGAAGGCGTCAAGAAAATAAAAGTTATTCAGTGTTTTTCAACGTGCTAAGTGAAGTACCTGGAGCTGACATAAATAATGGGTGACAGTAAACTTGTGTCTTTGTTGCAAAAGTGCTTGGAAGGACTATTGAGACAACAGTTGAACAAGGTTATGTAAAACCTATTATGGTTTCTCTCTAATAACTGCATTTCTGTTCTCTGATAAACTATCTTGTGATTTGTATTGACATTATTGTTGAATTGTACTTTAAGATATAGACTGTGTAAACATAAAGTTATTCAAATGTGGTTTCATGAAATACTGATGTCAAGTAATCTATTTCATTGTATTTGTCATATGTATATTTGATTGTTGATTTAATACATTTATTGTTTAATTTATTGATCTTCTTAGGCATATTGAGAACCTTATGTTGGAGAAGAAAGTGGTTGGATGAGGACTTGCAAAATATAAGATTAAAGATGGATTTGTCTTCTCCTTTAGTAAGACGTTTTCCTCCTATGCAATACTGTGTGACAGTAAATGTTTGTCTTTAAATGATAAGGAAGAGAGGGAACATTTACATGCCAGTATATCCACAAAGTGAGAGAGACGAGTGGTGTCTATTTGAGGATCATTAATAAAATAAATTAAGATTCTCATCACTTGTAATTAATTTCTGGATGTTCAATTAATTAATAGTAATAATAATATCCATTACCTAAGTTACGTTGGCATCACACTTAGTAGATAACTAAGCAATAAAACTATGAGTTAACTAAATAATAGACTTGCTTGGTGCCAAAACCAATCAACATAGCAGGTGCCAACACAACAGTCTTATCCAATAACACAAGTTAACTTGCTGGTTACCACAAGAATGAATTGAGAAAGTATAAAATAATCAAGCTACCAGGCACCACAAACTGCCAGCACCATAAACTGCCAGGCACCACTGCAATCAAACTGCCAGACACCACAGCAATAAAACCACCAGGCACAACAGCAATCAAGCCGTCAGATGCCTGCAAACTGCCAGGCACCACAGCAGTCAAACTACTAAGTTCCCAGAACGACAGTCTTACTAATGTGTCATTGGAATTTAGAATTACGAATATTTAATGGCATGAGATGAGTTCGACTGTTATGAGTATGAGTGCAAGAGCACTACATGCATCCTCAGAGGTCAAACCTCCATGCCGTCCAGTGCTGAACGGAGGGTAACAAATGTATTACCCCAGTGACAAAAAATTATGAAAGAAATGGTGCAGTCATTTGTGAGGCCGAGTTGAAATTACTAATGTAATGCAAACTAATCCAAACTGGGTGAGTAGTTTTTATTATCCATTGATTACGATTTTTGAGAATGAGACCAGTCAATGGGCTGAGATTAAAAAGTTTACCTGATTTGGAGAATTCAAATCTCTGATCACTTTGAATTTGGAGTGGCAAGAAATTTGGTCTTGATAGGCATTAGCTTAATGGTGAGTTAACTGACTGGTTGAGAGAGAATGGGACTTTGGAAATATTTCATGCATTTTTGCTATTGATATGTTATACTTGTGTTTTACATAGAGATGTATTATGTGAGCGGACTATTTTTCTACAAATGTTTGAATTATGATGTTTATGTGTAGTATGCTAACACTTGATATTGCTTAGTGAACCCTCTCATTAAACTATAACACTGTATTTATTATGCGTATGCATTATCAAGCTAATAAATATAATTGCAGGACATTGTAAGCTGAGACTGGAATGTAAGAAAAAATGGAGTTATAAAGCAATAAACTGGAACTTAGCATTGCTCTTTGATTATATTTTTCAGGGTAAAGCAGCCTTTCATTGTGTGTATGATTTGAACCTCCAGGTTTACTGGTTATAAATCTCTAAGACAGTGGTTGATGCAGGGAGCCTCTACTGCATTGTGTAAGTGTAAGAATACACTACACCCCATTGATGTATGATGGTAAGATATGCTGACTACATGAGCAATTATGGTGCATATTAGGTACATATGACAGCAAAAAGTTTTTAAGTATTGCCAATAAAGCCACGAATTCGAAATATTCGTTTAAAAGTATAATAGATTGTAGACAGTCTTTAGAAATAAGATATGTTTACAAAGTCATTAACATACGGAAATTGCTCACAAAGGGAGACCACCAAGTCTACTGTACAATAAAAGTTTGGAAGAGTCAATGGGCCTCAAATGCTGTTTGGCCCCTTCTCTAGCACTGACCTGAAACAACTGCAAACCTGGTACCAAAGTGTACAGTGTGGAAGAACCCATACCCTTTTCATCTTTTCTAGAAACTCTTTAAAAAGAAAATAATATAAAATCACTTAGATCTACAACTGCCTCTGTTTGAAAAGAAACTGGGGAAAAACATAATATAGAAAAAGTCAAATATAACTGTAAGCCATGCATGAAGCACACCTTCCCATTGTTAAGCAGTAAGAGAAGTAGATAAATCAAAACAGGTGAGCGTCACCATGTCCATAGCAACTGTTACAAAATGGTGGTTGGGGTGGAGCGTTTGGCACTTCAAATGTTATGTTGTTCTCATTTATAATGACTTATTTCACAGCTGAAGGTGTAAAAACTAAATGTTATGTCGTTCTCATTTATAATGACTTATTTCACAGCTGAAGGTGTAAAAACTAAATGTTATGTCGTTCTCATTTATAATGACTTATTTCACAGCTGAAGGTGTAGAAACTAAATGCGATGAATAAAATAATTAATATAAAATATTTACACTCAGCTGATTCTAACGCAAAACATATTCGTATCTTTATGTATGTGGGGCAATCCCGATCAAATTTGGAAAAGTATCTTTTTTTCAGAATCATCTGCGGTTTCCTCTATCAAGCAGACATCAATGGCAGGCTCGGAATCAGAAGCCATTATTAAATTGATTTTAATGGACCAAGTTAAAGCATTATTACAAATGATATAATTAGTCATGTTTGGTTAAAAACTATTTATTGTTTTCAAATGATCTCATGAAGTAGTTATAGTTTTAGTTTTAGTTGTAGGTTTTTTTTTATTTAATAAAGAGTACATTACATTTCATTTCGATGTATGGTGGATTTTAAGTAAAGTATTTAAAATACAATATTTTATAGGTAAATGTTCATCAGAATAGGTTTTTCTATGTAATCATTTGAAGGTGGTAAATTAATGTCTGACAAGCTGGTGCATTGATGACTGACAAGCTGGTGCATTGATGACTGACAAGCTGGTGCATTGATGACTGACAAGCTGGTGCATTGATGACTGACAAGCTGGTGCATTGATGACTGACAAGCTGGTAAATTGATGACTGACAAGCTGGTGCATTGATGACTATGCTAGAATATTTATTTTATGAAATGTATTATTATTTCCTTCTCTTGTGTGTGTGTGTGCGTGCAAGTGAATGTTAGTGTGTATGCTCGTGAATGAGTGTGTGTGTGAGTGTGAATGTGAATGTGAGTGTGTGTTGTCCTGTTAGTGTCCTATAATTTTTAATTAGTATTCTAATTATTGATATTTAATCTTCTAGCTCAAGAAAATATGCCACTTAAGATAGGGACCTGGAAGGGGGCGGGGGGGGATAATTTCCATAAATGTAAGAGGACACGTTCTAGGGGTAAAGATAACAAGAATGGAGTGAAATATCTGCACGAATGAGAAAAAGATTATCGATTGCTTAATTAATATCTTTAATCCCTCTCCTAGCGTGTTATCGTCAGTCAAAGAAATATTTTTGACTGATCCCTATCAATAACTTTGCTCTCCTTTGAATAATGCAAAATTAGTTCAGTCTCGTATGAATCATTATTTTAAATTCCTTAGAACAGAAAAACTGTTTACATTGTTGAATTTCCCTGTTGTTTTCAAATTTGTATAGTAGATGAGTTCTGCTATTTCAGAATTACTTTCACTGTAAAGTCTTATCATTAAAAGTTACAAACCGTTAAACAATAATGTCGTTAACCTTCTCTCGCTTTGATTTAAAAACCTGTGAGATAGATAGATAGATAGTATAAATAGATAGATAGATAGATAGATAGATAGATAGATAGATAGATAGATAGATAGGTTGATAGATAGATAGATAGATAGATAGGTAGGTAGGTAGGTATGTAGATAGATAGATAGGTAGGTAGGTAGGTACGTAGATAGATAGATAGATAGATAGATAGATAGATAGATAGATAGATAGATAGATAGATAGATAGATAGATAGATAGATAGATAGATAGATAGATAGATAGATAGATAGATAGATCAGAGCCCATTGAAGTCACAAGGTGTAACCGACCACTCTACCTGCCTGCTCAACTTGATTGCTGGAAACATGACGGGAATGCTGGGACTGACAGTCGTGTCTCAGAGCTGATCTTAGTCTGATATGTTGTACCATGCGTGAAACATTCTTCAAACTAACTGAAATAAAGAAATGCAGTGCATATGACTTGCCTGTAATTCCACCAAGTTACGTGGCATAATGTATCGTTTGTAACATTAAAATTCTTGTTTATTTGCTTATTTTCAAAGTTACACACGCATACGCGCGTACGCACACACTCACACACACACACACACACACACACACACACACAACTTTATTAGCAGCCAAGAATGTCTTGTTACTTACTAATCAGTTGCTATATTGATAAACTCACAGTGCTGGGACAGTCTTTCATTGCAGCTTTCTATCACTGCAAAACCTGCCAGCTGTAGGCAAGAAGCCCTTGACAGACGGCTCTTTATCACTGTCACTAAGTGCGAAACCTGCCAGTCGTAGACAAGAAACCCCGACAGACGGCTCTTTATCACTGTCACTAACTATGAAACCTGTGAGTCCTGAACAAGAAACCCTTGACAGACAGCGTTAGATGTCAGCAGGAGATGATAGATACTTGAAACCAAAACCCAGATTGCCTCTGTGCTGCGCAAGCAAACAAGCAACCCACAAGACATGCAGCTGCATGTACATCATTACCAACATGGCTGCCTGTTTCGACCAAGCTAGACTTGATGATTAAATTGTGATCCTTCAGAACCTCGGATCTTAAATCCCAAACTTGATACATCTCTTCCCTTATCATTATTCTATAAATGTAAGCCTGTTAACCTCCGGCATTTCTAATTCTGCGTAGTAATACATCATTAAGACGCGCAAGTTCACTCGTGCTGTCTTGGGTACGTCATTCCTATTTTCATGTTGTCATCTTGTCATCTTGTCATCTTGTCAGCGCATGGATATAATGAACTCACTGCCATGACCGGAATCGTATCTGTGAGCTCTTCGTTTTCCATGACTGTATTACTGCTAGTCTTTTATAAGCAACACTTCACCTCGGCCTGAAAGTGGTGACAAAGGGTCTGTAATTTATCGACTAATACGCGCAATGTGATTATAGTTAACGTCCCTGTACGCATTAATTGACGTCATTTGTGACACAAAATGTCTTTGGAACTCATATTCATGGGCTCAGCATTATTGTTCTAATCTACCGGAAGTCATAAAGTCCAAGTCACTGCCAGACAATAATACTTCCTTGATCTCAGCTCACGGCGTAGAACAATGGCATGAGTTTTTATTTTCAAACCATAGGTAGCTAACTAATTTTAAAGCCAAAAATAATGACGACGACAATTATGCCGATGCTGCTGGTGGTAATGATGATAATAACGACAACAACGATTGATTGGTGACTTTGCTGATGGCGGCGACCACGACGATTGATTGATGACTTTGCTGATGGCGACGACAACGACGAGGATGACGACGACGACATGAGGATAAAATAAAAATATTTTTAACTACAACACTTTGTAAAGATGTTCGCATGTTTACACTCCTGATAAAAACTTATCCTCATCATTAGAAAGACACATTTTGAACAATCCGATGTAAAGAATAAGTTGTACGGTCAACATCCATTTGCTTATCAAGGTCATTCAACCTGTAATTGCGGACTTTTGAGCTGAGGCCAAAGAGATCTTTTCGTGAAGACTCAGATAGTATCTTGTACATCAGCAAGACTAGCGATGCCTCTTCTGCGTCACTGTTTATTTCAACTGTACAGTTGTAAATCCATTGCATTTCTACTATGAATAACACTGTTTCCTTTTATCTAACTTTGTAAGTACATTTATTTGTTATTCTTTTTGTAAGTACATTTATTTCTCTTTGTAAATACATTTATTTGTTATTCTCGTTGTAAGTACATTTATTTGTTATTCTTTTTGTAAGTACATTTATTTGTTATTCTCTTTGTAAGTACATTTATTTGTTATTCTTTTTGTAAGTACATTTATTTGTTATTCTCGTTGTAAGTACATTTATTTGTTGTTCTTTTTGTAAGTACATTTATTTCTACTTCTCTTTGTAAATACATTTATTTCTACTTCTCTTTATAAATACATTTATTTTGTTATTCTCTTGGTAAGTACATGGTGGTATCATCGATTAAATAACAATTCAAATAAATGACCTGGACAAAAAACAAGAAAACTACTCACAATACAATAAAGCTTTACATCCAAAAGCAAATGTAGACAGACTATATTATCTCGGAAATGGGAGGCAGAGATCTCAAGAAAATCAAACATGTTAGTGAAGGAGAAGTTATAGGCCTTGATCCATTAATAGATGCAGTAGAGATGTGTTGATTATACCAACCCCTCAAAACAGTCGACGAATCATGAAAGAAAAAGAAACAGAGGCATTAGCAAATGCCTGAAACCAAAATCCTCTCCATGGACAGTATGTGCAACGAGCTGATGAAAAAAACAATCAATATACAGATGGTTGAAAGACTCAGGTTTGAAAGCAGAAACAAAAGAACTCATAACATCTGCGTAAGATCAAGCACTAAACACATAATCAAACAAAACAAAAATTTAAAAATCTCAAATGATTCCAAACGCAAACTCTGCAATAACATCAATGAAACAACAAAACAGATATTGACTGGATGTCAGCTTCTGGATGGAACAGAATACACCAAAAGTCAAAATGAAGTGGCAAAATCATACATAGAAATCTATCTGAGAATTGTACTGTAAAATCCTCAGAAAAAGCATGGATGCAACCGGAAACAGTCACCTAGAAAGAAGTCAAAATATTGTTGGTCTAAGAGATAAGAACAGATCGAATGATTTCTTCTCGAAGACCAAACATTGTAGTTCTCAACAATTCCAACAGAATAGCAGCAGTCTTCGATGTTGCTGTTCCAAGTGATAGAAACATTAAAAGAGAGAGAGAGAGAGAGAGAGAGAGAGAGAGAGAGAGAGAGAGAGAATAGAAAAATACCAGGATCTCACATTAGAAATTTCCAGAGACTGTGGATGTAAAAGTAGTAGTAATACCTAGTAGTGATAGGCGCCTGGGGAACATAACATCTGAGTTGAAAAGCTATCTAAATAAAACTACATGAAACCACAGACTCGCCCCACTACTAAAAGCAGCGCTCCTCACAAGTGCCTACATCCTCCGTGAAACCTTGGATCTCAAAGAATCTTGGTAAGATTCGAGACCTTTGTTCACAAGCGACAGTCAAACACACGTCGTGAAAAAAATAATAGTAATTTATTAAAGCTGTTATTTAGATTTTTCTAAACAGAATTATAGTATATATGTGATTTTTTCGGGGTGGGTGGTGGTGGTAACAGATAAACAAATAACAGTGCTTGCAAAGTAATAATTATTGATATTTTCGGCGTTACGGTAATGAAAACTTTCCTCATGACTAAGTTAAAAAACTCATTCTGGACGTAATTGCCATTTTCGGCGCACCTCGTCTATAGCGGCCCATGGCTTCTATTACACCACCAGTCCGTGAGTCATTTCCCGACAACTCTGCCGAATGGCTTGCTGTTCTTAGGCATCACTCAAGGATCATCAAGCTCTCAATGAATTTTTGCAGGTCGCCTATAGTTCCTTGTCAGTTTTAGAGTGTTTAACATTCGCATTGTGAAGTGATTTCTTCATTTGGTTCATCGACCAACACTACTAACTGCCTAGAATGGTGTGTGCACGCGTGTGTGTGTGTGTGTGCGTGTGTGTGTGTGTGTGTGCGTGCGTGCGTGCGTGCGTACGTGTGTATATATGCGCGCATGTGTGTATGTGTGTGATTATATGCATTTGTGAGTACTTGTATTCGTAAGTGTGATTTAATTTTGTAGTTTTGGATTCATCAAGTATTACCATGTGTATACGAAGTAGATCCCACGGCACAGCAAGAAACAACGCTTCACTTATAGTATGTGCAAAGATTTGAACTCTCAGCTAGAGGGAAATAATCTCAATTGCTAAACAGTTTATACGCGGGTCTGGGAGGGGAGGAAAGATATAAATTAAAAAAAGGGGGAGATAAGAAAGCTTTGTTTTATCAAACGCAGTGTGGATATTAATTTTTTTCTGTTATTTATTACCGCGTAGTCTCACCCTTGAGAAAGCAAGTTAAATTAAATAAAACAGTCATATAAAAATTAAATTAATTTAAGATCTTTTTCTATTATTTATATTTTTTAATATTTTGTCGGGGAGGCAATCTGTACTAAAATTAGGGTCCAGATCACGCCCCAGCTCTCTTGCAGCCCCTTTTGGTGAGCACTAACGATGCTCTCCCATATCCCTTCACAAACATCTGCTTCATTGTTTACATTCTCGTGCAGCGTTTTCATTATCAACACATAACATAGCATGACGTCATTGTTCTGATTAGATTTCTCTGTCACATGTATTTCAAAATGGCTAGTTTGGAATCGACAGAATGGAATGGAGTGGAGCAGTCCGACTTATAACCAACTCTAATTAACCACTCGAGTTAAGCAACTTGCAACTAATATATGCGTGGAAATTAAATAATTTGCCAGCCAATTTGATTAAAAGGAATTATGATTAAAAAGAGTTATTTCAAATAAATTTGTAAGTCGGTAGTAATTAAAGATCAAGTAAATAAGAATCCACTTCAAAAATATATAATTATGTATTTTTTTTTAAAATCATATTTTTCAGCATTGTCGGCATTTCTAACTGGCAAAGTTCAACAAGCCAGTAACTTTTATAAATCTTATTGTTTTAGGGTTAAATGTAGAATAGAAAGAAAAGTTCTCGATTGTGCACGAGATTGCCACGTGACGTTACAAAGTGGCTAAAATGCTCAGTTGTATAGTCCATTCCAGGTCGTTTCTTTCTTCCGCGTACAGTTTGCTACGTCACGGGAATTTCGTGCGGAGCTTGCTTTTGTCACCTGTCCTACCTTCAATATGAAAGAGTGACATTTTAGTCCTTTATGTCGCCATCAAGTTTGTGTATATTGGTAACATCGAAAATCAGCAGAGACAAGTTGTTTGATCTCGTGTATGGCAGTATCCATTGAGACTATGGGATTTTATACGTATCATCAGAATATCTCAGTCTTTCGACTGAGCTCATTCAACGGCTAATCTAGATTCATCTTTTCACTTGGTCTTTAAGCATTTTATTTTAAAATAAATATTCTGGTGATTACAGAATTATTTTAAAACCTTAACAATCCCTTGACCAGCAAGCTTGATTTCTCTAAAGCTTTGTTTAATTATAAGACTTCTAGCATTTCATTTAGAGAATAGTGCCGCAAAGTACACTATAACTGAATAAAAGAAAGTAGAACTCAAGTTAAATACTTTTGTGTGCAAAATAACTAAGTAACCGGAAGTATAGCACAAATAAAACATTCTGAGGCACTCTTTGTTCCATGCTGTTTTGGTGATTTAAAAACACAAAAACTGGTCGCATACATTTAACTATTTATTAATAATGCATGGTACTTACTTTTCTTTCCAAAAACTGAATCTTTGAGTCTTGATTTTATGTTGGTTAGGCTTGATTTGAATTGGTTTGCTTGTGTTGGATTGGGTTTCGTTTTGTGATTTGTTTTTTTTTTCTTCTGCTTACGTTTTATTTTGTGTTTTGCTATGCTTTGCAGTGGGTGGGTGTGAAGGTGGGTATGTGTAACATCCAAACAGATGAGATTTAGGTCCTAACCATGGTTGACTGCGTATTGCTTTTTATTATTGTTGTGATACAGTGAATAATATGAACCAAATTGGCGGTGAAGGGCAACTTTGTTCAATAAATAAATAAATAAAAAGGAGACACAGCAAAATGTTACAAACTAGAAAGAGAACGGAGGGGAAGAGAAAAGGGAAATGGAAATGATTTTGGTGAAAAGAACTGCTGTGTACGAAGCGTCTTGAGATCACCTAATGTCAGAAACGTACGGAAACGATGTAAATAGCTTGCCTTAAGCAAAAACAATGGCTTCAACCAGACAGTTTTGGATCTATTAGCTAGGTCCTCTGTATCGCGTAGGAACAGTGGCTCATGAGACAAGAGTTATCTTTCCCAGAGAGCTGTTAACATTTGCCTACAAAGTAGGTCGGCTGGTTTCAATGGGGGTGGGGGTGGGTGGCGCTTCTGGCTTGCGCCAATTTTTCCGCGAAAGTAATCTTCCCTTTGTCGGTTTAAGAAGAATTGGCTCGCTAATCTAAACTTGTTTCAGGGTTGTAGGTTGGAGGGGGGGGGGGCTGTCTAGCAGTTTGAGCAGTTCCATTTCAAATAATTAGGAATTGTAATTTGTCTTATTCGGGTATTTAACCATCACTACCCCTCCCCAATCTCAATGCGCGCTGGACCTGAGTGCTAATGGTTATAGGACGTGTGTGGATAATGTAATAAGTGTTGAAATATCGGAATTGATCAGACTGCGAACTAACTAACTATGGAGAGACTGCCGTAATGTTATTACTGATCTTGAAGTGAATGTGTTTGTGTGTTGCATTTATACGTACACGAGTTATTATATCTCCGTTGGTATATTTGTGTGTGTGTGTATGTGTGTGTGTGTGTGTGTGTGCGTGTGTGTGTGTGTGTGACTGTATTCAATTTGAAATTTAGAATGACATTCTAGCACAACTAAAATATAAATGTTACCGAAATATGCAATAAAATCTTTATTTACTTTTTTATTTCTTAGAAGAGTTTCCATTCGAAGCAAAACGTACAGTTTTTAAATACAGTAATAATATTTTCCATGGAGATAAAGCTATGACTGTAAATCATGTTCGCTTATTCTGCTTTCTTTTAAAGGACAAAATGAAGAGAAATTCATTGAAACCCTTTCTTGAAAAGCATCGTAGCCAAGGAGATTTTTTTTAATTTTTTTTTTATAAACGATCCAATCTACTGTTCTACACGCAAATCTCTTAAAATTGTCCGTGATGAAAATGCTTTTACCATCTCGCATTTGCCGATGCAATTAGCGAAGACTTTGGTCATTAAACCTCGGCAATTGTGGCTCTTTCCTCTTCTCCTCCCCGGTACGGCATGTCTTGTTGCCGGCGGGCGCTACCGATGGGTTGAGGGAATCTGGCACAGTAATTGTTGCATCTCAAGTAGAAGAACGCTTTGGGCTATTTCTCTCTCCCTCCCTCCCTCCCCCCCCCACTTCCTTCTCAAGGAGCTGCTAGCAAAGAAAAGAACCATGAGAGAGAGACAGAGACAGACAGAGAGAGTGATGATGATGATTCACCCAAATCTCCGGACAAGCCAAAGCTGATCGCGTATTCAGCACTATGACAGCTGTGTGTGTCGCTGTTCTCCTCTCTCCTTTTTTTTTTTCCCTTTTGTTTTTTCTTCTCAGGGTTGATAGTTTGTGTTTATTTGTGTGTTCGGGTAGGGACGGGAAGGAGATGGGTGGGGCGGTTAAAGAAGGAATGTTTCCTTCTTGACAAGTCCTATATATGGCGGTCTTATTGATCAACGTGAACGGAAGATCATTTTTTTCTTTTTTTTGGGGGGGGGAGGGTCGATCTTTTGGATATCTTTGGGTGCTGACATAACCAGCTGCTATTTGAACGTCTCCATCTTGACCGACACCCTCCTTCCTTTGCCCCTTGCCTCCCCTTTTTTCATTTAATTCGTTTAATTAATGCAAATTAATTAATAGCGCAATCACAGCAGGTCCTTAAAGTGCGACACGGACACGCCCACCTACTCGCCATTAATGAAGTTTCTTCCTCTGCACTTTAATTTTTATATTTATCCCGTGACGTCAGCAGCTCACAGGCGATTGCTAGTTTCGAGAATAATTGTTCATAAACAGTTTGGAGCTTCAAAATCTTTTCAACATATTTGACTCACTGTGACTGATTATAATTTATTTTTTAAAAAATCAGTTTTCACCAGCCGAATTTCATGAGATACACAGGACGAGATCGGATCTGATTTTAATGTCACTCACGCTGGGTCACGTAGTGCGTACTCAACAAACATTCAGGCACATCCACGCTTGTCCGCGCTCACACGTGTTCTTTTTGTACGTTCAGCTCGCAGTTTTTTTTTTTAAAGGTCATTATTTGCTAGCATCTCAAATAATTGCAACATCATCTCCATCGTCATCACCGTCATTAGAACGTAAAGAGCTAGTCATCACCGTCACTTACAGCAATGGTTCCCCAAAACCTAGGATTGCGATATCGATGACGTTTCTGAGAGTCGCGGGAAGGACTCGTGGGAGAAGGGGTGGGGTGGGGTATATGTTGTTAAACTGTGGAGTGCATCTCCAGAGAGTGTCGAGAGAAGTACCGCTGGAAAAAAAGAACAAAACTTTGTAATTTTCACTTCATTTAATTTTAAAGGTAGATAACCCACATTACTTCTGCGTTTATTGAAAATATTACTGTTAATAATATATGATTCGCATAACTGACAGAAAAAAATATTATGTGTTCAGAGTCGCGGTCGAAAACGAAAGTTTGGGAAGTGTTCATAGTCAGGCGAGTTCTGAGGCATTCGTTGAGGCACATGAAGATGGCGCTTTTAAATAATGGAAAATGATTAATGTGACAAATTAGCACACACATTTTAATGTCCCACTAAACTCGTGTTAATGTCTCAATACACTCATGCTAATGTCTCAATACACTTATGTTAATGTCCCAGCACACTCATGTTCATATCATGGTACACTCGTGTTAAGAAATCCGTAACTCGTACTAATGTCTCAGTACACTCATGCTAATGCCCCCAGTACACTCATATCAACGACCCCATACAGTCATGTAAATGCCCCAGTAAACACATGTTAATGTACAAGTAATTTGTCATGTTAATCCTCCGAACACTCATGCTAATGTCTCAGTACCCTCATGTTGATGTCCAAGTACACTCATGCTAATGGCCCAATACATTCGTGTTAATGTCCCAGTACCAAATGTTAATGATGTTCCAGTTTACTCATGTTAATGCCCCTACACTTAAGCTAATATCTCAGTAAACTCATGTTTATTCCCCAGTACACTCATGTTAATGCATGCATATGATCTTTGCTGTTGCTAGAGAAATGATTGCTTAGCATTAGCATGGCTCTGGTGTGGTGGGATTAAGAAAAAAGTTTGAAATTACTTAATCACATTTAAACCCTAATGTGCCCCACTGCAGTGTCAGGTGGTAAAGAGAATTTGAAAACTGATGGTATTATAAATATTAATTTTAAAATGGCTATGAACCTTCAATCCCAACCCGAAATAAAGATGGTGACAATACTTCAAAGAAAAACACAAACTTAGAGATAGATGGAAGTTTTAGAGAAATAACATAATGCTGGAAAAAAGATTGTTACAATCTGTTATGCAGGCTTTAATTATTTGAATAATTTATACAATCAATCTGAAATTTCAATAAGAGAAAGTTTATTGATGTAATTCACGTGTTCCACATTGCTTTGTATTAACAAATAAAGTAATGGAACTTGCGCAAAAAACTGTGATTTGTGGGTTGGGGTGGTGGTGGTGGTGGAAATAATTCTGCAGTCCTGAAATTTTTACTTTAATGACCTTAATGACTTGCACTCTTTCGACAAACGTAATGCTTTACGAATAGAATACTCTCACTTTCGTCCATTTGTGTTAGCCCCATGCTTGGGCAAGTCTGTTCTCACTTGAGTCCCTTTTGTATTCTCGCCCTTTGTAAAGTGCGCATTTGTTCACTTTCGTCTCTTTGAGCAGTGCCTTACTTAGTAACAAGCATCAGCCAGAGGAAAAGGGGTGGCGTCCCTTTGAGTAATGCCTCAGTAACAAGCATGAGCCAGCGGAAAAGGGGTTGCGTCCCTTTGAATTGTGCTTTACTAAGAACAAGCATCAGCCATCAGGAAAGAGATGGAGGAACTTCCTATCAACCTTTAGTACCATACTCTGGAATCAAACAATGGGAGTCTGGTACGTGTGTTGTTATTGTGGACGACACGAAAAATAATGTATTTGGCAAAAACAATCATTTTCACTTTATAAGACAGAAAGAAAGAGAAAAATGAAGAAAGACAAACAAACAAACAAAAATCTAAGTAAACAATTAAACAGAAAAATCACTCATTCTTAAAACTGTTGTTTAAATTAAGCTATTATTGATATTAGCACTGTCTTGACGTTATTTTAGTTGCTTTATTTGTATTGTGTTACTAATGTCGCTGTGTCAGTGATACCTCAGTGATATCCTCATGAATGAATAGCCTACAATAATCACCAATTCTTGCTTGTAATTAGAAGGGAGGTGGAGGGGGGTGATTGTGCAATTCATAGGTTGGTTACAGTGTAATCTTCACTAAATCTTCTGTAGCAAGCGATAGGTTGGTTACAGTGTAATCTTCACTAAATCTTCTGTAGCAAGCGATAGGTTGGTTACAGTGTAATCTTCACTAAATCTTCTGTAGCAAGCGATATGTTGGTTACAGTGTAATCTTCACTAAATCTTCTGTAGCAAGCGATAGGTTAGTTACAGTGTAATCTTCACTAAATCTTCTGTAGCAAGCGATATGTTGGTTACAGTGTAATCTTCACTAAATCTTCTGTAGCAAGCGATAGGTTGGTTACAGTGTAATCTTCACTAAATCTTCTGTAGCAAGCGATAGGTTGGTTACAGTGTAATCTTCACTAAATCTTCTGTAGCAAGCGATAGGTTGGTTACAGTGTAATCTTCACTAAATCTTCTGTAGCAAGCGATAGGTTGGTTACAGTGTAATCTTCACTAAATCTTCTGTAGCAAGCGATAGGTTGGTTACAGTGTAATCTTCACTAAATCTTCTGTAGCAAGCGATAGGTTAGTTACAGTGTAATCTTCACTAAATCTTCTGTAGCAAGCGATAGGTTGGTTACAGTGTAATCTTCTGTAGCAAGCGATAGGTTTCTTCGGATATGGAGGGTATCGGACGATAACGAACTTTCGTTCATAAAATTAAATCTTTCAAGGTATTTTACTTATGAGGGTCTCTGACTTACACTCCACTGAACAAGGTATTTTACTTATGAGGGTCTCTGACTTACACTCCACTGAACAAGGTATTTTACTTATGAGGGTCTCTGACTTACACTCCACTGAACAATAAAGATGGTTTCATAAACTCAAATTGGTGTGTCACCTTTTAATCGCAAAGCAAGCAATTATATATTTAGTTTATGTTATCAATGTTCATTTGTGTTCACTTCGGTGTGTATGCTATAGAATGTCTCTTTTTCTGTTTGATTTACAGCTCAGATATTATATATTTTATTATATTATTATATTATTAACTATAATTTTTCTTATTCATAAGGTTGGTTTTCACTAAGGATTAAATTAAGAGCATGAGCAGGATTCATAAAAATAATTTGCGTGTGAGCCATTAAGTTTTCTTTCATAAACTTTATACTTGTAAAACAAACATGGATGTTCAGGGACTGAGAGCCAACATGTGGAATTTGTGTTTCCCAAATCACAAATAAAAAAATGTCATTACAGTTTTAGTTTGGTATTTTAATACTAACACGACATTATCACGAATCAATAGATAACTATGCTTGATGCATTAAAACTCTTTTTGTCATCTTGGTACATAGTTGTGGAAAATACCGACGTCATCATTGTCGAGCGTTGAAAATTTAAATCTCATAATGCTCTCCGAGAGGAATTAATTAAATTCATACAGAGCAAAATTTTAAAGGTACACGTGTGTTTAATTTTTTTTTTAAATCTCCTTTTGCTTTCTTAGAAGTCTCAAGAAAAGTCGTGTGTTTCACGTGTCTCTTACAGGAATAACACTTAGCTAAAATGTTAAACGTGGACGCAAAGAAAACGAATTATTTTTAGACGAGTTGTGCATTGCAAACTAAGCATGTTTCTCTTGACGGCGAAATTCGTGCTGACGTCATATCCTAGTCACCTAGTGTGCTACGTGACTGAAGGATGCCCTTTGTCGTCGGCTTTGCGAAGTTATAATGCCTGTCTCAGATACCCATACAGCGCGACCATTGATCGCCTGCGCTCTGACACAATTATCAACCAAAAGCTTTTCTGTTTTATAACGGTCTTATCGCTCAGGAAATCGATGTTTCACATGTTTGTGAACACTTTTCAATAGTATATTTGGGGAATGTTGCATCATTTTGGCTTATCTAAACAAAGAGCGAATTCTACCAATCTTCAACAGTCAGCAAATAGTGGCTGGTTTAACAGGCCTCTCTGTCCACGAAAAGAACATAATAGCAAAAGAGCATGCTTTCATGTATACTGTTATATTCACTATCGATCAAATTTCCTGATTGATTTTTAAAATCTTTGCAGTCAAATTGATTTTTAAAATCTTTGCAGTCAAAAGATACTTATAACCGTACGTATTTGTATGTCAGTTTGACAAAGCATGGTCCTGACAGTTGGTTGTTATTTATTATTGGTCCTGAAGAGCAAGTTCTTTTACATCAACCGTTATGGCATTGGTGTTAGGTAAAACTGCTTAAATACAGGATTTTCAAGCTCATTGTTCTCTTTAGGTTTTTTAATTTTAAATTTGTAGATCATGGTGATTAACGGGTTTGAATCCTGAATATGTACTGTTCCATAGGTGTCAAATTGATTATTCATGAGTCTCATAGTGGTCAAGTGTTAACTTTCACGAACTTAAACCTATAAGAATTACTGTATATAATTTTATAATAATTTATTCTGATCATATAGTAGCAGATTTAATCTCTAGAATCTAGATGATCGCCATCTTTTTGATCATGCAACATGAGTAGTGAGACAATTAGAAAGCTCTTGGCTAATTATATGCCACCGTAAGCAGATTGTGCTTCATTTTAAGCAATAATTATTTTTTTTTAAAACAAAAGAAACACATTGTTGTTGTCATTCTTTGGGGTTGGGTGGGGGATCTTCTGTTTATTATTTTTTCTGATTAGGGGCATACAGTTATTTTAAGTACAATCATAAGTTTGTATTTCCATTTAACATTCATTTACATGGAAACTAGATAAGTACTTACCAATCACATGAATCTAGTATCTAGTTTAATGTTCACACGTACACACATGCAATTAAGCATACTGAATATATTTGATCACAAATTATCTCACCTGATAATTGTACGGTATTATTCTTTTTTAATACGAACAATGCCGTGACACAAAAGGCTTGTCTCTCTCTGTCTGTTTACGTGTCATGTTATTATTGTTATTATTATTATTATTATTATTCAGCCTTTATTCACGACTTCTGTTTACTGTCGATTATGAACCAAGGCCTCGGAATCTGACCAAAATTCTGGATGATCCAAGGTTTTAGGAGTTTTAGGAGTATGTGAGCACTTCCAAGGAGCACTGCTTTTAGTAATGGGGCACAGACTGCACAGTCTATTTGCTTGTGTTATAATACAATGCGCACAATTTATTTCAAAACAAAGTATGGTCAAAAACAGATTACAATATGGAATAATTAGCGTATTAACCAAAAAATAATATTAAAGATTATTTACATGTGAATGAAGATCCATAAAAGTCTTACTAGTACTTCTCTTTTAAAGATGAAAAATGTGAACCCTTGAAATTGGATTTGAGACCAATAAATGTTTAATTTGTTTCGATGGGTCTCTCTGGTATAAGCGACTTATTGACCGATCCCTAGCTCAATGTGTCAGCCTTAGTGTCTATTCCATCAGATGGGACGATAAATGGCGCCCCGTTTGTTCAAGGTCGCGGGTGGGATGAACGAAAAGATAGGTCATTGACCTGCTGCCTAGAACAAAAAAAAAATTGTGCTAAGAATACTCACCAAACTACCATTCATCATCCTCACTCTCGCAACTGTATCTTTCCTTTCTAGAATATGAAATTCTCCTCCTGTAGCTTTTGCACCCGTCTGTAAAATCAGCAACAACACAAAAATAAACTGTCAGCAAACGCGATTCGCAAATGTATGAAACTGATGACTTTCTTGTTCTCACTGCAAGTATACTAACTCATGTATGCCAGGTTTTACCCATGTTAAACACAAGCATATATGTTCACCAACACCCTCATTCAAACACACACACACACACACACACACGCATATGCACTTCTATTGACTGAATAAATGACATACAAATTCCGGCTGGCAGGGAAATATATTTAAATGTTAATTAATCAATAGTAGTGCAAAGTTGTTTTTTTAATTGGTAAGAATAATTTATTTATTATACTATATTTTTTCATGACTAAAATACATTTAATTGGTAAGAATAAATTATTTATTATACTATATTTTTTCATGACTAAAATACATTTAATTGGTAAGAATAAATTATTTATTATACTATATTTTTCATGACTAAAATACATTTAATTGGTAAGAATAAATTATTTATTATACTATATTTTTTCATGACTAAAATACATTTTCAAACAAAAACGAAAGGTTCATCTATCCTTTGTATTAAGTCCTACATTTTTCCTTTTATCTTGTGGACGTTGCATTTTCTCTTCCATCATCTCCAATCCAGACATCAATGAATTATCTCCCGCTTTTTTCACAGCCAGGTACACGTGCTACTTGTACATAGTCAGTGAGTGTCGGCTGGAGGTTTTTTGTGCTTTTGCTTTCAAGCCAGCACACGGTCCTGTTACCAAGGAAACGCTCAATCGCTCTATCATGTTGGGACCATAGGGAGTGAGATCACAGGGGTCGGGGAGATAATCCCGTGTCACAGCACTGGGCTGATGGATAGGTATCAGGAGATCTGGGTCCCAGCTCCGTGCAGCTCGCGCCAGGAGGCAGCAAAGTCATCAGCTACACGACTCCGCATTGCGAGTACGGCACAGCCCATCAAAAGACACTCCAGGGGAGACCTGGTCTGGAAGCCAGGAATGGAAACCTCTCAAAGAAATAAGAGAAAGGGGGTAAAAAAAAAGCCCAGCACCATTGTGCTTAAGGCTGCTGCCATCGCAGGAACACGAACGCCAATTGCGCGCACTTTGAGACTCACCTTTTAAAATGCTGTTATTTATTTATTTGTTTATTTATTTATTTTGTTCAACTGTGAGAGCAGCTGTCAGCCAACATTATACTAAGTCATCACTCCGCACGGAAGACTTCTTGCATTGCGAAATATTAAAATGTTCAACTGCCTGTGACACCAATGCCACTTAGTTAATGGATATTATTAATTAATTCATCATCCAAAACTAATTACAAGTGATGAGAATCTTAATTTATTTTATTAATGATCCTCCAGCAGACACCACTAGTCACTCTCACTTGGCAGATATACGGACGCTGTAAACATTTTCTCTCTTCCACAACATTAAACAACATTTACGGCCACACAATGTTTCTGTGAGTGGGAAACGTCTTACTAAAGGAGAACACAAATCCATCTTTAATTGATATTTAGTGAGCCCCCATCCACCCACTTTCTTCTCCAACTTTCACTTATCAATATGAATAAGAAAGTCAATAAATTTATTAAATCAACAATCAAATATACATACGACAGATACAATGAAATAGATTACTTGACATCAATATTTCCACAAATTTCACGTTCGGATAATTTTATGTTTACACAGTCTATGTCTTAAAAAATACAATTCAATAATATAGTCAATACAAATTACAGGACAGTCTTATCAGAGAACAGAAATGGAGTTATTAGAGATATGTGATAATAGTTTTACATATCCTTCTTTAACTGATGTCTCAATAGTTACACAAGCAAAGTGATAGTCATTTATTTTTTAACAGTAGCATAACTCAGGTGATCAATCGTACAATAGTGTTTGTTTTCTAAGTAGCATAACTCAGGTAATCAATCACACAATAGTGTTTGTTTTCTAAGTGAAAATAAATTATTACGAGAAAATACTAAAAGTTATAACGTTCACAAAATAACTTTATTCAAACTTTTAGGCAACTAAGATCATACAAGTGTATAGACAAAATTCCTTCATGTCTGCAGCCAGGTGTCATGTGTTCGTTTAAACAATATTTTAAACGCTACAATTACAAACGTCTATGACGAGACCATCAATCCCAACCTGATAGAGTTAGGAAATGAAGATATCAATAATAGAAAACAAATACTCGTAAACTTGGGAATAACATTAAAAAATCTTTATAAGAAACACTAATGATGAGAAAGTATTTATATATCACAAAGGGGTGAGTACGACATTGGTGTTTATGATTTAACTCTGTATTTGGTTGGCCATGTAAAGGTTTTAAGTATTTTATAACACCTTTTAAAATTAATAAACACCACAAATATGATATTGCTAACATGAGGGATGGCACTGTGAAATGATATTGCTAACATGAGGGATGGCACTGTGATATGATATTGCTAACATGAGAGATGGAACTGATATGATATTGCTAACAAGAGGGATGGAACTGATATGATATTGCTAACATGAGGGATGGCACTGTGATATGATATTGCTAACATGAGGGATGACTGTAAGACAGTATGTACTCCTTGAAGTATATTGTGATATATACACAGCGGACAAATGATTTTAAAAATATCACCTGCAGTCTCAAATGTCACCTCAGAAATGTGTTATAAAGTGACCGAATCACAGAATAGTTTTCACTTGTATGCTATGACAACGCCAAAACATTACTACAGTATTTCATTTTTTCAAATATTAAAATTGCATTAAAGGCTTACACCCTTCCTCTATGTAGATTACTTGGGAGGATAATGAAGGAGGGTATAAAACAGCGAGGGTTTTCCATCCTTGTACAGGAGAGGCGGGGAGGAAAACCTGGAGAGCGCTGTTTTAATCGAAATAAATCTTCACTCGCTTAGTCACGTGAACAGTCCCGCATCCTTCTCCAACTTTCTGCGACGTCTAGCTCTATACTTGGTATCCACCACCATAGGCAACCATCCACCGATTACAGACCTTTCAGGCCTCTGACACGGACCACCTTACAAGACGACGCCCGGTGAGACAACACCAGGCATCCAACCCAAGGACTGCAGCTTGGTTAATGCGCTTCTTTGATCTTTTGATTTCCCGCCTGAACTGGGCACGCGCCTCCCTATGATCGGGAGGGAAACATTAACCACGACCCCTCTCCTTGGTTATATCCCAATGATTAAGTGCCTGTGACGCAGTGAGAGAGTGAAAAGGGATCAAGGACAACTTCAGTATACACTGCAATGGGTTTGATAGTGTATATAAACAACCTTCGCGTTTAAGGTCCGCCTTTTATCAGTAAAAGCTGGCTTTCCTGTTCTACTCTGAACGTGTAATAGTTATTATGTTCCATATCATTTAGGGGATTTTATTGTTATTATGATTAGTATATACTATTATATGATGTTGTAGAGTGTTGGATTAAAAGTAACCTCACCTTTAAAAAGTGTCTATGTACTAGGACCATTACCTAAAATGTCCACCACCACCCCGTTCAACAATACTTTCAGAGAAACTAAGCATCCCCACCCTTTTCTATAAATCAAAAACAAACCCAGAAAAACTTTGTTACTACACCAACTTGTAAAAGTTGTCTTTTCACTGTGTTCTTCTTAGCTAGAAACTAACTACGTCATATTAATCCATTCTTAATTAGGCCAGAGTACTGAGATGTTTTCGTATTTTATTTTTAAATATATATATTTCATTTTTCATAGATCGACTTGTGCTAAATGGACATTTTCAGTTTATTTTATTTGTCTGTGAGCTTGAGTCGCGTGGTTCATGGCTCCACACCATAAACCGCTAGAATGGATTATCCGTATATGTTTTGGTTATTAAACTATATTCTTTGAACTTTCTCTTTATCACCATCACGTGACAACCGGCATACTGTTCATTCTGAAATTAATTCTGTTAGAAGCAAAGGACCGGTCTGATGAAAACCAGATGTAATGTAACAGAACCTATTGCGAGTTTTCAAGACTTTACTGACACTCATTTTCGTTTAGATGAACAATTTATTGTTTGAACTGTATTTGTTACATTGTCCTACAGAATACAATGTCAAGTATTGGTGCAATTTAGTTTAAACATTTGTAGAAATAAAAGTCAACTGAAATAGTTCGTCTCTACATGAACACAAATATAACATATCAATAGCAAAAATGCATGAAATAGTCCATTCTCTCTCAGCAAGTTTTAACTCACTATCAAGCTAATGATTGCCAAAGCCGGACTTTCTCCTTCCACTTCAAATTAAAAAGTGATCAGAGATTGGAATTTTCTACAGCAAGTGAATTCGTTAATCTCAGCCCATTGCTGGTCTCATTCTAATAAATCATAATCATTGGATAACAGAAAACTACACACTCAGTTTGCATTATATGAGCAATGTAGAATATTCTTGCCTCAAGAAGTTTACTTCAACTAAGACACTTTCAAAAATAACACAATAATGAGATGCCCAAGGTCGGGTTACACTGACAATTAGACAATTAGAAATTTATATAACAATTTAATTTAAAAATCGAGAGTGGCACATTTACTGTCACAAATTGGCTGTATGTCTTACTAATGAATTTGCAGTGAGACTTGATAAACACAAGAGGTGTACACCGTTTTCTCTTAGCATCATTGTACGTCATAATTATGCTAGACATTTTTTTTTTTTTGAGTGGGTACAAACCGTCAAATTGTCTGCTGATCTACCTGGGTGTATGACCATTTCCGTCACTTAGTGTTTTGGTTCTTGTCTAATGCAATTCAATCAACAAATATATACAACTTATTGCCATGTATAGTTCTCATTCTGTTTATTCCACTGGGTGCCTGGAAATTATGATTTGTGTGTTTTATTTTTTTAATTAATTTTTTTAAATGTATCTTGGTGGGGTTTGCCGTTATTGTGTGAAATTTAGTCCTCAGTATATGTTTGGTTTTTTTTATCTGTAATAATATATATAGCATTTTTGTTTTTGTTTTAAATATTATTTGGTGTTTGTTTCTTTGATCTATAATAATATATATAGCATTTCTGTTTTTGTTTTAAATATTATTTGTGTTTGTTTTGTCTTTGTTTTGTGTTTGTTTTGTCTTTGTTTTGTCTTTGTTTAGTCTTCACATTTTCCATTTGCTGTATACCATTAGCAATCTGTGGTTAAAAGTTCAAAACACACTCATGCACACACAACACGCATGCGAACATACAACGCATTCACAATGACACAGCATGCACACATACAAAATTGCAGACAAGCAGACGGCTCTTTACTCACACAAACACACATACAAAAAAATGCATATCATGCTTATACACACTACACGCGCACGCATGCAAAATCACAGATGAGTAGAAAGTACCGATATATACAATCGTACAAAGTCGTCCACGTCGTTGGTTGGCGTGCTTGTTCTCACTGCCAGCCAGCATATCTCTTTCTGAACCCTCAACAGCACAAAACAGCATGCGTGTAGCTGGCTACCGAGCCTGGATTTCATCTATAAACTCGGCTTTTGTCAGCAACCCTTTCCCTCCTCCACCCACCGCTCACCCCCGAATCCTATAGGCCGAGTCGGTCGGTCATGAATCAGTTATTAATATTTTTCACGCACAATAAAGCAAGATCCCCCAGGGAGGTGATAATCGGTGATCGCAGGTCCGTGCCAGCACGAGGGCGCCTGTAACTGTCAGGTCAGCGAGACATAACCGAGTCGCCTTCCACGTGTGCGAAGATGTACGTTGACATGCAGACAACTGCCATGGACGATTTGTCTCCCTTTGATAAAGAATATTACATCGTCGTCTGCGCCTGTAAGGAAATTACTTTTCAGTTTCCAATTTAATAGCAAAATCTAAATCAGGCACACACACACACACACACACACACACACACACACACACACACACATCTATAAGAAAATGCTAAAACAAATACGTGAGGTTTTTCTGTGTGTGTGTGACAGAGAGCGAGAGAGTATGTATGTACAAACAATTTTTATTGCTATTTTTTCCTAATATGTTCATCGGAAAGGGTAAGTTTAATTATGCAAGGGGACTTTGAAATTTAAAAACAAAAAACAGCAGAAGAAAGAATCACCAAAGCCTCCCACCAACCACTCACTGTCTTTTTGTGTCATGGAATAATATTCCAGTGTATGGTACTTTAAACTTTTCACCGATGCGACAACGACAAACAAATAAAGTATCTCATTTCACTTCGTATAGGATCTGTGTGTTGCTTCCATGTATGTTTCAAATTATTAATTGTTGAATTTTCGGGAAAGCGCTACGACAACATACGTGTCATCACAAAGAACTGCAAGTGTAGCCTGTGTCGCTCAAGAGCTACGACAACATACGTGTCATCACAAAGAACTGCAAGTGTAGCCTGTGTCGCTCAAGAGCTACGACAACATACGTGTCATCACAAAGAACTGCAAGTGTAGCCTGTGTCGCTCAAGAGTGTTAAAGATGTACTGTCCTTATAGAGCTTTTGCTTTGCGTGCTTTTTCTTTTGAAAAAATATTGCTCCACCAGCTCCGCACCGTCAACGTCATCCTCCGACTTGACCGAGCGGTGCACTAGTACTGAATGCACTTAACGATTCGTGGACGTCTTAGTCTGGAAATAACTGATGTGCCACTAAATGGCAATCTGCGGGCAGGTGACTTTAAAGCCGCGAACAGTGAATTTGGCTGCGAACAGGTGAATTTTGGCTGCGAACAGATGAGTTTAGGCGCAACAGGTGTATTTAGCCTCGAGCAGGTGAGTTTAGCCTTAATTAGCCCAGTCACTTGTTCCTTGGACTCTGCACTTTACACACAGCACTACAAACTCTGTCCGGTGTGGTTTAGTTTAATTTTAATCCACCTCACAACAACATCAAATGATCAGCATAGTTCGGTCTTAAGGTACTGGTAAGAAACTCCAATGGAGTTGATTTCACGGATTACGTGGCGGATCGGAAACGCCCGCACCGGTGTTTACGGCCCGTTATAATGCCTTGGGGCCCTTATCTTGCAGACATTTCGAAACACCATGCAATAGATGTAAACTTAAAATACTTTATTACTTGCCTGGTTTATTAAACCTCAGACTTTAGAACGTAAGGAGATGGTCTATTATCACTTGGCTGTTATTGTCATTATTGTTTGTTGTGTTTGCATTAATCTCTCTGTCCAATTGACTCTTTGCTTCCTTGCTTGCTTGATTGATTGTCACTTTGATCAATGAACGTTTACGTGGACAACTTGCTCTGCCTACCTGGATATTTTCCCTTACAAATATAGGACAATAATCCGCCAAGTTCAACGTCCTTGGGATGAAATGGGTCACGTGCGCACGCAGGCTTAGTGTTAGCATGCTTGCCATTCTAATTTTAACCAATCAGTCTGAGGTAAACATGTGCGCTGCCTCAACTTTATAAATTAATCAATATGTCTATAATAAGTAGTAATTTATTTTTTTTAAATCCATTGATAATTACAGTCGGTTTTAAATTTTTAGCACACTGATCCATTCAATTATCGCTTAGCGGCAGATCAGTTTGGACGCTGATGGGGCTTTAATTGAGATGATCATAATACTGTCGTTCCGGAAGTTACCGCTGATTTTTTTTTTAAAGTGTCATTCCCGAACTTTATCATCGTACTCATTTCGCAACAAAAGTCAACATATCAGAAATACCACAACACCACAAAGTCAACATATCAGAAATACCACAACACCACAACGTCAACATATCAGAAATACCACAAAAGTCAATATATCAGAAACACCACAAAAGTCAATATATCAGAAACACCACAGAAGTCAACATATCAGAAACACCACAAAAGTCAACATATTAGAAACACCACAAAAGTCAACATATCAGAAACACCACAAAAGTCAACATATTAGAAACACCACAAAAGTCAACATATCAGAAACACCACAAAAGTCAACATATCAGAAACACCACAAAAGTCTAGATATCAAATACACCATAACAGTCAGCAGATGTACCAGATGAATAAAATATCCGCTTCGCAACTCATTTACACTTGCAATTAAAATACAGAAATTAAAAACATTAGCTAATGAAAAAATTACTCCTTAGAGAAATAAAAACAAAACACTCAGTACTAATAAGTTCAAAAGAAAATTGCTCCAAAGGTCACAAAGGTCACGTAACTACAAAAAAATAATAATAATATTGTTACGTACACTGAATGGTACAGTACTTTCAGTTTTTACTCATTAGACCTTTCTTTGAATTCTTGATTGGGGGATGTGAAGATATATCCTTTAAACAACCATGATTGACGAGTGTGTTCATTTCAGTTTAGGAATGAGATGGGAATAGAAAGACGTTAATCTGTTTTCTAATTTTTTAAAAATTATTATTATTTTTTATTATTATTTTTTTTTTTTTGTTTTTTTTTTGGGGGGGGGATGTAGCCATTTTGGTTTTGCGTTCATTTGCCTTCGGCTGCATAAAAACATAACTTGTGGAAATAAGTAACGTCATAGCTCTAACGGAGGGTTCATGTTCATTTAATCAAGAAAGAAAGAAAGAAAGAAAGAAAATTAAATGTGTGTTTACATAATTACATAAATACGCGCGATCGTTAATTTTGCAAAGCTGGTTTTGATCCGTAGAAAAGAGTGAGAGCAGGTGCAAGGCACATAACTCTACCCAGCAAAATTATCACGGACGCGCGCATATTGCTAAATGCTTTAACAAAGACAGCTATAAAACGCTCCTATCACAAAGTGTACTACATAATAATGATTGAAGACAGCGATAAAGCCCGTGTGTTTTATATAGCGCAACGATTGGGTAAAAATGGGGGGAAATGGCGAAAGTTAAATAAAAGCAGTTCTGTTCACAACCTTGGAAATAACGCGAAACGTTTGTATGATAGCAGTTCACACCTTTCATCTATTTCGGAATCTGTTAACCTATCCTCACTGGCAGTCTCAGAGCTAACTCCTGAATGCAGAGACATCTTGACATAGTTTGACGAAAACTGGTGTAAACACCATCAGAGTGAAGTCCCCTTTCTTTTATTCTCGTTAGGAAAGAAATGTACTAATTTAATGCTAATGGTGCGGGAACGTTGTTACGCATCTCTTTTGTAGCGTTTATGCACTCTTAAACGACCTGCATTGCATTTAGGTCATAACTCTCGTAGTGTTGTAGAGTCGACCCGAACAGAAAAACGCTCTAAAAGCCTTTCCTTTTAAACGAACATTTTGGCAATTATCTTTTATTTAAAAAGAAAGCTATGTTGTCATGCTGTTCTTGGCTAATAGAAAAGAATGTCATGGCCTCTTATGGAGAGGCTTACCTACGATGGTCACAAAATATTGTTCAATATTATTTTTAAAAGGGAGATAACACACATAGAAAGTAACTGATGAATATCAACTGTCATTTATGATTTGTAATGATGTTAAAAGAAATTAAATTGATTAATTAGTTTGGAAAAGAAGAAGATATTGCAGAAACTCAGTTTTTCTCAATACCATCTCACGGACTCTCAATTTACTTAAGTGAAACTGCACAGAACGGTATCTGTGACAGCTTACGTTATTTACTAGAAATATGAATGACAAACAGCACTGTTGACCATTGCAAACTTAGAAAGATTTCTCTTGCACTGAACTCTAAATCTGAGATGTCTTCATATGTATTGTAATGACTCACTTTGAACAAAAGCTTTAATAATCGTAGACCTCTGAAGAAGCATTAAATAGTGTGTCTGTG
This sequence comes from Sinotaia quadrata, assembly GCA_028829895.1. Taxonomy (NCBI): domain Eukaryota; kingdom Metazoa; phylum Mollusca; class Gastropoda; order Architaenioglossa; family Viviparidae; genus Sinotaia; species Sinotaia quadrata. The sequence goes on from CM054182.1 coordinate 97,442,135, forward strand.
TGTGTGTGTGTGTGTGTGTGTGTGTGTGTTTCAGTAATATCTAAATTTGTAGGTAATGCATATATGTTATGTATGTGAGTGCATGTGGTGAGTGATGAGAAGAATATTTAACGACATACTTGAAAATGTAGAAATAATAAAGAAACAATTTTTTTAAAATGGGTGTGGCTGAATTGATTGCGTGAAAAGGGGTGGAATATTTCAGCAAATTTTGGACTGTCAATTTGTGTATTAATTAGTTTGAACTAATCTCTTTGTTCTCCGTATTGCTTGATTGCTGTGCAGATTTTAGTATATATTTCATTTTTTTTTTAAATAAAATCTTTACAGTATATATTTCCTTCATTACTCTATAGTTGCTCATAATACAATTTAGCTAGTGACCACGCAGCATGTGTTAACTCTCCCGTGATAACAATTAATCAATGGTAATACAACTACATACACATGGCATTTCTCACCACATTACAATGTATATCGCTATACCACTTAGCTTCTGTAAGAAAGTGTATTAACATTCGCAGCATTAAAATTCACAAGAATATTCTACACACAGTTACAATACAAAATGCATAATATCAATTCAACAAGCGAGAAAATCAAGGGCATTACCACTATGTGTTTTTAAGCTATGTCATACGGACGCAGCTCTCCGTTTTACCCCTGTAAGTTGGGTGCATTGCAGGCATCTAATGCGGCCAACCCATTCAGGTGGTTTTATCCATGAAATGAAGGTCAACTAACATCTTAGCTCTACGTCATTGCCGGTAAGCAAATGACTATACATGGGTAGTTAGTATCCGGTTTTGGGCGTGAGCTTGTGATCTAACTTACTTTCCCTGAAATGGTAAACAAGTGTTTTCTGGCCTAAGCTTTAATCCTCAACAGAAGTTTCTCAATTGATATGCAAGGTCAGGGTAAAACCTGAATATGAAAGAAACACGAATAATAATAATACCAAAAAAGGTTATTGAAAATACATAATTTGTTTTAATATATCTTTACAGTTATCAACATGTTTAAGAAGTTCAATAAATTTATTAAATCAACAGTCAAAAATATATATAACAAATACAATGAAAAGATTACTTGACATCAATATTTCCATGAATCCATGCTTGAATATTATTGATATCTCTACAGTCTTATATCCTAAAACACAGTTCAACAATTTAGTGTCAATACAAATCACGGGATAGTTCTTATCAGAGAATAGAAATGGAGTTAGTATAGATAAGTGATAATAGTTATTATCAGAGAATAGAAATGGAGTTAGTATAGATAAGTGATAATAGTTATTATCAGAGAATAGAAATGGAGTTAGTATAGATAAGTGATAATAGTTATTATCAGAGAATAGAAATGGAGTTAGTATAGATAAGTGATAATAGTTATTATCAGAGAATAGAAATGGAGTTAGTATAGATAGGTGATAATAGTTATTATCAGAGAATAGAAATGGAGTTAGTATAGATAAGTGATAATAGTTATTATCATAGAATAGAAATGGAGTTAGTATAGATAAGTGATAATAGTTCTTATCAGAGAATAGAAATGGAGTTAGAATAGAAATGGAGTTAGTATAGATAAGTGATAATAGTTATTATCAGAGAATAGAAATGGAGTTAGAATAGAAATGGAGTTAGTATAGATAAGTGATAATAGTTATTATCAGAGAATAGAAATGGAGTTAGAATAGAAATGGAGTTAGTATAGACAAGTGATAATAGTTCTTATCAGAGAATAGAAATGGAGTTAGTATAGATAAGTGATAATAGTTATTATCAGAGAATAGAAATGGAGTTAGTATAGATAAGTGATAATAGTTATTATCAGAGATTAGAAATGGAGTTAGAATAGAAATGGAGTTAGTATAGATAAGTGATAATAGTTATTATCAGAGAATAGAAATGGAGTTAGAATAGAAATGGAGTTAGTATAGATAAGTGATAATAGTTTGTACTTAACCTGGTTTAGGCACTGCCTCAATAGTTTTTGTAACAAAGCCACAAGTTTATTGTTCACATTACTACTGTCAATCCCACATGATTTTCTTCTTACATTGTAGAACACTGATTTGCTGCTCTTCTCTCAAGGCTAACTTGGCACTCCTTCACTGTAAGAGCTCCCTCGAGCAGAACAACAATTGTAGCGATTCTCAGTAACTTCCTATACCAGAAATTGCTCAATGTAGTCAGCATACCTTGCCACCATGCAATAATCGAGTGTAGTTTATCCATTAAAATTACATACTGTTGTAGACACATCTCGCATCTACCACGGTCCTAGGGGTTTATAATCAGTAAACCAGGATGTTCAGATAAAATAAAAGGCTGCTTTGTCCCTGTAAAATATAATCAGGGAACAAATGCTAAGTTTCTAGATTAATCCTTTTTAGCTCCATTCTTCCTTACATTCAGGTATCAACTTACAGTTTCCTGCAACAGTATTTATTAGCCTGATACATTTATACTGCATAATAGTTTTATGAGCGGGTTCACTAGAAACAATGTCAAATGTTTAGCATACTACAAATAAGCATCATACTTCACAATATTTTAGAAATAATAGTCTACTCACATAATACAGCTCTACGTAAAATGCAAATATAACATATCAATAGCAAAAATGCACAAGATATTTCTAAGTCCATTCTCTCTCAATCAGTCAGTTAGCTCTCTATTAAGCTAATAGCCTCCTTTCATGACTGGACTTCTTGCTAAACCAAATTCAAATGATTAGACAATAGAATTCTCTACAGCAATTAAACTTTTGATCTCAGCCCATTGGCTGGTCTCGTTCTTGTAAATCTTAACCATTGTATAATACAACTACTCATCCAGTTGGAACTCGTTTGCATTGCATCAGCAATTTCTAGCATGTTCTCAACTCAAGTGTTTACTCCAACTCTGACACTTACAAAAATACTATCATGAGGAGTACCCAAGGTCTGGTCACTTCCACAATTTAACAATTTATATAATAATTAAGTCTAGAAATAGGGATAGGCAAATTTACTCCACCACAACATCAGAACAAAATTTCGTTCCCCTCCCCCCTCTCCCCTGTCATCCACCTACAACATATTTCCTTTGAAACAATTAATCATCCGCACTAGTAAAACTATTTTTAGATGAAATTCACGTATGTCCACCGGTCCTACTGAAATTAATAAAAGTAGTAAAATAAACACTGATGCTGAAAATTTGTTACAGTGCTTTATCAGTATGCTGACATTTTCAACCATAATGTAATCTTATAACCGATGGTAATGTCTTTATTTTCATTATCATTTTATTAAAATTCGGATTTTTTTTTCGCCTTGACTTACTTCTTTTATTTACGAGCGAGCCTCGCAGCTGGAACTTTTGCTAAGTGTGTTTGATATCCACTTTACGGTCTTCAAAGGGTTTGGAATGTATACGCGCCTTGGTTGATAATGTTATGTGTTTGTAAAGAACAAACTCGCTGTTTCACTTATTTTTTAATGCGCTATAGTTGACATCCCGGACAAAATCGAAGTCGCTCAGAGACTTTCAAGTTCATTTTTGTTTCTTTTTTCGACAGTTTTTAACAACCTACAGCGATATTGATCGTATATCGGTGGACATTTTCACTTCCTACATGCCATTGTTATTATTTTTGTGTTAATGTCCAGTTAGCAAAAATTTTCGGCATGAGGGTGTGTCCGTGCGTAAGTATATATATATATGTGTGTGTGTGTGTGTGAGAGAGAGAGAGAGAGATGTATGTATGTGTGGTGAGTATGATTGAGTGTTTGCGCGTGTGTGACTGAGTGTGTGTGTGTGTGTGTGTGTGTGTGTGTATGTGATTGAGTGTGTATGTGTGTGTGTTCTTTTAACGGGTTTTAATAATGAATGTTGCAGTTGTTGCAAGTTAATAAGCTAGTACTTGTCTGAACTATCGTGTAAATTACACTGTATCAAGCTGGTATGCATACTTGCACTTAAATGCACGAAAACTCACTGTGATGGTCTCTACCTGCACAGGCGACTAGCATGCATTAATAATACGTATGTTGTTAAGGGTGGGGTGGGGTGGGGTGGAGGAAATAACATTTTGAAAAAACCCCAGGTATCCATTTCACGTATTTACAAACAAACAATAATATTCTGAAGCAGAAAGATGCGTAAACTCACAAATACCATTCCAGTAGCACTAATTGATTTATTTTTTAATTTGAATCTAAAAGAAACCAGACGAAAGACAGCAAACTTCCAACAGTCTTCATAGTATGGGGTGTTGTGCCCTGCTGTACATCTCGCCGGATCCTAGTGAATGGCATGTGGGTTTCCGATGTGCCACTTCAAACAGAGCCGACCACTGAGACGAGACGGAGATAAATATGCCGATGATAACGCTCGGCATGCGTCGTCACTGTTGGTAAAGTAGTATCACCATTCGTCTCTGTGGTTTTCGTCTGGGAACGCTTCCAACTGATTTCACGAGGTATGGGTGGGGGTGGGGTGGGGTGATTCCCGTAATTCCATCTTTATTGGTGAGAAACCTAGAGATTGGCTTTCTTGGTCTTCACGTGTAATCACGCGTGGACGTTAGTTTAAATGCAGGTTGCTGGGTTGTTGATAATGGTGCTGATTTGTGGGTTATTGCTGTAGGTGAATTTGTTGGCGGCTGTTTTCTTTTACCGTGATGCTGGATAATTATTGTTGGGCTGTTGTTGTTTAGTTGATGGGTTGTCATTGGTTAAAGTAACGGTTTCTTCACTAAATTTCCTATTCTTATTTTGACTGTGCCATATCAAACAAACTGGGTAGCAATTTGCTCGAAATGGGGGAAGAGAAAGTGATATTGGTTTCTGTTTGTTTGTTTGTTTGCTTGCTTGCTTCCTTGCCTGCTTGCTTGCATTGTTTGTCTAACAATGAAACCAATATTGCTGACATATATTAATCATTCGTGTCTTGATACATCCCAGTCCCTAGATACAGTTACTAGTTATTAACCTTATACACAGTATGCTACAAAGTGGGTTTGCTTTTCAGTGACCTATTAAACAGTCTGTTACAAAGTGGGTTTGTTTTTCAGTGACCTATTAAACAGTCTGTTACAAAGTGGGTTTGCTTTTCAGTCACCTATTACATATTCTATTACAAAATGGGTTTGCTTTGCAGTGACCTATTAAACAGTCTGTTATAAAGAGGGTTTATATTTCATATTCCATTACAAAGTAGGTTTGCTTTGCAGTGACCTATTAAACAGTCTGTTATAAGGTGGGTTTGCTTTTCACTGACCTATTTCATATTCAGTTACAAAGTAGGTTTGCTTTGCAGTGACCTACTATAAGTGAGTTTGCTGCTAATTATCTAATGAACATCTGTATAAAAGTAGATGTGTTGATATATTAAATTTGATAATCTGTTATAAAGATGTATATTATGCTGTTACAGTAACTTTTTACACATTCCATTACCAAGTGGGTTTGACAGTACACTTGGTATACATTCTATTACAAAGTAGTTTTGCTGTAACATTAACCTTTTACACATTCTTTCACAGAGTGGGTTTACTATTATGGTAGCGTTTTACACATTATTAAATAAAGTGGATTTGATGTTTGTCGTGCACAGCACCGTTGCTTCTCTATACCCAGTTCAAAACTAACCCCGGTTATGAGTGATGATAACGAATGCAAGGACTACAATTGCAACAAATGTCATGAACTACTAGAGCCCCCATGGTGTTATCACCAACAATTAACAGAAGAAAGACATCACAAATATTACAGAAATGAGATGACAAAGAGATTAGATAATAAAGGCCCAGCAATGAGTTGAATAAATTATATTGGCAACTGTGATAGAGTAAATTTGCCTCTCCCTATTTTTTAATTTTAATTGTTATATAAGTTGCTAAATTGTTAGACTGACCCGACCTTGGTTGAGAGGAAACAACACGTCAGTGTTTTCTTAAGCATGAGGCAGGAAACGTGCTGACATTGTGACATTGTGACTCTGTTGCAAGGCCAGTGAAAGACTGTGGAAGCTGAACTTAATCCAGGTTATGCGAAGGTTTACAATAACCTACCTCTAATAACTCCATTTCTATTCTCTGATAGGATTAACCTGCAATTTGTATTGATTTTGTTGGTGAACTGTAATTATATATTTTATTATCAGATATATGTAGAGAGAGACTGTAAATAATAATCATCCATATGTGGATTTGTGAAATATTGATGTCACGTTATCTATTTAATTGTAATTGTCTTTAATATATTTGATTTTCTTTTAATAAATTTATTGTTAAATTTATTTAGCTTCGTAAGCTTATTGATATTGTTACTTTTATGTTGGAGAAGAAAGTGGGTGGATGGGGGCTTGCTAAATATAGATGATTAAAAGTCGGTTTTGTCTTCTCCTTTAGTAAGAAGTTCTTCACTCACGGGAATCTTATGTGACTGTAAATGTTGGTTGATGTTGTGGAATAGTGACAATGTTCATCACGCCAAAATATCTGCCAAGTGAGAGACGAGTGTGTCTGTTGGACGATCATTAATAAAATAAAAATTAATATTCTTATCACTTGAAATTAGTTATGAAGGATTAAGTAATAATAACAATTATCTTCATTAACTAAGAGGCATGTGCATGTCACAGCAACAAAAGAAATACATGATTTAAGAATTGAATTTCATAGATGTGGGGTGGGTCACAGCACAATTCATCACACAGGAATAGCTTTCATAATATACTATGAGTAGTAATTAAAAAAACTTATAACAGTGATTGATTAATGCAAACAACAGTAGAATTCACACAATGCTCAATAATTGAGTCACTTCCTTCAGTAGCATTGTCACTAAATAATCTTCAAATGCCTTAATATCATTATTAACTTCTAATATTTCAGTTTATACAATCTCTGACTTGCTTTTCAGTAAAGTTACAGTATAAATAAATCACAGCTGTGATGTGATGGGTTAGAAATGGATTTAAACATGAACTAAATTGGCATTAAGAATTTTAACATGTCTACTTGCCTCACTACACGTTAGTATTTGTCAGGCATTACAGAGTGAGCAAATATTTATTATTAACCTCGAATCCTAACCTAACACAACAGAACAACACTAACAGTTAAGAAAAAAAATGAAGAGTGTAAATACTCATAATACTTAGGGTAGTTTTAATTTATAGAAATAAAAATGTAAGGTCAGAAGAAATATCGTATAATCAAAATAACGTAAAGGCATGCTGGGTGTTCAGTTTTCATAAATCATTTTTGTTTTTCTGTCTGTGTTTTGTTTTTATTGCATGGCTGGCTATCGGTCAACACCACAGCATCAGGCAGATCTCATATAGCAGTTCTGTCTGAGAGTGAACTAAGTACTGGCATTGGGTTTTCTTGCACCCATGAACAGCTAGGGGTGGTCAAGGCCTGTCCTTCCTTCTGATGACATGGTGTGTTGATGAATAGTGCTTGGAACATAGAGTGCCAATGTAAACAGAATAAATCCTTTCCCTGAATTTCAGTGGGGACTAAAATAATAAATGACACACAAGAGTTACGTCATTTGTACATTAGGATGAAGGAGATATATGACAGTTGAATAAGAGAAAAGAAAGGATCACATCAATAAACAAATGTGTGTGTATACTTACACACACACATTTGATTATAGTTATCAATACAGGGTTCAACTGACTAAACTTTCTTTGCAAAACTTTTTAACCAGATTGGATCTGTGAATGTTTTCTCAGTTGGTACTTGTGTGGTTGCAGCGAAATAGATCTGCTCTTTCTGGTTAATTTTGCGCGTGCATAGATTGCTTCTGCTGGCCACATGGTCAGTTGGGCTAAATATGTGGTGAATTATTATAATCTGACCAACAAGCTTGACCTTATTGCATAAGACCACTGACTATCACTAGTCTCTATGCTATGAAGTAACTGAAGATCTAAGATCTGTCCCACCCATGTAAACTTAGCAGTTTTGGCCCTGAGATCTAAAAGATAAACTACGGGTCGGGAAGCTAATCCACCCTCACCCCCACCCCCGCCCCAAGACCATCACAACAGCCATTTGCAGAATGATATATCTTTATTTAATCTTATTCTTCAAATGTAACCTTTACCCTTCACCCATCCATCATCAGGTAGAGATTCAAGCTTGTTAACACGCACATACCCAGCCATAAATGACTCATTCCAGTTTTATACAAATGTCACAGTACAGTAAACAACACGTGAATCTGGCCCATATCAATGCCGTGACTTAGATTAACGATAACAGCATGTGCAGACAAAACGTGACAAAGTATGTGACAATAACGACTGTTGCTTAGAGAGCCCACAGGGTTTGTTATGTCGAAGAATTTAGCAAATGATATTGGAAATTTAGATGTTAAAATAATGTATAGAACAACCAACATCATCATAATGATTAAAGGCTTAGCCTATTTCAACGTCATAGCTTCTTCCTCGAGGCGCTTGATTTGCGAAATGGGTGAATCCGTATAATTAATCATGACTCATTAATCTCTCAGTAAATCAGTCATTACAAATTCAGTCAAATAGTCAATACATCACTCTGCATGAAATCAATCAGTGAATCAATTAATCAATCAACCAGCTTGTCAGTCAGTAGTAAAATACGGATGACGTCAGTTGAATAGGAATAAGATAGGGACTCTGTATTAAACTGTTTTCATAATCTCGACCAACAGCGGTTCTGTAACTTTGTTTTGGGACGGGGCTAAACTCACCTCTCTCTCTCTCTCTCTCTCTCTCTCTCTCTCTCTCTCTCTCTCTCTCTCTCTCTCTCTCTCTCTCTCTCTGTGTCTCTCGTATGAGCGTGAAATGTTTAAAGCCTGTTAAAAATATCTGGGCAGTTGAGAATAAAAATTGTAAAATAGCTGGGCAATTGGGAGTTAAGATATTAAAAATATCCGGGAATCGGGGAGTAAAAAATTAAAATATCTGAGGAATTGGAAGTTAAATTATTAAAATAAAATAACTGGAAATCTGGGAGTAAAAAAATTGAAATATCTCAGCAGTTGGGAGTTAAAATATTAAATATTTGTACAGTTGAAAATAAAAATTTAAAAGCTGTTGGGTGTAAAATATATCTGGGCACTTGGGAATAAAATAATTTTTTTAAAAGTAAGACACTCATGGTTGCGAGTCTAAACTTTTCTTTACACGCGTGAATAGCATTTATTCTATAAATATATTCTCTCTCTTCACACAAACACACTTGCACACACACATACACATACACACACACACACACATACACGCACGCACATACACACACATGCACACGCACATACACATACAAGAAAAAATACACACATACACACATGCACACGCACACGCACATTCACACACACACACAAACACACACACACACACACACACACACACACACACACACACACTTAACACTTCTTTGTCCCCTCAGCGCACCCATACCCCACCACGAGGACTCCCATGCTCAGTTCACGCTTAGAACTTTAAAAATAAATAAATGGTAATTGACAACCTGTTCGCGAAATCAGCAATGGTCAGAAAATGATATCACCTTTAAACATGAGACAGGATTCAAATACACATATTTATAACTTCCCCTTGTTCATTTAAACCATGTGCGTAGTTTTCTTCTTATAGGTTTCTATTGTTAATGAGTGTTAATGAACGCTCATATGTATGAATAGGTTTGTCGCATTCTCGGAAGTGAGATTTTGCAGGAATTAAGGGAAAAGTTTACTCTAACACATTGTAATAGATCGGTTGCTGATTATCTCCCTTTGAACCAAATATTTGACACATAGCGTTTGTGCTACTTCATATTCGGTGACTATATTTTTTCTCGCATTTTTATTATAGTGTTTGGTATTGTGTTCTTTTCTGTAATTAGTTGATACTAATTCTTTATGTTTAGCATTGTATTCTTTTCGTGTAATTAGTTGATACTAATTCTTTATGTTTAGTATTGTATTCTTTTCGTGTAATTAGTTGATACTAATTCTTTATGTTTAGTATTGTATTCTTTTCGTGTAATTAGTTGATACCAATTCTTTATGTTTAGTATTGTATTCTTTTCGTGTAATTACTTGATACCAATTCTTTATGTTTAGTATTGTATTCTTTTCGTGTAATTAGTTGATAACAATTCTCTATCTGTCTAGTATTGTGTTCTTTTCGTGTAATTAGTTGATAACAATTCTTTATCTGACTAGTATTGTATTCTTTTCGTGTAATTAGTTGATAACAATTCTTTATCTGTCTAGTATTGTGTTCTTTTCGTGTAATTAGTTGATAACAATTCTTTATCTGTCTAGAATTGTATTCTTTTCGTGTAATTAGTTGATAACAATTCTTTATCTGTTCTAGTATTGTATTCTTTTCGTGTAATTAGTTGATAACAATTCTTTATCTGTCTAGTATTGTATTCTTTTCGTGTAATTAGTTTATACCAATTCTTTATCTGTCTAGAATTGTGTTCTTAGCAAGTAATTAGCGATATCAATTTTTTATGTCTAGAATTGTATTCTAAGTAAGTAATTAATTGATACACAAATTCTTTATGTCTAGAACTGTTCTTACCATGTATTTGATACCAATTGTTTATGTCTAGATTTGTTTTCTAAGCATATAATTGGTTGATACCAATTCTTTACGTCTAGAACTGTGTTTCTAGCATGTCATCAACTGTTACATCGTGTGTAGAATTGGTTTCTTGAATGTAATTAACTGTTAACAGTTCCTTAGTTTAACATATAATTATATGGTTACCAGTTCTAGGATTTTCTTGAATTGCTTTCTTAGCATTTAATTAAAACTGTTACCAGTATTTGTAGGACCCATATTTCACATTTTCATTTTCTGGCTATTGCAGTTACAAGAATTGCGCAAGGGAGATACACGATAACGATAAATTGACGACAGACAAATGAAAATTTTGCGAAAACAAAATGCTTTATAACGGCAATGACCTATGAACTATTCACCTTTCAGTAAATAAGGTTACTCATAAACTTGTGGCCGCAACTCGACTCGGCTTTTCTTAGCATAAAAGCGGGATATATCATTTTTGCACTCAGAGAGCGAATCTAATAATTTAATTTAATCTGCAATATCTTTGTGAAACTTGACAAGGCATTGATTTCATTCTTCTGAGACTTACATCGCGCGATTTCTTTATTTAACGCTGAAACGCATATCTCTAACTTTGGAGTACATAAGAGAAAGCAACTCTTAGAGTAAGTATTAGAGTTATCTACCCAACCCCATTAGCAGCATTATTACACAAATTATGTAATGTAAATCAGTTGATTGACGTCAAAAAACGTGTTATTATTTCAAAAGAATTTTGAACTTACTAAATGTTCATTGCGCCTCTGTGTTGAGCGAGAGTAGACTGCCAATAGAAATGAAAAATAGGTATGTTGAACAAGGTGGGTGGGTGTTTTAGGAGGAGAGAGGTTTATTGATGTCAATGGAGCTGATAAATTTTGAAAATTAAATCGTCACACACGGAACACCCTTATGTAGGCAGAGAGAAAACTGATATGCGTTAAAGTAAGATTGACATTTCTTTCTGTCATGCGACAAACGTTAAATCATGTACACCACTACAACGGGCAAATGATATGGATTCACTATTAAGCAGGATTACACTACAAAATTCGGAAACCACGCATTCATGGGTTACAGCCTGTCCACCAAATCCCACCAGCTTGACAACATCCAGGTAGTGCATAGTAAAATCTTCAATGTAAAGTGCACCTTGATTCTTGACTTTTATCATTTTGAAAAAATCTATAATCTTTTGTATAATGGGTATGCCGATTTTTTCACAGATCGTCATTGCATAGCATAACCCTTTATCCCTTCATCGTGTTGGAGACTGGATCAACCATGCGTAACGGTCTGGAACTAGTTTTTAACATCAGTATTTATTAATTTAGTTTACAATGTTTATCCATTCAAGCACTTCACACGAAAAGATTCCTCGAAAGATTTCAGAATAAAACTTGCTTTGAGAGTCGGTTTATTGTGGTGAACAGTCATTGTTCTTGATATGTTCACTCAATCACGTGACTCACAGATAACTGACAAGTGGTAGAGAGCTAACTCTACTTGATTGAATTATCTCTATGTGGTATTTTAGGGTGAATCGATGAATATGTCAGCTCTTTTAAGTGCCTTAATTCTAAATATGTTGATTTCATGTTTACTTTTGTCTACAAATGTTGCCTAACAAATTGTGAAAATAACAACTTCATAAAATGTTTATAATGAGCATCACGACTTCGGCAAACGAAAACCTCAGTTACAATTAAAATATTTTGCCACAAGTAAAATATTATTCTGCAGTGTTAAAAGAGTGGTAAAACAGTTCAAACACCTGCTGCACGTGCTAATTGTAAATTGTAGACGTGAACTAGTAAAGTCAATTGAATATTACAGGGGCGGGGGGTGGGGAATTAAATAGATTAAGTGGTTTGAAGTGTGACCTATTAACACTGCTTGCCACATTAGTAATACAAAATGAAGACTATACATTATTTTTATTACTTCATTTATCTGCTCAGTCAGTAAATTGTAAGTTTTTTTTAAATTTCGTTTCTGGGTTACATTTTTTCAGGTACTGCAAGCTCATTAAGAAAAACATATGTGAAACAAAATTTAACGTCATAAATTTGCATTGATTTGTTTAATATGCCTTTAATTAAGAAATAATCAAAGAAAGACTACACAATTTATACTAATCAGTAGAAATAACAAGTATAATCACAATCAGTATTAATCACATAACTGAAACGCTTCAAATTGTATCAACATTTAATAAGTAAATTTTAATTTTTTAAAACTATGTTTAATATTAATGGCCCACCTAAAGGAAACTCACCAGTAAGATGGCCCACCTAAAGGAAACTCACCAGTAAGATGGCTCACCTAAAGGAAACTCACCAGTAAGATGGCCCACCTAAAGGAAACTCATCAGTAAGATGGCCCACCTAAAGGAAACTCACCAGTAAGATGGCCCACCTAAAGGAAACTCACCAGTAAGATGGCCCACCTAAAGGAAACTCACCAGTAAGATGCTTAATAATCAATAAGGAGTTGTGTATTATATTTTATCTGTATTCATATTAAAATATTAAAATGCTTATGCATGTACCAGAAAATTCCAACGCATGTTCACAATGAATTCATTAACAAGATGTTTATTTAAATAATTAAAAGTTGTGTATTATAAAGTTTTATGTATATTTTATACTTGTACACGATCACATAATTTCAATGTATACATCAATTGATAATAAACACATCTTCCGCTGATAGACATAGAATGACCCGAGTTTCTTTCTATGTTATGGTTCTGTTGGAAAAGAAAAGTCAATGTTACAACGAGCTGTACTCAACGGAAGTAGCCTTTGACCCAGTATTTACGAAAAAGTCCTAGCTAATGTTAAAAAAATACGAATGTTAATCTAAATGGCATCAGCTGGTTATTTTGCTGCAGTTTACGACTTCGATAAATTTACTAGCAATTACATACGAGAGTACGAATACAAGCTAAAGGTATTTAGAGTATTATTTTATCAGTTAATACTCTGAGTGAGTGTGGAAAGAGACGGGGTCTTTTTAAAACTCGATGGGTCGTGTGAGATTCAGTGTGCCTTTCAACATTCCAATCATGCTCTGATCTTCGTATTCATTCAGATAGATTGATAGTAGATGGATGGATGGATGGATGGATGGATGGATGGGTAGGTAGGTAGATGGATAAATAGATAGATAGATAGACAGACAGACAGACAGACAGATAGAGAGAGAGAGAGAGAGAGAGAGAGAGAGAGAGATTGCACAATTTATTATCAACCAAAATAGGAAAACAACAAAACACAAAACATGAATACACAATGATTTTTTTTAAACAAGCAATAAAAATACACCTAGCCAAACATCTAGTATGAAAATAGAAAGAATATAGGATGAAAATGGGTAATAAAAATACACCTAGCCAAACAACTAGCATGAAAATAGAAAGAATATAGGATGAAAACAAGAAAAGATACAAGCAGAAAAATAAGGGGACAAAGCAATAAGAAGTTTGGAAAATGTCAAGGAAACAAGCTACAGGAAACAACCGGAAAACAAGCACTTAAAAAATAAAAATGGGAAGAATACAAACTGCGCGGAACAACAAGAAAAAAATTGAAAAATAATAACAAGAAAATAAACACACGTAAACAATTGCCCCCTATCTTTAAAGTAGCTGCCAGTTCCTGATGCCAATTGATTTTATAAATCGCCAACCTCTACAACTTTGAGACAGAGAAAGGGGAGAAAACCACTGGACATGCTTGAACCGTGATCAGACTGCGTATCTGTGAACATAACTCACATTACCTGAGCAAGTAGTTCACCCACACACTCACTCATACACAGACACAATTGCATGCACTCGCACGCACACGCTATCTTTGTCCCTATTATACTTATGATTGAAATAATTTTTTCATCTCTGGTTTGATGTGCTCATAAAGCAAGAACGAACGCCACAGCCTAGGCCAGTCTGTCTGCGAAGTAAGACCTTACAGGCTACAGAAGTAAAAATGAAAAATAAATAAGAATAAAAATTTCAGTGTGAACATCGTTTAAGACCTTGCCAGCAGCGCAAACATATATAAGCTGAAGAAAGATTACAAGGAGTCGACAACTATTCACAGTGGAAATTGCGGCGTTCTTTTCTCCCCTTCGTCTTCCAGTTCAATTTCGCACCAATCAAACTTGTCAATTACTCTATATAGATTTGTGCTGAACGCCTGAAATCGTGTAAAGCAGAGATTATTTTGTCATTGCACAAGTTGCGTGACTAAGTGATGACGTTTTGTCACGTGGTTGTGACTCACGTCCAATACCGATTCTACGAAGGCGAACAGGGCGAACAAAAAAATGCAACCCTCTTGAGAAGGACCTGTTGAATTGATAAGAGACGAGAACAAGAAGGGAAGGCAACGTGGATGGGAGGAGGGGTGTGTGTGTGTGTGTGTGTGTGTGTGTGTGTGTGTGTGTGTGTGTAAGAAGATGGGGTAGGCGCACGGCGAGTAGTCTGCCTTTTATTGCCCATTGATTTGATTAGCACTCCCTCTTTCTGTAGTTGATTAATTTGTCGCAAATCGTTTTCCCTAAGAGATTTCCAGCACTGTGCAGTGGGAGCGATGTGTGACCCTTTTGGACACGAAAAGCATTAAAACGCAAGAGTTGTGTCCCCCGAGTGGGTTCTCTGTAACTTTAAGCTGCGGAGTTGATTTCAGAGAGGAACCTATTCACCGACCTTTGTCCTCTATGTTATAAACAAAATGCGACTGTACAACATTCTAATGTTTAATAGTCCATAAGTGTAGCTCTGAAATTACCGCTATAAATTCACCTTTTTTTAAGGGAAATCCTTTGTTTGCTTTTAATCGTTTTAAGAAGAAGTGAATCCTGAGGAGATCGTGATTCGTGTCAATCCGTGGATAGATTTATGCTATCTCTTTACATTAAAGTGTAAACAAGAATGTCAACGCAGGGTACACCATAGACTGGCATCAGTATAGACGGAGTAAAGGGTTTTTGTTTTTGTTTTTTTGTTACGAAAGTTAAACAGGGCTATGTTGCTGTTTACACACAGAAAGAGACAGAATTTAAAAAAATAATTAATTATTTCATGTGTTTGCATAAGCGTGTGTGAATACATATACGCGTGTAACTGTGTGTTGTCTATATGTGTGTGCATTAGCGCGTGTGGTGTATCTGTGTTTTAGGGGTTGTGGTATATGTGTGTGCGTGTGTTTGTTCTATATGTGTGTATATTAGCGTATGTGCTATATGTATATGTTTGTGCTTGTTGCATTACGAGTGTGCTGTTGCATTGTTTGTGTGTGTTTCATTATGTTTGAGCTTTTGCATAATGTGTGTGTTGCATTATGTTTGAGCTTGTTGCATAATGTGTGCTGTTGCATTATGTTTGTGCTTGTTGCATAATGTGTGTGCTTGCATGATGTTTATGCTGTTGCATTATGTTTGTGCTGTTGCATAATGTGTGTGCTTGCATGATGTTTATGCTGTTGCATTATGTGTGCTGTTGCATAATGTGTGTGCTTGCATGATGTTTATGCTGTTGCATTATGTGAGTGCTTGTTGCATAATGTGTACTTTGTTGCATTGATTGTACCTCTTGCTTTATGTGTGTGCTGTTGCTTATGTTTTGCTGTTGCATTATGTTTGTCCTGTTGCATTATGTTTGTGCATTAGTGTATTTTACTTATACTTGTCACATCAAGGGAATGGTCAAAGGAAATACACGCTGTAATCAAAGTGAATTAATCATTGGTCTAGTTTATCCCGGCCTGTCAGGTTACAGTAATAGATTAATATTATCTGTGTGCATGTGTGTGTTTGGGTATACTATCTAGATCTATGCCTGCACATCTACAAGACATAACAAGTCTGTAATGTGTTGAGATGACAAAATGTCCGCATTTGTGATACATGAATTTAACAGTAAGAACAATGAGCTAACGATTTTTTTTTTAAAATAAACATATTCCCACCCACATCCGTTTTTTTTTCTTTTTGAATCATTCGTTAATAAATCGCAGACCTTCGAATACGATATTCATTTTCAGGCGACACATAAAGCTACTTTATGACAAAGTTATGCTTTCACACACCCGTAGTGCACTCTTCCCTGAAAAGTGAGTCATTCCTCTTCGATTAAATCGATGTGAGATTGATCCGACCTGAGTACTTTCACCGGCAGTAAACTTAACGATCGGAGTGCACTGTCTGAGAGTAATCTCCCGTGAAATCAATCTTTAATGAGGAGAAAGGAAACCTGTTTTAGTTCGCATGCCAAGCTTTCTTTCTTTTTTTTTTTTTAGACCTCAGTGGTTACTCGTGTATCTCATAAATTTCCCTCATTCCTCTAGCTAAAGGGCATTTTGGGTCAATTAGACTAGAAACCTAGGCTTAGCGTCCATGCTGCGTTGAGATTGTTGACCTGCGTCGTTTGTGAACTTAATTGCCAGTAGCCAGTAGAATGAAGCGTGTCAAGGAATTTATCGCTCTGACAGGTAATTGAGCTGGATGCAATTTACACTAAGGTTTGACAGTGTTCGCTTTTGCGATTAAGGGAGGAAAGAGTAATGTAAAAGAAAAGCTAGCCTTCTGCATAAGAAGTGTGGGTGTGTTAAAGCAGTGTTTCCTCAAATTTGTGCCTGTGATTTACAACTTAAGCAGTTGCCGTTTACATCCTTTCAGCACTGTTTTCTTTGTCTCCTTATCATTTGACAGTTTACAGCGTGATGAATTCAACAGCAAATATTTCTGAAACAACTAGGCCTACAGTGAGAATGTGAAATGTTACTATGAGCAAATACTGTTGAATCTAAATGTGGTATGTGTCAAGCGTAAATTGCAATTAACTAGAGAAGGGTACGTCACGACTCTCTCTTTATGCTCACTTTACCAGGGGCGGCAAGTCTGAAGATTAGAAGATAACATGTTCGGTTAAGCTTAACAGGAAAGCTCTAAAGAGTAAATTATCAAAAGTAAAATTATTTGCAGTCCAGCTTAACTGGGTAGATCTCATGAGTAAATTGCGTTTTAAATAAATGAAATATGAGTAGAAAAATGTTTTAATGAACCGAGTGTAACAATTACTTAACTAGATTGAATAAGATAGCTACTTTACACTAAACAATTACTTAACTAGAATGAATAAGATAGCTACAATTACACTAAACAATTACTTAACCTGACTGAATAAGCTACTTTACACTAAACGATTACTTAACTAGAATGAATAAGATAGCTACTTTACACTAAACAATTACTTAACCTGACTGAATAAGCTAATTTACACTAAACAATTACTTAACTAGAATGAATAAGATAGCTATTTTACACTAAACAATTACTTAACCTGACTGAATAAGCTAATTTACACTATACAATTACTTAACTAGAATGAATAAGATAGCTACTTTACACTAAGTCAGCGTGCATTTATGGCTCAACAGTTACTAAACAATATCGATCGGTCATATGGAACACTATATGGCAGGCTACTAGTGTTGTCAATTCTTCATGCATTAATTACATGTATTAATCTTTACGGGGTGGGAGGGTGGTTGGTGGTGGGGGGGGAATTAATGTCTAAATAAGAAACAAAAAAACAAGTATCGTGACCCTGACGTTCTTGATGACTCAGCGCACGACGTGGCAGTATCTCTAGATCTCCAGCCTTCTCGTTTGGAATCAAGCGTCATTCGTATAGACCGTTTTCAGATTGACGGAGAGACGGCATTTAGATTTCATTAACCTCGTCGTCCTCCGATCGCGCCATTCTTTTTGCACACCACTGGAATGCTGCAGTTCTCTCTGTGCAAGGAACAGTATATCCTGGCACAATTCGTTTGGCTTAAATGACCGCTCATTCTGCGGCCGTACTCTGGTCCGGTAGAACAGCAACATTCCACGTGTACAGAGAAGGTTTTTTTTGTTTTTTTTCCGTTTTACTTCTCTGCTGTACGAGTCTTTAATTCATTTCTACTCTGCTCGTCAAACCTCTCTAACACTAAAATGCTTCTGCTCGTCAAACCTCTCTAACACTAAAATGCTTCTGCTCGTCAAACCTCTCTAACACTAAAACACTTTCTGCTATCGGACCACATGACTGGAATTTTAGCATTTCTTCGATAATGGTGGAGGTGTGTGTCTGGTGGTGGTGGTGGCGGGGGGTGGGGGAATGACTTAATCTGGAATCTGTCCACCTCTCATTCTCCCTCATAAGCCAACCTCTTGAGCCTCGAACTGCTTTCCTTGCTTCTACTCGATGCATCATTCATGCTTTCTACATCTTGTTTTCTCAATGTTCTTTCAGGAATGCAGTGAAGCATTGGTGGAAGGTGAGAATTGTGGGATTCACTTTGTCAGTCAGTGAAAGGGGAATATTTGCTTTTCACCAGAGACTGCCAGCAAGGAGAAAAAATATAACACCGACCTCTCCTTCCCGACAACCACCCCCCCCCCTATTGCCCACCCACCACCTTCTTCCTGGCCTCCCATCCCCAAATCCATATATTCCTGCGCCATCTGCACCGCACACACCAACCTTAACATAAAGTTTTATTTCTATCACTTGCTCAAGGGTGTGACGTATATACCTGACGTCGACAGCGATCAGACTGAAACAAATGGATAGATGAATAAATAGGTAGTCGAGAAGTGAGGGAAGGAAATAAGCTGACTGCTCGGTCAGTCGGTCGGTTGGTTGGTTGGTTGGTTATTTGGCTGGCTGGCTGGTTTTTTGGCTGGTTGGTTGATCGATATTTTCAGGACATAAGTTTAAAGCAAATATGAAGCACTCACTTTACGAACCTTTAACAGTACCAGCAGCAATCAATTTATGCAATAAGACGAAGTCACAGCTAGACAAAATAAAATGTATCTCCACAATTATCTGTTACAGTAAATAACTTCAAAAAAAAAAAAAGAAAGAAAATGGCTATTCAACTATCCAACCTGCTTCGTTTTTATATTACAGTCTAAAAAAAATATTTAGATAGCATCCATCCCTAAAACTGTTCTCACAACACAAGATTTAACTTATGATGTCCGGAATCGCCCCTTCCCTTTTCTAAAGACATACAGAAGGGTGACATTTGGGGTGTTAGCAACAACTTCACGGGTACAATTGGTATTGTTTGCAAGTAGTACAGTGTATCATTGTATTTTCTACTGTTTTCTGTTGATAGACTGAAGAGACTTTACGTCATCTGTACAATTGTATTTCCCATACAAAATCTTCTCCAGTAATATATTCACTTTCTGGATGGAGCTATTCCAACTTCACTACATTGCCTGTATGTGGAAGGTAGAAAGTGAAAAATATATAGAATATTTTCAAGGTTCATTTTCAAGGCCCTGTATTTCTAGCATAAATATCTGTGCATTTTACATTCAAAACAAAATACTAACCGTGGCGGAGTAAATTTGCATATCCCTATTTATAGACTTAGTTGTTACATAAATTCTTAAAGTGGTAAAGTGACCCAATCTTGGGCACTCCTTATGACAGCATTTTTTGTAAGTGTCAGACTTGAAAGTAAAGAACTCGAGTTGAGAACATGCTAGAAAATTGCTGATGCAATTTAAACCAGTTCCAATTGGATGAGTAGTTTTTCTGACTAATAGTCTCACGCTTGTTCATATCAATTTCAACCAGTTGGGATGGATCGGAAATTTTTTTGAAAAAGTACTCCACTTTAATCACTTTGAATTTAAACATAATTTGAGTCCAGTCATTAAGGCAATCGTTAACTTATGGTAAGTTAAGTGACTGATAAAGAAAGAATGGACTTTGAAATACAATTTTGCTATTGATCTATGATTTTTAATTAGAGAATGCTTTATTATTATTTCTATGTTTGTTAATTTGACTATGTTGTACATTATACTTGTGATTTTTGACTGTTGCTATATTTCTTATATTGTGTGTGCATCAGGCTAATAAAATTGTTGTAGGATTTGTAAGTTGCAAATGTTTATAAGAGAGAAAAGAGTCTAGAGATGAAATATACCTGAAATTTTAAATGTCTTAATTTGACTTTTGCTGAACAGAGCAGGCCTTTTAGTTTGACTTTTGTCACTTTGTACTATGGTGGCTACTGTACTCTACTAGATTAGGTTGGTGTGTGAATCAGATGTTGTCGTCAATTTATCAGTAAAACATTTTCCTGTAAGTTGATTCCTGTGAATTCCATTTGAGTACCAATACAGTGGAAATTGTGGCTTAAGTTTGGTCTCGAAAATTCATGAAGATTATTTTGAATGTTCCTTGTGGTGTGTTGAGTAACCTCACACAGAAAATCAAGAACATCCCTCTTGATGTGCTTGAGAGTGCATGTGAAATTCAGGGTGGTTCTCTCTGGCATGCTTGGAGAGTGTATAGAAGATTCTAGAAGGGACACATGGAACCTCACTTAAAAGGCTAAAGATTGAATGTGCTCTTAAATGAGAGGTAGCTTTTGCCCAGTTAGAAACCAATGATAAAAGAAATAGATAGCTTGGCTTAAACCAGCTAAAGATACAGGAAGATAGGTTAAACATAAATGAGAGGGAACTAAGGTTCAGGAAGTGAACATAAAATTTCATTTTCTTTCATGTAATAGGAAAGAGGAAAATACTGAGGACTATGTATTAAGCTTTGAACAGTGTGCCATAAGATTAGGCCTACCAGAAAGTTTATGGCTCTCCCAATTAGTGGCAGTATGAAAGGACAAGACAATATGGTCTTTACAGACTTCTGGAAGGAACAAGCTATGAACAGGGCTTATAAGGCAGAACTGCTAGCATACATTAAGGTGACTAGTGAAATGTACAAACAGAGGTTTCCCCAGTTTAAGAGAGAGCAAACTGATATATTTTAACAGGCATCTAGTAAGCTACAGCACATCTTGATGAAGTGGTTAGACTAGACGCAGTGAAAATTGACAGTGGGAAAGACATTAGGGCACTTCGTGATTGACAGGTTATAGTCATCATTTTAGCTTATGTTAAGGACAAAGGACCAAAGTGTTTGACAGATTGGTTAAAAGTAGCTGACAAGTATAAGGAGATATGTGGGATATGTACTGATCAACAGCTAGGTATAACTCTGAACCTCACAAAACCATTAATGAACAAGTGATATACTAATAACAGAATGATAGGTCTGATCACAAACCAAGTATGGAACTCACTTCATTGCCTCTTTCATTTAAAAAGACAAAAGATAGAGTATCCACACCTCACCCCAACAGTAAAGACAAGGGTGTTAAGAATGAATTAGTAGTGTGCTTTAGCTGTGGCAAACCAGGCCATACCAAATGTTATTGTCCAGGTAATAGAAATGTCATAGAATGTCATAAAATGTTATTGTCCAGGTAATAGAAATGTCTTAGAATGTCATAGTGGACACCTCATTTTAATGCATACATAAATGGATATTGTCTTATAGTCTTCTGTGACAGTTGCAGAGTAGGATTAGTAGTACACCCTAACATAGTGAAGGAAAGTGACTACACTGGACAGTTTCAAACAATCACTCTAGTCAATGGTGAAAAAGATAAAGTACCCATTGTGATGATAGACATAGATAGCAAGTATGTATGTGGTTGCATTCAGGCGGTATGTCTAGTAAATTGTGCTGAGATAATATCATGGGATGTAAATACGTTCTCAATGGAGAGGACATCCCAGATTCACTCAACAATGTGTGCATACTCACACTTGTGCAAGCTGTAGCACAGGAAGATGAAGCTAGAGGAAAATGTGTGAAGATATGCAAGGTGATCCATGAATGGACAGTGGCAAGTGTGAAGGTGATGCACTGATGACTTTGGCTGAAACTGTAATTGGAAGGGGTGTGTCACCAGGAAGTCACACCATACTCAGACATGGCAGGGCAGATAATTATAATTATTTCTGACTGTCAGATTGTGGCTGAATC
The DNA here is from genome assembly GCA_028829895.1 of Sinotaia quadrata. Classification (NCBI taxonomy): domain Eukaryota; kingdom Metazoa; phylum Mollusca; class Gastropoda; order Architaenioglossa; family Viviparidae; genus Sinotaia; species Sinotaia quadrata. The sequence goes on from CM054182.1 coordinate 97,464,668, forward strand.
TGAAGGGGAAAAAGGTCCTACTCAGAATAGCACAATTGACAGATAATTCTCAAGAGAAATTTTAAGAGAAGACTAAGCTCTCAAATGTCTGTTTTCAAGTTCCACAACATCAAGAGCTGTAATCTGAGGAAACTTGTATTTTTCGATCATTTAATGCTTTATATGTTTGGGTGTCTCCATTGTTTGACGCAACAATGTAGTCTAATGTTTATGACCTTTTCGTGTTGGTGAAAGCAATTCTATTTTCTCCTGTGGGAGGATTTTATAAGAAAGAAAGAAAGAAAGAAAGAAAGACATTATTTTCATTTGTAGTAAGCCTTTTACGTTACTATTGTTGGTGGTGGTGGTGGCGGTGGTGGGTCCTTCTGAAACGTCTTATTTCCCAACTTCTAGACCTCAGACTGGACCCGTAACTCCCAAAACGAGGCTGTAGTGCATTCATTAAAGCAGTAATGGTATTGATCACTATCAGGGCAGGTGATCGCGAATGAGATCAATTTCTTCACGTTTTTACCCGTCTATCGTGGCCGTGCAGTTAGGACGGAAACCAGTCTATATCATGCGCATTTCCTTATTCTCTCTAAATGTTTAAGTGCAAAGAAGTGCAAAGATATTAACTCCCCTAGCACTACGGGATTCGTACAAAGGCTGCGTTGTATTGGCAACCTGGGCTGTCAGCAGAAGGTGGAAATGATTGATTGGCCTGTACTTGTGGGGCAAGATGTGATGGACACATGGAGAGTTTAATACATGCAATCATATAAGGGCGTGTGGGGTTTAAATTACAGTCGCGTTATTGTTCTAATGTCCGGGTTGCATCACTTGGGGGAAAAGGAAAAAAAAAGAGGCGTTTGAAAACAATATTGAAGATGACGTAGAAAGCTGTGACTTGGTTACAACAATCATTCTTGAGAACACTCATCTAGGCAAATTGTTTATTTATTTCCATGTTTTTGTGCGTGTTTACTTTTGTTGACCACTATAATGAATGTAGAGATATTTGAATGTAGTCACTAAGACAATGAATTAAGTTCTTTTCATGGTGTGATTGAGAGTAGAGATAAAAAGCATCAATCAGTCATTTTAAAATTGTAATGAAATCAACTTTAACTTTTAGGGTTATACCTTTACGAAGAGATAATTACTTTTCCTCTGCATGAGTTCAAGAACCAATAATAGTCAACAAAAAATATATTCGATTGATTTGTGTGTGTGTGCATATGTGTAAATAAGCATTTGCTGTATACTTTGTGTGTGTGTTGGCGTGTCTATGTGTGCGAGCGCGTGGGAAATGGGGTTGTAACGACAAGCAGACGCATAAGACCCTCGTAGCACAACAATATCGCGGCCACAAACGCCTAACTGTAGCGTCGCTTTCACTGGAAACCCATTCCAGTAATGATCGCACTGTATACACGTTACATCTATCATGACAATGCAATTTGCTAGCCCCCAACGATTTATGCCTTTCACTATCTATTCAATTAACTCCCCTGTGTGGTCGCTATTCTAAGTTGTGTTCTTGTGCAAGCGGCATTAGTCCTGTGATAACAACATTTACGACCTTTGAATACTGACTGGGTACTTTGTACTTTCTGGCTTAAAAAAACAGTTTGTAGTAAAGGAGAGAGAGAGAGGAGGAGGGCCAAAGGGTTAATCAGACTTTGAGCTGGATGGGAATGTTAATGTAAATGAAAAAATACTCTAAATTTAACTGGGATGAAGCTCTACATGTAATGAACGAAAGCTCTAAAGCTATTGAGAAATTGGAAACTCTAAAGCCATTAAGACAACGAAGGTTCTCTAGCCATTACGGGAGCAAAGCTCTAAAGCCATTAAGACAACGAAATGAAAACTCTAAAGCCATTAAGTGAACGAAAGCTCTCTAGCCATTAAGACAACGAAAGCTCTAAAGCCATTAAGCCATTAAGAAAATGAAAGCTCTCTAGCCATTAAGAGAACGAAAACTCTCTAGCCATTAAGAAAATGAAAGCTCTCTGGCCATTAAGAGAACGAAAACTCTCTAGCCATTAAGAAAATGAAAGCTCTAGCCATTAAGAGAATGAAAACTCTCTAGCCATTAAGAAAATCAAAGCTCTCTAGCCATTAAGAGAATGAAAACTCTCTAGCCATTAAGAAAATGAAAGCTCTAGCCATTAAGAGAACGAAAGCTCTCTAGCCATTAAGACAACGAAAGCTCTAAAGCCATTAAGCCATTAATAAAATGAAAGCTCTCTAGATATTAAGAGTATGGCATATCTGCCCACCTTCTCGAGATTTTATTAAAATTAATAGCTGGTAAGTATATTTGAACCCAGAATAATAGATCCAAATTTAATAATACTAATTTAAATAGTGAAAATAGTTCTAACTTTATTACTTTTATCCATATAAAAGTAGAGATTTTAAGCTTTTTCCAATCTCTGACATCTTAATTAAACAGCAAGAACTCTTCCCACCCCATTAGTTATGTAATCTCTGGTCTAACTTGTTGCAGTTTCTACCACAAGTGTACCTACTCTATTCATGTATGTAAGACAGGACCATATCCCTCAAAGGAGAATGTTCAGACCAGATATGAAAAGTGACACCTAGGTTAGGGGAAATCTGGGTAACAGATGTCAGAAAGCTTAAATAGTGTAAGTCATAGAAACCAAAATTAGATTTTATAATTCAGTAAATAATTGCCAGCAAAAGGTCAATAATGTGTTTTCTCTAGCTAATTATTAAAATTAATCTTCGTTTTGCAGCTTAGTTATATGCCTATCCTTTGGTATTCATAAATATTAGGTAAGATTTCTGAGAGTGAGTGAGTTGTGTCTAACTTTTTCTATAAAATTGTCTGAATGAGTGCAAGTGATATCACTTAACCCCTTCAATGGTAAACAATGCATAAAAGAAGAAGTACTATTTTCTCTCCAGTCTGGCACCTTGTGCAAGGGGACACAACCAATAAAAGACTGTCGTGATTTCCCCATCGACACATTACTTGTTCAGTGTTAAGATGCCAAACCATGCAGTCTTTCACCTGAACCAAAGAACAACACACCGACACTTGTAAACAGCCTTGGGAGAGTTTTTTTCTTCTGGCCATCAGTGAAAGTCGCAAAAGAAAGACCCTCAAAAAGATATTACTTGAGTTTACATTAGACTGTGCACTAAAATCCTTATTAGTTTTGAGGATTATGAGGTACATATTATTTTGATTCATCTGTACATTATATCTTGTTTTATTTCTATTTCTCTTGATTTAATTTTCTTGAATAAATTCCCTTTAAAGTTTCTCATCCCATCATGTTCATACATGTCATAAGGACCTCATTCACAAAGGGGATCGGGGGTGGGGGTGGCTAGAGCTAGATTAAATATTAAATGTTTAAGAATAAGGCTAGATGTTTGTAACTTGTCAATCTATTGTGCGTCTCTTGTATTTGTTTCCTGAAAGTGCATGCGTTTGACCGGCAAACCAGGTTTAAGTTTTCGGACACACATAGGAGGAATTAATTAGACAAAATTTTATTTTCTTCTCGTCTTTCCCTCCTCATTCATTTCACATGCATATACGTCACAAAGAGAACAAAAACTCTCTAGCTATTAAGAGAATGAAAGCTCTCTAGGCATTACGAGAATGAAAGCTCTCTAGGCATTAAGAGAATAAAAGCTCTCTAGCCATTAAGAGAATGAAAGCCCTCTAGTTATTAAAGAAGAAAAGCTCTGTAGTTCTAAAAGTTTGTGAATGAAAGTTCTTTAGCTCTAAATATAAATAAACGACAGCTCTATAGCTCTAAATATAAATAAACGACAGCTCTAAATATAAATGAACGACAACTCTAAATATAAATAAACGACAACTCTAAATATAAATGAAGGAAAGCTCTATAGTCCCTTTTTAATTTCGTTTCTTTAAAAAAAAGAAGTGTCTTTAAACATATATTTGAGATTATACTGATGAGGAAGAAGGATTTGAAGAACGGGTGATTGTTGTTTTGTTTTCGAAAAAGTTTGAAAGCTGAAGAGATGAAAGATTAGAATAGCTTAAGTTTAGGCAGGGACTGCTGCAGGATCAGAAGTAGTGAAAAAGGAGAATAAGACTGAACTGTATTTCAGTAACTATAGGCCTATACATCACTGAACACACGTACCGTGGATAATTTGATCTGCATCGAGTTCAACATACGCACACGCACATACAAACACACACAAGACACACAAAAATAAACCACGCGAGATCCATTCAACTGATACCGGCACCCCATTTATGGCCAAAGCTATTTCCTGGGCTAGTCTTCTTCAGATATTTGCATGCACACCTCCCTATTCTCTTGCTTCATTGCCGGATCTCATTCCCACGAGTCGAGTCGAGTCGAAAGGTTTGAGCTGAAAACGTACGTTCAAGACAATGACACCTGCAGCGCAGCACAAAAGCATGTTTGAGACAAATCTCGCGAGTACTGTCATAACACACAAATCTCGCGAGTGTTGTGATAACCCTCTCTTCACTACTTGCTTGAGAAGAAATAAAGCGTTGCCTCCCTTTGAGCAAACAAGGATCTGCTTTCCTTCGTGTGTCCTTCCCAAAGATTCGTGCGAATTATATTTCAAGTTTATTTACATTCTAATATAGATTTGCTTTTCTTCCTCCTTCCCTTTAAACATCAGCGTTTAGAAATCGTGCCCACGGCAAATTTTTCATTTCGCTTAATATACCTCCCCACTTTTTTTGTTTTGGTTAACTTCGTTATTTTTTTAAATTACTGCGTAGAAGAAAAAAGGGTATATTCAGATAATATCTTGATCACACTACTAAGCGTGTTTTAGTTACTTTCTGGTTCCCCTTCTTTTTCTTTTTCTTTGAATTTGGACCTAGTACTAATACCATCATATGCTAATGAAGATCCCTTCTTTACTGTAAATGATACATCACCAACTTCTTAAGGAAGTGTATTTCACTTACATCGTTGAAGAAACATTTTATTATTTTTAAATAACTAATATGCTTTTTTTTAAAAGCAGTATAAGAAAAATCTTCAAAGAATTTTTTTTAAGCGCTTGACAGCTTTCTAGATTCGATTCAGTGATTTGCATTTCCTTCAGTGCTTGTTACCGGAAGTGAGTGTGCCCTGGGTACTTCCGTTTGCAACAATGTCAGTATGCATGAGTGCTATACTGTACTTGAATCAGTTTGTGCATGATGCCATTAAACTCAGTTCTTGTGCATGTTAATAAGCATTTGATTGATTGATTGATTGACTGCTAGGAGCAGTTGACTTCACAGGCAAAGTGCTGCGAATATTTTTTATTTGCGTCACTTTAAATCTCGCACACTCACTCAGGTGACCTTGCTAACTTGTGGCACAGCCATCTGATGTAACGAATGATGGAAAGGGGCGGGGGGGGGGCGTATTGGGAATGGCACGTGAGGGATTTATTGAGTGAAATTTAAGAAAGTTTTTTGGAGAACGGCAAAATAAATTTTACTGGTGAACGACGCAGACATGTAGATGGGGAATGTTCAGTGGAGATGGATAAAAGACATTTTTGTGGAAGACTACGATTTTGTGCCCGTCATTTTGCAGTGCTTTGTTTCAACATACATGGTTGTAGTGGCAAGTTCGGGCAGCAATCGTGACGTCAGCTATCGCAGGTTGCTGGTTTAAACTACGCGGGGAATTTGTGTTGTGCTGTGTATTCTGCTGTGTTAGTGTAAACATTTCAATCATTGTTTATTGTTTTATGCAATTAATAAATATAGTAGATGTTTATATATTCATAGAGGAAATTTATGTACTCTTGTATGATAGTTTATATTTGTTTCTTCGTGCAATTTATAATTTATTCATGTGGTAACGGTTTTTATATGGCTCACGAACATAGTTATTTACTTTATTTTGTACCTTACCTTGTAAATTACTTTATTTTGTACCTTACCTTGTAAATTACTTTATTTTGTACCTTACCTTGTAAATTACACATTAGGAAAGAGTCGTATTTAAAGAGCATTTCATGTCGTTTCCTTATCGGGGCTAGAAAGAGAGGAAGAGGAAGTTTCAAACATCACACACTACGCTGTGATCTATAGATTCTATAGGGATGCAAGAACCAATGAAAATAAAGCATTAACTCCTTATGACATCCAAATCTATTCAGAAAACTTCTACGTAAACTCGACTTTCTCCAAACCAATGCGGATTCTTTTCCACGATGTGTCAGGAAAGGGAGAGAAGCTGCATATTGAAAAAACACCATGAAGCTCTGGGCTGTGCATTCTACATATGGCAGAGTTTAAACGAACACTTCTCAACAGCTAGAATATCACCACCACCGAGAGACGTGAAGCTCGAACATCCAGTGGAAAATACCACCAAAACCAAAGACAACTCAGCACAGACTCTCAAGCCAACAATGACGGGATACAAAACGCAAACTGCACCCATCAGTATCTGTGACAAGGAAATGAACACGCAAATAGTCTGGAAAATACCATCAACACAGACTCTTACCCAGGTCAATGAAACCGAACAGGCTTTCACACAAATCCCGACTACAATCAGGGAGGAAAAAAAGAACCAGACAAAAATGACCAACATAAGGAACAATGCCCGCACAAAGATGATAACGAGAAGGAAACCTCAAAATCGCCAACACACTAGACTACAACTACAGCAAGAAAAGAAACATTCGCACAAACCGAAGACTGCACTAAGCAGGAAATTGCACCAACTGAAATCGAGGCTGCCCTCAAGGAATACACAAGATCGCTCCAGGCTCCTCCTTTCTCACCATTACCAGAGACCCCACCAAGAGCAACAACAACAATGACTACAATAGTAAGAGACAACCAAACAGAACAAAGCCCCAAACACAAAAGACGGTGCCCATTACAACACATCCGACAACAACAGCGACAACATCAGAGTCAGCAACAGGAACCATATCAACAACGCCAACGAAACCACCGCCAACAACAACAACACCACCACCAGTGAGGAGGACAAGGGGTCAGAACATCCCGGGTGCACGTACACGCTAAGTACAAACTTGGCGTGCTACTAGCCTCGGCTCTGTAAGACACCCCGCCTAACCCGCCTCCCACTCAAAATCGCAAACGACAGCAACAACATCCAACACAACTTTAGCCCACGGATTACCGGATTAGAGTCCGACTTTGCAGGCCAAACACGTTTTGCAACGGACAAGCGAACAACAGCACTACACATAGATTCGTCACCGATATTCACAAGTCACATCAGCCACCGACACCACAACGCTCAACTGAAACAAAAATACAACTTCAACGCCAAAGACACAAGAAATAGAGGACACCTAACTTAACAGGAACACAAGTCAACGACTTAAAACAAAATCAACAACTGACAACAACAAGCAAGCACCAAGACAAAACTCCAACAGCAACACCACCGCCAGCACTCCCCGAATGCTCGTGAGGGGAGCAGGTCCCAATGGAGCACTACAGATCAGAGAACGTCTTATGATGAAATGATCCACGAAAGCTCCAGTGGTGACGTCAAATTGATAGAGTAACCACCACCCCACAGTGTGACAGAGAGATTGACAGGAGTTAGAGTTCAGAGTCTTTGTGTGTCTGGAAGAGCAGTGTTCTACATGAGCCAAATAAAGAAATGAAAAGCTGCCAGAAGTGTTTCTGCGTTTCTATCACAGTTGCTGCCCGTTGGTGCGAAAGATTTGATTTGAACCAACTCTATCACAATTGGCGCTGTGAGCAGGATGGGTTATACCCGAGCGGGATGAGCAAGATTTGAACCTACCCCATCACAGATTTTTAAAGAATTGTTTCGGAATGTTTATTGCACCATGGTGTAGAAAGCTGAAAAGCTGAAAAGCTGTAGTGGAAGAGATGGAAATGTTGGAATTTATTGGTGTACGGCGCATGTAGTTTGTTTAAAGAGCAGTAAAGAGTGCATGTATTGATTGGAAAATGGTAAAGAATAGATTAGTGGAGAGTGTTACTGAAGAGGTTATTGAAGAGTGGTAAAGATTTTTTTAATACAGAGTGGTACAAAAAATGTACTGGAGAAAGGTAAAGTATTTACTGAATACTGGTACAGACAGGTTTATTGGACAATGGTAAAGAATGTTTAATAGATAATGGTACAAAGGTTTGTTGGTAAATGGTACAGAAATGTGTAGAATATAACTGTAAAGTTTATTACTAAATGGTTCTAAATTATGTATTGGTAATTTGGTACTAAGTATTCTCAGTGGTGAAGAAATATGTATTGGTAATTTGGTATTAAGTATTGCTCACTTGTACAGAAATATGTACTGGTAATTTGGTATTAAGTATTGCTCACTTGTACAGAAATATGTATTGGTAATTTGGTATTAAGTATTGCTCACTTGTACAGAAATATGTATTGGTAATTTGGTACTAATTATTGCTCAGTTTTACAGAAATATGTATTGGTAAATTGGTATTAAGTATTGTATAAGTATTGGTACAGAAATATGTATTGGTAATTTGGTATTAAGTATTGCTCAGTTGTACAGAAATATGTATTGGTAATTTGGTATTAAGTATTGCTCAGTGGTACAGAAATATGTATTGAGAAAGTGACGTTTATTTGTGAAAGGGTGGCGAAACTTTACCAAAAAATAGCACCCAAATGTTAGTTGAAGAATGGTAAAATAGGGGTATTAGTGAACGGTAAAGGACATTATTTTTTTTGTTGAAAATGGATAAAGTTCAATAGAAAATGTTTATGAACGTTTACTGCGGAATATATCTGACATTTATTGATTTATCTTGTCGCTTATGTGTCGTGTTCCCTATCACAAGTCGAATTTGTTTATTAATCATTTACTTCGCCGTATTATCCCTTTTCGCTATGCTCTGTAATCATTTTATTTCGCACTATTCTCTTTATTTAGATTTGTGCTTTATTGTCCCTGATTACTTCGTTTCATTACTCCTGCCTATTTCGTTTTAATACCCTGTTGATTTAACTCTGTTTTTCCTGGTTAATTCGCTTTATCATCCAGGTTGATTTAACTTTATTATTCCTGGATAATTCGCTTTATCATCCCTGCTGATTTCGCTTTTTTTTCCTGGTTAATTCGTTTTTATTACTGTTTAGGATTGTTTTATTATCCCTGTTGATTTCGCTTTATTAAACTTGCTGATTTCACTTTATTATCTATCCCTGGTTTCTTTAATAATCTTGTTTACTTCGTTTTATTATGCTTGATTACTCTGATTTAGTTTCCACCTTTACTTCGCTGTAGCAGTCCTGTTTACTTCGCTTTATTATCACTGTCAGCATCTTTTTTATTATTGTTCTTTACTTTGATTTATTATTCCTGCTTAACTTCGCTTTATCTACCCCTGTTAGTACCTATAATCTCCCCTTGCTGATGATATTATTAGGGATTTATTTACATGTGATCTCCACTTCTTCAAACCTTTCCTTGAAACATTTTACGTTTTTAAGGAAGATAATTACATGGAAAATATTTTGTACACATAGAAAATGAATACAGATTTGTAGACACGTCTTTCGTTTATTTTTTTTTATTTGGGATTTGTCTTCTCCCCCACAAAAAAAATAAATAAAAGTGCAGGTTTGACATATGATGTTTGATTCCTTGTCTTTAAGTTCAGCGAGTCCTTTCATAGAAAGAAGTCTTGATTTACTGACGCTTGCTTTTCAAATTCTCGTCTTACTCTACAGAGAACACGGTTCAGGGCGGCAGGGGCCGATATACTTTTGTTAAATGTTTACCAAACCACTATATTTCTTATTTTAATATATTTTGTTCATTATTTAATTTAACAATCTGCAAAATATTGCTTTGCTGCATTACAGTTCAAATCATACATTTACTTGTACAATTCCCATGACCACTTCATTTTCCTAGTCTCGCTCATTATTGATGCCCAATTATTTTCTCACCCCCTTTCAGTGTAAGTTAATCACAGGTATTCCTTTGCTCGCAGACTTCACCTTAAAATACCCTTCTTTCGCAGTTATTTAGTCACAGGTGTCAGTGTCCAAGAAAAAGGTGGAGCCCCTTTAACAGTCCAGCACTACCATGTTATCTGTCTGTTAGTTCAACTGGAAACCCACCAATCAACTCGCTGCAGTCATTCTCTTTTCAATAGCTTACATTTTAATTAAATCTACACTCCGAAATTATAATTCTCGTTCCCGCTAGGGACTGCATTACGTCACTTCCAATCTAGGTCATCCGTATAAATGCGATCAGCACTGTGGTGTGTTCTGAATGTGGAGCAAATTTGAAAGTCGTAATTCTGAATGACGGTGGAATATAAAATATAAAATTATCTGTTTCTACAATAGTTTAAATTACCCAACAAACAATCGTGGAGCGTTCGTTGAATTTTGCTTGGTAAGCAAAGTTGAAGGCATTACTAAAGGTCGGACATCTTATATATATGAAAACAAATTACTTTGAATCTTTGCCGACTTTGCGCATCTGTCCGATAACATTTTTTAAATGATGGCCGCGTGAACTTCAGTACGCTATTAGAAAAAGCAATCAGAAAAGATTGCTTGTTTCATTGGTTATGTGACATCAAAGTATGGTCTGGATTTGTTAATCTTTGTTCTGGTCTGGGTTCCTTAATCTTCGCACTGACCTATGTAACATAATCTTCCTCAGATCTAGGTAAAGTAATCTCCCTCTGGTCTGGATTATTTAATCTTCGCTCTGGTTTAGGTTACTTAATCTTCACTACTGTCTTTTATTGCTGACACTAATTAGCTTATGGCTTCTATATATATGTGTGTGTGTGTGCATTTCCTTTTATATAATGTAGAGAACTGCACGTGTACATATCTTTCTAGAGGCTCTTTCACTTTCTTTTTTAAATAAGTGACATTTTCTTACTGGATAACGAATATTCCTGGTTATGAAAGTCTCTCTCTTTCTCTCGTTTCCAAGACACCGTCATCTTTCTTTGATAAAAAGTCGATTTGGGCTCAGACCCAAGCAGCCAATGACAAAATCGGCTTAGATTACACGCGCACCATGCACGTAATATGCTCGTTTTTTACGGATTCTCGATAACCAAGACAGCTGTAATGAGAAAACTTGGCTCCCCTCGCTATTGGGGCTTGCATTTGCCTCCCCTGGCTACTGGGGCTTGCATTGACACACGTTGCCTATCTTCGCACGTTGAAACAATTCGGGCGATGACAAGGGAAGTCATTCTGGTCTTGACGTCCTGATAGTGGCTTGCTTTGATTTTATTTTTTAATCGTTTTTAAAGGGATGAGTTAGTGCGGAATTGTTTACTTTTCCTTGTACTGTAGCCATGCCGTTCTCTTGGCTGTTCAATAAATTTTTTTAGCTTTTGCTTATTTTTGTCTTTCTTTGTCCGTTGTTTGTTCGTTTGTCTGTTTGCTTATTCGTCTGTTGTTTTGTTTATCTGTTGTTTGTTTATTGTGTTTTTGTTGCTTAATTTGATTGTTGTTTGTTTTGCTTATTCGTCTGTTGTTTTGTTTATTTGCTGTTTGTTTGTTGTGTGTTTGTTGCTTAATTTGATTGTTGTTTGTTTTGCTTATTCGTCTGTTGTTTTGTTTATCTGTTGTTTGTTTGTTGTGTGTTTGTTTCTTATTTATTTCTTTGCCTGTGTTTTAGTTTGCTTATTCATCTGTTGTTTGTTTGATGCTTATTTATTTATTTGTCTGTTGTTTGTTTGCTTATTCGCCAGTTGTTTGTTGTGTGTTTGTTGCTTATTTAGACATGTTTGTCTATTGTTTGCTGTGTGTTTGTGCTTATTTATTTGTTCTTTTGTTGGTTGTTTGTTTGTCTGTCTTTTTTGCTTGTTTCTTTTTTTGCCTTCCCTTGCGCACTTTATTCTTCATTTCTGCAGTGTTGATTTCTTCTTTCTCTCGTTACATCTGTCAGTTATCGCACTGTTGGTTTGTTTAAATTACAATTACTTCAACGTCTTTCAATCTTTAGGCTCATTTTATAAGTCAAGCAAATTAATCCAAGTAAGAGAGTGATTTTTACGTTATTTTTTTTAACGGATTGCTAAAGTTTTACCATCTGTTGATTCTATTCAGACATGATGACTAGCTGAAACTAACTGTGAAACACAGAAGCAATATACATCTATTCAAAATTTTATTTACATACATATATTTGCAATTATTATTTTTTTAATGGCGAGATAAACTGCTCCATAAGGACTAAGTACCAGGTCAGAGTGTTTTGAGTACTGGGATCAGAGTGACTGAAGTACTATGTCGGAGTGCTGAAGGCACTAAGTCAAAATGTTGGAAACACTAGGTCAGATTGCTTGGAGTACCGAGCCGGAATGTTTGGAGTACTGGGTCAGAGTGCTAGGAGTATAAATGAGAGTCCCTGTTTAAACTGAATTAGAGCATTTTGTAGCTAAATTGTTAGTAGCCATTAGTCTGCTGAGTGCGTCCAAATTAACTCCATGCTGAAGTAAGTAGCGTCGGGCGAAAGGTGGAAGAGAGAAGAGAGAGAGAGAGAGAGAGAGAGAGAGAGAGAGAGAGAGAGAGAGAGAGAGAGAGAGAGAGTGAATCCAAAAAGATCATCGTGAACTTTCACCTTATGTAAAGCAATCGTCGACTAAAATCTTTCACAAGCTGACAACTTCACTTCTACTGCCGACAAGAAACAGGTCAGTTAACGTCGTTGGTAGTCTACAAGTGTTCGGCCTCTTCCAACGCAGCATTTGAAAAACACAGACTATGCTGGTGACGAAGGGTCTTGGGCGGTGGGAGGGTGCTTACATTAAGAGGAGAATCATAAAAATGAAAAAGCAAATTCCAGGCCTAATATCAACAAGCGCCGTTCAGCCAGGAGTTCCGATAAAAGATAGCGCGTTTGTAGTCTGCAGTTGATTGTGCCATCCAGACCCTTCATAATAAACAGCGGTCTCAAATCACGCGAAAACGTGAAAATGCCCCTTGCATTCACGTAAGCGGAGAGGTAAACAAATGCTTGGAATCAGTTGCTTGGTTTATCGTTCGTTGTTTTTTGCGAATCCATCATGATTTATAATGCACACTTCTATAATACACACACACACACATAATATAATATGATAATAATATAGAATTGATTACGAGGAAGACGAACTGTTTTAGCTACAACAATGTTGCAGTCAGAATTAGGCATTGTGTTACAGTGGGCATTGTGTTACACTGTAACGCTCACTTCGTAAAACATACGTGAACATAATTTAGCGCAGTTACAAAGTGAGCTCAAATTCTTTAATTAACTCCTATAGTCTAACAAAAGTACTGGAGAATTATTTTGGCGAGTTATTTAATTTAGTAAAAAGAGTGAAAGTCTCTAATGTGTGTATAATGTTGATGTGATTTACTTACAAATGGAAAATGACTAAATATAGACATTGTTGCATAATTCGGAATGTTGGCAGGAACATCGGTGATATTGTAAATGTCGGAGGATCTATTTGAATCAGGCACATCAATGATATTGTGACTGTGGAGCGTCATGGAAAATCGAGCACATCAATGATATTGTGACTGTGGAGCGTCATGGACGAATCGAGCACATCAATGATATTGTGACTGTGGAGCGTCATGGATGACGCTAGTATATGTTGATACCGTCGCTGTGGTATGGTCCGGCGTGAAGTTATTTCACCAGTGATAAACTGTGACTTTTATCGTGCTATTAAAGTAGTAATCATATGTACACCTGACATGTCTGTCTACAAGTTATGCTAAAGTCATATAAGAATAATGTGGCTGATTTACAAGCGAGAACACGAGTAACACAGCCATTGTGACGTCATCTAGTGATGCTAGTTCATCAGTAACAATAATGGTGATGAATCTGGCGACAAACTGCAGCCTACGAGTTCTCACTGACTGACTAAATTCCTTTAGCTGATGATGTATGATGTACGAGTCTAGATTCTCGTAAGCGGAAAAGGAGAGGTGTCCATGTTGCTGTAGACAGGACCCTATTTGCATTTTGGTTATCATAGGAATTTGAGAGAGTGTCATATAGAAGGAAGCGCCGAGTGCCAGGTTATCATAGATAATAATGTGAGAAATTGTCATACAGCAGGAATCAATGAATGTTCAGCTATCGTCGTCAGGCAGAATCATATGCTGTGCTGTCGTAGACAGAATCATATGAGAGTTAGGATACCGTACACAGGAGTATAAGAGTGTTAAGGTCTCGTAAACGGGAACATACGAGAGACGGGCTGTCGTAGGCAGGAAATTGCAAATCTCAGTTTTTCGTATATGCATGTTATGTTATGGTAAAATGGAAACAAACTACTACTATTATGACAAGAACATGCATATTGGTAGGATGTCATAGACACGTACATACCGATTGTTAGGTTGTCATAGACACGAACGTACCGATTGGTAGGTTGTCATAGATACGAACGTACCGATTGGTAGGTTGTCATAGATACGAACATACCAATTGCTAGGTTGTCATAGACAGGAACATACCAAGTGATAGGTTGTCATACACATGAACATGCCGAGTGGTAGGTTGTCATAGACACGAACATGCCGAGTGGTAAGTTGTCATAGACAGGAACATAACGAGTGTTGGGTGTCGCAGAAAGACACATATGAGTGGTAGTTGTTAGAGATGAGTGCTAGAGTGTTGTAAATAGAAGTGCACACACGAAGGATTCTGAAAAGTGCGAGTGATACTTTCTCGTAAACTGTAATAAATGAGTAATTATCTCGTAGACTGAAAAATACGAGCGTTAAATTCTCTTTGACAGGGCCGTTAGTGATTGGATTCTCCTTAAACAGAGACATACGAGTGACAGGAACATATAAGCAATGACCTCTCGTACAAAGCTATGAGTACTCATTTCTCGAACTCACGAGCATAAGAGTCATCGGCCATTATTCAAACGTGGAAACATCCGAAGCATTAAATCATCCAAGATGTCGGATCCTGAGAAAAGAATTTTTTTTTGTCTCGCAGTTTTTGTGCACGCGTACATGGAAGTCTTCGTCCACCAACAAATTGAATTCAGCATTCGCGATTGTCCCTTTCCGATTTGACATGGACATTCTCAGTCCCAGGCTCGGCGATGATAGCAGTAAATCGCCATCATCAATCCAGCCGGGTACTGAAGCTGTGCAATTTGATAAAATGAATGCTGCATAGGTGGTGACTCAACTTGCCTCATAAGGTGTGCAATATGAAAGAAAATTGCGCTGGGCAACATGTCGGAATGACTCAACGCGCGTTAATTCGAGTCAGTAAAAGCTGAATAATCCATCGATTACTGTTTTGGGTTGTTCTTTTTTTTTATAATAAATCTGATTAGCACAAAAGTCAGAAGAGCTGGTTATGATATTTCGTAGCACTTTTTGCAGTATAATTATTTTCGTCCAAGTGCGTGCATGTGTGTGTGTGTGTGTGTGTGTGTGTGTGTGTGTGTGTGTGTGTGTGTGCTTGCATGTGTGCGTAGATAGACAGATAGTGTGACGTTTTGCAGGAAGATGGGCAAGATGTTAATTCTCCATCACACTCTAACATCCATAACCTTGGGCTAATCCCCCAAAACACGTTCTGGCTGGTCACACGTATTATAGAAATGAATGTGTAGAATAGAAGAGTGATAGTTCTAGAAGATAGCTCAAGGCCCCTGATACATACAGCAAAGATAGTAAGTAAATACAGGTGACAGACTACAACATATAACATGTAAGTGAGTCACGCTAGCACCAGTGGTATATGTATCAACAAATAATGTATTCAACAAGAAATAACACAAGATAGCATGATTACATAGAGCAAATAGTTCAAGAGTTACAATTAGAGTTTATATATTTATAGTTAAAGTGCCTAATCACAACCATATGGTGCCATAAAAGAATGTTTGTTTGAGTCCTGAGGTATTGTAGTTATTTGGCTAATTCCTAAGATTGAACTATACTTGAGTTTATAAGAGAACACTGAATGTTTCAGAGTGAAATCTAAAGTACTTTGGTAGAGTTTGTCTACGACTTGACTGAAGCTGTTCAGCTTAAAGTACTTTGGTAGAGTTTGTCTACAACTTGACTGAAGCTGTTCAGCTTAAAGTACTTTGGTAGAGTTTGTCTACGACTTGACTGAAGCTGTTCAGCTTGTTCGTTTTATAGTCACTTAGCTTCAGTTCCCTGACATTATGCCTGCGTTCCCAGTATAGTTTATATATGGTTATATGTATATGGTCGCACATGGGGTCCGTGGAACTGTGTCTCTGGCCTCTGTATTGTTCCATTCTGATGATGCTTTATGGCTCAGCGCTCATCAAAACCACATCCAGAATAAAATGACATCCAAGATAAAGAGCCAATCTGCCAGTAAAATAGGTTAAGAAATTGTCCTCAGGCGTTCTCTTGACAGAACACTCTTACTTGCATGGTCATCATACATTTAAATATCATAAGCGAAATACAATATAAATTATAGTTAATGTCAAGAGATTAATATAAATATAATATTAGTTAGGCAAGCAAAACTACATACCTTCAGAGGTAATATATACAGAGGATAATTTCCTTCTGTAGATTACCAGCGAAAAGGTTAGTAGTATGATTATATTTGTTAACCCTTGAAGACAAAATATGTGTTGCCTCGGTGGTCAGTTGCATTCGACTAACAATTTACAGGTGAGATTCCGGTACATTCATTCACGTGGCTGACTGTGCTTTGATTGGTTAGTTTAGTGAGCTCTCTGAAACATTCAGGTATATTTCCAGCCTGGGATAAGTGTCAGCCTATTTAGAAGGTTGGTTTATGTGTAGACTATTTTTAGAGGAGGAGTGTGTGTGTGGGCTACAGAGGCCATTATGTGACACCTCCAACTATGTATAAAAGTGAGGCTCAAAATTTAATAAAATCGTACCAACACCGACGATAAAAATAGTCACTTGTACTGGGTAATAACATATAAAAATACATTAAGTTCATTAATTTGAATAGAAAAGATATGGTAAGTGTTCACAATAATTCCAACGCGATAATTGTACATACCATAATTTGTAAGTCAGTCTTAACAATAGTTTTAACGCTCAAGTCGTTTGTAAGTCACAGTCTTAACAATAGTTTTAACGTTCAAGTCGTTTGTAAGTCAGTCTTAACAATAGTTTTAACGCTCAAGTCGTTTGTAAGTCACAGTCTTAACAATAGTTTTAACGCTCAAGTCGTTTGTAAGTCACAGTCTTAACAATAGTTTTAACGTTCAAGTCGAAAATAAGTGTCGTTGTGTCCTAGGCTGGTTCACTCTCTATATCGGTGAATAAAGACAAAACAATTCTCATACTTCCGATAGCGATAGTTCTAGCGTAAGACTACTTTTTTTTGTCGTTGAAAGGATGCAGTGTGTCACCACTGTATACTCTTTACAGAATGACTTGTTGAATTCACACATTCGCTTCGTTGCAGCCATTCCTTTGACACAAAATGTGTTTGGGATTTTTTGTTTTTGTTGTTTTCTGCTTTTGTTATATCAGATAGTGTAGGATGTGAAGACGCAAAAGAAGTCACACACACACACACGTAAAACAAAGCCGCTTCTGCTTGATGTCTCGTATTGTATGTTATCATAATTATGACTCTTGCCTCTCTTTCCACAAATTTCCGACCCCCCAAAATAAATAAGTGAATTAACAAGTATCATTATACATAAAACCTTTGTTTTCCTTATTTGTCGTCCTCCTTTCCACGTTGACCGATAAAACGAATGACAAATTAACCAAGTCAATTAAAAAGATCCTCCTTTGCAAGTTGACCGATAAACCGAATGACAAATTAACCAAGACAATGAAGAAGATCTCTTTTGCACGTTGTCTGGTAAAGCGAATGACAAATTAACCAAGTCAATGAAAAACATCCTCCTTTGCAAGTTGACCGATAAACCGAACGACAAATTAACCAAGAAAATGAAGAAGATCTCTTTTGCACGTTGACCGGTAAAGCGAATGACAAATTAACCAAGTCAATGAACAATATCCTCCTTTACCGAGTATGGTGATGTTTCCAGTGCACAACAAAACAGGTGAGTGCTACAATCAACCAAGCTACCTGCGCACTGGGGCTTAAGTCGGAATTCTGTCCCCTTGGGCTGCCTGTTTTCCGCCGTGCCCGGGTCGGAACCTCTGATAACATGTCAAAGGATGTGACGTCCCAGCCTGCAGCTTTCTGCCAGTCAAGTCAGCAGTCATTTCAACAACACCACGTAAGCGGATCCCCATATGCACGACTATCAATTTTCGGCAGTTAAGAAGGACAATTCGTGTTCGGCTGCGATCCCCTTGGCTAACAGAACAAGACTGATAACTGTCATCAACAGCATCAGTTGCCTTCCTTGATCATGATGAAGGGTCGATTTTCAAGACGGATGACACTGTCGGCCTCGGGGCGGAATCGTGTTGTCGTCGTGGAAGCTAGCTAATTTTCGTGACGGATGTTCTTTTAAAAAGACACACTTCAGGGGAAGAGAATCTGATAAAATGATATCTGCAAAATAATTCTGATTTATGTTGCAAGGAGTGCAGGAGTTATTGCAAGTTGTTCGTGTCCAAATGAGGGTTGAATGTTGAATGATACTGGGCTGGCAACCTGACAGAGGGAGGAATAGAAAAACAACTCAGACAGTACAGTAATAAAAGCAAGACTACACTTTTTCTTCTTAATCTATGCAAACATAATTGCCAGTTTATATTAACCGGCTAGAAGAAATCGGTTCTTAATTCAGGCAACGAAAATTACTTGTGAATCTGTGTCTTTCAGCCAAGGAAAATTATTTTATGGTATAATTATAGAACCGTTTGTTTGCTGTAAATTTATATTTTTAGAACGAGACTTTCGAAGGAAAGTGTACATGCTTAAGATAGGAAGGTGGGAGGGAAAGAGGGGAACAAATGATACCAGGACCTCAGTAGAAATATTAAAGTTCACGAAAGTCCTGGAAAGACGCGGTGTAAAATCGGCTTCTACTCTTTCATGACTAATGATTGTACCATGTATAGTTAGTTGTTCGTTTTATTCCACTTTGTTTGTTTGTTTGTTTTATATCTTGCTTAATATATATTTGTTTCGCTTCTTTTCTATCCAAAGACATATTTTTCAAGAAAGCAAGACGTTCCACTAAAGTATTATGCACTCTCATCTTTAAGTTTAATTTATAAACATTTGTGTGTGTGTGTGTGTGTGTGTGTGTGTGTGTGTGTGTGTGTGTGTGTGTGTGTGTGTGTGTGTGTGTGTGTGTGTGTGTGAGTGAGTGAGAGCGATTTAAAATCAGAAATAAGGCAGTACAATTTCTGAACGTCGTACAATATATTTTAAATTCTCCAACAAACAGAAATGGAACTATTTCACGTAATCCAAACAGTGACGTAATATATTACCTTGAAGTGCCGTTGAAATTAGTACGACAGATTTCCGTACATACAGCACTGTGATTTTGTTGTTTAGTTCCATGGCCTTGTATGTTAGAGTCGTCAACTTGTGTTTCATCAGACAGAAATGGCCTTATATATTGTAATCGTTACCTGGTGTTCACTGTCTTGTTTGCTACAGTCCTCTACTTCATGAACTGCTTGTGTGCTAGAGTCGTCATCCTGTCTTAGAGGCCTTTTATGCTAGAGACGTCATCTTGTCTTAGAGGCCTTGTATGCTAGAGTCGTCATCTTGTCTTAGAGGCCTTGTATGCTAGAGTCGTCATCTTGTCTTAGAGGCCTTTTATGCTACAGTCGTCATCTTGTCTTATAGGCCTTGTTAATAGGATCGTCACCTATTGTTATAAACCTTCTATATGAGAGTCATCGTCTGGTTTTTTCATGACCTTGTTAACTACAGCAGCGTATGGTTTCATAGTCGTGTTTACTAGAGCCATCATCTGATGATTAATAACCTTGTTTACTAAAACCATCATCTGGTGTTTCATAGCCTTGTATACTAGAGTCATCATCTAGTGTTTTATAACCGTGTATACTAGAGTCATCATCTAGTGTTTCATGGCCTTGTATACTTCATCATCTAGTGTTTCATGGTCTTGTCTACTTAAGTCATCATCAAGTGTTTCATGGCCTTTTATACTAGATGACTCGTTTCATGGCCTTGTCTACTTGAGTCATTATCTTATGCTTCATTACTTGTATACTAGAGTCATATTCTAATGTTTCATGGCCTTTGTCTACTTGAGTCACCATCAAGTGCTTCATGGCCTTGTCTATTTGAGTCATCATCTAGTCAAATCTAGTGTTTCATGGCCTTGTCTACTTGAATCATCATCTTCGCCATTTTAACACTTTATATAAAACTTTATAGATATGGACATCAATCCTATCTAACTCAATACAGACATGAGTCTTGTCTATGTTGATATAGACATCAAGCCTATTTAATTAAAGTCTTTTGTAACTGGATATATTTATTAATTCTATTTAATTTGATGAATATTCTAATCCTATGTAGTTCGATAAATAAATAGCAATCTTATCTAAATCGATAGAAACGTGAATTTATCTAACTTGGTATAGACATCAATATTATCTAACTCGCTATAAATACTAGTCCTAACTCGATATATCTGACACAAAATCTATTTTCTTTTTAAATCTCACCGACAGTATTTCATTGAGTATGCTATTTCCAGTTCAGTCCTCTTTTGTGTTCGTTCGGCACTGTCAAATTTATCAATCTAACAATCTCCTTATCTTATCAGTTACCCGGGACAGCAGAGAAAGTCCGCTTAGTACACAAACTTGAAAGTGTTTCAGCGGGTACATTTTCAAAGTAGCCCACGACAGCGGTGACTGATAGTTCAGAATGTACACTCACTGCCCCTTCAGTAGAGATACAACACTACTTTCGATTGGATATTCAATGCCCTTCTTTAAACCTATAGTGTTTACCACATTATCTGACCTGAGACCTACTCACTGACAGCAACTGCCAGTAAGTCTCCAAGAAACTAGGGTGATGGATAACCATATCATGTGTTGTAAAATACAAAAAGCCTCTACAGTTTTACGAAACTCAATGATGAACAGTTAATTAATGCAACATCAGTAATGAGCAATCAATCAGGAAATTCTCACGTAGGCAAGACATGCATATTACAAAATGTACTTCACTTTCAAATTCGCAAAACGCACTGACCACTATTACGACTGGCTCATGAATAATTCGTGCACTTTCAGGCTGCACTGGTGCTAACTCTGCCACACCCAAGAGTTCTGTGTAGAATCACTCACATTTCCTGTATTAGCGAAACTTAACAGTTCTCATGGTACATTATTGCTTCTCTCAGACAAATCACTGAAAACAGGAAAGGAACTCTTCACTTTAGTGACAAAGCAGCCATGTTGGAGGTTGCAAGAAGGGTTTCACCTGACCGTTTTGGTGCCGCGTCTTGTCAATTTACGCCACTAGTCAGTTTCGTAGGAGTTATTTCTACAACCAGGAGATTCTGAGTTATAAATAATGTTTAGGGTCCTGTGAAACTATTTTTCGTCAAGTACGATCATCAGGTATATTTTATTTTTGTGCTCAATGTAAGACTGAATCTACTGAATGAGTAGTGTTTCTGTAAACAACTAATTAAATGGCGATAACAGAGTAATAGTATGACTCAATGAGTAGTGTTTCTGTAAGCAACTAATTAAATGGCGATAACAGAGTAATAGTATGACTCAATGAGTAGTGTTTCTGTAAGCAACTAATTAAATGGCGATAACAGAGTAATAGTATGACTCAATGAGTAGTGTTTCTGTAAGCAACTAATTAAATGGCGATAACAGAGTAATAGTATGACTCAATGAGTAGTGTTTCTGTAAGTAACTAATTAAATGGCGATAACAGAGTAATAGTATGACTCAAAGAGTAGTGTTTCTGTAAGTAACTAATTAAATGGCGATAACAGAGTAATAGTATGACTCAATGAGTAGTGTTTCTGTAAGTAACTAATTAAATGGCGATAACAGAGTAATAGTATGACTCAATGAGTAGTGTTTCTGTAAGTAACTAATTAAATGGCGATAACAGAGTAATAGTATGACTCAAAGAGTAGTGTTTCTGTAAGTAACTAATTAAATGGCGATAACAGAGTAATAGTATGACTCAATGAGTAGTGTTTCTGTAAGTAACTAATTAAATGGCGATAACAGAGTAATAGTATGACTCAATGAGTAGTGTTTCTGTAAGTAACTAATTAAATGGCGATAACAGAGTAATAGTATGACTCAATGAGTAGTGTTTCTGTAAACAACTAATTAAATGGCGATAACAGAGTAATAGTATGACCAAAGAGTAGTGTTTCTGTAAACAACTAATTAAATGGCGATAACAGAGTAATAGTATGACTCAATGAGTAGTGTTTCTGTAAGTAACTAATTAAATGGCGATAACAGAGTAATAGTATGACCAAAGAGTAGTGTTTCTGTAAACAACTAATTAAATGGCGATAACAGAGTAATAGTATGACCAAAGAGTAGTGTTTCTGTAAACAACTAATTAAATGGCGATAACAGAGTAATAGTATGACCAAAGAGTAGTGTTTCTCTAAACAACTAATTAAATGGCGATAACAGAGTAATAGTATGACCAAAGAGTAGTGTTTCTGTAAACAACTAATTAAATGGCGATAACAGAGTAATAGTATGACCAAAGAGTAGTGTTTCTGTAAACAACTAATTAAATGGCGATAACAGAGTAATAGTATGACCAAAGAGTAGTGTTTCTCTAAACAACTAATTAAATGGCGATAACAGAGTAATAGTATGACCAAAGACGTCCGAAAGGCAACTAATGTACTCGTGAAGTGTTTTAAAGTTGTATTTTTTTATTTTTTTTTTTGGGGGGACAGATGTGGTGTTGAGACATATGTACTAGTGTTTCAACCCTTCTTCCGAAGACTGTGGTCACGTGTGGTGCTCTTGTAGGAATCGATATACGTATAGATTGCGGTTCTTCAGAGATGGAAGTTTTATTCAGCCTACTTCTGAATATGATAAAATTGTTAACTTTCACACTCCTACTTCTAAATAGGATAAAATTGTTAACTTTCACACTCCTACTTCTAAATAGGATAAAATTGTTAACTTTCGCACACCTACTTCTAAATAGGATAAAATTGTTAACTTTCGCATACCTACTTCTAAATAGGATAAAACTATTAACTTTCACACATCTACTTTGGCTCTACTGGGAGACTGGATGTTTGGGGGTAAGAGCAAGCAAGTAAATTGCTTTCTGATGTATAGATGGTTCTAAGTGTTTATGTACCATCCTAAAAATTACATGTTACTGATAAGTGATTTGAATAATTGCCGCCGGCATAATAGTTATTGTCATATGTTAATGATTAGAAAAAGATAAATGAATATTATAGCTTGCTATTGCACTAGTAAACAAGGAATGAATTGATATCTCACATACGAATGTTACAGCTTGGTGTTAACTAGCAAACAAGGAATGAATTGATATCTCACATACGAAAGTTACAGCTTGTTGTTAACTAGCAAGCAAGGAATGAATTGATATAGAGGAATAGTAGTAAGTAACTTTATTGTCTTCAAGTAGTTAAGAACACTTAGTGCAAAGCACAGAACCTAAATGCAGAACCAAAATATCAAAGTTCACCCACCCCGACCAAAATATTTCTGCACCCTTCCTTTTATTTCCATAACGATTGCACTGGAGTGCTCTTCTCGTCTTATTAGTACTGTGCCAATCTTCGTCACTCCCCCCACCATCACCATGACCACCACCCTTTGTGCGTTTCATTTAAAACCATTAATGACTTCTCACCCAATCTGACCTCAAAGAAATTTCGCACTGCTGTCACTCGACCTTAGTTACAGACCTCAAGGGTCTTGTCGGAGGTGGTGGCTGTATCGACTGTCAACGGGTATAATTATTTCACTGTTCACACTCTGCTTTGGGTGGAAATGCATTTTTCCTTTTATAAGCTATATTTTCTAGTCTCAGTCTGTCTAGTGATGTTGTACTTGTGGTAGGTTTGTAGTTCGATTTTCGGGCATATGCAATTATTTTTAAGTGCATTGATATATCCGTAGGTATTTAGGAGAGTATTCATGAATATATGTAGATAGTCTAGTATATGATGAGTATTGGGGAATATATGTAGTCCAGTATATGATGAGTATTGGGGAATATATGTAGATAGTCTAGTATATGATGAGTATTGGGGAATGTATGTAGGTAGTCTAGTATATGATGATTATTGGGGAATGTATGTAGATAGTCTAGTATATGATGATTATTGGGGAATATATGTAGATAGTCTAGTATGTCACAGTCTGATTAAAATGTCTTGACTGTTTGACCCACTTGTTTATTTTTCAAATATCGAGATTTGAAATTCCTTTGTTTGGAGCTCTCTCGCGAGATTCACATCGAGAAGCTTCCAACAAAGAGGTCAGGATATAAAGCTGAGTACCACTCAGATGACTAAAATTCAATAGATACAATTGGGCACTCTTTCTCAAAGAACAGTAATAAGCACGCACGTGCGGAATTAAGAAATAGACTTTCGCGCTCGTATTTGATTATTGTTAAATTGTTAAACTTTATTAAATCTTATTTTTAATTGTTAAACCTCTTCATAGTTGATTTTTATGCATAATAGACCTAATGATTATTTCATGGATTGGATGGGGGCGGTTGAGCTGAATGACGTAACGAATGCATATTAATTTAGAGGAATTTAACGACTCCAACCCAGCTAACGTACGCAATTTATCAGTTTGTAAATCTGCTGTCTGCACTACAAGACACATTTTTAAGTTAGTCAGATGATAAGTTGAGCAACCAGTCTGTATAGGATAGAGAGAAGGAATTAATTTAATCTATTATTTTTAAAGTCCTTAATTATCCTAGGCAGGGTCTATAAAGAAATACTGGAAACGTAACATAGTATATGATGATTATTGGGGAATATATGTAGATAGTCTAATATATGCATGAGTACTGGGGAATATGCATAGATATTCTAGTATATATTGGGTATTTTGGGAATATGTATAAATATTATTGTTTAGATATGGGTATTCGTGAATATACATTGATATTTTAGTGTGCACACGAGTAGTTTGGAGTATATGCATTGGCACTCTAGCAAACGCATTTTGAGGATATGCATTGATGTTCTTGTATATGTATTGATGTTGTAATCTATTCATTGATGTTCTTGTATATGTATTGATGTTCTAGTATATTCATTGATGTTCTTGTATATTCATTGATGTTCTAGTATATTCATTGATGTTCTTGTATATGTATTGATGTTCTACTATATTCATTGATGTTCTTGTATATGTATTGATGTTCTAGTATATTCATTGATGTTCTTGTATATTCATTGATGTTGTACATGTATTGATGTTCTTGTATATTCATTGATGTTCTTGTATATGTATTGATGTTCTAGTATATTCATTGATGTTCTTGTATATGTATTGATGTTCTAGTATATTCATTGATGTTCTTGTATATGTATTGATGTTCTAGTATATTCATTGATGTTCTTGTATATGTATTGATGTTCTAGTATATTCATTGATGTTCTTGTATATTCATTGATGTTCTTGTATATGTATTGATGTTCTAGTATATTCATTGATGTTCTTGTATATGTATTGATGTTCTAGTATATTCATTGATGTTCTTGTATATGTATTGATGTTCTAGTATATTCATTGATGTTCTTGTATATGTATTGATGTTCTAGTATATTCATTGCTGTTCTTGTATATGTATTGATGTTCTAGTATATTCATTGATGTTCTTGTATATGTATTGATGTTCTAGTATATTCATTGCTGTTCTTGTATAAGTATTGATGTTCTAGTATATTCATTGATGTTCTTGTATATTCATTGATGTTATTGTATATGTATTGATGTTCTTGTACCTGTATTGATGTTCTTGTACATGTATTGATGTTCTAGTATATTCATTGATGTTCTTGTATATTCATTGATGTTCTTGTACATTCATTGATGTTCTTGTATATGTATCGATGTTCTGTATATGCATTGATATTCGGTAAATATGCATAAGTATGACTAGGAAATTTGGTGGCCGTTGAGGTAGACTCCAAAGTCACGTGCAGACTGTCTAGGATTCAAGCCTCAAATTGATCTTTGAGAAATCTCAGGTTACCGTAGTCCACTTCCTAGCTGATCAATGCTGAATTAGTAATGGGGAGTTAGTTCATATCCATTACTAGTATTATCCACTACTTATGTACGTACGTACACACACACTACGCTCACAAACTAGATAGATAGATAGATAGATAGATAGATAGATAGATAGATAGATAGATAGATAGATAGATAGATAGATAGATAGATAGATAGATAGATAGATAGATAGATAGATAGTGTTGGTTTTGTTTTGATTGGGGGATTTTTGTATATGTTCTATTTCGTGATTCTATTTTTTATATTTTTTTATCTTGTCTCTGTGTTGTGTGTTGTTGTCCCTTTACTACATAAGCAGTCTCAATATCATGAAATGTCACGTGTTCTACTTTTGACAGTATATCTCCTCTCACTCACACGACAAAATCCAACAGCTTTCGGATTGTGAAGCGTCGTTTGAGCTAACCAAACATGACGTCTTTGTTCAAGTCCAACATACACCACACTAAAAATATAGAGACAGTTATTCCTTGCGGAGTGGGGGGGAGGACCACCAACTAAAAGTAAAATAAATTCAAGAAAGTGATATTGTTGGCATCTTCACCCGACTTCATCCGTGTTCGCTCTGCAGCCCTGAGTGTATCAAACAGCAACAGATGCAAATAGTCAGATCCAGTTACAGTGAAGTCGCATCATACTCGTGCGGGGGGTGGGGTGGGTGGGACCTACGTTCTAAAGTTAGCGCGTATAGCGAAAATCGCGATTATGTATATATAAATCTCTTACATCACCGCAAAAGTACATTATTTACCCTGTATCGTTATATCTTTTGTATAAATGTTAAATATATTCGATTAGTGTGCATAGTATATTATACTAAACACTAACTTTAACTACTACAACCAGGTCCAGCGAGATGCTGACACTGTCAGGCACGCGAGGAGTGAGACCGTCTGAGGGAATAGCCGATTCGCGTCTCTCATCTCACGCTCAATCTGGGGCGTCGCTCATCGAGTTGAATGGCGGAAAAGAATCACCCGCCCATTTTAAATTGTTAGTTTTCTCTTCTTTTGTTTTCTTTTTTTCGTTTCTTTTCCGAACGCGCATAGTTAAATTCGCATATGTTAAATGCGCGTCTGATGCGACTGAACTGTACTGAGTTCACCCTTTATATCAGAATCCAACCGTCTAATTTCTCTCTATCATATCAGCTCTCAGACCCGACCCCATAAGAACACATGCATCAAAGGGAACCAGGCCTAGCATTAACAGTAAGCAGGGACATTTAACACTTCTATATGGGCATCGAATGACATCACCTGGCCCTGACGTCCACTCGAGCGTGACGGCCAAGAACCCTTTCTTCTTGATTGAATGGAAACGCTAGGGATCAAACTGATAAGTGATGGGCAGCCTGGCCATGTGTTGCTAAACACAAAATGCAGGTGGTTTTATATATATCTATTGATATATGTATGAGAGAGTGTGTGTTTGTATTCAGGTAATGTTCTCAAGATTTTTCCTAGTAATATCATTATTTTCGTTATATCCGCTGAACATACCTCTGTATACCAAAAACACACACTGTGCGTGGGTGTGTTCTGGTTTGTGTGTATGTGTGGGTGTGTGGGTGTGGGCGTGTTCAGAGATTATGATGATGGGTGCTTAACTATATTATTTATAGTTAAGCAGAGTGGGTCAAAAGTAGGTATACAGTGGTGTCCCACATACAGTCCTGTAACTAAGTTAAACACTTCATGAAATTCATTACTTTATTAATGGTTATAAATACCTGTAAAGTAAAGGAAATTAAAAAAAAATAAGTAAAATGCCATGATCCATGAGAGTATGTATCTTCTTTTGGCCCACCCTGTAAATGAAGAAAATTACCAAAATCAACTTATATTTAAAAATTCTGGAATAAATACTGTTGTTTATACATACATATATAAATACAAGACCACATGGCAAAATACATTTAGATAGTAGGATAGGCGAAAGAATTCGATCAGATGAGCAAGTTTTCGTGCTTTTATATAATATGTTCACGTTCATTTGTATGATGTATATGTATTTGTTCATGTGTACGATGTATATATTCACGCTCGTGTGTATGATATATATGCTCTTGTTCATGTGTATGATTGTTATATTGCAGCATTTGTTTAAAGACCCTGTCTCAGCATGAGGAGGTTGTTAATTTTAAAGTTACACCTATGCTGAGAAAAGACTGGTTGCCAGACTTGCCTTTCATTCTCCACAAGTTATAATTCTCTTGGTTTAGATATTAATTGTAGTGACAGATGAATCTGTGTACTATTGCATGAACTGGGCACGTTATCCTAATAACGACTAATTATGCATACAAAATCACTTGTGAGTAGCCCCATCCCAGCCCAATTCTCTTTTGATATCTCTCTCTCTTTAATAATCAATCTCCGTTATTATGATAACAAAAATATAAAATTTTAATAACAAAAATAGTGAATCCGTAAATCAATATATATAAATACGAAGGTCATCTGGACTGCCTATTCTGTTTATATGGATCATAACACAAATTCTGATCTCAGAGTTTGTCAGACACCCACTTATCTGTGTCATCAGTTGGTGGAAGGGTCCTTTGGCAATTCACACACATCAACAGTCAGTCGCTGAATTCTTTGGCTGACTTTGGACTTCACTCAACTCGTCTCGCATGAATAGTGCACCTCAGCTTTAAGTTCTAGGCTCAATAGCCGTAGAACACAAACACCGACTGAAATGCCAAAACTGTAACACCAAACTGAATCCTGCTCTGAAACAATAACAATTATTTTCATGAGCGATGAGCCTACAATTCACTGATCTGTACATAATGGCAACAGACAATAGGTGTCCTATTACAGTTTTGACCTCATTTTATATTTTTACAATGAAATTAAAAATGGTCTAAACTACGCACCTGCTTGTTACAATTAGAATAAAAATATATCACCACGCACATGTGGGTTATGATTATTACATCAAAGAGAAGTGTTTCAAATGTGCACATGCATTTTACAATCATCAAATTAATATTTACTTCAGTGGAGATGAGACAGCATCCCACGACATCATTATACATCTCAGTGAATTATTACAAATTATGGAACACGTGTTAACTTGATTTCACTCTATTCTCTGGCCACAATGTCAGGAGAAAATAGCAACAATTCATATCAATCACAATAAGAAAATACAAGATCACGCTACAGCATTCTTAATAAAATACAGTTAACAATGATGTATAAGTTCATGTTCATGTGTATGTTCATGTCTTTTGTATGATATATAAGCGTCTGTTTTGTTAAATTCAATGATATTTCAGGAAGTTTGCCAGAATCAATTAACAACAGCAGCACTTCCATTAAACTTAGTTATTAAGAAATCTGAGCGTGTTTTTCTGACATCTCTATCACACTGCACCAGAAAATCTAGATCTTGAATACTTGTAGAACATATCATATCAGGTGCTGAGACTAATCATCTCTTTTCGCAGACATTTACAGCTAGTGCAAAATATAAAAATAAAATAAATAAACGTCTTTCTAAGTGCACTCCTTTGACTTTACTCTTGCAAATCTTTTTATTCTGGCCCGCCATTATGTCAAACACCGGTCTAGAATTATTCTTAGAGCCTTGAGCTCCGATACCGCACTGTCTAAAGTCGTAGTTTTTAACTGGCTGTTTTTTGTCATCATAGTTTCCACTGTCTGTTTTTGGCATCATAGTTTACACTGGCTGATTTTAGCATGATAGGTTTCACTGGTTGTTTTTTTAGTTTACACTGACCGTTTTAGGTATCCTAGTTTTCATTGGTTGTTTTGGCACCATAATTTCTACTGGATGTTTTTAGCATCATAGTTTTCACTGGATGTTTTTAGCATCATTTTTTTCAATGGATGTTTTTGACATCATAATTTACACTGACTGTTTATAGCATTGTAGTTTTCACTGGCTGTTTGTTCGCGTCATTATTTTCACTGTTGTTTGTTCATGTCATAATTTTCATTGGCTGTTTGTTTGCGCCTTAGTTTTCACTGGCTGTTTGTTCGTCATAATTTTCATTGACTGTTTGTTCGCGTCATAATTTTCACTGGTTGTTTGTTCGTGCCTTAGTTTTCACTGACTGTTTGTTTATAGGAGAATGCATGTAGTACAAAATACTTTGTCTGTCTCCATTTCAACATAAATCTGCGTGTCCGATCTCATTCATATCCAATCATCTGCTAGAGACTTGCGCTCTTAATCTAAAATACTCATTTCTGATCACTTCCAGACAATTGTTTCTCCATTAACAAAAGTAATATTGCCCACTTCTTTTTCTTTGTCAATTTGATTTTAGTCTGAAATTGTGTATTTTAGCTCATGAAACTTAAAACCTTATTTCAGAAAGTAACATAGGGGATCTAAGGGTGTTGGTTTTGTGAGTTTTTTAAGTCTATCAATCTTACCGTGATTTCATCATGTCATGAGATCAGGCATCTTCAAACTATTTTTTTTTTACAGTTGATGAGTGATACAGTAAGTACTTGGTGTCAACTAATACTTAAGTCGAAGAAAAAGCGAATAACTACAAGACGGTTTGCTGGAGTTGGCTGAGAAAAGAAACCAACCCTACAAAAGTGAGTGGTAAGTGGGTAAAAGTTATTAGAGTCTTGGTTGAGGTTAAATGCCAATCCTATAGAAATTAGTTGTAGCAGAATGAAAATGTCAAGAGTCGATTAAGACTAGGTACCTATTCTAGAAATACGGACCAACACACGAGCCTGCGGTATATTTTAATCTATTTTATTTTATGATTGAACTTGACTAGTTAAGTGAGATAAGTGTACCTTTTGCGTCATCAATTTACAGCGCACTTGCGTCAGAATGGGTGACGGCGTTCAGAACACTTCACCCAGCAAGTGAGGCATTAGGCCTACTATAGATAGAATTACGTGCTAACTTATCTATAAGCATATGCAAACGAGTGACCTCC
Organism: Sinotaia quadrata; assembly: GCA_028829895.1. NCBI lineage: Eukaryota > Metazoa > Mollusca > Gastropoda > Architaenioglossa > Viviparidae > Sinotaia > Sinotaia quadrata. The sequence continues at coordinate 97,495,832 of CM054182.1, forward strand.
CCTTTCGGCTACTTACGGCGAGACTGACATGCGGGTGATGGGATAAAGGGACGTAATTGAGACTGAAGTATGTCGGTCCTGTCTCGCAGAAGCAAGAAGCCGTGCATGCAAAATGTTCATAGTTCTCAGTTCTGGAGAATCTTTTAGTGGTTTATGTCTTCTCTTCATATGTATCCTTTCCTTCTAAATTTCTCTCTTTGCTCAATTTCCGTTTAAACTTCTATGAATAATTATTCTTGCTGCTCGTGGACAGCAAGAAGAAAGCAATCAGCATATCTGGAATAAAAGTGTACTTGCTGAGTTAAATATTAGTGATAACATTTTGAGTGGATAGCAAAATTAATTATTTATTCAGCCATACGCTTTTATTGACCGAATGAGGTTATTTATTCAAAGCTGTTTTCATAATCTTTTTTTTCGGGGGGGGGGGGTTGATTATTTTGTTTTTTATTGAATATAAATACCACAAAATTATTCTAAAGGGGAAATTAAAGTTGGTCTTAACATCTTGGCTTATTGTAGGATTAAATGACGTTAGAAAATGCATGCATCAAAAAAAAAACAACCAATTCCTTTCTTAAATTCAACTGATGTATTTTCAGGTTGTAAATTATGCAGTATTTTGTCAAACCTTTGTGTAAAAGACTCGAAGTAAAGTATTTCTCTTCGCCCATGATTAACGTAGTTCAGATTTAAAACAGCTACATTTATGATTCATTCAATACAGATGAAAGATTTATTAAATGATTTTATCTTTAAATAAATATTACTATTATTTAATCCAAAATCAGTATTCTTTTCAGTGGCGAAGTTTGCTATTTAAAAATAATTATTTTGTGAAAAAGTATCAGGTTTTTGACTAAATACGAGTTCAGGTAAATAATTTAATTTTTGGAGCACCTAATTTGTGGGAATTGTGCGAGCGTAAGAATGGATCTGTAAACGAGTGTGTGACGTCAAATGTACTATATTTCATCAAACAACGGGATTTGGGAAATTTTTAATGACAGTAACCAAGAATACGAAATAAATTAGCTGTAATCAACATACACACACACACACACACACACACAATGTTTTTCTTTTCCGAGTAGTTCTGGTCACGTTTGTCTTGTGGCCTTGGTTTTCGCCTAGTTTTCATTAAAACCGTTGTCACACAGAGCGCCACTCCTTGTCTTCACCCCTAGATGACCTTTATTGTCGACCCGGGGGCTAGGGAACGATAAATCTCAGCTCACGTCCTGCCTCCTTCCTGCTGGCCAAGTCTGAGGCATGGTTTATCTCCTCGGTCAGTTTGCGTGAATTACCGGCCCTTAATCCCTAGCGTGAAAAGCTCTTATTGCTGAGAGTCTTCAGTGTGTAAGATTACCACTGTGAGAAAGATTTTACAATTTTACACTCTATAGTCTATACTATATAGTTTGCGTTAGTGTGGGCATAGTTTTGGTTACAAGATAAATCTAAGGCTCTAGACTGACAGTTCCTTCAACAGTCAGTCAATTAATTAATCGTATATTCCTTACATTAGTTTCAAACAGTAAATGTAAACAATGATTGCGCTCGGTACACTTAAAAGCGTACCCCAACACCCGCAAGGACTGAAAACAAACAACAAGACTGCTCACTCAGTTCTAGAAGATATATATATCAGTGATTTTATAATACCAAACTACTCACTGAATTCTAAAAGATATAATATCAGATTTTAATAATTCTAAACTGCACACGCAGAGAGAAAAACTTGGTAGAGATATATGCACTTGAGCTGAATGAAGTTCACGTCATTACATAAAACTGTGCGTACTGCGCGCACAACTCTGAAATCTTCGGCAACGTGTACCAATACATTAGGCAGTGAAGAAAGGGTAAATACCTATACTTCTAGATATATTTAAGTATGCTGCTTGTCAGTCATATGACTTATTTATAAAACCACCCATATGTTAATTAACTAATGGTACTTCTATGACAAGACATCACGACTGACTATCAACTATGATAACTGATCGTGTTAATATCCAATTACAATAATAAACTGGAAGTGGAATAGGGACGACTGTGGAAAGATGGTAATATTAGCAAAACATATTTTTCCAAAGAATAATTAGTAATTTACTCCATCTCCAGAAATAGCAGATTTTTAAAATGTATTTTGCTGTTGTTGTTTCTATGTGTATTACTAGCCCCACCCCTCGTTCAATAAAAAAAATCCCGTCAGAGGGCACTGTATTACAGTACCCAATAAAAAAAATTGTAACAAATTGGCTGCTGAAGTGAAGGCACATGTTTCTTTCACTCTGGTTGGTTATTTTTAGTGGCTAGGATTGCTGAGACTGAGCGTGTTCATCTATGGGGAGTTATGGTCCCAGTGGCCTACGGACCAGTTTGACTTTGGCTATTTATGGTCCCAGTGTCACTCATTATATATTGTAGTATATTTCGTATTCTTGGTTACTGTCATTAAAAATTTCCCAAATCCCGTTGTTTGATGAAATATAGTACATTTGACGTCACACACTCGTTTACAGATCCATTCTTACGCTCGCACAATTCCCACAAATTAGGTGCTCCAAAAATTAAATTATTTACCTGAAATCGTATTTAGTCAAAAACCTGATACTTTTTCACAAAATAATTATTTTTAAATAGCAAACTTCGCCACTGAAAAGAATACTGATTTTGGATTAAATAATAGTAATATTTATTTAAAGATAAAATCATTTAATAAATCTTTCATCTGTATTGAATGAATCACTAATAAATGTTGCTGTTTTAAATAACTACGTTAATCATGGGCGAAGAGAAATATCAGATCCTACCCACGTTATGTGACGCAAATGCCACCTAGTTAATGGTTATGATTATTATTATTAATTATTTATCCATAACTGATTACAAGTGATGAGAATCTTAATTTATGTTATTAATAATTCTCCAGAAGTCGCACCTCGTCTCTCTCAGTTGGCGGATATGCGGGCGTTGTAAACGTTTTCTCTCTTCCACAACATTAGAGACAAACATTTATCGTCACACACTATTCCCATAGGTGGAAAACTTCTTACTAAAGGAGGAGACAAATTCATCTTTTAATCTGTATCTAGCCAGCCCTTATCCACCCACTATCTTTCCATCATAAGGTCATCAATATGTGTAAGAAGGTCAATAAATTTAACAATAAATATATTAAATCAACAATAAAATATATAACATATGAATATACTAAAGAGCATTGCTATTTACATCACTTCACAACAATGTTCAATTAACACTGAACATTCATTCAGCACAGACATTAGCAGCCATCTTTTTGTATTGCACCAATAACATTTTTCCAATTTATTAGTTTTATTAGAAGTCCTTATTTGTGAGCATCGGTAGTCTAGTGGTAGAATATTCTCCTGCCACGTGGGTTATCCTGGTTTGATTCCCGGCCGATGCACATTTTCTGCTAAAGTGTATTTTATATGTTTATCTGTACTTTTGTTCGTGCATGATGCTTTCATTTTTTTTTTTTAATTGTAGTTTGAGAAAAATAAATTTCAAGGTATCTGTAAGACCCTACAGATTAATTTCTTCTTCTTTTTTTAAATATTACCATCGTTTTAACGTCTTTCACTAATAAGTTCAGAAAATTTTTTCAGTATAAATTCCCCAGTTTGAACCACGAGGCTTTTATAGACGAAAAAATTTAAAGATTAGCAAATTGGTGCCTGATTAAACAGTTTTCGAGAAGGGTTAAATCCCACGTGATAACACACGCTAGACGTATATGCCTATATTTCAAAAAGCATTTAGCTTTTCAAAACACTGACAACAACAGGTGACGTCGAGCAAATGTGGAGTAGAGAGCATCTTATGTCAATACTCGGCAACTCTATAAGGAAAGAGTTTAATTTCAGTTTTATACATGAAAGGCAATGTCAAATACTATAAAATTTCGTACTAAATAGATAGATAGACAGACGGATGGACATATGGATGGATGGATGGATGGATTGGGAGAGAAACAAAAATAGTTCTGGTTGTATGTAATAAAATAATCATCGTTTTGTTGTTTTAATTTTTTTAAACCATTTGTAAGACCGACAATTAGATAAGATACAGACACTGGTTGGAGGGGGAGGGGATAAACTAATGCAGGTAAAATAAGAGTTATTAGGGGAAACAGCCTACATAAAGTCTCCCCAAGCGTCTTGTTATTGCTTGTGAGTTCTGTTACCGTAAAATAGCTCGCGACATTCAATTCCGAGTTGTTTCAGATCAGTACACAAAAGTATTCAAAATCTACTTAAACCTACACATAATGCGAAAGTTATCTCCCGTGAAACACGCGGGCGTCGAAAAAAAAATGGTCTGGAGCCCGTGCCCTTTGTCCAAACTGAATATACGACCCTATTAATGAAAGTCAGAGTCCGGCAGACGGATAGCCAGTCTAGAATAAAATCAAAGATTTATCTCCAAAGAATTTGATTCCTTCCGCTTCTTCCTTCGCAGAAAGCCCGCGGGAATTTTCCCAGTATTAATGACTCTCAGGCTAGGACTGCTGACAAGGCGAGATTTCTCCCAGCTTACCATGTTCTACATTTGTCTAGACGAAGCATTCGTGGTGAGGATACCAAATACTCAAATGCCTCGATGTCAAGACTGATGTGATTTAGAGTGAGTGAATCAGTCAGTCAGTTAATATTGATTTAATCACGAGTGGTGTCTCAATATATCGTTTGTCGAAATATTAATTTCTACATAAAGTCAAATAATGTAATGATTATTGTCACTCATGTGTAATAATTACTGTCATTAAATAATGTTTATTTTCCCCGCAGTCATGGTAAAGTTGGTGGTGGTTGTATTGGAAATAGTGGTGATATAGTAGTGGTAATGATGGTTTGGAATGATCTGTTTATGGAGTCTGTGGTGGTGTAGTGGTTTGTTGCAGTTTGTGGTATTTACGGTGACATTGTTGCCTTTCTGGTGGTACACCACCTAGTTAATGGTTATGATTATTATTATTAATTAATCACCCATAACTAATTACAAGTGATGAGTATTTTAATTTATGTTATTAATAATTCTCCAGAAGACACCACTCGCTTCTCTCACTTGGCGGATATGTGGGTGCTGCAATGCAAACGTTTTCTCTCATCTAAGGCAAACCATCACACAATATTTCCATAGGTGGAAAACATCTTACCAAAGGAGAAGATAAATCCATCTTTTAATCTATATTTAATAAGCCCCCATCCACCCACTTTTTTCTCCAACATATGGTTATCAATATATATAAGAAGGTCAATAAATTTAATAATAAATTCATTAAAACATCAATGAAATATACATATAGCAAATACAATGAAAAGATTACTTGACATCAATATTTCCAGGAAACTATGTTCAAATAATTTCAATACTTACACAGTCTTCTACAATTCAGCAGATTAGTGTCAATACACAAATGGAGTTATAGAGTTATTTTGTACATAACCTTGTCTAGATGATTGCTCCAATAGTCTTTCACATGCTTTCACAACAAAGTCAGAATTTCATTGTCACAATTGTATAGTCAGTTCCATGTGTTTCTCTTACATGTTGTAGAAAAATGATCAGCTGCTATTCTCTCGAGGCTAACCTGGGCACTCTGCTGATTTAGTTCCCTCAAGAAGAACAACAATGCATTAATTTCCAGTAAATCCTTGCACCAGAAATTACATGATGTAGTCAGCATACTTTGCCACCATACATCAACAGAGTGTGCAATGTAATGTTACACTTACACACTGGGGGTAAAAAATTCTTGAGCCTACCAAGGTCGTAGCAGTTTATATAAATCAGTAAACTGGGAGATTCAAGTAAGACTAGAAAAGGCTGCTTCTTCCCTGTAAAATATAATTAGGGAATCAACGCTAAGTTTCCAGTTTATTCATCTAACTCCATTCTTTCTTACATTCAAGTTTCAACTTACAGTTTCCTGCAACAGTATTTATTAGCCCTATACATGCGAAAAGCATAATAAATACAAAATATCAATTTTATGACTGTATTCACTAGAAACAATGTCAAGTGTATAGCACACTACATACTAGTATCTTAGTTCACAATTTGTAGAAATGATAGTCTAATCATATAATACATTTCTACGCAAAACACAAGTATAACAAATCAATAGCAAAATGCATGAAATATTTCTAAGTCCATTCTCTCTTAATCAGTCATTTAACTCACCATTAAGCTAATGGCCACCTTTCATGACCGGACTTCTTGCCACACCAAATTCAGTGATTAGACAACAAAATTCTTTACAGCTGGTAAACTTTTGATCTCAGCCAATTGGCTGGTCCCATTCTTGTAAATCTTAACCATTGGATAATAAAAACTACATACCCACCTAAAACCAGTTTAGATTACATTAGCAAGTCTAGCACATTCTTTACGTGAGTTGTTTACTTCCAACTTTGACTGTATCAGCAAAAACAGTGCCCAAGGTCGAGTCACATTGACATTTAATGACTTATATATAACAATTAGTTTAGAAATAAGGATAGGCAAATTTACTCTGCAACAGTTTAATTTTCCTAATATTTGTTTGCTAAGAAAGATTTAATAGCTGTGGTGGTGGTGGTGGTGAAAATTTATTTTTAAAATATTATTTTTGTTTTTCGTTAATAAATTAATTTGGTATTTTAAATTGTCATTCAAAAATTTCTTTGCACGTTAATAGTAATAGTAGTACATTAATTTGTTTATGTTTATTTAACTTTTTAAAAATAAATTAAAGAATTAAAATAATAGAGGACGTTATTAGTATATATTTTACTGGAGTACCCACTAAAACTTTAGGAATGAGTGTTTGCGCCCATGAATATGACGTGTATTACATCATTTAAAAAATAATTTAGTTTGCAGAATTCAGTCACGTGTTTATCTGAATCTAACATAGGTCAAGAAAATTCTTCATCGCTGCACATTAAGATTGGCTTAATCAAACAGTTCACCAAAGGTCTGGACAAGGATGGTGGCTGTTTTGTTTAATTGTGTCATGCTTTTCCAGGGTTGACCATTGAGAAGTTGAAAGCTGGCATTTTTGATAGTCCACAACTCCGTAAGCTAATCAGAGATCCAGAGTTTAAAAACTCAATGAATGAAGTGGAAGTGGAAGCGTGGAAGGCTTTTGTTCTGGTCGTGAAAAACTTTCCTGGCAACAATAAGACCAGGAACTATGCAGAGCTTGTTGCCAATATGCTGAGTGCTTTCAGAAACCTTGGATGCAACATGAGCATCAAAATGCACTACTTATTCTCACATATGGATCGGTTTCCTGAAAATCTGGGATCAATGAGCGACGAGCAAGGGGAGAGATTTCATCAGGATATGAAAGACATGGAGACCAGGTATCAGGGGCGCTGGGATGCAGTTATGATGGCTGATTACTGTTGGACTCTAAAGAGAGACATCCCTACCGCTGGGCATTCTAGAAGTTCGAAGAGACGGAAGTTCATTCCCTGAATTTTGAATAATGATGACCTAATATTGAATTTATATGTAGTTACCTTTATCAATGTCTATTATTCAATGTACATGTACACTAATCAACTTGTGTAATATTTAAGAAATGAATTGTGTTAGAAAACGACTTTTTAAAATTTAATTTATTTTTAATTTAAAAACCTATTTTGAAAGAGAAATATTAATAAAAATTGCCTAATAATATTACGAAAATGTAATTGATTTAGTGATAAGATTTTTTAAAAATCGAATAAGCACCAAAAAAAATTACCTGATAAAAGAAAAAAGCAGATGTCATTTTCGAATTTAGCAGTGCACAATTATTCTAAATCAGTTGAAAAAACTTAGACAACTTACAATTTTGTGTGTGTGTGTGAGGCAGTGTAATGCAAGTTCCAGTGATGACGTAAAACTGCTTTCTATTCACACACACACACACACACACACACACACACACACACACACACACACACACACACACACACACACACACCACTCCAAGTAAATTAGAGATAGAAATAATTGCTACGACACACAGATTAACTTCATCAACTAGCAAATCTTCGCGATTATTCATTTTCGAAATATTGGAGCGCACGACATCGTGGTCCCGTTCAAGTACCCGGATGCGTGACGTGACTTGCTTTCCTTTTATAGGTTTCTATCACTCGATCGTTAATGCCTGTGTTTACCATTTCTCTGGTCCTGCAGGGTACTCTTCGCAGCAGATTCTGCGTCTCTCTCCATCTTCCTTCTGTCGTATCTCTTCCATTACATCTACTAACGAGCGTCCTTGACACGAGCTTGGGTTAAGTTCAATCAGTGCACTTGTAAACCTTGGCTGAGATCATGGGAGAGAGTAATGGCAGTCAGTGGAGATTATGGCGTGGGAAGGGGAGTAACAAAATATTTTTCAAGAACTTTTCTTTTCCTTTATTTTTCTAATTTTGATTGCTATAATTTAGGCGATGGCAGGCACAAAGTGATTAGCAGTGGGTAAAGGGACATTAGGTCACGTGTGACGCCACATGTTCGTCGCTGTAAGCCTTGGCTGAGATTACGGGCAATAACAGTGACAATAAAACAAATAAAATAAAAACGAAAATAAAACAACAATCTATTTCTAAAGATTTTCTGTCATTTTGTTTTCTAAATTTGGATGGCATGCATGTAGTGAAATCAATGACAGGCACACACACAAAAAATGACAAGGGATAAGTTATTTGTTGAATATCAGGACAGATGTGACGACATAAACTTCTGTTGTAAATACAATTTTTGACTCCACTAGGATGGATTTATTAAACTTGAATTAACGTTGCTATCTAAAGATAGAGATAATTTTTTCAGACCATTAGTTTGAGGGGGGTGGGTGGGGAAACTTGGAATAGTGTTTCGATTTTTAAAAATTAGAGCATCTTTTATATCACTCAGTGATCTAACCAACACTTGAACTAAAAATATTAAATGAGAAATTTTCTCTTTTTTTTTTTCTCAGCAAAAGACTGGATATTAGAGTGGCATCGAGAAACTTCCACGTATACCACCACCAACCACCACTACCTTTCCCTCTCTCAGTTACACAGTCAACATTCAGGAATGTGAAGCCATCAACAGGCATGACCTTTTTGTACTTAATTTAGATTTAGAGCGATAGCAGAAATCTAGACCCATTCTTAGAATTTCTGGAAGTGCATGTAGAACGTAAACATGGCCAGCAGACCGATGCCGGTACAGAGTTGTTTGTTTACCTCCTGGTTTCCAAACTTTATATTGTAAGAAAACTTAAGTACAATCTGGAACAATTTCTCCAAGTCCTACACACAGTCCTATTATAGAAGATAGTTGAACGCTTCAACATTACCACCGCCATCAAAATAAATATGTAATAATTCAGTTATTCTTAGAATAATTCACGCTTACTTAACAAATTTGGTAAGTTTTGATGATTAATCTGACTGATGATTTAAAAAATTGTTTTTGATAACACATGCATTTGAATTCCAGCTCGGACAAACTGCTGTTGTACAACCAGGTCAACCGGGTCAATTATTTTATGACGAACGTAGACAAAGGTAATAGTTCCTGAGCATCATGAAAAACTTTGAGTTTACAAAATTATTTTTAATAAGAATGTGAAATGACATAAACCGTTTTTCTTTTCCTTATTTTTTTAGCACTTTTATATTTATTTATTTTTTTTAAATTGGAGTGGGCCTCGATGGTATCATCTGACTTTGCATTTGTTTCTAAGTAGGTAAGTGTTCGTGGATCAGCACACTTGTTTGTAGGTCGATACATTTGTGAATAGCCCGAAACATTTGTCAATAGCCTGATACATTTGTCAATAGCCCGATACATTTGTCAATAGCCCGAAACATTTGTCAATAGCCCGAAACATTTGTCAATAGCCCGATACATTTGTCAATAGCCCGAAACATTTGTCAATAGCCCGATACATTTGTCAATAGCCCGATACATTTGTTGGCCGGTAGGTACACTTGCAATAAGTCAGTACATTTGAACATTGGTACATTCGTTGGCAGGATAGTAAATTTTGCATTGATCTTAGTTCGTTCCTTATTTACTCTAAAATGCACTAACTAGAAATGTAATTGATAAAAATAAAATGTAAATTTTAAATTTAAGCTTAGATTTTGGTTCAATGGTGGAAGATTCGTTCACTTACAAGAAATGAAATTCGGTCAGGTTAGTTCTAAGTTCTTTGATATGTATTTTCTAGGTCAGGTTAGTTCTAAGTGCTTTGATACCTAGTTTCTAGGTCAGGTTAGTTCCAGGTGTATTTTTATACCTATTTTCATTATTTGGTCTGTAACTTTACCTTGTTGATTACTGCATAACTGTATCTGCAAAATAAAAATGTAACTTACTTCATTGATAGTGCATAACTGTATCTGAAAATTGTAAATGTAACTTTAATTCACTAATACCATAAAATAGTATATGGAAAAGCATGTAACTTGTGAGAGGACAAGTAGCCAAATTCATTGTTCACTTGTAGTGAACTAAATGATTGTGTTCAGTAATTATAAATATATTCTAAAGAATTATTAAGGAGAGAGATGGTAAATGTCTGCCCGTCTAAAATTCTACAGAAGAAGTTTTGTTGTGTTTCTACTGCCTTTGGCAAACTCCCTTTGGTACTTTTGATACTTTGCACCTTCCTTTGGTATCCTTTGGCACAATTACGTCTACTTTTGGTACTTTGCTCCTTCCTTTGGTATCTTTTGGCACAATTACGTCTACTTTTGGTACTTTGCTCCTTCCTTTGGTATCTTTTGGCACAATTACGTCTACTTTTGGTACTTTGCACCTTCCTTTGGTATCTTTTGGCACAATTACGTCTACTTTTGGTACTTTGCATCTACCTAGTTATTCACCTGCTTTCACCTATTACTTAGACATGCAAGCTTTATGTGAACTATGAAAACAGCCAGCGGACATATAAGAGAGCCTTTTTTAGGCCTGACACTATAACGAACTATCTACACTCTACAGGTATATGTTTGTTTGTGCATTCATTGTGTCTTCATTGTATAAGTTATTATTTGTATTTGATCAATGTTGAATTGTTGTTGTGGACGAAGTTTTCTTCCTTCCTTGATTTTTACTTGAATCTTCTAGGTCACGTTAACCTTTAGTAAAGTGTTCCATCAAGTACTTTGTTTTGAGAAATGTTCTTGAATGCATTTTCTCATTGCCATCCTGAGGAGAACACAGCTTATGAGGTTGCGTTGGGGCCGCATGAAAAGCAGTTTTATGACTTTATTAAAAAGTTTTTTTTCCCCCCCACTTTTTAAGTGGAGTAGCTCCTTTTCTTTTTTTATTTTTTGTTTGTTTTTGTTTTGTTTTGTTTTTTTGCAGCACTTTGCATTAATGTGATTAATTAATTCAATGTTCTACTTCCTATTTTTGCACGTGTTCAATTGTCCAGTTAAAACGATGCCTCTTTCCCATCCACTTACACCCCCTACCCCCCACGTCAATCTTAAGGACTTTCCCTGCATTTCCCTTTAAGCTTTCAATCTTATAATTGGCATCATCTATTGTTGTTTTCATCTCCCCTCCCCAACGCATCCGTCCACCCTAACCCTACCCTCTTTCCTCCCCTCCCCCCATAACTGCATATCCAGACAGGAAGCGAACAGACTCCGTATCTCACTGTTTAAGACTTTAAGTCAATCATCGAGCTCTACCTGTCAAAGCGGCCAAGGAGATCAAAGGAAGCCCACACGTCAAAACACTTTTATCAATCGTCAGTTATCTCTTGAAGGCGCTCCAAAGTCCGTGTGTGTGTGTGTGTGTGTGTGTGTGTGGTGGGGGAGGGACTCAGACAGCCTCAATTTTCAGGAAGTATAATCGAGATCCACGCTGGCTTGACGAGCTTGATAATCAGTACATGACTGTATACAGGGTGTCTGATTTCTTGCCAGTGCTAAAAAGAATTAAATAAAACTGATTTCAATGATTACACAAAGGTCATGATGACCATATGATTGTAGACATTGTTTTAAAATGGCTATTCGCATTCATTTTACCCATTATGCACATTGCATTTAATGATTTGGACACTGATGGTTGTATAAAATTATCTTTTAATTAGTAACTACATACATTGCTGATTTTACTTATTTAATCATTCCTTTTAATGATTTTAATGCTCTTTTGTGTTTAAGGGCTGTGTACTCTAATGTTAGTGAGTATACATTGCATTTAACGATTTTTAAACTTTCAAATTTAGTGACTATAGAACAGTATGGAAAGTCACAAGAAGCCTTAAAGGAATTTTTTTTTATGACTGGCATATGGGCATGACGCACAGAAAGAAAATGATATAGATGAATCCATATAGATAGATAGATTGCTTTTAAATGTTAGTGTGACAGAGTAAATTTGCTCATCCCTATTTTAAATTTAAATTGTTATTAAATTGCTAAATTGTCAGAATAACCCGACCTAGGGCAATCCTTATGGTAGTGTTTTTTGAAAGTGTCTGAGATGAAATATACAGCTCCAGGCAAGAGCAATCTAGATTGCTGATGTAATGCAAACTGGGTCAATAGTTTTCTATTATCCAATGATCATGATTTACGAGAATGAGACAAGCCAATTGGCTAAGTTTAAGGAGTTCTTTTGCTTAAAAAAATTCTGCTCTATAATCACTTTTGAATTTTGAGTGGAAGAAGAAAGTCCAGCTTTGAAAGGTAGTTGTTAGTTTGACGGTAAGACTGATTGAGAGAATGGGGTTAGGAATACTTCATGCATTATCGCTATTGATACATTATACTTGTGTTTATGTAGAGATGTACTATGTGAGTTGACAATTATTTCTACAAATGTTTGAACTAAGCTGCACATTTGTAATGTGATAATACTTGACATTGTTTGATAAGCTGTATTTATTGTGCCACGTGTGCATCAGGCTAATGAATATTGTTGCAGGAAATTATAAGTTGAGGATGGGGTGTAAATAGAATGGAGTTTTATTGGATAAACAAGAAATTTAGGTTTGCTCCTTAATCATATGTTGCAGCTAATAAGTGGCCTTTCAGTGTCAAGTTTCACCTTTTGATTCTTGTGTATCAAGTTTCAAGTCCATGTGTTTGTTACGTTTCCAGTATTTATTTATAGACCCTGCTCTAGAATAATTAAGGATTTTAAATATAATTAATTCCTTCTCTCATATTCTAAGCAGACTGGTTGCTCAATTTACTATTTGACTAATTAAAAGTGTGTCTTGTAGTTCAGACGACAAATTTACAAACTAATAAATTGCGAAACTTTAGCTAGATTGAAAACCGTTAAATTCCTCTAAATTAATATGCATTCGTTATCAACTTTCTGCTCATTCGCCCCCATTCAATCTAAGAATAATCTATAGGTCTATTATGCATAAAAATTAACTACTAAGAGGTTTTAACAAAGAAAATAAGATTTAATAAAGTTTAACAAGTTAACAATAATCAAATACGAGCGCGAATAGTCTATTTCTCGATTCTTTGCGCGTACATGCTTTATCGATAACTAATGAATTGCCATCAACTGTCCTTTCAATATTTGCATAAGCACTGAGTAATACTCAGCTGATTGTTCTGTATCTGCCTGGTCTCTTTTACTCAGTCAGCCAGTCTGTTTTCACAGTTTCACTACAGCGACGACGCACCTGGCATCTAGGAAGGTGTTCCTTTATGTTGCTAGCGAACTTGAATTTCAGTGGCATGGACCCTCAGAAATGAACTCACACGTTGAGCTCAGACCAGTTATTACCAGATGAACAAGGCAAGGCAAAATGCAAAGCCAAAGCAAGGCAAACGTAAAGCCAGGGCAAACGTAAAGCCAGGACCGACCTAGGGAAGTAACGTGTTCTAATGTAATTTCAATCTAACACGTTCCTACTCAAGCATGACCCAGTTTAAAATGCGCTGAATAAGAGATTTCGACCTCGCGTCGTTTTACAATTAGATTTAGAAAAAATGTATTAACAGCATGACTATGAAGCAATAAAATAGTTACAACGTTAAATTAATGTTCATACAAAAAAGGGTAATTCAAACCAACAAAGCGCTTCACAATTTACAATTAAAATTACACGCAATAATTGAATTACATGAGGAATTCATATCGAGCACAGCATTCTGGCTCTTAGTGAATTAAAACAATATAAATTAAAGTTACAAATGGAAAAAGAGTTACAATAAATTTATATTCCATAACTTATAGGTTTCTCAGCCATTTCTCTGGACCATGCTCAAGCATATATGGAAATAATATAATACATAGCACAAATACATATTTATAATCAAGATAGGCAAAATACTATCAGATAAAATGATACCTTTTATGAGAAGTCGAAGGTTTGGTTCTCATCTGCTGTCGGCTGCCCTCATGACCCGAGTTAGCTGATGGAAAAAGCTAATGTGTTCTCGAAGTAAAGGGAACGGAAGCGCGTACCCATATTTATAGAAAAGCATAATGCGTATCACGTGACTGATCGCGAAGTATGTAGTTGGTTCGAGAATCTGGACAATGGACCTAAGGTTACATAACATCTTGACCTGTTCTAGAAGCATCTCGAAAAAGGAAGCTTTGAACAAAGGAGCCAAGGGTTTCAAAATTCAAATTTGAAGTAAACAAGACAAGTGGGTCACCAAGTCGGACATTTTTATCAGACTGTGACACCCCCTTGCTTTTGAGGCGTTTATCTTACCAAAGATAAAATGCCTCCTACAAATTATGTATGATAAAATGTAGAAGTCCACAATGAAGAAAAATTTACACAAAAAAAATTTCAACATTCCTAGAAATAAAGTGTGCAACTATATTTCATATTTACAGGAAGGAATCCGTAGGGTTCAGTTAATTGATTAAACGACATTCTATCGGTACCGGCACTTGATGGCATCAAGCACGACTCATGTAATCGGCGCCAACATTCAAAGAACCTTTGATGTAATGAATATTTGCGTCATACTGTGTCAGAAACAAAGACCAACCCATTAAACGGTTGTTCGTAAATTGCGCCTGCCCGAGAAAGGCTAACGGCTGGTGATCGCACTCAATGACAAAGGTTTTTCCGTACAAATAGTTCTCGAACTTTTTTATGGCCCAAACTATTGCAAGACATTCCTTTTCACTGGTGGAGTATTTCTGTTCAGCAGTTGTGAGTTTACGGCTTGCGTATGCAACTGGGTGTTTGGTGTCATTGTGTTCTTGTAATAACACTGCTCCTAATCCTGTGTTGCTAGCATCAGTCCTTAACAAGAATGGTTTTGTCAAATCTGGCAGTTTAACAATTAAGTCTGAAGTCAGTCTAGATTTCAGTGTGTCAAAAGCGTTTTGGCATGCATCAGTCCACACTACTTTTGTAGGCATATTTTTACGCGTCAAGTCAGTCAGAGGACTTGCAATGGCACTAAAATCTGGTACGAATTTTCTGTAGTAGTTAGCAAGACCAAGGAAGCTTCTAACTTGTGTTTTTGTTAGCGGTTGTGAAGTGTCCTTAAGTTGTGCTATCTTAGCTTCACTTGGCGACATAGTTCCATGACTCAACTTGTGTCCCAAGAAGTCTAAGGAGAATTGTGCTATTTCACACTTCGTAGGGCGGGCAGTGAGATTGGCTTGCTTTAATCTGGCTAGCACATCTCTAAGAGTGTCAAGTGCTCCTCCCATGTCTGGGTGCCTAGAATTAAATCATCCATGAAGTTCTCAACTCCACGTCCGTACAGTGGTTCTAACAATGACCGCATCATTTTTGAAAAAATGCTTGGAGCGTTTGAAACTCCGAAAGGCATAACTTTCCATGTATAGTTTCCTACTGGTGTAGTGAAAGCTAGTATGTGTCGATCAGTGTCCTTGACCTTGATTTGCCAAAAACCGCGTGACAAATCTATTTTGGTATAGTAGTGAGCGTTAGCTAGCTTAGTGAAGATGAGATCCGGATCAGGAAGAGGTTCGGCACAAAACTCTGTCACTTGATTGAGTTTGCGATAGTCTACGCAGAAACGGAACGAGTTATCACGTTTCTTAATCAACACGATGGGTGATCCGTAGGCACTGTCTGTCTTCTCTATGACCCCTAGATCTAGCATAGTCTTAATCTCACGTCTAACGTCATCTATCTTAGCGTGTGGCAACGGATACGGCTTCAAACGTATCGGTTTGTTGTCAGTCAGCTTCAGTGAAAATTCTATTAAGTCTGTCAACCCTGGTTTGTCTGTCAGAGTAGATGAGAACTCATTAAGCAATTCATTCACTTCTTTCTTCTGTCTTTCCGTCAAGGCGTCATTCACCCTAACGTCTTTAACAGTTTCGTCTGTCTGTAAAGGACAGTTTGGTAAAGTACCAGTGACGCAATCAGTCTCCCCCTCATCTTCTGTAACTATCGTCGCTACGACAAAATCAGCTTGAGTGGTTTGATCCTCACGGCTTATGTACTTTTTGAGTAGGTTAACATGAAAGATTTTCTCTCTCTTTCCTGTCTGTACCTTATAGTTCAGTCCCCCTAGCTTGGCGGTAACTACAAAGGGCCCTTTCCATTTCATCTGAAGTTTGTTATGTGCTTCAGGAAGCAACAGTAACACCTTGTCGTTAACTTCAAATTCTCTAGGTTTGGTGTGCTTATTGTAATATTCTGCCTGTCTAGACTGAGCTATCGTCAGGTTTTCCCGTGCTATCTTGCCTATAGTTTCAAGACGGTTTCTTAAGTCAGTGACATAGGTGTAAGTTGTTTTAACTTCGTCATCTGTCTTTTCATCAGTCCACAGTGCCTTCAAAATCATCATCGGTCCGCGTACAGTACGTCCGTAAAGTAGCTCAAATGGTGAAAATCCGGTGGAAGATTGTGGCACTTCCCTATATGCAAATAGTAGGGCAGGGATGTATCTGTCCCAGTCTTTTGGTTTGTCAGTGGCGAGCTTTTTAAGTGCTGTTTTTAATGTCCCGTTGAATTTTTCGATCAGACCATTTGCCTGGGGGTGGTAGGGTGTGCAAGTAAGATGTTTGATGGAAAGTAAGCGATTTACCTCCTTCATTACTTTGCCTACGAATTGACTCCCCTGATCTGTCAAAATCTCGGTAGGTATCCCAACACGACTCCATAGACCGAAAAGAGCTTCAGCGACGGTTTCAGTTTCAATGTTTTTCAACGGTACTGCGTCGGCGAATCTCGTTGCGTAATCAATAGTGGTCAGCACGTATCGATTACCTCTCGTTGATGTGGGTATTATAGGCCCAATCAAATCCATTGCTACGCGTTTGTAGGGTTCACTGATCAGTTCAGGCTCTCCTAACGGTGCGGGTCTGATTGAATTTTTAGACTGTGTTCTCTGGCATGTGTCGCAACTTAACACGAATCTACGGATATCGGCAATGATGTCCGGCCAATAAAACTCACTTGTAATACGACTAGATGTTTTTTGTACACCCATGTGTGCCAAAAAGACTCTCATGACCTAATCGTAATACGTCATTTCGTTTGGTTTGTGGAACGACTAATTGCTTCCGGAATTCGTCTCCCACTTTCGAATAGTGGTACAATAAACCCTTTTTCAGAATAATGCACGCTTTCTTATTCGAATCGTCAGTGTTGACGTCACTAACAGGTACAGCCTGCTTGCGTAACCGGTCTAGTGTTTCGTCTTCAGCTTGTAATAATTTAATCTCGCTAACTGTTGCTTCATCTACGGCTGGTGCGGCAGACATCGGTGCAGTTACAGATTTGTCTTTACTACTCGCTGCTCTGGTTACAGCGTTAACCAGTGGTGGGTCGATTGAAGTTTGTTTTTTGCACGGTAAAACATACTTGCAACCAAGGATCACGTCATGCAGTGAGTTTTCCATAACGGCCGCTTTGACTGTTCCTTCTACAAAGTCAGAAACAATCGAGATTTCAGCTACTGGTAAAATGTCTTGTTCACCGTTTGCGAAGGTGACTGAAATTGTCTCCCCTGTGTAATCGGCACGGTTAACTAGTGATGCATTTACTATAGCGTCCAGCTCGCACCCTGTATCAAGCAAAGCGATTGTATCGTGACCGTTTGCCTGTACTGGTGTTCGATTCGACTTTTCTGTTTTAGGTGTATGACTTTCTACTGCGTAAACTTTAGCTGTCTTCTTGTCAGGACATGTTCGTGAAAAATGGCCACTATCACCGCAAGTGTAACAAGCAAGATTCTTTTTATCTTTCTGTTTGTCAGACTTGTTTTTAGTGTCGGGTTTGGATGTTTTATCATCACGTTCGCTATGCGCTTTCCCGTCATTTTTCTTATCCTTCCGAGTCGGCGGTTCATTCGGTGGAGACTTGTTGTTCGCGTGTGCGTTCGAGAATTGAGAATGTGCGTCATCAAAGCGATCGGCGGCGTTGCCTATCTCTTCTAGCGTAGATCTTTCCCTTATTGCTAAGTGAATCAGTAGATCTGATTTGTATGACCCGAGAATGTGGTCCTTTACCATTTCATCCCTAAGACCGTTATACGTCTGTGGAGTTTCAGCTAGATCTATCCACCGTTGGAACAAGTCAGTGATGCGTCGAATGTACTGTGCGTGTGTCTCTGAACTCGCTTTCGTGGCCTGTTTAAACTTACGGCGGTATGTATCTGCTGTGAGCCTGTAGCGTTTCAATAATGCGGCCTTGACTGTGTCATAATTATCTGACTCAGAATCGCTAAGCTTATTGAATTCGTTTTTCGCACTACCCTGCAGTAACCCCGATAAATTTATTGCCCAATGTCCGGCTGGAATGTTTGTTGCTCTGGCTAACTTTTCAAACGTTTTTAAATACGCGTCTATTTGATCTTTGTTCTCATCAAATGGGACCATATTTATCTTTGGAATGATGTTTTCAATTCTACTGTGATTATTTCCATCGCTAGAATGCGAATCGCCACTGCTTCTGCGATCACGGTTTGGATTGGTAACTTCTAGTTTCTTCACCTCCCATTCTAACCGTTTTATTTCCGCGTCTGCTGCGATGCGTTTAGCCTCCGTGTCCGCTGCTATGCGTTTAGCTTCAGTTTCGGCTAGTTTTTCAGCTTCTAACTTTTTCAGCTCGCGATTAGCTACGCGTTCTTCTCTTTCTATCTCTTGCCTCTCTTTTTCCGCTTTTTCTGCTCTCTCCTTTTCCGCTTTTTCCGCTTCCTCTAGCTTAGTTCTAATGTAGCTAGTCAGTTCGTCACCCTGATATCCCAACATGATACCTTTCTTTTTTAGATTTTCGAAAATCTGTTCTAGATCCATTTTACTGTCTTAGCGCACTGGCTACAATAGAATGTATCTCGTGAATTGTGTGTTTTTAACCGTCGGCGATAACTCCGCTTATCCCGAAAATAACTTTTAGGCTACAACCTTACAAAAATTATTTAATTTACTCAGAACACCTTCCGAAATAAATTACGCGTTAACTCTTACACGTTTCACCTGCTTGTCACAGTGTCCGCTGTTCCAAGACTTCCGTAATGTCACGGCTCCTACCATACAACATTACACATTATATCTAGCACCCTAAATATAATAGTCCGAAGTCTGTTACTACCAATAACTCTCCTAGCTGGCGGTATAACACGTCGACTTCTCACAATGAAGTATCCAGTAACACAATACTAAATAAATCATCAACTTAGTCAATAAAAATGCTTAACTACGCTTAAACATGTATTAACTAAAATGTACACTACTCTGCAAAAGAATACATGCACATGTCACAACAAAAGCAAAGAAAATCAGTGATACAAAAATCAAAAGAACAATTGGCAATTCTCTGTTCGTTTGTTCGTTTCTAGGTTTATGATACGCCCTATGTATAAAAAATGTTACAATTTAATACATATCAATCCCGCGGACGATCCCACACTTGTTACGTTTCCAGTATTTATTTATAGACCCTGCTCTAGAATAATTAAGGATTTTAAATATAATTAATTCCTTCTCTCATATTCTAAGCAGACTGGTTGCTCAATTTACTATTTGACTAATTAAAAGTGTGTCTTGTAGTTCAGACGACAAATTTACAAACTAATAAATTGCAAAACTTTAGCTAGATTCAAAACCGTTAAATTCCTCTAAATTAATATGCATTCGTTATCAACTTTCTGCTCATTCGCCCCCATTCAATCTAAGAATAATCTATAGGTCTATTATGCATAAAAATTAACTACTAAGAGGTTTTAACAAAGAAAATAAGATTTAATAAAGTTTAACAAGTTAACAATAATCAAATACGAGCACGAATAGTCTATTTCTCGATTCTTTGCGCGTACATGCTTTATCGATAACTAATGAATTGCCATCAACTGTCCTTTCAATATTTGCATAAGCACTGAGTAATACTCAGCTGATTGTTCTGTATCTGCCTGGTCTCTTTTACTCAGTCAGCCAGTCTGTTTTCACAGTTTCACTACAGCGACGACGCACCTGGCATCTAGGAAGGTGTTCCTTTATGTTGCTAGCGAACTTGAATTTCAGTGGCATGGACCCTCAGAAATGAACTCACACGTTGAGCTCAGACCAGTTATTACCAGATGAACAAGGCAAGGCAAAATGCAAAGCCAAAGCAAGGCAAACGTAAAGCCAGGGCAAACGTAAAGCCAGGACCGACCTAGGGAAGTAACGTGTTCTAATGTAATTTCAATCTAACACGTTCCTACTCAAGCATGACCCAGTTTAAAATGCGCTGAATAAGAGATTTCGACCCTTCGTTTTACAATTAGATTTAGAAAAAATGTAGTCATCTCACGCGTGTTCCATTTAACAGCATGACGTATGAAGCAATAAAATAGTTACAACATTAAATTAATGTTCATACAAAAAAGGGTAATTCAAACCAACAAAGCGCTTCACAATTTACAATTAAAATTACACGCAATAATTGAATTACATGAGGAATTCATATCGAGCACAGCATTCTGGCTCTTAGTGAATTAAAACAATATAAATTAAAGTTACAAATGGAAAAAGAGTTACAATAAATTTATATTCCATAACTTATAGGTTTCTCAGCCATTTCTCTGGACCATGCTCAAGCATATATGGAAATAATATAATACATAGCACAAATACATATTTATAATCAAGATAGGCAAAATACTATCAGATAAAATGATACCTTTTATGAGAAGTCGAAGGTTTGGTTCTCATCTGCTGTCGGCTGCCCTCATGACCCGAGTTAGCTGATGGAAAAAGCTAATGTGTTCTCAAAGTAAAGGGAACGGAAGCGCGTACCCATATTTATAGAAAAGCATAATGCGTATCACGTGACTGATCGCGAAGTATGTAGTTGGTTCGAGAATCTGGACAATGGACCTAAGGTTACATAACATCTTGACCTGTTCTAGAAGCATCTCGAAAAAGGAAGCTTTGAACAAAGGAGCCAAGGGTTTCAAAATTCAAATTTGAAGTAAACAAGACAAGTGGGTCACCAAGTCGGACATTTTTATCAGACTGTGACAGTGTTCACCATTTATAAACCTGAGTGACTGGAGAGACATGTGAGATGTCTGTTGTGGCATGTGTAAGCATAAGGGAGTATGCTACACACTTTTGATGTATCAGAGCAAAGTATGCTGGGCACCATCTGGAAAATTCTACTGTATTGAAGGTACCAGATTACTGTGATCAAGTTCTGCTTAAAGGAACAGACATGGTGAGCACAGTGCTCAAGTAGTTAGAGAAAATTACGTGTCAATGTTTTCCATGCTATGGCGGAGATACCTGTTGACATGCAGACATTGAGACATTGTTGCAAAAGCAAGTGAAGGACTGACAAAGCAGTGATTAATCCAGGTCATGTAAAAGATTATATTAACCTACCTCTAATAACTCTACTTCTATTCTCTGATAGGACTAACCTGTGATTTGTATTGACTCTATTGCTGAACTGTAATTTATTTCTTTATATATAGAGTCTGTGTAACGTAAAATTATCCAAACATGTGTTGATGGAATACTGATGTCAAGTAATCTATTTCATTGTAATTGTCATATGTGAATTTGATTGTTCATTTAATAAATGTATTGTTAAATTTGATGACCTTCTTATTACCATAAATTGATAATTTTATGTTGGAGAAGAACATTGGTGAATGGGGGCTCACTAAATACTGATTAAAGTTGGATTTGTTTTCTCCTTTAGTAAGAAGTTTTCCACTCAAGGAAATAAACGTGACCGTAAATGTTGTTTTATGTTGTGGAAGAGAGAAAACAACAGTACCTAAATATCCACCAAGTGAGAGACGAGTGGCGTCTACTGGAAGATCATTAATAAAATAAAAATTAAGATTCTCATCACTTGCAATTAGTTATGAAAGATTAATTGATAATAATCATCATTTTCTTTAACTAAGTGGCGTAAGGAATGTTATTAATTAAAAAACAAAACAAAAACATGTTAATCTTCTGGTTGCACATCAAACCTTGTAGTGTAAATGTAAATATTTCTTAATTTGGGAGGTGAGGGAGCTAAACTTTTCTTAAAGTGTTTTTTTATTTGCTATTCTTTCTAATCTCCAGAATTGTTTAAAAAGTCAGTGAACATTAATTTGCATATTGATACAAAGTTAAAAATTACTCTGGTGGGTTATTAAATAACAAGAGTACGAGTTACAAATCAAATTTTAATTATTACACTATAAATGTCAGTTAAGTTATAACACGTAATTTATTTCAAGTGGTTCTGTTTGGCTGTTTTTACCAGACCCTGTATATTTGTATTTGTCTTTACGAAAACACTGACATTCCCCTGAATGAAAGAAAGTAAGTAAAAGAAAGTAACTAGTTCTACGATCCATGTTGTGTCAATGTTCTAGTAGAACGCTTTTTATATTCAGACTCTTTTCACATTTTTAAAATGTACGCATCGGTGGTCTAGTGGTAGAATACTCGCCTGCCACGCGGGTTCAATTCCCGGCCGATGCAAGCTCGAGTTCTAATTTTTTACCGTTCAGCGTCACGCTAAAATTATAATTGAGTGGGTCATTTTGCTAAAATATTAAAACCAACAGTACTAATTGATTTTTAAATTTAAATTTCTACTTTTTATAGACATATTGATTCATTTAAGAACACATGTTTATTTCAGAGTGATTGGTAAAAATTAAAATGTCAAACATGCTAAAAATAAGCCTGACCATGGGCCCCGGCCTATTTCATCCGAATGACGCTGAATGTGGTGTGACATTTATAAATATACTGCTTAAATGGCTCAAAATAGATCAAAATCTAATTTTATTTTCTATTTTTGTAAATCCCATTTCTTAAATATTGTCTTCAGAACAAAGTATAATTGTATTTGATGCCTTTATAATAATTAATCATAGATAGATATATGTGAGGGTGGTGTTAAAAAAGAATAGATAAAAGAAATATTATCATTATAAGGTTAGATGTAATTTTCAATAAGACCAGAAAAAGCTGGGGAAAATCAGTTTGAGCCGTAATAGTTTGATTTCCTAAGGAAGCAAAATGAATAACTCCTTTGCATCGGCCGGGAATTGAACCCGGGTCACCCGCGTGGCAGGCGAGTATTCTACCACTAGACCACCGATGCGCACGTTCAAAGTCGATGCAATGAACAATAATGTAAAATGCAATCTTACATTGAACAGGACAGTAACTCCTCGTAAAGTTAGTACTAGTGAAAATTGCAGGTGCGAGAAGTAAAAAATAACGAGGTTTGAACTTCGCTCTGGCAAGGATTTTAAAGGGGGTGACTTTATTATAATACAATGAATTAGGCTCGTTTCTTCTCACACAGAACAGTCCCCCTCCACCTACCCCTTCCTAGTCATTTACAATCAGATTATTCTAGAAAATAACAGTTTGAAAGAAAAAGTATTTTATAGTGTGTGTGTGTGTCATTTTTTATATTTCTTAGAAATTACAAACTACTTTATTTTTAGGGCCTATCGTATTAAAATGCCTGTTTGAAAGTGAATTGTCTTCGCTATAAGTCACCACTGGTTTCCTACCTTGCTAACTTAAGCTGGAAGATGGACGTTTCATTACTGTCTCCCGGAAAAGAAAAATAAACTTATGAATAATTATTGCCTAATTTCATTACAGATGCTATTATTTTTAAATGAAAAATACGTCAATGACTATTTCAAATCTCGAAAGGTTGGTTATTACACGCTATGGAAAATGAGTACTAGGCCCTACAACCCAGTATAGTTATATATCCCCTACATATTATGTGGAGTGCCCGGCTGTTTGCACCTGAAAGACTTTCGCACTAGCAAAAACTAAATGCAGACTTCGAACAATATTACTTCGGCAGTGCAAAATACATAATATTTTACTAGTTACATTTACATCCGCACAATTATTGAAAGACCTAACAAAAGTAGCCGCAACAGTGGTGGAAGATATAAAATAATGCAAAGATAAATAACTCTCGCTTGGCATGCCGAGTAAAAGGAGAAAAGGAAATTAGGAGAAAAGGCAATTACGTTGAGATAATGATGATTGCTTCACTTCCCAGGTTTGAAAAAACGTTTCATGAATTAGAAGATGTCAGTTACGGGCTGCCCTTGCAGGGACTTGGCTTTCCTCACTAGATTCTGGTGCACCGATCATTTCAAGTCAGCCGTTTAAGGCTTGGATTTAAATACTAAATTTCATATTTCAAAATTAATTCTATGGAAAAAAAACAAGTGTCTAGTTATATTTGGCTTGTCTGGCAAGTGTTTTATTTCAATGTACACATAAATAGGGGTCCTAATTTTGCAAGTCATTGACTAACATGGCCTCATGGAGACTTAGGGTTACTAGTGCATTGTATGTTTTTGTGCCAAAATGCAAACTAACTGACTTCAACTTAGAAGAAGTTAATAACTAATTTAGCTCAGCTTAAACAAGGAAAACCTCTATGTTTCTCATAAAAAAAAAAAAACAGATTGATAGCACTTTGACAAATCATAGATCAACGACAAGTGTTTGCATTGATCAATAGGAAAAGATAAAAGAATATAATTTACCCATAAGCTAACAATCACCTTTATGACCTGTCCTGAGTTATGTCAAAATTAAAGTGATTAGAATATAGGACTTTCTTCATCAAAATAACTTTCAATCCATCCCCATTGGATGAAGTTGTTATGAACAAGTTTTAGGCCTGAAAAGGATTGCCTTCAAAGTTATTTGTACAAAAGATTTGTTGTTTTTTGTCATTTTTCTTTCTTTAATTTTTGTTATGGGGGTTGGGGGGTAGCAAAAACTCA
This sequence comes from Sinotaia quadrata, assembly GCA_028829895.1. Lineage (NCBI taxonomy): Eukaryota > Metazoa > Mollusca > Gastropoda > Architaenioglossa > Viviparidae > Sinotaia > Sinotaia quadrata. The sequence goes on from CM054182.1 coordinate 97,521,061, forward strand.
TACAGGTAAAGTACAAATGATATAATGTGTCCTCTTTTTAACTGACTAATATTTATGTAATTTATAATAATTAAAATATATTACCTGTTACATTGCCTGAGATAGTTTTGCAATCGCAGACATTGTGAGAGATTTGGTTACTACGGTTGATTATAATTATTATAGGGAAGAAGTAAAACTATTATTGCACTAACTGATGATGTTCTGAGAACAGCCCCTGGTTATTATTTCAGGAGTGAGTTCCATTGCCAAGAAAATATTGAAATAATTAGGATGTGATGTCCGCCCGTCCAGCTGATCGAGTGAACTCTTGCTTAGATATGGATGTGTGATTCTTTCAAGCAGTGAGAGCAAGCACTGGACTGAGGAAGTAATGTGATCACAGTACAGCCCACTGCATCTCTCAAAAGCTAAGTATGAAAATAGTTTATGACAAAGTTAAAGATTGCTGCTGGCAGTATAAGAATTTAGCTTACGAAGGAACAGGATTGTATTGCATATTTTGTATGGGTCTGAACCCCTATTTCAAATTATATTGGTTATTAAACCTCAAGAAATTCCATGAAATATATGTAAATTAAATAAATGACTGTGTTGATTAATCCTTTGTAGATATTGTGTTGCAAAATTGACTGAACGCCTATTTGGGTTTGTCTGTCCAAAGAAAGATAAAGGAAAACTGATCAATCTACACATCAATTAGTACTTTATATTTGTAAATCTAGCTATAGCATCACTGAAGTACTTTATATTTGTAAATCTAGCTAATAGCACCACTGAAGTAATTTATATTTGTAAATCTAGATAATAGCACCACTGAAGTAATTTATATTTGTAAATCTAGATAATAGCACCACTGAAGTAATTTATATTTGTAAATCTAGATAATAGCACCACTGAAGTAATTTATATTTGTAAATCTAGATAATAGCACCACTGAAGTAATTTATATTTGTAAATCTAGATAATAGCACCACTGAGGTAATTTATATTTGTAAATCTAGATAATAGCACCACTGAAGTAATTTATATTTGTAAATCTAGATAATAGCATCACTGAAGTACTTTTCTTTTAAATCAAATACCTTATTCGGTTTTAGTCCAAATGGATTTGTGCAATTATCACTTTGGCAGTCAGCAATTCTTAGTGTTCTAATGGCATTGAAATGGGCGTCATCTAAAGCTTTGGCAACTGAATTAGGCCATTGTAAATTCTTGTGAACTCAAAGCCATAAGTTGTTTTTGAGTCCCGTAACTAGAAATCGTTTTCAGTTTTATTGGGCTAGCATAATTTCCTCATAAAACGTGTCACTTAACAATCATTGGTTGTTCGAAACAAAACACCATTTGGTCATAGCGATGAATTGAGAAGTTGATAAAAAAAAAAGTTGTATTTCGACAGGAACAAATCGTTAGGAACCCACCGTATATATCTAATCGTGACAGGTCCATTTACCTTTACTTAAAAATGTCTCTAAGATGGAACACAAGAATGTGTTGACTGATTTTGTCTGTTCAATAATGATAGCAGGACAAAGATTAATTCTTTTGTCATCTATGAAATTCCCTTGAACGTTTGTGTTATTATGATTTTCTATGGTTTTGTAATTGAATAGGTGATTCAAGTACAGTGTCACTGAGACTGTAAATGTAATAAGTCAATCACATATAATGTAACTGGGATTGTGTAATTTTACAAAAGTGATTCAAGTAAAGTGTTATGGGATTGTGTGAATCAAATAAGTGATTCAAGTATTGTGTAACTGAGACTGTATTAATTTAATATGTGATTCAAGTATTGTGTAACTGAGACTGCGTGTTTAATAGTAATAAACCTATCTGCCCTCCTTTTATTTCTGTAAATTGATATATATCCGTGCATTTAATAGATTTATTTTTGTGGAAGAATTTCATTTTACTCCTTGCCGTATCTAAATTTCTCGGTTTTTTGTATTATTCTTTTGTACTCGAATATGCTAATTGTTGAAGGCAGTGTGGCTGTGTGAGTATTGAAGCGTAACGCCTATTTGAGAAGAATAAACAGCAAGCGCACGAGACAGTCAGTCAGGCGGATGAACTGGGAAACGCCCAAGACAGGAGGGCGTCCTCCTCTGCAAGAACGGGATAGTATTTTGAATGGTACATGCGCAATTCTAATGAGATGATTAACAGTCCACCCGGAAACCATGAGCGACATCGGCCCCACCCCCATCTTTTGAAGACCGGTGTTGCGATGGAAATAATTGAGCTATGGCCCATGATCTACGGGCCAAAAGCACTCAGTGTTGATCGAACTGTGAACTGATGACTAATGATCAATGAAGTTTAGCGATCCGCAACTGGAACGCGATTGTTAACCCTTGTTCTGAGACGGAACTCGAGGTGCATAAATGGCTCAGTCTGGGACTGAAACTTCTGACAACCAACAAGCGTCAAGCGAACTTCTCTCAGCGGCAGCAACATTTTGGGCCAAGGAGAATAATTTCATTCTTAACAGTCATCCTCAAAAATTATAACGTGTATATGAGGAGAGCCTTGCCAGTTTGTGTTCATCAGGAAATATGAACTCAAAGACTGTGCCGTTCACGTATTTACCAAGGGATACAAACTTTTAGGGTTTTTTTTTTTCGGCTATTTGGTGAAGGAACTACTTTTTTTCTGGAATCTACAAAGATGCATCATCGGACTCTCCCAATACCCGCACTACGTGGCTCAAGAACTCTACGCCTCGAATAATTGTACCGTGGGTCTGTTAGTCAGTGTGTCTGAGAGTTTGTTGTTAGCAATTAGTGGGTCTGTTAGTCAGTGTGTCTTTTGCGGTAAACTTCTCCTGTCTGAGAGTTTGTTGTTAGCAATTAGTGGGTCTTTTAGTCAGTGTGTCTTTTGCGGTAAACTTCTCCTGTCTGAGAGTTTGTTGTTAACAATTAGTGGATCTGTTAGTCAGTGTGTCTTTTGCGGTAAACTTCTCCTGTCTGAGAGTTTGTTGTTAACAATTAGTGGGTCTGTTAGTCAGTGTGTCTTTTGCGGTAAACTTCTCCTGTCTGAGAGTTTGTTGTTAACAATTAGTGGGTCTGTTAGTCAGTGTGTCTTTTGCGGTAAACTTCTCCTGTCTGAGAGTTTGTTGTTAACAATTAGTGGGTCTGTTAGTCAATGTGTCTTTTGCGGTAAACTTCTCCTGTCTGAGAGTTTGTTGTTAGCAATTAGTGAGTCTGTTAGTCAGTGTGTCTTTTGCGGTAAACTTCTCCTGTCTGAGAGTTTGTTGTTAGCAATTAGTGGGTCTGTTAGTCAGTGTGTCTTTTGCGGTAAACTTCTCCTGTCTGAGAGTTTGTTGTTAGCAATTAGTGGGTCTGTTAGTCAGTGTGTCTTTTGCGGTAAACTTCTCCTGTCTGAGAGTTTGTTGTTAACAATTAGTGGGTCTGTTAGTCAGTGTGTCTTTTGCGGTAAACTTCTCCTGAATGAGAGTTTGTTGTTAACAATTAGTGGGTCTGTTAGTCAGTGTGTCTGAGAGTTTATTGTTAGCAATTAGTGGAGTGGTTCACTGCGTGGTGCACAGGAACACTTCCTGAAGTCTATGCTGTAACGAGTTGCAATGTGTTGTAACGTTAGGATACATACCTTTTTGTAACGTACTGTAGCACAGAGTTTCGTGTGAACATTGTTCATATACAGTAAATGTACAGCTCAGCCATAATTGTTACACGTTTCATTAAGCTACTCTCCATCTAATGGTTAGACTTGAATAGACTTGGTTTATATGGTTGTGTCACTGTGAGGTCATTAAAAAAAAATGTAGCAGTAACCTTTACGCATTGGTGAAAGGTTTATTCATGTCGGTATAGACGGCTTAAAACCACGTCAACGGTACTCGTTTTAAAGATTGCATGAACGAGTAGAGGGTGATAAAATTATTGTGCAAATGTGAAAGTGAATGAAACCTGATGTGTATTTTTCTTGCAATTTCTTTTTCCGCCAGTGAATGAAGCCTGGTGTATATTTCTCTTGCAATTTCTTTTTCCACAGTGAATGAAGACTGCTATGTATTTCTCTTGTAATTTCTTTTTCTACTGTGTCGCAATTTAAAATTCTACATTAGTACGAGTAATACAATTTACTTAAGTACGATATTTAATTAATCTGGATTTGGACAAGAAATTAAAATCTCTATATTGACTTGAATATTTTCAACCTATATTAGAATACTGAATTAATTATTATGTGCATTATAACTCCTCACTAATTGTGATGACTCTAAAAGGAATCATTTTATTTTGATTTCTTAGATATTTATTTCATTGTTTCCTATTTCATTTTCTTAATTTTCGTCATCATGTATTGTGGGCAAGTTTGAGGAAAATGGTTGTTCGTCAATAATATTGCATGAGTTTGAAGAAAATTGCATGTCATCATTTATGTGTCGTCCTGTAAGTATGTGTTGAAATCCATCAATCAAGGGCTTGGGGCAGGTTTCTCCATCATCTAGGGAAAGTGCTTTCGAGCTCGAACAAGTCTCACATTGACATTAAGCGGTCCACTGAAGGTGGTCGGCTTACACGGCTTGCAGAGAGGGAAGTAAAGTTCCCTCCAAAGCCAGCCACCCATAAATGATAATTTAAATCGACATGTTCTTGCAAGTATTGTGAGTGAAACTACGCTAGCATGACAATGCGTTCAGTCAGTTGAATTTTAACTGAACCCTCGTGCCAGGGTTTTATTGCGTTGATTTAGATCTGTCTGTCATCTGTAACTGTGTAAGTGTTGGCTCGTTGTTAGTATGGTCATTGGCGGAGTAACCGGAAGATCAATCACCCATCCTACCCACCACCCACCTCGGTTGTTGACAATTTGTGGGCGTTTCAGCTAGATATGTAGACGTGATTGCTGTATTATCATCAAATTTGCAAAGAACATCAACAGAAATAAGACACTGAAGTTATCGCGATTTATAAAAACAAATGAACAGATCTAAAGAAAACAAATGAATTGTAGCAAAAGTCTGCATCTGCCGGAAACTGAACCCGGGTTACCCGCATGGCAGGCGAGTATTCTACCACTAGACCACCGATGAAGTTCAAGATTCAACTAAACCGAAAGTAACGTCAAACAGTCTATGCTGACATTTCGATAAAATCATATGTAGCAAATCTTTTTGTAAGCATTGTAAGTCGTACGTGACTTCCACTATACATATAAATTATACATATTATACATGCCTTTTAACAGCAATGTCTCTGTGACAGAAAGCACTGAAATAAAAATTTATATATAGATATCAATTTTATTCATAAAAGTGGCTGTTTGATCGTTTGGGATTTTAGAATAGTGACACGTTAGACTTTTAGAGCAATGTTTCTTAACTGTCCGCGCAAGAGATCGCTAGAGGTTCCCCGAGAGATTGTGACTGGGAAAAAATAGAGTTTCGTAAATATAGTAAATTTTGAGTGAGACTTGAAAATTATTTCACGGGTTCCTCTAGGGTGTAAAGGCTAAGAAGGGTTGCATAAGAGTGAAAGCGGGCAGATTAATTAAAGGCTGATGATGTGTACCGACAGCAATAGAAATTTGTGCAACTATTGGTCGGATTTAACCAGCATTTTTCATCATGAAAAGATAAGGTTTTCCTGTTGACAAAATGAGAGGAGATAAAGCTGGAGATAAAGGAGTCGACGGAGGAGCATCTACACACACACACACACTCACACACACACACACACACACACACACACACACACACACACATACACACAGGCACACAGGCACTCTCCACCTCCCTGAAAACAAGAAAAGGGAGGCCACTCTCCGAGACTTCTAAAAGGAGTAAGAACGTCGCCAGACGAAGAGTCCTTTGCAGATATCCGGAAGAAAGAGAAGTAAAATGGAACCGCCAATACCACCACCACCACCACCACGGATATTAGAACAACTAATCACAAGACTGCAGACAGACATTCCTCCAGAAAACGGAGACATAGCAAATAGTGCCGGCATTACTACACTCCAATGGGGCAGAAAGTCCGACTTAGATCGTCGGAGAAGTGCGAGAGCTGCACTGGAAAGGATAATACATCTACTTTTCGGGGACAATGTCGTGTTGTAAAGACGAACGAAGGCAAGCATCATTACACAATACCGACTGCATATCAATAAAAGTTCTCTGGTGCGACCAATGAGTCACAAAGTCAGCAGTAGTGAATTGAGGATGGGGTGGGATCAATGGACTGGGTCAAAGGTCGAGACAAAGCCATGCAGTCCATGCACTGAGCTCTATATAAGGAGAGGACACTGAATCTATCAAAAACCGAGAACATCTAGTAGATGAAAAGTTTTCACTCAATTCTTGTGGGGCAAAGAAGTCAACGCAAAGAAGAAGAAGGAAAATTCGCTGTTTGCCAAACGTCGCCATATTGAATAGACCGAAGCATTGGAGCGTCTATGGTAACAGCGCCTTTGGCATCGACTGTTCGATATATTTACACCCAATTTTATTAATCTAAAATTCAATAAATATAATTAAATTTACAACACAATACAAACAAACAAGAAGAGGAAAGATCCTTAGGTCTATCACTTCAGATAATAAATATATAATTATCAGTGAAATGGTAAACGTGTGAAGCGATAGCCTTCTAGAAAATGTTTCTTGGTCTACTTAAGAATTCTAAATTTCTGAAAGATTTGGGAAAAGTGTTTAAATTATATGTACATAATAATTGCAATACTTGTCAGAATTTCAAAAACCAAATCGATCTCGCCCATTTCTTTACATTGTAGTTCTTGTTAAACTGTTAGACGAAGGCTATAGAGCATTGGTGCACAAACGTTTTAGGCCAGAGGGCCAAATTTCCTATTGATAGTGCGTGGAGGGCCGCCACATGCATGGCTCAATAGAAAAACAACACAAATAATGAAATAATTTGCTTTACTTTCGTAATAATGGTAACATCCGGGGGCCGCATAGAGTCCTTCTCGGGCCGCGGTTTGTGCACCCCTGCTATAGAGCTAGCTCTACATAGTAGTTATTGCATTGAAGGCTATACAGTTAGCTCTACATTGTAGTTTTTGCTAAACTGTGCATTGAGTTAGTTCTACCAAAGAGGTTTTAATTAGTATTATTTATGAAACAATTGTTACTGTAGGAGCTTACTCTTCATTAGTGTTACAATGTTAACTAATGTATAGTTATAAAAAACAACAATGAATGCTTTTCAACACGTAGCTTTTAGCACAGTTATATTAGGTTGGTATTTTTAAAATGGCCGCACTGAAACTTCCGCTAGCGACACATAGCGCTTGCTATCATTGGATGTCCTCTCCATTTATATATGGGTCACTGGTTCAAGGCACAGGGATGAAGGCGCTGTCCACAAACTAGGCGCGATGATTTTTGTATTTAATCACTTATTACTTGTCAAATACAAACAAGGGAACGTGACAGTTAAAATGTGAATAATTGTTCCATTCCTTATGAACAGTTTGTCAGTAAATAATAAAATAACGATGTTTGTCAGTAAATAACAAAATAACATTGTTTGTCAGTAAATAATAAAATAACGTTGTTTGTCAGTAAATAATAAAATAACGTTGTTTGTCAGTAAATAATAAAATAAAAGTTGGATTACTGCAACAGTGCAGAAAGCACTGCACAACAACATACATTGGCTTGAAATGACATGGGTCAGCACGCGGGGTTAATATTCTCTGACATTATTCAAACCAGAGAAAAATATGCAAGAAGAGCATTTTACAGTGACGAAATATTTCGAAAGTACTGACGTACGGTGTGCTTAAAATTTCTTTTCACTAAGTAGCCTCTAGTAAGGTCAGTCACTTTTTGTTTTGCTTTTGTGGTCTTAGTGATAGCATACTCTCCTACCGTGTTAGAGATGCAGTCGATAGAACAGTTAATTTTTAAAACGTAATTATATACATTATTTTAATTCGTTTACAATTCTCTCAGATAAACACTCTTTTAAAGGTAGACGCATATACTTTTATATCGCTGTTATTTTCGATTTGCACTCATACTCACAAAAATTACTTGTCTCGAACGGATCTACGTAAGTGTCCGGTTAATCTCTAGAAGTACGTGTTCAAGTAAATCTTGACTTCGTACGGAGATAGTAAAGACTTATTGCAGACAACACAACAAAGCAAACATTAAGTGGTCCTGTAGAAACGCGCCGGACTGAAAACCGAACTAAATTTCCCAGTCACAGATGATGGACAGCTCGAAATAATTCAGTAAAAGCCCTGACATGTCGACTAGGTTAAAAATAAAACTGGCTGAACGCAGTGAAAAGCAGGACTATTTATATCGGCAGAAATTGATCGAGGTCGAAGACTCTCCCTGGATGATGGAAAACCTGCCCAAGCCACCTTTGGTCGGTAGCCTTAGATCATCTCAACTGGAGTGGACGCACTATTTTTCTCAATCTTACGCAGAATACTTCTTGGAGATATATCATCCTTAGCAGAATAATCCAGACAGCTGACAATCTTTACTTATGTGATAATTATATGTTTTTCTTAAATTGTCTGATTTAAAGGAAAATCAAATAACCACAGTCCTATATACTTCAACTGGAAAAGGGAGTTAACCCTGATACGTTTCTTTCCTTTGTCAAATAATTATTTGGTATTGAGGTGAATATATTTGTGTTGAGGTAAAGATATTTTGTGTTGAGGTGAAGATATTGGTGTTGAGGTGAAGATATTTAGTGTTGAGATGAAGATATTTTTGTTCAGGTGAAGATATTTCCTGTTCAGGTGAAGAAATTGGTGTTCAGGTGAACATACTGGTGTTGAGGTGAAGATATTGGAATCATTTATTAAATTAATACAATTTCTATTACAAAATACCTTAATCATGTATTAAATTTACACAATCTCTCCTACACCTTACCTGAATCACTTATTAAATTGAGACAATATCTATTGCACAATATCTGGATCAATGATTAAATTTACGCTCTTAAAAATGGGCCTGGAATACCTAAATAACCATAAAGAAGATTTTGCTCTCTGTAGTTAGTTGGCAAAAGAGCTCAATACTATTCTGCAACCATGATTGAACTGACGAAATCAATGATAACCTTTGGTGCCTAATGCGGTGGTTTGTGTACAAGAACCCGCCATGACTTATATCGATCTTGTGTTTAATTATCTCCCTTCTGTGAATATGCGATTTGTCCACTATTTCAATGAAGGACTTTAAATCAGGAAAAGCAATGCTAGGAATCGAATTTTGAACGACAATGTTAGGATCTAACTTCAATGACTGTAATAGACAATGTTAGGATCTAACTTCAATGAATGTAATAGACAATGTTAGGATCCAATGTCTAATGACTGTAATGGAAAATGTTAGGATCCAATGTCTAATGACTGTAATGGAAAATGTTAGGATCCAATGTCTAATGACTGTAATGGAAAATGTTAGGATCCAATGTCTAATGACTGTAATGGAAAATGTTAGGATCCAATGTCTAATGACTGTAATGGAAAATGTTAGGATCCAATGTCTAATGACTGTAAAGGACAATGTTAGGATCGAAAAGTCAACTGTCATTCAGACGCACGAGGAGTTATATTCTAGCAAGGTAAATTGAACCCAATTTCTGATCACTGGTTTCAAAACCAACATATGCGTTGCACTCGCCAAATACAATAAATGTGCAGTTTTTATCTGCCTTGGGGATGATGATTCTACAGTGTGTTATCTCCACATGGGGAAGATTTACCTACTTATGTGCAAAATTAAAATCTTTGTTAGTGTAAATTACTTATGTTCTGAAATTAACTATGACTATTTTTTTATGTTTCAGTACAGACTTTTATTATGCAATATTCTTAATTGTAATGTTGAAGAGAGTGCATTTGAAAGAAAGGCAAATGGATGGAAGGATTTTTATAAAACTTATTAGAATATTCATACTATGGTGTGCTGAATCTGCACGAAATAAATAACAGCAAAATTTTGCATCGGCCGGGAATCGAACCCGGGTCACCCGCGTGGCAGGCGAGTATTCTACCACTAGACCACCGATGCTTCTGTATTTGCTTGATTGAGTGTACCTGATCATTAGATGGAGCTATTGAAGTGTTTTTACTCTTTCTAGCAATTATTAGTATTTAGTTTATTGCAAAATGTATGTAACATGAAAAGGTATACACATACTGAACTCAAAGCAACTGAAACTTCTCTGCATGATGAACGGGTTTCGCCATATGGGAATATTGTTAACACATCGCTGCATGATGAACGAGTTTCGCCATATGGGAATATTGTTAACACATCTCTGCATGATGAACGGGTTTCGCCATATGGGAATATTGTTAACACATCTCTGCATGATGAACGGGTTTCGCCATATGGGAATATTGTTAACACATCGCTGCATGATGAACGGGTTTCGCCATATGGGAATATTGTTAACACATCGCTGCAGCAAATACGCAACTGTCATGGTTCAGTTGCTGCAAGGCCTTCCTTCCAAGGTTTTAAAAAAACTTGATTCTATGTTCTACATCTGCACACTTTGCACTATAGATCAGAGAAAATTAAATGTGCTATGATGACGTTATTAAGAACCTTCATCTATTTACCAGTTGTCGATTTGGCCAATGTCTGCACTCCATCTCTTACATTTCTCATTTGGTCGTTGGTATTCATCAGCGAAATCAGTAAAATGTTTGAAGTGGACGTTAACAGAAACAAACTAGTCAACTTATACTTGTAAAATTGAAGACGAGGAATATTGGAAGTTTACTAGAACAATTAAGTGGTTTATGTTTTGCTTTCATAAGATTGCAAATGTTTGCTGTTTTTAGTTCTGCTTTGTCTTAATGCGGTGTACAAATGCAATTTTGTGCTTTACATCTCATTGCGAAGTTTATCCTAGCCATTAGAATGGATGTACAGTTCACAGAGAGAAATCAAAGAGTCCATAGAGAGAAATCAAAGAGTTCATAGAGAGAAATCAAAGAGTTCATAGAGAGAAATCAAAGAGTTCACAGAGAGAAATCAAAGAGTCCATAGAGAGAAATCAAAGAGTTCATAGAGAGAAATCAAAGAGTTCATAGAGAGAAATCAAAGAGTTCACAGAGAGAAATCAAAGAGTCCATAGAGAGAAATCAAAGAGTTCATAGAGAGAAATCAAAGAGTTCATAGAGAGAAATCATCCAGGGAGAGTCTTCGACCTCGATCAATTTCTGCTGATATAAATATACCTGACAAAACAACCGCCATACACTTCTCTGCCCCTAAAAATAAAAAATACCCAACACTACATCTAAAACAAACCAAAATAAACTACTCCAAAACACACAAATTTTTAGGAATCACGTTTGACGAAAACATCAGATTCCACAAACACATAGAAAATACACTAACCAGAGTCAACAAAGCAATAAACATTCTCAAAGTTACCAAGGGGAAAGAATGGGGAGCAGACACACAAACATTATTAACATTCACCAGAGCGCTAATCTACTCTATAATAGATTATGGCAGCGCAACATACACAGCCACAAACAACCCAAAAATCAAAGCGTTAGAAACAGTACAAAACAAAGCCCTAAGAATAAGCACGTACGCACTCCCAAACACAAGAAATGAATAATGATACAACCAAACAGGCCACCTAACGCTAAAAGAAAGAAGAGACAAACAAATTCTTAAGCAATGGGCTAACAGAATACACCATGGAACAAGCCTCCCAACAAATATGCACCTGCTGAACAATAGTAGGGATAAAAGAGAGTACAAAGGACAGAAAACAAAGAAAAACAACCCAAACAGATGGACAGAAAACAAGCTACCCCTCTACCAACTCACCTAGCGACTGCTAGAAAAACACAAACTAAACAATCAAAACTGAAAAACCGAACGCAAAACCACAACCACCCTGGACAATCACACACACACTCACAAGCACGCATACATACAAACTAGATCAAAAACACTCAATCCTAACAGCAGAACTCATAGCTATTAAACAAACACAAATATTAGCAAACAACTCCACAATCACGCAGGCACAATTACTCATACTAACAGACTCACTTACATCGTTACAAAACTTAGCAAACCCCTTCCAAACAACAAGAACAAAAATCACAAATCAGATAACAAAACATATAAAGGCGCTAGAGGAAAAAGGTAAACAAACAACACTACTCTGGATTCCCAGTCACATCAACATTATTGGGAATGAAACAGCAGACAGGGGAGCTAAATACGGAAGCAAACAAGGAAAGCCACTAATCACACCAATACACGCACAAATCAAAAGCATGTACAAGAGAAGGACCCCCACCCCACACCTTCCCCAACTCTCAAACATAAGCCACAACAGAGCAATATACAGATTAAGATATAACAATACACGATACACACATAAAACAAACAACGAAACAAAAGCATGTACATTCTGCAGAACGGACAACACAATTGAACACTTCCTACTTCAATGCAATAAATACACTGAGGAAAGGAAAATCATCAGAGAAACAACAGACCTATTAAACCTACCATTCTCCACTCAAGCGCTCTTATACCCCAAACAACAGACCTATTAAACTTATCATTCTCCACTCAAGCACTCTTATACCCCAAACAACAGACCTTTTAAACCTACCATTCTCCACTCAAGCACTCTTATACCCCAAACAACAGATCTATTAAACCTACCATTCTCCACTCAAGCACTCTTATACCCCAAACAACAGACCTATTAAACTTACCATTCTCCACCCAAGCACTCCTATACCCCAAAGAACACAATCAAAGACACACGTACACCTAGCACTTATCACATACCTCATAGAGACAAACACACTCCACCTACTTTAAGGGAAAATATATATTAAAAAATATATATATATAAACAATACACAAACACACCAACAACAGTCGTGACAACGACCAGACATAGAAATACAACACACAAACTCAACAACGCACGAACACCCCACCCCACCCTCCCTGAATACTAGTGAAAGGAAGAAGGTCCTACAGGAATCCACCAAAAACTAACATCACCAAGATGAAAAGTTTTACTGCAATTCCTGCGGGGCAAAAAAGCTAGCGATACTACTACTACTACTACTACTGCTGCGTTCAGCCAGTTTTATTTTAACCTAGTCGACATGTCAGAGCATCACTGAGTTGTTTCGAGCTGTCCATCATCTGTGACTGGGAGATTTAGTTCGGTTTCAGTCCGGCGCGTTTCTACATGACTACTTAATGTTTGCTTTGTTGTGTTGTCTGCAATAAGTCTTTACTATCTCCGTACGAATTTGGTAGAGTGAGTCAAGATTTACATGAACACTTACTTCTAAAGATTAACCGGACACTTACTTCTAAAGATTAACCGGACACTTACTTCTAAAGATTAACCGGACACTTACTTCTAAAGATTAACCGGACACTTACTTCTAAAGATTAACCGGACACTTACGTAGATACCTTCAAAGCTGATTTTTCTTTTTTTTTAAAAAAATATATCAAAAATAATAAGTTATATAACATTACATGTGTTGGCCTTCAAAAACCAATTCTTCCACCCGAATCAAAAATAGATACATAAAATAATTTGATAGTGATATAATATTTTGTATTATTTTTTATTTTTTTAAATAGCTATTGCATCAGCCGGGAATTGAACCAGAATCGTCCACATGGCAGGCGCGTCAAACACGGATTCCTACAACAACAAACTAATTTAGCGATGAGAAGAATATTTACATTATTATTTCTCCCTTCGGCTGCTCATTCCGGTTCTAGAATCTAGGCGAATTCATGACTTCCGTTAAAAGAAAAACCCGCCTTAATCTAGCACCGTCTTCGTATGACGAGTACAGGAACTGAGGAGCTAAGGAACTGAGGCGCTAAGGAACTGAGGAGCTAAGGAACTGAGGCGCTAAGGAACTCAGGAGCTAAGGAACTCAGGAGCTAAGGAACTGAAGAGCTAACAATGGTAATAATAGAGGACAGTCCCCATCGCGAAATTATTTTTCATCTTGGATCCACTCTAGGAAATCACTTTACAAAGTACATCATCCATCTAAGCAAAAGGCATAAACTGGTAACCACAGAGCTACTTATGTACCAAGAAAACGTCACCTTTTGATCCTTAAAGCCGAGTATTCAACACGCAAATCTCTGTCCATTCAATAATAGAAATTGTGCTATGATTATTATTCTTGTCCTCAATAGATTTCAAACTCTGTGCTATGGTATTAACAACACAAAAGGTAATACACAAGAAAGAGTCCAGCTACATCAAACACATAATGCGGTGATATAAAGAATTCTGTCAGAGATTCGGTATGAAAAATAATTGTGCAATTTCGGACATTCCAGCAGACGTCTGTAGCGACCAGAGGCGCCAGACTGAAACGGGTAAAAGTAAGGAGCAGATGACAGGGGACTCTTAACCCCTCTTTGACTGACAGTGGTGAAATGAGAGCCTTAGTCATTGCCCGGTGGAGAGACATTAAATCTAGTCACGGCTTGCTACAGACCCACGCAACGTTAGAGCGTTTGCAACTAAAAATAGAAAACACTGTAGACCGGTACGTCATTACCCGGGCAAAATCAGCTGCACGGAAAACCGATCCTAAGGACATTTTCACTGATAAACTTTGAATAGTGCCCTTCGTGCACCCCATACACCCTAATTCTGTCTGCTAAGACCAGTAGGTCGGTACTATCAACTCTCCTTCCAGTCCACAAGCCCACAAATCGTTCGCTGCGCATGCATTGAGACACATAATCAAAACTCAGCGAAGTTAGAAGTAAACGTCAGTCCCCTGACCCAGGCGACCTTTTGCTGTACCTCGTTTATCTCCGAACACGACTGACCTCCCTTTATGCTGGGGAACAAGCGGCGACGCAGCGCCATTAAGGCGCCATAGAGACAGGGTTCGAGTCTGCTCGAATAATGGCTTCGTGTAAGTACATGAATGGTAAAACCACTTAAGACACTGTTTGGTCTCGTAAAGTCTCCTGGGGAAAAAATATAAATAAATTAATTATTTCTTTCTTAAGTCTGGCTGCTGCGTCCGAAACATTTATACACCGCGCGCGTGCACACTGTTACGTTTCCAGTATTTATTTAAAGACCCTGCTTAGGAAATTATAGAACTTTAATTTACTATTTAAATTAATTCTCTCTCGTTTAACCTAAACAGACTGGTTGCTCAAATCATCATTCGACTAAATTAAAAATGCATCTTTGTAGTCTAGATCACAGATTTACGAAACTGATAATTTGCGTACATTAGCTAGATTGGAAATCGTTAAAAACTCTCTTAGATTCATATGCATTCATTACGTCATTCGTTTAGCTCAGACAGCCCCCATCCAATCCCATTTGGTCTATATGCATACAATTTACTACAAAAAGAGGTTCTTAACAAAATGAAATAGATTTAATAAGTTTAACAATTAACAGCAACGATTAATTACGACACGACGTCTTAATTCTACACAGCGTTGTTCTCTCATTTACCGTCCTGGTTAAAAGTTCTAACGAGAATTTGCTTTTCTGTTATTGCCAAATAGTCACTTGATTCTGGACCCTAGTAGATATACTTAACTATACTCTTGGTCGCACGTGGGGTTCAACTGGTTAGAACTGGTCCACATCACTTTGGCTCATCGTCAGTACTGCATAGCACAACAGTCAATCGTCCACTCAATTACTGCATCGCTAATGTACTTGCGACGATCGTTAACCGTAGTTAACACGATGTACTTTTACGTATGGGTCATGAAGACGCCCGAGTCGGTGTACGACTCAAGAAGTACGAAGGTAGAGAGGAATAACATAAGAAGAACCCGGCTGAAACAAAGGATTTGGGCTCTGTAACTATTTGCGTCTATATTCGCAAAACCCAAGCACATGTTTCTTTGTTTAAGGTTCTGAATTTAGAATCTTTGACTATCGTGTCGTTTACAATTCAAATATGGTTATATTTAAATATACATTGTGGTTCACGTGTGTGTTACATATAACGTTACACGAACGTATGAATTCTCAAATATTTACAGCATTAAAAATTGGAATTCACACAAAGGATTAATTCAAAATGAAGCATGAATGCTTTACAATTTTACACGAAAAATTATATGCAAGAACAATTTGAATTACAAAGAAGAATTCACCACGTGCACAGACATACTGGCGGCACTAGGGAATTTACGATTTATATAAATTAAAGATAAGAAAAGGTTACAATAATTTATATACAATAACTTTTAGATTTGTCCCTTTACATCGAAACACGTGCTTTGGCTAAAATAGCGCTAAGCTGCACAAAATACATACATCAATTCAATTACAAAATACAATCAATAAATGCAATAGATACTGTAAGAAGTAGACGTGTTATTGTTACCTCTTAAAAGTAGATTTACTGCTCTAGCGCGGGTTCATCTTCGACTCTCTTACGACTCTGGTATGGCGGCGGGACGGAGCTATGTTAAAGCTGCCTGGTATGTCTGCCGGTCTGGAAGTGAGTGAGAATTTTGGCGCGTTATGATCATTTTTATGAAACTGCATTGAACGCATCACGTGACCGTTCACGTGGTATGTTGTTGATCTCGAAGGTGCTGGACACTGGCCTAAAGTTATGCAACAATCCGACCTTGCTAGAAAGCTTCTCTCGATACTGATGTATCACGGGTGAATTTCAACAAAGGTCCGTTCAAAAATTTAATTTTGAAACGAGCAATTGGGTCACGAGGTCATGACACAGAATTTGTCACACATCGTCACACCCCCTTGCTTTTGAGGCGTTTATCTTACCAAAAGATAAATGCCTCCTACAAATTATGTGTTATAAAATGTAGAAGTGCAAAATGAAGAAAAAATTTACAATTAAAAAATTTCAACATAACCAGAAATAATGTAACGCGGCAGAGAAATCAACTCTAGATTAACGGCACTCTCATACAATATTTCTCACTTCAGAAATCAGAGAAAAATGATTTAAGAAGAACGTTCAGTCTAATTGAATAGACATCCATCCAATGGAATAACATGTTCTGAAATTCTCACTATCTGTCCCAATAATCAATAGTTCACACACAACCTAGTTCGATCTAATCAGATTATTCAGAATAGAAATCCAACATCAACCAATTCCACTGAATACGTATCCAACAATAGTGTGATCAAAAAAATTTACTTCCGATGAACAACACTATCAATATGCAGGTTATGAAAAGTTCCAGATATTGATTTCCTGTATCAACCAAATATCAGAGTTTATGAATTACCAACTCAATGAACCATCTATCAGTCTACCTGTCATATTCAGAGTTACAACACTAACACAATTCAATCAGTGTCATAGCTTGTCCCAAGTTTTTATGAAATGTCCAACATATTTACAATAACAACTACCAACTACTGTACAACAAGAAATTAATGAAAATTCAAAGAAGGTACCAAATCATTATTCCTACTGCTGTACTATCCTGCCTAGCACAATCTTCGTAGTTCTGTCCCAATCCCAATACACGTCATCGTCCATGTGTGTCAACATGTCTACGGCATGACAACTGTATTCTTTCTTTCTTACTCTGTTCGTCAGAATGTCACTGTGAGGTGCAATATATTGCATGTCAAGTTTAGACTTTTCATTTCTCGTCCGGTAAGTACGTCCTTGAAGTGTTTTATCTCTTCCAAAACTCCCCAAAGTACTTGTCAAGTTTAAAATGTTTCTGGTAGTGTCAGTTTCTGCATGACTGGTCTCTACCCTGTCTAACAGTTTCAAACTTCTCGATACGTTCGGTATCATGTCAGTGTCAACGTGGCTTTGACTATGCGATGTCAGAATTTCAAATCTATCCCTCTTAGCCTTGTCACTGAGCTCACGCAAATGGAAATTTGCTCTCTTGGTGTTTCGTGCATTTGTAGTTACGTCATTGTGTACACATTGAACGTCTCTAGTTCGCATGCACTCAACGTCTTTCGTCGGAATGGCGTCAGATCTACTATGGGTCCATTTCGCATCAAGTCTAACGTCATAGGTTCGCAAATGTGCTCTGTCACGGCTACCAGTCTCTCTGAAGTACCTGAATTGCAGCATTAGCTTCCCCTCTAAATCTGGAGGTTCAGTTCTCCTGATCTTATCATAGACTGAAGTGAAATACCTCATCCCACTAGTTGTTTTCTGTTTTAACCCATTCACAACTAGGTGTTCGACTGTTATGTCTGTCAATTTGTCTCTCTCCTTGACAACATAAGTCTGTGTCTCTTTTGTGACTCTAGTCACTGTGTGGTCAGACTCACTCGCTAGCAAGTCGGACTCCTGTGGTTGTATGAACAAGGGTTCTGTTTTAAACTCTCCAAGAGTTACTGATTGTCTCCCCTGGACCATACCGTTTATTGAACTAACGTAATCTGTCTCCACTGACTTAGTTAATTCAATGTGTCTCCTCATCAAATCGTCAGAATCTATGATGGAAATTCTGTCAGTTTCAGTCACCAACTGGCAGTGAATGTTACCTGTCTCTATTACACTGAATAACATCGCTATGTCTACTCTCTGTGTGTTGTAGGCTACACTCCCACTGTTTCCTCTATCATAATTCTCTGCATCTGATGTCAGTAACAGTCCTGATGCCCCACCTACTCTGGTTATCAGTCCGTCACTCCGGTTTTCATTATCTATCAATCTAGTTCTGTCACTCATTTGTACTGTGTCTTTGATCAACCAAGGATTACACTCCGCACTTTTCATCAGTGAATCAAGGAACATATCAGTTAATGAAACCCCCTCCTCCTTACTTCCACTTGTCTCAGTTTTTGGTACGTACTCATGACATTCCTTTATCTCAACAGGTGAGTCAATAAAGGTAGTCCATGTACCGTGGCTTCTGTCTACGTCACTAATTCCGTTAAGTGATTTATCTGCAGACGGTTCTGCCATGTCTCTGACAACTGCGTGCATACACGTCAGTACACATGCATTGTTATCGTCGACCGTCCCTAATATCTCTATATTAGATTTCGTCCCTGTACAGTTTTCGACCATATCTTCTTCCATGTCACGTTTGGAAAAGAACTCTGCCTCAGCTCTGACAACTGTCATGTCATCTGAAGTAAATGAATTTATCATAGGCACATTGTCTCCGTCTGTAATGCTACCTACGCTGTCGTCTGGATCAAATACTTCTGTTTCCCTGGCTATCAATGTGTTAGCACTCGAAACCTCGCATAACGCAATAATCTTGTGTTCCAAAATTACGTCATGACTCACGTCAATCATCGGAGATCGAGATCTACCGATGTCAGTCTTCGTAGCGAGCACATTCTCTCTTAAACTAACAGTTCGGTCAGTAGACTCAGTCGATGTGTCACTGCCTTTCAACAATACACAACTGATAGAACCCGTTCCTATCTTCTCATGCATACTTGTCCTGTCAGAAAAATCAGTCACTGTGTTGCTAGAAGTTTCATCACACCTTAACGGTACACAACCGATAGAATCTGTCTCTATCTTATCATGCGCATTCAGTCCGTCAAACGAGGTGTCACACGTACACGGCGGTGTATGTGTTTGTCCAAATTCTACACGTGTTATTAAGTCCTTAACAACAGTGTCTTTTCTTGTCTCTGTTTCAAGATCAAGCTTTGGTGCGCTAACTGTTTCTGTAAACTGGTTAGCAAGTTGAACTGTAATGGTTTCGTCAAAACATTTGTTTTTGTTTTCAATCAAACTGTCTAATTCGTCTGCTGTGTTCGGTAGCGCGACTAATTTCTGTGTGTCAGTCTCCACGCTCGCGGCGTTTGACCTCGGCAAGTCAAAGTTCACGGCCTGACCTTCCTGTCGTAATTTGTCAACAGTACCGTCTCTTTCCCCAGCAATTTTAGATTCTGTTTTGATTTCTGTCCACAACCATTCTAATTCTAGACTTTCTTTCCTTTCCATAAGCACTAGCCTCTCTTTCTTCAACTTTCTAATTTCGAACGTTAGGTCTCGCATTTCAGCCTCCCCTTCCCCTTTGAATCGGAAATCTTTATCACACAACTGCGCTTCCGTAAGTTTTACACGTGAGCTTAATGAAGATATCTTTTCTTCCCTGTGTTCTATTTCTTTTCCATTGAGTGCAAGTAAGGCAGAATTACGTAACTGTTCACTTTCGTATTTTAGTGATATGCCAACCTTCTGTTCGCGTTTTAGAATCTCCACGAGTTGTAAACTCCCTACACTGTTCTTCCGATAGTTGATCCCTAGATGTATCAAAGACATAATGTGATCATATTCTATCTCTATCCGTTCCATCTCTCGTTCGTGTTCCTCTCTCCTCTTTTCCCTGTCTAGTTCAGTTCTCACGAAGTTCATTACCTCGTCTTCCGTTCGGTATCCGATCAAGGAACCTATCTCTCTCAGACTCGCAATAGTCTGTTCGAGATCCGAAGTGTCCATCTTATTTATTTAGCGCGTCTGGCTACAATAAATATCTCTCGTGATTGTGTATCTAACCGTAGGCGATAAAACTCCGCTTTTATCCCACAATAACTTTTAGGCTACGACCTTACAAAAATTATTGAATTTATTCAGAACACCTTCCGAAATAAATTACGCGTTGGTTACACGTTCACCTGCTTGGCTACAATCTGTTGTCTCCAAGGCTTTCGTAATGTCACGGCTCCGACCATACAACATTACACATTATACTTAGCACCCTAAATATAATAGTCCGAAGTCTGTTACTACCGATAACTCTCCTAGCTGGCGGTATAACACGTCGACCTCTTACAATGAAGTATCCAGTAACACAATACTAAATAAATCATCAATAGCTAACATAATGCTTAACTACGCTTAAACATATATTAACTAACATGCACGCTACTCTGCAAAAGAATACATGCACATGTCACAACAAAAGCAAGATAAATATTTCAACAATCCTGAATCAATAGAATATTGGCAATTCTCAGATGTTCGTTACCTAAAGATATGATACGCCCTATGTATATAAAAATGTTACAATTTAATACATATCAATCCCATGACGAGGCCACACTTGTTACGTTTCCAGTATTTATTTAAAGACCCTGCTTAGGAAATTATAGAACTTTAATTTACTATTTAAATTAATTCTCTCTCGTTTAACCTAAACAGACTGGTTGCTCAAATCATCATTCGACTAAATTAAAAATGCATCTTTGTAGTCTAGATCACAGATTTACGAAACTGATAATTTGCGTACATTAGCTAGATTGGAAATCGTTAAAAACTCTCTTAGATTCATATGCATTCATTACGTCATTCGTTTAGCTCAGACAGCCCCCATCCAATCCCATTTGGTCTATATGCATACAATTTACTACAAAAAGAGGTTCTTAACAAAATGAAATAGATTTAATAAGTTTAACAATTAACAGCAACGATTAATTACGACACGACGTCTTAATTCTACACAGCGTTGTTCTCTCATTTACCGTCCTGGTTAAAAGTTCTAACGAGAATTTGCTTTTCTGTTATTGCCAAATAGTCACTTGATTCTGGACCCTAGTAGATATACTTAACTATACTCTTGGTCGCACGTGGGGTTCAACTGGTTAGAACTGGTCCACATCACTTTGGCTCATCGTCAGTACTGCATAGCACAACAGTCAATCGTCCACTCAATTACTGCATCGCTAATGTACTTGCGACGATCGTTAACCGTAGTTAACACGATGTACTTTTACGTATGGGTCATGAAGACGCCCGAGTCGGTGTACGACTCAAGAAGTACGAAGGTAGAGAGGAATAACATAAGAAGAACCCGGCTGAAACAAAGGATTTGGGCTCTGTAACTATTTGCGTCTATATTCGCAAAACCCAAGCACATGTTTCTTTGTTTAAGGTTCTGAATTTAGAATCTTTGACTATCGTGTCGTTTACAATTCAAATATGGTTATATTTAAATATACATTGTGGTTCACGTGTGTGTTACATATAACGTTACACGAACGTATGAATTCTCAAATATTTACAGCATTAAAAATTGGAATTCACACAAAGGATTAATTCAAAATGAAGCATGAATGCTTTACAATTTTACACGAAAAATTATATGCAAGAACAATTTGAATTACAAAGAAGAATTCACCACGTGCACAGACATACTGGCGGCACTAGGGAATTTACGATTTATATAAATTAAAGATAAGAAAAGGTTACAATAATTTATATACAATAACTTTTAGATTTGTCCCTTTACATCGAAACACGTGCTTTGGCTAAAATAGCGCTAAGCTGCACAAAATACATACATCAATTCAATTACAAAATACAATCAATAAATGCAATAGATACTGTAAGAAGTAGACGTGTTATTGTTACCTCTTAAAAGTAGATTTACTGCTCTAGCGCGGGTTCATCTTCGACTCTCTTACGACTCTGGTATGGCGGCGGGACGGAGCTATGTTAAAGCTGCCTGGTATGTCTGCCGGTCTGGAAGTGAGTGAGAATTTTGGCGCGTTATGATCATTTTTATGAAACTGCATTGAACGCATCACGTGACCGTTCACGTGGTATGTTGTTGATCTCGAAGGTGCTGGACACTGGCCTAAAGTTATGCAACAATCCGACCTTGCTAGAAAGCTTCTCTCGATACTGATGTATCACGGGTGAATTTCAACAAGGTCCGTTCAAAAATTTAATTTTGAAACGAGCAATTGGGTCACGAGGTCATGACACAGAATTTGTCACACATCGTCACACACACACGCATGCACAATCCCAATAACACACGCACGCACACTCCCAATAACACACGCGTATGCACAGGCAACATAGGCGCATACCCGCATACACTCGCAAGCACACTCACGACAACACACGTATACACATGCAACGCACCCGCACGCACGCGCACAAACACACAATTCCAGACAATAAAGCGCTGACAAATAATTCAAAATGATTTAATGAAGTATATGTACTACATCCATCACTGTTCACGGATCATTGCACTCTTCCCATCTATACTCCTTCCTGAAAAACTATTGCGCCCCGCTGGCTGCAAACTCATGGGAACTGGATATATGAGCATGGACCTAATGATTCGGAGTTTCTAACCTTTTTTTTTTTAACTGAAAGATGGCCACAAACGGTTTGTCATTCATCAGTCCTGAAAACAAGGCAACAAATCTACTAGATTTAAATGCTGCGCCAGTTTTCAATAGGCTTTAATGTTCGCTCGAGCTTCTCATTTTTATTACGAAAATGTCTGTTCTCAAATGCAGCTTCTATTTTTCTGATTCTGTTCAATCTCCCTCCTCATTTAATTTTAAGATGTGGTACCTTGCTGTTTATCTTGGATATAATAGTTGTGATTATAGTGGTGGAAACGCAAACCGACAGTTTAAAACGAAATGCATTTTTTTTAGGGTGGTGGTGGTGGTTAGCACTTTCCCTATAACAAGAAGTTTTGTTGCAACCGTCAGTTTTATGCCCAGCTCTGCATTGAAATAAACAGTATACATATCTATACATTGCAATCAACCAGTTGTACAATGGATTGCTATGAGACAATATGTATATTTGAATCAACGTTATATACACTGCAATGCTAAAATACAATATTTACATTGCAATCAACAATATCTACACTGCATTGTATGATACAATAATTACATTGCAATTAACAATATATACACTGCATTGTATGATACAATAATTGCATTGCAATTAACAATATATACACTGCATTGTATGATACAATAATTACATTGCAATTAACAATATATACATTCTAATTAACAATATATACACTGCATTGTATGATACAATAATTACATTGCAATTAACAATATATACATTCCAATTAACAATATATACACTGCATTGCTATGATACATTACTTTCGTTGCAATTAATAAATTCAATATATAACTTGCTATAAAAATATATACGTTGCAATAAACGACATATGCATTACTGTAAACAACTGATAAATTGCAATAAGCAATATACTTTGCAATAAACAATGCATTCAACTCTACGAGCAATATTTGCATTGAAATAAACAATATACATTGTACTAACAATAAATTTAGCGCTATGAACAATATATACACTGCAATGGATGGATGGATGGTTGGATGGATGGATGGATGGATGAATAGATACACACATTGTTTTGTGATTATTATTTATATGTTGTTTTAATGTTGGTACGTATACGTTGTTCGTTATTAGTATTTATACTGTTTCATTATTAATACTTGTACTAAGTTTCTTTATTAGCACTTTTACTTTGTTTCAATATAAGTAATTTATACATCATTTCATTATTATATTTATACTAAGTTTCATTATTAGGGTGTTTACACTTTGTTTCATTATTACCCCATATGCCCCTCTGCCGCTATTGAAAGTTTCATCATTGCTTGCTCTCCAATCTGATTTGCACAGTCAGCCATTCTCGGACAAAACGGCATCTATTTACGTCTGGAATATTAAAGTTGTTATTGTGACTGGTGTGGATTACGATCGCTGTGCAACTGTCGATTGTGTTATAGATTCCTTTATAAATATTCGAGATTTTATATTCAGTCTGAGGAAAAGATTTTTTTTTTTTCTTGAATTTGGACTACTAAATAAGTATTTTGTTTGAATATATATGGTCAAATGAGCGACCTGTGTTAGTGAGCATTGCGCCTTTAATGTCTCTACTTACGTCATCGACCACAAAACGCCAATTGCTATTGCTGGTTCTTTACAATCGTGACGTATGCACACTGACTGAAACAGTCGATAGTGACCTCTAGGCAGTAGCCACCGCCCTCTAGCAGGGGAGGAGACGACTCACAGCTAGACTTTAATTCATCATTCATTTATTCCATTCTAAATGTCTTCATTTTAGTTCCTACTTGACAGATTTGCAGTAGATGTTTTCATTATAGATCGCGCAGTACAAAAACGAATTTCGGAGGGGGGGGGGGAAGTGTCAAAAGCAACTGATAGTTGAAGTGATTCCGCTGGGACAAGCAGCACACGTCGATTTAGTTCACGCTAAAAGTGTAATAAATAAAAAAAAATTAAATTAAAAGATGCATCGATCGCTCTTCGAGTTTCTTGTTAATTACGTCCCTTGAATGACCCCTCTAAAAATATCTAGTCCGTGTCAATTGGTGCGGCTTTCCGAGTCCAAACAAACAAAGCTTGTTTTTCAAGGAGATCGTGCTTGCAATCATCAGAATGAGCCGAGTAGACATGAATGATTTCTAGTATTCTTTTATTTTTTCTTACCAATCTCACGAGGGCATAAATCGACCGGGCTTATCATTATAGGTTATAAGATAGAAATGAAAGGAATACGATGCGTTTTAGCAATCACTAAAATTTGAAGAAATTTTGTCCATAGCTTTTCACTAGTAACATGTTTTTTAAACTTTTGTGACTAGAGTAACGGAAAGCTCGACAAGGTTCTTGACTAGTAAAATATGTGATCAGGTAGTCATTTACTCTTTGCCATGATAAACAGTTGGCTCAAGTTAGAAATGCTCCAACACTTGTTTTTTTATTTAATATTTATTTTCAGGAAGAGCAGGAATGCTCCAATCCTTGTTTTCGATATATAATAGAAATGCTCCAACCATTGTTTTCGATTTAAAATTAATCTCCATTTAGCAGAAATGTTTCAACCATTGTTTTCGATTTAATATTAGTTTCCATATAACAGAAATGCTCCATCCCTTATTTTCAATTTAATCATGTAGCAGAAATGGTCCAACCTAGTTGGTCCCCAACGCGGCGCCCACCGATGCGTTTACGTGCGCCCGCAACAAGGTTTGACAAGTAAATGAATGATTATAATTATAGTCATTGTAGGCTGTTCTATCCTATCCCTCATCACTCAGTTTAGATTCAGTAAAATCATTGCAGGCTTTTCTATCTGATCCCTCAAACTGCCACTTCTTTACAGACTGTGTCCTTGAACATTTCTACCACAAGCTGCCACTTCTTTACCGACTGTGTCCTTGAACACTTCTACCACAACCTGCCACTTCTTTACAGACTGGCTTAAATAAGTGTTTCCTGTACACTTCTACAACAAATTACCACTTCTTTACAAAGTGACTTCAATTTGTGTTTCCTGTACACTTCTGCAAGAAACTATCACTTCTTTACAGACTGACTTCAGTAAGTGTTTCCTGTACACTTCTACAACAAATTACCACTTCTTTACAGACTGACTTCAGTAAGTGGTGGTTTCCTGTACACTTCACAGCGAAACTACCACTTCTTCTGACTGACTTCAATAAGTGTCCTGTACACTTCTACAACAAACTACCACTTCTTTACAGACTGACTTCAGTAAGTGTTTCCTGTACACTTCACAGCGAAACTACCACTTCTTTACAGACTGACTTCAATAAGTGTCCTGTACACTTCCACAGCGAAACTACTCATAAATAAACATCACCATCTCAGAGAAAATAACAACACGAAATTCACATTGACTAACTGATTAACCGTAACAGTTTCTACGTGAAGAACTTCTGTCTGGTAGTCTCGGGGAACTCGGTAGCCTGGAAATTCTTGTCAATATGAAAAGCGTCCTATCTACTTCAGAAATGGTCTTTGCACATATGACTGGTTCCAAACACAGAATTCGTTCCTAGTTAACGGTTTGACTAGAAGTCATCCAAACACGCGTATTACTCATTAATTTTTCAAATCCGAACTGATGATGAAGAACTTAGGTTGATGGCAGCTTTCGATTTGGGTCGATTTCGTTGCCTGACACGTGTGCCGCTCTTAGTAGAATTGTAGATGATGACAGAGTGGCGGGTGGTTGCAGGAAATTTGAAGAGTGGTGATAATGAATGGTGGTCTGTGGGTTCGTGGCGCTCGTTATCTGACCGAAAGAGGCATTTAGTAGCTTAGTTTTCCGTGGGCTACTACCGTGGTGGTGTGTTGTTGGTGTTGTGGTCCTCCTGGTTGTTGATGTTGTTCCTGTCCATGGTGTTGGAGGGAACAGGATGGTTAGGTGTATATTACAGAGCTCATGCTTGTACCACACCAGAGATCCTAGTGGGTACACACACTCCTGCTCAGTAGGATCGTGGTTCGATTCTCGCTCGGGGTTAAATGTGTGTGTGTGACTTGTGAACAGACTAAGCAGGATTTTCTCCAACAATTTTCTCCAACAATTGAAACATGGATTGCAAGTAAATATTTATGATTTCTCTCTTTTTTCTTAAGTACAACTTTGTCCCAAGACTTTTGACCACCACACACACACACTCACACAGCCCCACCCTACCAGCATAGTTCACTGTGGCAAGCAATTGCAGTTCTCTCTCTCTCTCTCTCTCTCTCTCTCTCTCTCTCTCTCTCTCTCTCTCTCTCTCTCTCTCTCTCTCTCTCTCTCTCTCTCTCTCTCTCTCTCTTGTTTGCTAAACTGCTCTGGTACCAGGGCAGCTGATAATGTTTTGATGTCAGTTCAACTTCTAGATTGCAGTTTGTGTGTCTCCTTTGAAGTTGAAACTCTGCCTACGGGAATCAATTTCCTTTTGTTCCCACAGTTCTTCCCCTTCAGGGAGTGCGTGTCCAAAGAACTCTAAGACTAACAGCGTCTCCAGTCCTGAATGGAGGGTAGGGTGTTGTGAGGGAAGGGGGGGTATTTGTGTATCAACGTCTCAATGAGGATGCATTGGCATATTGAGAAACATGTGTCGATAACTATGCTTTGATGTTTTGTCTCCCCTTAATCACACGCCTGTCCTCTCTCAATGCTTCCAAATGTAAGTTCGTCTTATAATCCTATTCCGAAAGTATGTTGCTGCCTTTTTGAAATGCGATAAAATGTAAATATAGAGAAATTACGTTCTGTTCGTTTGATGATCCTATTGCGTCATTAGAAAGGGTTCCATTTGTGAGTAGTCACGTTAGTGTTAGCCAGAAATGTTTCATCTCACAGTGCTTTTTTCTTCCCCACCCTCAGACCGTAGAGTAGAAGTATTTAGAAAAGTGTGCATACTATTTTTACAAATCCTTAAGTGATCGATTCTGTTTCAGGATCCTGCCAAGCTTAAGTGTGGTGTTTCCTAATATTTCGCTGGAATTGATCCACAAAAACATGAAAGGCGTAAGGAAGTGAAATATACGTCTTGCGGAAAGGCGTAAGGAAGTGAAATCTACGTCTTACTGCAAGGCGTAAAGAAGTGAAATCTACGTCTTTCTGCAAGGCCTAAAGAAGTGAAATCTACGTCTTACAGAAAGACGTCATCATGTCCAAAAGTGCACTGACTGAGAGATAATATCTGACGCAAAAAACAAAAGGAAAGACAATAAAACAGACCAAAAAAATATCCTAATCCTAATAACAGATTTTTTGTTTTAAAAAATCACCATACAAAACCCAACCCAAATGCAACAGATTTCCAGCTAAAAACAATTGCCCACGTTTGACAAACATTTAACACACAACAGACTGATTACATTTTCAAGAAAGACGTGATCTGACAAAAGAAATGGCGTTAACAACTGAATAAAGAAAATATGTTTGCAAACGACTAAAGAAATGACATTGAAATCTGATTAAAAAAATAATGATGCTCTCCTATCAGTGAAGAAATTACACTGACATCTAAATAAAAAAAGTAATGATGTTAACCTATCATTAAAGAAATGATATTCACATCTGAATTAAAAAATGCTATTCTTTCATTAAAGAAATATTGACATCTGAATTTTAAAATGCTACCTTATCATTAAAGAAATGACTTTGACATCTGAATTTTAAAATGCTATCCTTTCATTAAAGAAATATTGACATCTGAATTTAAAAAATGCTATCCTTTCATTAAAGAAATGATATTGACATCTGAATTAAAAATGCTATCCTTTCATTAAAGAAATGACATTGACATCTGAATTAAAAAATGCTATCCTTTCATTAAAGAAATGACATTGACATCTGAATTAAAAAATGCTATCCTTTCATTAAAGAAATATTGACATCGGAATTTTAAAATGCTACCCTTTCATTAAAGAAATGATACTGACATCTGACTATAAATAAAGATGTTATCGCTAAAGAAACGACGTTGACATCCGAATAAAAAATAATGGTGCTATTCTATCACTAAAGAAATGACACTGACATCTGAATATTAAAAAATTATGCTATCTTATCACTAAAGAAATGACGCTGACGTGTGAATTAGAATGTAATTATGCTATTCTATCACTACAGAAATGACGCTGACATCTGAATAAAAAATAATCTTGCTATCCTATCACTAAACACATAACACTGAATTCTGAATTAAAAAAATAATTATGCTATTGAACACTTAAGACTTGATTCTGGCATCTGAATTTAAAAAAGTACTGATGCTATCCTATCACTAAAGAAATGACGCTGAAATCTGAATAAAGAAAGAAAGAAATTAGGCTTTCGTATGACTAAAGTAATGATGTAGACATCTAAATAAAGAAATTAGGTTTTCATAATGACGTAGACATCTAAATAAAGAAATTAGGTTTTCATAATGACGTAGACATCTAAATAAAGAAATTAGGTTTTCATAATGACGTAGACATCTAAATGAAGAAATTAGGTTTTCATTGGGCTAAAGTAATGCTACTGACATCTGACGAAAGAAAGACTAAAATCTAAATAAATAAATAATATATATATTGATTCACTAAATACAGTAATAAAGTAATGTCATTGGCATCAGAATACAGAAATTACATTGATATCTGAAATTTTTTTTTAATCACGCTTTCATAAAACTAAAAAAAAATAATTATATTGATTTCTAAATAATTAAATCACGCTTTTATGTCTGTAAAAATATAATGATATATAAGTTTTAAAAAAACTACAGTTATGATTAAAGATATTACATTGACAACTGAATAATGACATTACATTTTCATATAACTAAAGATATTACATTGACAACTGAATAATGACATTACATTTTCATATAACTAAAGATATTACATTGATATCTGATATAGAAATGACACTTTCATATGATTACTAAAAATTATATTGATGTCTAACTATAGAAATGACATTTTCATATGACTATAAAAATTATATTGATGTCTAACTATAGAAATGACATTTTCATATGACTATAAAAATTATATTGATGTCTAACTATAGAAATGACATTTTCATATGACTACAGAAATTGCATTGACTTCCTAATTTAATAAACTGCACTTTCACATGACTACTAAAAATTATATTGATGATGTCTAACTAAAGAAATCACACTTTCATATCATTAAAGAGATGAAGCTGACACGTGACTGAAGCAACGAACTTTGAGGCAAGTCATTAAGCAGAAATAAACCAATCAAAAAGGTAACGCTTTTGCCTGAACGAAGAAAGATATTGTCATGTGCAGAAATATTTTACTTAAAAACAAAATCTCAAAAGAAACTAAAGAAAGAGCTGGCATTTCCGAAAGAACAGACGTTGTAAGTAGGTAGTTGTGTGTGCAGAAAATATGACAGATGAAAGTTAGGAGAGCAACAACAGCAGTAACAAATGGTAAATCGGGGATTGAGGATTGTGGGCATTTACAGTAATGCGGAAGCTGACAATGTAGTAGGGGATAAGAATAAAGTATGATGGTATAATTGTCAAATGGGGAAAGATGTAAAGAAAACAAAGGACAAGAAAAAAAGAGAAACATCTAAAGGATTATGATTGTTAAATGTTGGCTTAAGCTGGTTGAGTGGGATGAGTTGGAGAAAAGAGAAAGTACTGAACACGAATAGATGACAGATCTTCCTTTTTGAAATCCTCTGGTTGTACATTTTTTGCAGACATTCACTTGCTGCCAGACTGCTCTATATTGTTCACTTCAGGGTTCAAAATCCCGTCATCTATTTACAGTAGCCGTTTATTTATAACAGACATCTATTTATGATAGTCAAGTAATCATTTTTTTAAAAAAAACAGTATACTTATAATAGACATCTATACTTTAAAGTAGCAATTTAAAAATATTAACTATCCACTTGAAACAAAATATCTATTTATAGCTACTGGTAAAATAACATTATACAAAACATCTATTTACAGCTATTGGTAAAATAACATTATACA
This sequence comes from Sinotaia quadrata, assembly GCA_028829895.1. NCBI lineage: Eukaryota > Metazoa > Mollusca > Gastropoda > Architaenioglossa > Viviparidae > Sinotaia > Sinotaia quadrata. The sequence continues at coordinate 97,552,163 of CM054182.1, forward strand.
AAACATCTATTTACAGCTACTGGTAAAATAACATTATACAAAACATCTATTTACAGCTACTGGTAAAATAACATTATACAAAACATCTATTTACAGCTACTGGTAAAATAACATTATACAAAACATCTATTTACAGCTACTGGTAAAATAACATTATACAAAACATCTATTTACAGCTACTGGTAAAATAACATTATACAAAGCATCTATTTACAGCTACTGGTAAAATAACATTATACAAAGCATCTATTTACAGCTACTGGTAAAATAACATTATACAAAGCATCTATTTACAGCTACTGGTAAAATAACATTATACAAAACATCTATTTACAGCTACTGGTAAAATAACATTATACAAAGCATCTATTTACAGCTACTGGTAAAATAACATTATACAAAGCATCTATTTACATCTACTGGTAAAATAACATTATACAAAGCATCTATTTACAGCTACTGGTAAAATAACATTATACAAAGCATCTATTTACATCTACTGGTAAAATAACATTATACAAAGCATCCAAAACTGTAACGAATCAAGTAAGAGCTCACGATTGTCAGAGTTTCCATTTCTAAAACGTCAACAATTAAAAACGTTGCAAGCCCAGAACGAGCCTTTCTTGGAAAATAAATTAAATACGCGGCTTTCGTTTTCCTAAACACCTGCTAGCCGTAACCATCATCCAATCCGAGAGCAATAACCCAGAAACCAACTCTTAGATCAGCCCGTTACTGTGGCTACTCACACGAAACACCTGGCAAAACCCACACACGTTCCCCTTTTTTGCAGCCACTTAATAGCACATGCAGGTCAGAGTTCAGCTACTGCACGTGCGCGCGATCATTTCATCATGGTCGTGTTTACCGTCTTTTCAAGCTTAACATCAACACAATGCTGGTAAAATACGACATCAGTCAGTCGGTTGACAATTAGGTCGATCTCGAAAGGGAATATGTAAACTCCTAATCGTACCATCAGAGTATCAGTTCGGCCGGAAGTGGTTGTTAAGCAGACATAAATTAATTAGTTGATTATTTTGACTCCCCTGCTCGGGAAGGAGTGGGGGAAGCGTTTGCTTTTAACATCGATGTCCAGTATCTGGATTAAATCGTTTTGGCTTTGTTTACAAGCTAGTGGATACCAATGGGGTTGTTTGCAAGCTGGTGGAAGTCGATGGGGTTGTTTGCAGGCTGGTGGAGGTCAATGGGGTTGTTTGCAAGCTGTGAAAGTCGATAGAAAAATGAGAAACTAATCGATACATAATTAAACCCTTAGGATAAATTTTGAAAAGTGTTTTCTTTCTAATAATTTTATTTACGACAAGAGTAAGTAGCATCTCCTCATCTTATTCAATCATCTCACGACCGTTTTCAAAATTTTTTCCTTTTAAGTTTAAGATAAGAGTTTAGTTTAAAAAAAACTCATAGAATTTCAACATTGACCATACAGATTTTGCCCGCGTGAGTTTTCTTTCTGGATGATTACACATTTTCCCATTCAGTCGTGCTGGTTTATCTCCCTGTCATAGACTATGATATAGACAACGGGTTTAGCCTATCAGGACTCCATTTCTGGCCTGGAACAGTGTATGAGTGCGGAGATAAAGAAACAGAGGATATTATTTTTTGACAGAGTGTCGGATTATTTCAAATTTGTTTGCACCAGGCTAGGCTGAGTTATGTACATGTGAGTGATTCCAAATGGTTTGCATCTGAGTATATCAAACTTTAGTTAACTGGATCATTTCAATCCAATTGCCGCTCAATAAAACCGACAATACTCCTTGAGGAATTTCCAACGGTCTGCACCTTAATAATGGCACGTATCTTTCCGGGACCACGTGACCCTTTTGCTTTTGGTTGATAGACAATGTACACTGTCGTCATAGAGCAGCTTGCTTCTTGCTGTTTGCCAACCACAGCGAGATGAAAACAAGTTCAAAAAAAACAGTTATGTCCTACACAGGTGATCACACAAGCCTAGACAACTGAAACCGGGGGCTCTTGATCCCGAAGTTGAACCGGTCCACGACGTTTAAGTCATTGTCCCACTGGAAATGAAGTGGACACCTAACGACCACCATGATTAGTGAACGAGGGCGTTAGATTATGCACTGAAAACCGTAGTGTTTACAACTTAGTCTCTCTGTCCAATTTATCAGTGGCAAGCATGCACAGCTGACTTCCAATTGTTCCACTTAACGACGGTTGACCTCTGACCCTTAACTGGGAGACAAAGCCCTGGAGAAAGAGCTCTGACAAAAGGCAGCCGTGACAGGCCGTTCCGGTAGGGACAGAACGAAGCATTAGCAGACATCCCTCAAAGACAATTTGGAACTGGCGTAACGTGAGCTGCGCCGACCTTTGACACCCGATTTTGTAAGATTTTGGCATGCTTGCGGTTTTTGTGTCATTTTGTGTACGTTATTTATCTCTCTGCCTATCTTCCAGGTTTTGATCCATGCTTTTATGTTATTTATCTCTCATTATCTTCCTAAGAAACTGACGAATGTCTAAACAACTAAATTGCCACATATCCCCCAAGTGCATAATCATTTTCAAACGCGAAAAGGAGGAAAGCTATGTCAAATAGATGAATGGATGGACAAACTTAATCTTTAGGTGCTCGCGTGCATGCATACAATCACATCAACATTTTTGCATTTTTTACAACACACACACATATATTGTCTTAACTCTCTCTCTCTCCCTCACACACACACACACACACACACACACACACACACAAACACACACACACACACACAAACACACACACACGCACGCACGCACGGGCTGTGGAGTCCGCTATCGGAGTCGGTTGTTATTGAGTCGGAGTCGGTAAAATTGTTCCGACTCATACTCCAAACTTTTACGAGACTCAGGCCGAGGCCCACGCTTGAACCATGCAAGGGGTTAATTTTTTTTTTTTAAATTGAAGTAAAGTAATTGTTTATTTTTATTTAGTACACTTTGAGTAACTGAAGTAAAAAGTGCTTTAGTGAAGTTATTGAAATAGTGAACTGGAAACAAAAAAGTCTTATGCTGTATAAATTAGAAGTTATTGAAATAGTGAACTGGAAACAAAAAAGTCTTATGCTGTATAAATTAGAAGTCTGTAAGTAAGGTATAAACAAGGGGAGATAAAGAGATATCTGGTCGATACAGGACAGCATTCAATCACTTCTTTATCTTCATCAACAATAACCACAAAGATGAAAATGTTAAAATAATATCTGGACATGCAGGACTGGTTAAAACGTCGGCCTTCACATTTGGAAAATTTCGGATAAAGAGAAACTCAATCATATATATAACTAAATTCAATATAAACTTTTACCAAGCACTGAAAGAGTTTGTGAAAATTGACCCTACTTCTAAATTGAGCGCTAAAATTGCAATTTCATGCTACCCTGAGATTCTTCAGGATACCACTTTGAATGTCACAAAGTTACCACCAACTGTAGTCACTGCGGAACGTTTGTTTTCTGCTCACAGAATCGTCCAATCCGATTTGAGAGCAGCAATGAAGCTTATCTGTTATAAGCGATTTCTTTTAAAGAACCAATTCAGTTTAGATAAACATTATCTATTAAATATATTTTGAAGTCTTTGTATTATATTATTTTACGATTGAAAAATAGTTCTAAAAATGAAATCTATGAAAACCACCTCTTCATTTATTTACACCTATACCACACTCACACTTATAATTCCATAGAATAAGTATAAAATGTTAATGCCCTTTGATGTTAGTAATAAACTACAGTTGGAGTCGGATTTTATTTTTTAACAAACTCCACAATCCTGCTTGTTTGCTTTCTTTCTTTCTTTCTTTCTTTCTTTCTTTCTTTCTTTCTTTCTTTCTTTCTTTCTTTCTTTCTTTCTTTCTTTAGCAGCATTCGTTGTAATCACATATACGTATGACTTGACTACTTTCGTTATAATCACAGATTTTTATGATTGCATTAGTTGTAATCACAGATTTTTATGAATGCATTCTCGCTAATCACAAATATTTATGAGTATGTTTGTTGTAATCACAGATGTTTATGTCTGCTTTTGTTGTAATCACAAATATTTATGACTGCATTCGTTGTAATCACCGATATCTATGATTACATTCATTGTATTGATAGATGTTTATGATTCATTCGTTGTAAGCACAGCAGATGTGTATGACTTTCTTCGTGCTAATCAAAGGTATTTGTGACTGCATTCGTTGTAATCACAGATGTTTAAGACTGCATTCGTGATAAACACAAAGTGCACTGACAAAATAATGTAGCAAAATCTCCAACTTTAGTAAAAGAATTTCAAGTTGGAAATGATCGACTTGTTATGTGATTGTACTAAATTCTCCAGCGTTCTTGAAGAAGCAGTCTATATGACCACGCCTCAAAATATCCCTTACTGAAGTCTCTTAATGCCGACATTTTACTTCTTAGAATTTTAGAAAAACATACGCTTGTGAGAAGCTAATATCTGTCCCGAACGTGAACAGATCAAAGCTGTGTTCAACAATTTATTACGGAAGAATGCTCTATTCAACGTAGCAAAAGGTTCAAGGTTCTAGACTTCGATGCAGTGGTCCGAACAAAGAAATGTCATGCAACGGGAGGTCAACAGTCCTGTAAGTTACCACCATTAATTTATATATTGACATTTTCACAGATTATATGTCATTTTGATTTGAATTTAGACAGGTTTTATTCAGTGTTGCTCCCTAAACTATTACAGATTTATATATATATATATTAAAATGTTTTTAAATGCAAACTGGCCCGCTGTGGAATTGAATTTGAAACCCCTGGCTTAGACTGTTTAATTAAATAATTTAGTTGACTCTGACTACTAAAGATGGCATCATAATTTACAGACAGAAATTTAGCTTTGGGAAGCCCATCATTATTCATGAACAGTATTTTATTATCTGGAATGTTTCATAATAAAACTCGAAACTCACAGTAAGAAATGCGGTTCTTGAAAAGAAAATGGAGTTAAGAAATTATTGGAAGGTATGTTTGCTTAAACATAATATTGTGCATTTTCAAAATGTATCAATTTCACACCCACAAACATACACATAAGCACAAATTGATAAAATGTGAAGATAGATAGATAGATGGGTAGATGGATAGATGGATAGAGATAGGAATAATTGATTATATCCGTCTCTTTTTTCTTTCCCTTTGATTTCCCTCTCTCTCTCACACACACATACACACACAACACACACACACACAACACACAACACACACACACACACACACACACACACACACACAGGCTATGCGTAATAAGATTGTCTACAAGATTTTGGATAGCGTGTTCTTTTCCCGCACAGCTTTCGCAGACCAGGGGAAATTACTCTTGCAAAAACTAATGTGTCAAGAATTATCTTCCTTTCGTATGCGTCTGCCTCTAGATCTGTGCATACATAATTATGATCTAACCATGGGAATATCTATATAAGCCTATAGTATAAGGTATTAAAGTAAATCACTTAAAAATGGAGGGAAGATTGGGAAAGACTTCACCTAATGTGACAAATGAGAGGGAATATCAAGAAATTGTGACAGCGTCTTTTTTTTTTTAAAAGAGGATATTTTTTTCTGTACATTTCCGTGCAACTAAAGAACACAGTAACACGGGTCATTTCTTTTTATAGAATTGTTCTCTCCCTAACAGGATTGTACTTATATGACCTTTCAACTCGACCCCCAACAAAATAGTATGTTTATGATATGTGTAGATAATCTACAAAATATATTTCAAACAAAACTTTAAATAGTATCACTATATTTTAGTTGTGGCTGTATGTGTAACTTCTAACAGAACACTATATCTAGCATCTGATAAACATTTCTCTAGAAATAAGATGTACTATTATCACTTTCTTAAATAGTACTTTTATCGTCATGTTTAATTATTTAATGAGTTGCACCAAACTGGTTTTTGAAGTATTAGAGAAGTAGTAGAATTTATGTGAAGTATTAGAGAAGTGGAAGGATTATGTGAAGTATTAAGGAAATAGTAGGTTTAGGGGAAGTATTAGAGAAGTAGTAGGTTTAGGGGAAGTATTAGAGAAGTAGTAGGTTTAAGTGAAGTATTAAAGAAGTAGAAGGTTTATGTGAAGTATTAGGGAAGTAGTAGGTTTAGGGGAAGTATTAGAGAAGTAGTAGGTTTAAGTGAAGTATTAAAGAAGTAGAAGGTTTATGTGAAGTATTAGGGAAGTAGTAGGTTTAGGGGAAGTATTAGAGAAGTAGTAGGTTTAGGGGAAGAGGTAGAACAAATAAAATACTAGTAGGTTTATGAGAGAATAGTGTACTACTCACTGGAGTAGCTGTAGAGGAGTGTATGTTTAAGTGAAGAAGTAGTAATGTAGAAGTAGGTTCAGGTAGAGAAGAGGTGGGTTTAGACGGAGTAGTAGATGAGTTGTAGAAGGTTTAGACGGAGTACTAGGTGAACTGTAGCAGGATTAGCTGGAGCACTAGGTGAACTGTAGCAGGATTAGCTGGAGCACTAGGTGAACTGTAGCAGGATTAGCTGGAGCACTAGGTGAACTGTAGCAGGATTAGCTGGAGCACTAGGTGAGCAAAAGCAGGTTTAGATGGTGTAGTAGGTAACTGTAGCAGATTTAGATAGAGTAGGTAGTACGCTGCAATAGGTTTAAATAGAGTAGTTGGTACGCTGCAATAGATTTAGAATGAGTAGTTAGTACGCTGCAATAGGCTTAAATAGAGTAGTTGGTACGCTGCAATAGATTTAGAATGAGTAGTTAGTACGCTGCAATAGGCTTAAATAGAGTAGTTGGTACGCTGCAATAGATCTAGAATGAGTAGTTAGTACGCTGCAATATGTTTAGATAGAGTAGTTAGTACGCTGCAATAGGTTTAAATAGAGTAGTAGGTAAGTTGCAATAGGTTTAGATAGAGTAGTAGGTAAGTTGCAATAGGTTTAGATAGAGTAGTAGGTAAGTTGCAATAGAGTAGTAGGTAAGTTGCAATAGAGTAGTAGGTAAGTTGTAGCAGATTTATATGGAGTAATAGTAGTAGCAGTTAACAAAAATCACCGAATACTTTTAAAATGACGCCAGTTTCAATTGTTTTCTCGACTTGCTAGAAGACTTGTTCAACTTAACAATGACCTCTGATCTTTACCTGCCAAATCGCAAAATATAAATAAAGAGCATTCTTCTTTCTTCATTTGTTACATATTTACCGCAGTTTTTTTTTTTAATACACTTTGTGCTTGACAAAGAAGCTGCGTGTTGTCTATCAGTTTCAATCTCAAGTTTCGTGTGAGTGTAAAAGCAAAGCATATGAGTTATCTCTCCTTTGCCATGAAACTCCCTTTGACCTGAAACTCAACATCGTAACACACACACACACACTTTTTATTTTTTCTCGCTAGCGATTCACTGAGTGCTTTACAACTTTGGGTTCACTTACCTTCGGCTTCACTGTTTTAGCAAATAATGAGTTGTTTCATAGTTTGTTTAATCTTGTGTTCATTTGTTAACTGGTTTGTTCGTTTAATCTTATGTTCCTTTATTCAATAATTAGTCTCATCTTGTTTCTTTATTTTTCTCGCTGGTTGTTCGATGGGTGCTTCACAACATTTAGTTCACTTAATTGTCGTCATTACTGTTAGAGTAAATAAATAGTTCATTTCTTGCTTGATAGTTCGTTTAATCCTGTTTTCACTTGTTGTTTAAGAAATCATTTGATCTTGTATTAATTTTTTGTTTGAAATATAAGTTTTATATTTCACTTCTCCTTCTAATTTCATTTAATACTATGTTCATATCTTCAGTGAATGATAATTTATTTAATCGTGTATTTTTATGTTGTTGTTTAAATTTGTATTCATTTTTTTATTGTTTTCATTTTATTTATTTTCTTGTTTTCGTCTGTTGCTGTGCAATATATCATTTAAACTAGATTAGGCCACAGGGTTAACGTCGTATGCTAAGAACATGCTGTCTTGCTCAGATGCAAAGAAGCTACGGTCATTTTCAAGAGTGTTCTCAAGACACTTTTCCCTTCAACAAGAACAATTCTCTCTCTCTTTTTCTCCCCCCCCCCCTCCTGTCATTGTTTATTCAAAGTGTGTTTTTGTAAATCCATTTTATTTATTTTAAGTTTCATTTTTGGAACATACATTTATTTGTTTTACGTTGTCATTTTACATGGGGATTCGTCATTTTGTTTTACTTTTACATGGGAATTCGTCATTTTGTTTTAATTTTACATGGGAATTCGTCATTTTGTTTTAATTTTACATGGAGATTCGTCATTTTGTTTTAATTTTACATGGGGATTCGTCATTTTGTTTTACGGTTATCATTTTACATGGGAATTCGTCATTTTGTTTTAATTTTACATGGGGATTCGTCATTTTGTTTTAATTTTACCTGGGGATTCGTCATTTTGTTTTAGTTTTACATGGGGATTCGTCATTTTGTTTTAATTTTACATGGGGATTCGTCATTTTGTTTTAATTTACATGGAGATTCGTCATTTTGTTTTATTTTGTTATCATTTAACATGAGGATTCATCATTTTGTTTCGTATAATTATTCGCTTTCGCTCTCTGGACAACTTGGTCGGTAAACATGAAGAGTCTTGTTCTGAATTTTTGCGTTAATTTTATCACGCGCTAATACTTACAAGTTTTGTTTTAAAAATAATATGTGCTGTATTAAGCCGTCTTTATATTTGTTATTATTACTTTTTTAATTTAGAACTCCTTTCAAGTGGCAACTATCCAAAAGAATAAAATATGCTGGTTCTTGCGTAGCAAAACAGATTTGATTTCCAATTTTAACAAAGGAATATTTTGTTAAAGAAAATAAATCACAACATTAGGTCGCAGATCTTGCACTCCATTTCCGGGAGAGAAACTGGAAGGTTTTGCAACATTATGTCGCAGGATCTTGCACTCCATTTCCGGGAGAGTAACTGGGAGGTTTTGCAACATTATGTCGCAGGATCTTGCACTCCATTTCCGGGAGAGTAACTGGGAGGTTTTGCAACATTATGTCGCAGGATCTTGCACTCCATTTCCGGGAGAGTAACTGGGAGGTTTTGCAACATTATGTCGCAGGATCTTGCACTCCATTTCCGGGAGAGAAACTGGGAGGTTTTGCAACATTATGTCGCAGGATCTTGCACTCCATTTCCGGGAGAGAAACTGGGAGGTTTTGCAACATTATGTCGCAGGATCTTGCACTCCATTTCCGGGAGAGAAACTGGGAGGTTTTGCAACATTATGTCGCAGGATCTTGCACTCCATTTCCGGGAGAGAAACTGGGAGGTTTTGCAACATTATGTCGCAGGATCTTGCACTCCATTTCCGGGAGAGAAACTGGGAGGTTTTGCAACATTATGTCGCAGGATCTTGCACTCCATTTCCGGGAGAGAAACTGGGAGGTTTTGCAACATTATGTCGCAGGATCTTGCACTCCATTTCCGGGAGAGTAACTGGGAGGTTTTGCAACATTATGTCGCAGGATCTTGCACTCCATTTCCGGGAGAGTAACTGGGAGGTTTTGCAACATTATGTCGCAGGATCTTGCACTCCATTTCCGGGAGAGAAACTGGGAGGTTTTGCAACATTATGTCGCAGGATCTTGCACTCCATTTCCGGGAGAGTAACTGGGAGGTTTTGCAACATTATGTCGCAGGATCTTGCACTCCATTTCCGGGAGAGTAACTGGGAGGTTTTGCAACATTATGTCGCAGGATTTTGCACCCTATTTCCGGGAGAGTAACTGTAAGGTTTTGCAACATTATGTCGCAGGATCTTGCACCCCATTTCCGGGAGAGTAACTGGGAGGTTTTGCAACATTATGTCGCAGGATCTTGCACTCCATTTCCGGGAGAGTAACTGGGAGGTTTTGCAACATTATGTCGCAGGATCTTGCACTCCATTTCCGGGAGAGTAACTGGGAGGTTTTGCAACATTATGTCGCAGGATCTTGCACTCCATTTCCGGGAGAGAAACTGGGAGGTTTTGCAACATTATGTCGCAGGATCTTGCACTCCATTTCCGGGAGAGTAACTGGGAGGTTTTGCAACATTATGTCGCAGGATCTTGCACTCCATTTCCGGGAGAGTAACTGGGAGGTTTTGCAACATTATGTCGCAGGATTTTGCACCCTATTTCCGGGAGAGTAACTGTAAGGTTTTGCAACATTATGTCGCAGGATCTTGCACCCCATTTCCGGGAGAGTAACTGGGAGGTTTTGCAACATTATGTCGCAGGATCTTGCACCCCATTTCCGGGAGAGTAACTGGGAGGTTTTGCAACATTATGTCGCAGGATCTTGCACTGGAATACAATGGTCCCAAACTTTCTTGGTTCAAGGCGCTCTAAGTATATTAGGATTTTTTTCAACGGCGCCCTAAACCAGAAAACACTTACCAATTGTTGCGTTTATGATAATGCGGTTACGTTAAAAAACAAAATAATAATCTCACGGCGCCCCTATTGAACATACACTTTAGGAAACACCACTACAACATTTACAATTGATACGTAGAATTGCCTTTTATGTCCTTGTGAATAATAATTTTTTAAAATAATTTTGATGATAATTATAAATATTACTACTTATAATAATAAACTATTTTTTTCTGTCAGTTGTTTCGCATTTATATATATGCTTGACTGTACACTTCTGGTTCACTTGGAGGACTTTTGACATAAATTTATTTTACTCTACAAACTTTTTCTTGTCACGTGGTTACGGCTTTGCGTGCTAGAACATCACTGAGCAGTATGTCAGTGACAAGGACCCTGTCATCCCACGATGCCTAGTGCTGCTACGTATAGAACCGAGTTAAGACCAGAAGGATCGCTCACGTCAGTCAGACAAAAATTTTAAAAATTAATAAATTTTAAAAAAACACACATACATCAGTTTCATACAGTTTTATTTCCCACTTCACGACCCCTTAGCGAACATGACAAGAACATATACATGTTCGGTGTATTTTTTTTATTTCTTCTTTTCTTTTTAATATGTTAATGAGAAAAAGTACTGTTTGGTCGCAAGAATATCATAAAGGGGGTGGGTGCTAGTGTGTGTGTGTGAGGGGGGGGGGGGAAGGGAGAGAACTAAATAAAAGCAGCAAGGATAGGTAAAACTGGCGATTCAACTTCTTGATTTGTATACGTGTAAATTTCAACACCACAGCAACAACTAAAGCGAATGACTGACTATTTTTTTCGTGACGAGGAGAAAAAAACACTAACACGGCTTTTAGGATATCTTTGGACAGCGAGGCTACAGGAACATACCTAGAGCAATAGGGTCTGCAGTCAGCGCGTGCACGCTAAAATCTTAAGTGCAAATTTGCACGCGACACTTGACATCGCGAGCCCGCGAGGGTTTACTGACCTCGAAACAAAGCTGGTAACACAGTGGAAGGGGGAAAAAAACCCACACGAATTAGAGTATTCAGGAAACGTAAGTTTTGTTATCAAACATTAAACTACTCCTTAACAGCTTTTATAGTATTAAACCATTCGTCAAATCAAACGTAATATATGTTGTCGAACATCGTTCTACTACACAACATTATAAATAAACCAATCGTCAATCCACAACGTAATTTACGCTGTCAGACTTACACACAACATCATAAATAAACCAATCGTCAATCCACAACGTAATTTACGCTCAGACTTACACACAACATCATAAATAAACCAATCGTCAATCCACAACGTAATTTACGCTGTCAGACTTACACATAACACTTTAAATTAATCATTCGTCAAACCACAACATGGCTTAAAATAGCAAAACATTTTATTTTCGCGTCGATTTCCGGTACTGCAGGGAAGGCAGGAATTAAATTCGTTTATTTTTAAGAAAATAAATAAAGTAATACATATAGTGGTATTGCAGTCTGGGGATCAATCCCCCAAAATTAAAATCCAAACTCGCTTTCATCAAAATTCTGACTATAATCAAAACTGATTTCTTAAATAAGCAGGGCACGTGCACTTAATAGTTGATATGGCTAATGTATTTTCCCTTGCTATTAATAAAATTAAATACATGTACAACAAAAAATATCTCTTGGGACAAAGAGAAACAAAAGAAAGAAAAATTGGTCATTGAGTTATGGTGAATGGTAACAACAAAACCGTACAATTAATCTAAATCCTCGTTTAGAAAAGAGACAAAACCTCGTCTGAACCGCGTCCTCTCACAGAGAAACAAAATACTATAAACAAAACCCCGCAAAAAAAATCCTATAATTAGAATAGCAGCTGCAGACACACCTACAAAGTAAAAATATAAATTGAATAAAATCTGCCCCTTCATTTATTTGATGTCGTCAGAGTCTGTTTTGCCCTTCTCCTCCACTCCCCCTCTCCATCCTTCAAGGATGGGGCATAAGAAGAAATGGCGCGATTTTCTTACCTCCATTGTTTAAAACACCAAGGGCAAGTGCTGTTTTCTGTCTAATGGCGGCAAAAATGTGTTGAATTTTCGCTTGTATATACGTATTTCAGGCTTTATGATTTTTTGAGAGAGGGAGAGAGAAAATACATAGGAGAGAAACTTAAAACTGTAACTGATAATATAAATTCCCAGGTGCGCGTAGTTTATTTATTTCCTGTTCCCTGCCACAAGCTGAACGCGCTCAGCATGGCCAGCCTTTCTGATATCCTCGTGCAAAGTGTTCAGTGCGGGTTATTCGATTTGGAGGACTTGTAAGTGACGTGATGCAGAATACCCTGAAACAACAAGGCGAATTTCTGTAGCTCCGCTTTCACTTAACGAGTTACGTGGCCGCGCTGTCGTTCTTCATTTTGATGCAGCAGGAGTGACATTGAATAAAAACTACTGTTTCAACGTTGGGATATTTTTAGTACACGTACGGTAACTTGAAACTGAACAGCACAATATGTTGCTGAAGTACTACTGAATTTGACTGACAAAAGTATGTATGCCTGCCTAACGTTTCGCTTTTTATACTAGGCCTATTTTTAATTGAGGACAATGCATTCATATAAAATCTTTTGTTAATATGTTTTCTAACCCCAGGACAATTTATTTCTTTAATTTAACTCTTTAAAAAAAAAATACAAATCATTTTAAATATTCAATAGGGTCTAACGAAATTATTTAACTTCAGAATCGTAATTTGAAAAAGACACTTTTTTTTTTAAGTGTTATCTTTGAAACTATCTCACAATAATAATGTGACATTTCCTGGTTTACGTCCATTACAATGCCGTGCGTGACAGGAATCGCTCAGAATTGTGGGATTCTGTGTGACGTCAATAGACCTCAGCGGACGTGACCAGACTAGCATTACTAATATGTAGCAAATATAAATTAGACAACTTACCAAAATATGAGAGCCTTATTGTACCAAAAATCTGAGGGAAGTAGTGTACCAGTTCTCAGAAGACAGGAGTGTTCCGAATTCTGAGGGCCTTAGTGTACCAAAGTTTGTGGGCCGTAGTGTACCAAAGTTTGAGGGCTATAGCGTACTAGAGTTGAGGCAGTAGCATACCAAAGTCTGAGAGTTGTTGTGTACCAAACGCTGAGGGCCATAGTGCATCAAAGTCTAACGGCTATGGTGTACCAAATTCTGAGGGGCATAGTACACCAAAGTCTGAGAACTGTTGTGTATCAAAGTATGTGGGCCGTTGTGGACCAACGTCTGAAGGCTGTTGTGGACCAAAGTTTGAGCTGTTGTGGATCAAAGTCTGAAGTATGTCTGAGGGCTGTTATGGACCAAAGTCTGAGAGCTGTTGTGGATCAAAGTCTGAGGGCCGTAGAGTACTAAAATCTGAGAGCCCTAGTGTACCAAACCCTGAGAGCCGTAGTGTACCAAACCCTGAGAGCAGTAGTGTACTAAAGTCCGAGAGCCTTAGTGTACCAAACTCTGAAGGCCAATATGTACCAAAATCTGATATCTGTTGTGAACCAAAGTCTGAGAGCTGGTGTCGATCAAAGTCTGAGAGTTTGAGGGCAGTAGTGTACCAAGATCTGAGTGCCGTAGTGTATCATAATCTGAGAGCTGTTGTGTATTAAAGTCTAAGAGTTTTAGTCTACCAAAGTTTGAGGGTTTCAGTACACCATGTTTGGGGGTTGCATGAGAGCTGTAGTGCACCAAAGTCTGAGAGCTGTGAAATTTGTGAGATGTAGAGTAGCAAAGTCTGATAGCATTTGTATTGGCTTTGAGTAGCAAAAAATATGGGTATCGCAGAGGAAATTGGTTTTAATTTAATAGGTTTTATATTTTAATATTGTGTCAGATTTAAAGAAAGCAATAAATTTTATTAACATTTTTAAAATCATATTTTACAACTTTAACAGAACAGATTCTGCTCGCTAATTTTCTAATTCTACTTCATGATCAGTGCGGCAGTATACACTTTAATTTTCCAAAAAGAGGAATGTATGGAAATAACCTTCGGGTATGATGACAATCTGACAGGCATTTACAATTGCATCAATTTTTTTTTTTAATATATTTTTATTGTAGTGTGGATTTTTTTCAATTAAAAAAAAAAAGCTATATATACCCTCACTGTAAACATATCATGAATATTGTCAATCTCAACTAACTACCATTAAAACTGATGAAGTTCAGGAACGATAGCTTATCCCCATTTATCGTTGGCAGAGACGGAAGTCAACAGTAGCAATGCCGGCGCATGCGTCCTTGGGGATCCTGACAGTTGCTCTTGTGCTGTCATGCTGCTATGCTCCGTTGACGTCTGCGCAGAATGGCTACCCAAATCGCCAGGTCCCCAAGATAGATTTGCTAACCCCAGCAACTAGACAACCAACCCAAGAAGCCAGATCGAGGTCGTATTATAATGCACCCTCACAGCCACGCCCTGCTCACCCAACAAGCTCGACAAACATTAAAGGTCAACAAGGAGGTAAAGTTGAAATATGGGTTGTGGGTGTTTCTTTCATATTGCCAAAATGTTTGCGGGGGGAGGGAGACAGATTTCTTTTTTTAGTAAATAAAGTAAAATAAAGTAAACTTTATTTAATCACTTTGATTATAAAGCATAAAGGTATTAAGTTGTGATAAATAGAAAAGTCAGTTTGTAATATTGTTTTATATATATATTAGGAGGATTAATTTAGTATCAACATCTTACTTGTATCAGTAATAGCAGATCGTAAATTTTTATGTAGTCTTCTGGTGGGGAGTGGGAGAGATATCTCGGGGGCAAGGCCATTAACATTTAATAACATGCTCAAAGCACCAGTAGGACCGCATATATTTATAATCTCTCTCTCTCTCTCTCTCTCTCTCTCTCTCTCTCTCTCTCTCTCTCTCTCTCTCTCTCGATTCTTAGTAACTGTCATTCAACAAATCCAAGAATGTGCGCGTTTTAAAAAAAAAAATTAATAATCTCAATTTATGATAATCTTGCAAAAATCATTTCAGAAAACAAACTACACTGCAAATCTTAATTGTACAAACAAATGAAATTAATGATCTTGCAAGGAAAACAATATATATTGTCAGATTGTAATCTTCCGACTCACACAAACGTCAGTTCATTTTCGAACACAGACACTTTTAAAAAATCTTTTGTTAATTAAATTTTCAAAGGAATATTTCAGTCTTTCTTTAATAAATATATTTTCTACAATGTTGATAAAACAATTCTTTCAAGTAAACCTCATGCAGGTTCTGCAAAACATGTCAGAGTAGATATTCTAAATGTAATTTAGGAAATATGAATAAATTACATAACGCGAGGATACAAAACACTGAACATAAAAACAGACAAATTAAGTAATTTTCATCTTATTTTTGTCTTCTGTGCTGTATATCCTTCACTGGTTTCCATCAAACCATGATCATCCGCACCAATCTCTATGATCATCCGCACCAATCTCTATGATCATCCGCTCCAATCTGAATTGTCTTTCCTGCCTCTTGTGGACAATAGCTTACTTACTTGCATTCCAGGATAATACATACACTGCAAACGGTGCCACTTGAAGACCAAGACAACCACTATTAAAATTAGTTACCTTAATGGTGCTACTTGAAAAACACATATTAGCTTAAGACTGATTGGATCATTTGAATGACTAAAAATAAGCCTGCATGCGAGGGAAACCTTATACGGTACTAGAACAGAGAACAGGTTGTGTGCTAATGTGGGTGGGGTTCGAGGGATAATATGAATTTTCCAAGAATGAGTGTTATTTCACGACAGCATGGAAAGATTAAGGGAGGGGTGGACATAACGATGGATTTAGGTGACAATAAATTCAGACTAAGAAACTTAGATTAGGCAGACAGGTAGATGTAATTACTATTTTATGTGGTTAGACAGACAGGTATTTGTGTGCACTAATTTTATTTGATTATATATACGGTAAGTGTATTTACTAATGCTATGTGATTAGACAGACAGGTAGAGGTAATGACTAATTTTATGTGCATTGAACAGTTGGCTCCAACTGTGTGTCTAATAAATCGACAAAAAGCCGACGTGGTTTTTCGAATGGTTCGACTGCGCTCTAATGAGTGGTTCTGTTTTGCAGTGGCCAAGCCAGACAATCTTTCATATACGCTCATGAGAGATCTGCTGTTGCGAGAACTGTGTAGACGCCAGCCCACCCCAACCCTTGCCTTTTGCTTCACTGGGGTGGGTTCTTCGAGAGGGGTGTGACAAGACTGACACAGGCTTCGGTGCCTGCAAAAGAAATATCCAAAGTTTTGCCTTTTGTCTTAAACGGACGAAGCATTGTTGATTGAAGAATGCAACAGTGTTTCGAACCCCATCTTCACCATACTGTTTGTTTGTTATATTTGGACCCGAACATGAAAAAAAAAATTCAAACAAAACATAAAGGTAGCAGTGTAATCTTTTCCTTTAGGTGAGAGGCGTGAGAAAAGGTGGTCGGCTGGTGAATTACAACTGACAAACACGACATCGACTCTTTGCCTATAACACACTGGATAAGTTATACCGATAGACGCGAGCAGCGCGAGGTCACATGACTTACCATCAAGTAACCACAGGCGACGTGTGCAAGAGAAAGCAGTCATGAATCGGGGGGGGGGGGGGGTACCGAAAGTCACCAAAGGAACACGTCAGTTACACCCTACGGAATATTGTGCGGCTGTCGCCGGAACGCCCAGGCTCCTATTTCGGCGGTAAACAGGGAAACATCTTAAATGGTGACGCATGGATGCTAATGGAGCTGTGTCGAACAACTGGCTTTCGGTAATCATACCTCAGAAGTTGTGTGTGTGTGTGTGTGTGTGTGTGTGTGTGTGTGTGTGTGTGTGTGTGTGTGTGTGTGTGTGAGTGTGTGTGTGCGTGTGTGTGTGTGGTGTTGTGTATGGGTAGGTGGGAGAGAGAGAGAGAGTTTTAATGAAATATTACTGAAAGAAGTTCTATAGTCCGTTGACTCAGCGAGATCTCGTTCGTGCGAGATTGAGTGGAAAGGCCCACTTGTTCTTCCATATCGCGAACGTTAGAATAAAGAACAAACAACAACAACAAATGATCGTCAACAGCTGTTAGTACTTAGATTGACATTGGGAAGAAAAGTAGACTAACTAAACAATCAACGCGACATCTGTGCTCGGACATAAATGAAACCCGGGCTCTATGACCAGAGCAGCGCGAGCTAACAGTTGCCTTGACTGTAATGTCGGCACGCACCATAAGGACGTAATGGTGTCTATCTAGGACAGTGTACTAAGTTTGTTACGAGAGTAACTGTTCGGTAACTACCGAACTCATCAAGGAAAGTGCAGAAATCACTGCAACCGTGCACTGTTAATGCTTGAAATAAGTCAGTACTGATACTGGCATTATATATATATATATATATCAGGACATCTGGACTATTATATATTAAAAGTAATAAAACCAATAACTGATTGGCTTCTGCTATGATGTCCACTTTAAATAACGTTTCATACTTATTGCATTACACGATAATTAGCATCAAGATGAAAATTCTGCTGGAGTGATTCATACTATGATTAATGGACTACGAATAATGATAAAATTAATAGTGTTAACAATATCAGAAAACCATTTTATTCCCACAATACAAATAATGATAAAACGAAGTGTTATTAATAAAATAAGAAAACTATTTTATTCCCACAGTATGAATAATGATAAAACTAATAATGATAATGATAAACTAATAATGATAATGATAAAACTAATAATAATACTAATAATGATAATGATAAAACTAATCAGAAAACTTTTATTCCAAAATAGTGACAGTGATGACAGGTTCTTTGCAGAGTTTTTTTCCTTTTGTTATTTTACCTTTATTGCTGCTATATTGTGCAAAGGATCCTGTATTTTTTAAGTTTGAAATTAACCTTCACTGTTTCACATATTTATTGCTGGCTTGGGCAATCCAAGAATTGATCATTCATGGATTTGGTTTGTTTTTGTACCCCATTGTTCAAGAGATTAGCCAAACAAACAAAAACCAGTACATACCACACTTTACAGTATAGATTAATAAACAAAGTCTATTTTAAAAAATGTATCATTTACCTCCTTTTTTTTTTTAAATCATCGACCTCTGTGAGACTCTGAGAAAGCCTTAGACCTACAATACAGTTTGAACCCCAAAATAACTTTCAATAAGCAGAGAAAATAGCTTCAGAGCAATAAAAGAAATAAAAATAGACCCTGCTTCAAGAAAATGGTATTTTCACTATTCACACCAATACATAACACACACACACACACACACGCACACATCACATTCAAACACTTTTCAAAATAATTATAAATACATGATCCCTTCCCCCAACCACCCCTTTAATACTCTATAAAATAAAATGTACATCCTAAAATTAAACTTAGTATGATAAATTCAGAAAATGGGAGAGAACTGCACTCAATTTAAAAAAAAAAAAAAAAAAAGATAACACAAGCATTGTCATGGTATATCATTTATTATATATTTATAGTTACAGCAATAGAATACACATTTCTCAGCAATAAAATTTATAATCACATTATTTTGTTCCGTTTACTTAATTTAAACCCAAGTTTACAAGCCAGTTCTCAGGAAACTTCATATCAAAAATGTTTCAGATAAACTTTTACCCAAGTTCTGACTATTTTAATACATTTATCATTTAAAGAAATATGTCTGTATACTGTCAATTGACACTACTTGTTATAATATTATAAATACAAAAGCATGATAATGCAAACATCATTAATTATCAAATGTAGATATTGAATTTCAATCAATCTCTTATTTATGCATAATAAACTAAATAAATAAAATAAATTAGTTGTTTAAAAAGAAATCATTTTTAATCAAGTAAACCTGTATAGTGTTCATTTTGTGCTTTAAGCCAAATAATTAAGTAGCTTGCTCAAAACAGTAAATTAATAGATATACAATATAATCTGTGATTGTGGTCCAATCGATCATCCGTATAAGTGATGATCACTTGTCAATGTTCCTACTGGTCATCCCCCATCCCACCTGTATAATTATACTGCAGCATTACTGTTTACTTCTAATTAAAAATCTTATATTTTAAGTCAAATAATTCCTAAAATAACATTTAAAATGTTATCTTAATGGTCATCCCTCAAATCAAAATCAGGGGCAAGAGGCACTATCCATACTGACCTATCTTAATCTTTCACTCCCCTTATTTCATCTTATCAGATCAACACAATGAACACGACATTCATCAATATTAATAATAATGATCATGATGTATATTTATTAACCCTTTACTGGGCGGAGCGCCCAAAACCACCATAAGTACAAAAATGCAATGCAGAGTTATGACTGAACAAGGGTTAATCTCTTTATATACCAGTAAAATGTTGACATATCTTTACAAACAAACAAGAAAACAAGCTTAGTAAATTTTACTTACTTCTGATAGTAAAATGAAATTTTGCAACCTGATCAATATAACCTTATCAATAACTGCTCTAAATCTCATGTATTATTAGTAGTAACATTACAACTAATTACAGAAAATGCATTTCAATGAACTCTACATTTAATATTAAATTGCCATTCTCAATCAAGTGTGAGGCCACAAAAATCATTAAAAAAAAAAATTGTATTCAGTTAATTTGTGCACCATTTAATGTTATAGTTTCCAGCTTGTAACTGAAATTTTTTTTTTTAATTTTGAATATTTTTTCTTTTGGTACAAACAAAACCTGAACTACTGTGTGAAAACTACCTGAACAGAGGTGAAACAACTGTATGTTACTCTAATCAGATGCCCATGATAAGCATTTTGAAAATTTAAGGAATTTAACATGTCACTATAAATCAATCATCTTCTTTAGTTCAAATATTGGATAATTCCTGTAATTATTGCCTATTTGAAGTTTTTAATTGTGAAATAATCACAACAGAAGCTTCAATGCCATTTTCGTATTTTTATTCAAGATACAATTGTGGCTTCACTATTAACCTAATGCTCCACCAAACAATAAGGAGGAATGACAAAGAACATTAAATGCAGACCGGTGTAAAAACCAGAATACTGCCATTTATTAAAAAGATTTTTGTTCAGGATTGATAGCTTCTGGGTAGTAAACATTTGAATAGTGTGTGCTTTGTTACTGGTCATGGCCTATTGGAAATAAAGTTTCTATATTCAATGTTCATTCACATAAATGGGCTGTGTACAGCTGACATTTAAATGAGTTTTAAACAGCTGTAATGTAAATGAATTTTTTACAGCTCTCATATAAGTGAGCTACATCTGTTATATAAATGAGCTTTTAAATTAGCTGTCATTTAAATGAATTGTTTACAGCTCTCATATATGATATAAATGAGTAGTTTACAGCTCACATATCAGTGAGCTACATCTGTTATATAAATGAGCTGTTTACAGCTGTCATAAAAATTAGCAATTTGAAGCTTTCGTATAGGTGAACTTTCTACAGCTGTCATATAAATTAGCTGTTTACAGCTCACTTACAAGTGAGCTATCTACAGGTGTATTATAAATGAGCTTTCTATAACTCTCATATGCATATGTATATGCATATACTCTCATCTCTGGAGTAAATAAGTCTTCCACAAATGCATTTTGAGGAATGCCACTTTATATAAATGATCTTTCTACAGCTGTATAAATTAATCTATATTTGCAGATTGGGAAGTGTGCCTTAGAAAGGTAATGAACCAGATGAAATGGCTATTATTTATTTATAAATGGTAATAATTATTCAAAGCAAAAAGAGGGTGATGATTCACAAATTTTCATCTCCACTCATTCAACAGTGAGAAAAGAATAATATGCGACTGAAGCAAATTCACAATAACTGTATATCCAATGGGGTTAAACCATATACAAATGTAAAACAATTCACTGAGCTTTGTTAAAAATTGATGAACTTTTTGTAAATATAAACATTGCTTTGTTTATAATTTTTGGAACCTTACAGCAAAAGGAATTCCTTTGTCAAGTGAACAAGATTTTATTGACTAGAATGTACAAAGAGAGACTAATTATGATTAAATATAAAATTATTTAAAGTGGAAAAACTCCAGCACAACCTTATGTCATAAGTTCAACTACTCTCTCTTTGAAAAAAAAAATAATAATAAAATAATAATAATAATCTTTATATGATTGCATCACAATCTATTCTGTAAAAAAAAAAATGCAGCAAGTTGAGACTTCTAACTTAGCATAAATTGAAAAAATATACTCCCAACAAACTGTCAACATAATTTCTGATTCATTAGCAGAGGTACTAAGTCCTGCTCAATTTATTGCACAATAAAAACATTTCTGGGTTTTTTTTTTAACCAATAGCTTCTTTGAAAGTAAGAAAGAAAAGCATAGTGTCAGGCTAAGAAGGATCTGAAACAAGACTGATAAGATGTTTGTCATTTTCTTTAGAGGTATTTGTTTGCATTAAACAACAATAAATCCTACTTCCCTGTCAACCCTCTTCCCCAACATTTTTTCCACCAAACTATTAAAACCGGCTGCATCTCACAACACCCCACTGCTACCATAACTCTGTGTGTAATCATTATGAGAAATACCAAGGAAATACATAGCTTTTCTATTCTGTATGCATCAAAATGGTTCTGCTACCTGACAATTCATTCTTTGTTTATTTTTTAAAATAAATCTCTCATGATAAACCAAATGAGAAAAATGTGGTAATCTGAGAAACCAATAAATACAGCAAGTATTTTACAATGAAGTGTATAACAACTAGACTGAATGGCACTAGTGATAAAAAAAATTATATTTTGATTTCACTCGTATAAATTAAAATTGGATCTGTCTGTGAGGCAGTCACTAGAACCAACAAACAAGAAAACAAACTCAGTTGTAGATGGACAGTTCTGAGGTACAGACCTTTCTAGGTCATTAATTATGAAACGTATCTTTTTTTTGTAAAACATGTTTTAATTAAACAAAAGCTTTCAGGACAACTCTCAAAATTTAGTTCTGATATTATTACTTATTTTGCAAAAATTTTAAGGTCACATTTCTACCACACACACATATAAAAATCATTGTAGTACTTCTGAACATTCAACTGACAAAAGCTTGACTCTGTCAGTTTTCTTCTTAATCAAAATCTGGATCAAATACATTAGTTGTTAGTTATATACCTTACCTTGAAACTACATTCAAAGACAACAAGTTCTTGTTCTGTGAGAAATTAAAACTAAAAGGTTTGCTTTGTACACTTTGCCCAAATCACTCTTCAGTTTTGTCTAAGAATATACCTGTTCTCATTCCTATAGTGGAGATATACTGAAAAAAGAAAAATGCACACACATACAAATACATTTAATAACATATATATTTTATGTGTTCTGAGTTCATTGCAATTGCAATTTAGTCATTAAATAAGCAATCTGCTGCAAAATAACACTTCACAGCATGACTGTTTATCGCATTTCACATTTACTTGTTTATCATATTCCACATTTACTTATTTATTGCATTTCACATTTACAAAACTAAGAATCAAAAAAAAAGAAATTTTAACTACTTTGTATTAAAGAAGAGTGGTGTTTACCTAAAAGAAAATTTATTTTTTTTCCTACCCAATTCAAACTAAGACGTGCGGCCACTCACAGCATATTCTGAACACATCTTGGCTTAGTTATATAGGAGTTACCAGTTATTCAGAAGAAAAACTTTTCTTTGTATCGAGACTTTTTTTAAAAGAAACAAACAATCTGTATAAAATCTCACAAATGATGAAAGAAATGAAATTTCACTTGCAACTAAAAAGTTCTCAGTCAAACTTATTATATTCAAAAGCAGTGAGCATCATTGAAACATCCAATCACTTTCAATTAATAAAAGAAAACCAACATATCAACTACATAAAATATATATATATATACATATCAAGAATAGCACAGACTATAAACATCATTTCAAATAAAATGAACTATGAGAAAGTTTAAGTGCACTTTAATGACATTTATTTCTCCAGTTATAACTTTTGGCAATGTATATTTAACTTTAGTGTTGAATATACAACTTGGAGACGACTCAGAAGTCTACTAAGCTTGATTAAAATCACCTTTTAAAATTAAATGATTAAAACTTTAGTTAGAGGACATGTGACCAAATAAAATTTTAGGTGGGATGTATTACTAGTACTAGTAACTAGTGTATCAGTAAGGTCAAGGCCAGTAAAAGCCAACCCACCCACCTCCCAAATAATGCTTCTTCTTTACAGTAAGAATAGAGCAAACCAGAAGACTTACTTTTAAGTACTACTCAATTACAATGTATATGAGAACATTTTTAAGAAAAGAATACAACGTTCAAACAACATTAAAAATGTATGCAAAATTCCCACTTAGGACATGTATATAAAAAATTCTGAAGAAAGCTGAGAAAAAAAATCATGCATGAACAAATCAGTCTTACATATAATTGTATTTTAATCACAACATGAGATAAATACATTCTTATCAGTTTTTTTCTTTTGAAAATGACTTGGGAGTATTAAATTAAAAAAAGAAACATTAAAAAAAAAAGACCCCAGCTAGCTGTACATTTGTTAAAATATTAGATTTAAAATCTTCTTGAGAAAATTATTCCAACTAAAAACTAAGTACAGTCTAAAGATTTAGAATCTCATTTTTTTAAAGACTCCACCTAGAACAAAAATTAATGCCTAACAAAACATTATAATAGTTTAAAGAGGGATAGTAATAATAATTTGTTGTATATGCTCATGCAAAAAACACTTGGGTACTTTATAAGATTTACAGGGTTTTTTAAAAACAGCTTAATGAAGTTACATTCCAGGTATGCAACAAAGAGGATTATGAAACAAAAAGTAATAAAACAAATAGCAATTATACATCGATTTGACTTTCAAAAAAAATTTTCTTCTCAGTATTTTATTTTGTAATTGTAAATAAAGTTAAGACAATCCAATTTTTTTTTGTTAATTCAGAAACAATTTTATCTCTCAAATGAATAAACAAATATATGCCATAGAGCCTGTAGGTTTAAACAAATAATACAAAACTGAACATTCTCTTTCAATAGATTTTTTTTTAATATAGCAGAACAGGTATTTATGAAATGACCTCTTCTACAAGATAGGAAGTTAAAAGTCTCACAAGTTTAAAATCAAGTAATAATGATGGCACACAAATGCAAACGTTAAATTATTGTTTGCAATAATATATTTGTTGGTTTCCTCACTTTCAAACTGAAGACTGTAAAAAAAAAATTTTACCCCCAAAAAAAATGTTAACTGCAAATTCTGTGCAAAAATTAAGACATTTGCTAGTCTCTTAGGTAGGTACTACAAATAAATACAATAATTTAGAAGTGTACTCTTTAAAATTAAAATAATAGTTCACATATAATCTAATTTTTTATAATTAAACCTGAACAAGAATGAAACAATTAATGAACATTCTCAACAAGACATACACAATACAGTGTGTAGTTTACAACATCTAATATGATACAACATACTGTAAACTTGAAAACAAAAAAAAATTGTTCAATACACAGTTCCAAATTAATTACTCGAAAATGAAATTGAGACAAATTTGTGCTGGAAAAAGAATTGAACAATTGACAATTAATCATGAACAGAAAATGTGAAGATGTTCTTCATTAAATGAAATAATGTTAACTCTTTTTGTTTGTTAATAAAATGGTTATATTGTTGAGAAATTACACACAAATGGCAAGAAATCTTACTATTTATATACATTTTGTTTTAAGTACTCAAGGTCGCTTTTGTGTGCATGAATAAATCCACACCAGATTTTGGAGCTTTTCTTTCCTAGACTGTAAACAAGGGACTGTACTCTGCTTTGTCTCGATTTCATGATAAGACTCTACTACCTCAGTACACTTCCAACCCAGATACAAAATTCTTGGGGTTGGGGGTGAAAAGAATTATATATGCATCAGCTATTATAACTTCCCAAAAGCATACCTGACCTCCACATAGTACGACCCTGACCTTTCCAACTCAAGGATGGAGATACGAACAGCTGCAATAAAATACTGGTATTAAAGAGGCTGACACAAAACTCTTTAGGAAACGAAAGAAACTGAGGTGTAGACTAAAAGGAGACAGATGCCACCAGAACGGCAAGTGAACATACCTAATGTTGGAAAGAAAAATAATCTGTTTGCAAAAGGTCCAAACTATTTTCAATAAAATATAAATGCCATAAGAATGAAGGAAAACACTTGACTATATGCATGAAGTTACAGATTTTAAATAGAAGGTCAACATGAAGGCAAGTGTTTTGTTCTGCTTCAACCTAAACTGAAATTAAATGCTATTCCAAGGCTAGCAAAACCAAGATATGAACTTTAACTTCCAAGAATAAACAATAGAAATCATCAAAGCAACCTATGTCACTTTCTCATGAAAAGTTGAACACCCTAATGCAAAGACTGGTGTGAAAGAGTTTTCAACTGAAAAATAACTGGAGGAAGATAAAATTTTATGTAAAGAAAAAATTCTCCTTTCCTCATCAATACTCTTGCCAGCTTTTGAGAACCAGACTTCCACACTGAAAAAGTAGTTCTCTTTTTCTGACCAACTTATTTGTCTCAGAGAAACTGATGCCGCCAACTACCAAACCATGACTAAATGTATAAATATCTATAAGTGATTAATATATAATATATATATATATTTATTGATGTACAATTAGTCCAATGCAGAGTGTGTGTGTGTTAATTAAGCGATCATACATAACACAACATGATAAAAGTCTATAAGGCAACTGGGGCAAATAGACATACCTACTTAGCAAACCACAACTTGCTAAGGGCACCTGGAAGACACATATGATTTGACCATGCAGAGAGCAAGAAGAAATTATGCTCCTTAGGGCAAAAACACAAGAACTTTGAATCAGTCACAACAAAGATTCTCTTAATTTCTATTTAAAATATAAATTTTGTTTGTAAATGTTTTCTATAAATTATTTCATTTTATAATAAATATTAGATTTTTTACTCTAAACTTTCAAACAAACCAAAAATGCATGCAACTGTTAATTAAGAAAATTTAGATTTTTTTTTTAAAATAAGATATTTTTAAAAAAACAACAAATGTTTTTATTCTGAGTTGAAATATATTTATGAAGTCAACATGATAGGTACAATGAACTGAGAGAGCAAGGGAGATACAATATCCTGGAAACTATCTTCAACTTTTTATTAACATCTGGAGAAAGACACCATGACAGACAGCTAAACCACTATTAATGCTACCTGGAAAATATTAATGCTATCTAAAAAGAACCATTCTTAATGCTACCCTGGAACAGTAATAGTAAAATCTGACAAACATTATAATGATATCTGAAAATACTAGCAAGCAATGTCTGAAAAATACTAGTGTCAACATACAAAATTCCTTTAAACACAAAACATGCGCAGGATGCACACACACACATACACACACACACAGAGTATATATAGTATTTATTTTGTTTCTAAAAATACACGAACACTAGTGTCATAATTATTGATTGTACCCACAATGATCAAAATTTTTCATCTTTCAAATCACTGAGTCAAAGCGAGGAGAGAAAATTTTAAAGAAGACATTTTTCTTAAAAACACAATAATTATTTTAAAAGTATGAAGCCTACAACAAAATATTGACAAGTAATAAGAGTATGAATGTAAATTAAATACATTTTTGAAACCTACTTTTCTACACAATTGTCAGAATGTGACAAAAATTGTGACAAATTACACATTTGTCACAATTCCACACAATAAATATTTTCTTCTTTTGTAAAACTGATCATCAGATTTGAGCCCCATTTATGCTGTATGTAAAGGTCTTTGTAATTGTGCAACCATCGTGCAAGTCTTGTGTTTTGAGCAGGTAATGTGAGCACTATCTTTTAACAACCATGTATTAACATAATAACCATGAAGTGACATTAGGGTGATTATAAAATGATATGCTGTCAAATCAAATACTGCAACTGAGCAGTACAGCAATATAGCATTGTCTTTTCAAATGTAATTCTGAACTTACATTATGGTGATAATAAGGTGATATGCTGTCCAAAAAAAGCACAGTTGTGAGAAGTCGATTTTTCTGCACAGTTAGACATTTTCATGATTAAAAAAATTCATACACTGTCAATAAAACCACTATTTCAATATGATCTAATTTTCCAGTGTTGGCAAGTCATACCTATTAAGTCACATTTTAATAGTGATACAGAGCACAATATGGCAACATTTTCTATGAGGTGTGTTCATTTATATCTATTCATATTTTCAAGTCAAAGGCAATCTACATGAGTAAGCAACTATGATATCAATTTTCATAACCAGTTTTCTGGTTTTCATAACACTAAACTGAAAGCCCTCAAAGACAACTGTCTTAAATGGGTATTCTAGCTGGTCCCTTGTCTGGCCAACATAAACAAACACTGACTTTACTTGATACAGCAAGCATTATAACTGCTGTAAAAACGTGCCCTATAAATGATAGTTTCCCAATTCAGTGCAAGGCAACAGTTCTGGGAATGCCAAAGAAACCAGTGTCAGTCAGCAGCAAGTCTTGGTGCGATAAATCTCCATCCTGTAAACTGCTCACTTCTTTTTTTGCTGCTTCTTTTGCTCTTTCTCCTTCGCCTTCCGCTCCTTCTCTTGTTGTTTCTTCTCCTTCTCTGTGGCAGCTTTCAACTCTTTTATTCTCTTCTTCAGTAATTCCCTGTCTTTGCTGTTCACAATTCCCATAGCCTAGGACAGAAAAACAAAAGTTTACTACTGACTGGTAAATAAGTGCTATGCTGGTTAGACACCCAATTTTATCCCATTATTTTACAATCTCATATCAGTTTGTTAATGGCATTTTTATTCCCTATGCCAAGTAAGACTGTCGTTAATAATCAATACAAGCATATTAACTTTAAATGATAACAGCTTTGAGACACACATTTTTTTAAAATATTATTTAAAAAAATAACACTAAAACAAAATGAAATATTCTAGTGAACAATGTGCACCAACAGTAATATGTAGGGAAAATAAGTTAATACAGTACTAATACATGAATTTAAGAAATCTGATGATCTCTCTGTTGTGATCACTGTTACAGCATAAGGATGTGTCCGATTGTGATTGTGTTTGTGTGTATGTACAATATTTACTTTAATTATTTGCTCAAAGACTCTTTCCACTTTCTAAAATTCATCAGATGTTTTCTAAACAATTTACAAAATCTCTTTAAAAAAAAAAAAAGCAAGCAAACAAACAGCTAACAGTCATGAAGAATATATTTATATGCATGAATGATTATCTATCTTTTTCTTCACTCAAAAAGCTCACTATGCTGTATAGTATAGACATAAACAGCCTGAAATATTCATATCATACTGCTCATTATTTATCAGTAATCCAAACATCCATATCATGTTGCTCACTATCAGCAGTCCAAACATTCATATGATACTGCTCATTATCAGCAGCCCATAACATTCATATCATGTTGCTCGCTATCAGAGGTCCAAACGTTTATATCATACTGCTCATTATCAGCAGCCCATCACATTCATACCATGCTGCTCACTATCAGCAGTCCAAACAGTCCAATCAGTGCTGTACTTTCAGCAACTTCAGCTGTAAGAAAACTAAATAAATGTGCTATATTCCATAAATATTCTCCATAAACACCTTACATGCACAAACATCTTTTTTTATCTGGTAAAAGTAATATTTATGGATGCCATGTACATAAATGTATGGCATGTCCAAAAGATACTGTCACAGCTTGTGAGCTGAGCATCTTTTTGTGATGGCACAAAAAGTAAGTTATGGTTTTATTAGATAGATGCGTGCATTCCAAGTACTCATGCTGATGTAAATGTGTTGCCAAGTTAATAGCAAATATTGCAGGAAGCAATAATTCTGAAGATGCAAATCAATGTTGTAACAGTTACTTTAATTGAAAACACTAATAAAAGTGCACTTAAAGGAGTTTATTATTTCACCTCCAGGACAGAATTATTTTAATGTAGAGTCTCTTTCATGAACCATTTCATTGTGGACAAAATGCAACTGCCCATCCTGCACCTTCTTGATATATACTTCATAATATTCAGGAATTTGAACTCATACTATAATTATACTTAAACAATATTGTTATGCTTAATAAGTACTCCCTTTCCTTATAATTTTGTCTTATGTGTACTCAGTGTTAACGTTGCTAGGATACATGCTTCTAACACTTTTTTTTGAACAAATCTCATCACAGAATTTATCACTCTCTAATTTATCGATTTCCACAACTTCAACTTTAAAAAAAAAATTGAGAATATAAAATAGTGTGCATTTATTTGAGTCTGTGTATGTAACTATATCAGTTGTAATACATTTATTTGAGTCTGTGTATGTAACTATATCAGTTGTGTGCATTTATTTGAGTCTGTGTGTGTAACTATATCAGTTGTGTGCATTTATTTGAGTCTGAGTAACTATGTAAGATTGTAAGTTGTGTGCTTAGGGTGGGTGTTAGTAATGACTCAGGTTTTGGCTTAAGTGTCATGATGTAATGATCTTAATATTATCTTTGTTTATTAATGAGCTACAAGCACAGCAGAGACTATTAATGATTCGAAAGCCTGTTATGTTTATGACAGTATATCTATGTGACACATTATTGTCAAAAATTATTGATCTGCAAATTGATTTTAGGATTTAAAAAATCTGAATTATCAAGAGCAACTTATATTTCTGTTTGAGTAATGGACATAAAATTAGCAAAGCATAATGAAAAATTACCCAAGAAAATTTTTTAAAATATTAAAGTTATTGAGAAATTTGACTTACCAAGGTCTGACCTGCCAGGAGTTCAATGTAACATACCTTTAACTTGGAACTGTCCAAGAGAAGCAACTGACTGCCTGTAATACTTTTCTCTACGAAAGTTGCAGTATACTTCTCCATCTCCAGACCCGACAGCCAATGGCAAACCTGATCTGTCTCCCATTCTGGAACTCCATATGATTGAAACTGGTTTTCACTACGCTTGTTTGATGACAAGTTTTCCTGAAAATAACATTTTTAATAATGTATAATGACATTTATATCTCAGATTTAAAAAAAACACAAAAAAACTCATGAAATCAAAGAACTCTAGTGTATAAGAAGCTAATAAGTGTTTAGCCATCTCAGATTGTTTAGAAGAATGTTTTCCATGTAAGCAGAAAAATCATACTAACATGGTAATTTTTGTTTAATTACATTTTTGTATGTGTGTGCCAATAAAAGTGACATGAAACCCCATTGATATATGAGAGATGCTAATCTTTACTCAACAAAGGAAAAACGTGTAGGATCAATCATCTGCAAGAGATACAATCAGAGACATTATCAATATAAAAAGATAAATGACTTTTCAAAGAAATAATTCCAGGACAAAAATATGTCCTAAGCAAATATAAAAACAATGCCTTACACTCATTTTCAGCCCATTATAACTATTTTTACACTAACCATAACACATAAGTTAAAACTGGCAATCCTTAACCTGTAGATGCAATGAGTGATATGCAGGTATGAGCTGAAATATATCAGTTGTAATTCCTGTCAACTTGTGATGAAGTACTATGGGAAATTACTAATAAATGAAGAAACTGCACACACACATGTGAAAGACTACTTCAAAGCTGATTGTGACAAAAACTTCGAAAGAATTCATATGGTGTGATATAGAAAACATTCAATAAACAGAGTACTGCACAAAACAGGAACTGCATAGCAGTGAGCAATTTCAACAAAGAGCAAAAACAGAAACTGTAACATTACATCAAAATGCATTCAAAAGAACACTTTCTCACTGTATTCCTTCCTGTCTAAAAATATATCAATATGTGGATTAAATGCAAAATACTGGATTATTTCAAAACCTCAAATTATTCAACTATATCCCAATGGAACTACAACAGTCAAGAATGAATGGCAAAGAATCGAGAGAAAACAGGCAAGCATTTGTAAAAATTAAGTTTGCAACTGATGCACATAAAAGGGGATTGTCCAAGAGTGAACAAATTTTTTTCCTACAAATTAACTAATTTTTATTTCTTTAGAAGAAATAATTGCAGACCAGAGCGGAAAAGAATGACAGAGGTCAAAGTGAAGAGTGTACAAATGAACCACAAAGGTTTGGTGTGCCTCAACTGTGAGAAACTTGCAAATGGTATTGATTCGTCTCCGCCAAGATAATGCTGTTGTACAAATGCAAAACAATTTTCAAATGCCCCACACTTTCAAGAGACAGAGAATCAATCATAAGATTTCAGATTATCACCTGTTCATGCCCTGACAAACAAGGACTTTTTTCACCAGTTGAAAGACCTGTGCAAAAAAAGCAATTCCTCACAAATTAGAAAAATTAAACTAAGGAGGAATATTCACTTTCAACAGACAGAGAATCAATCTAATAATTTAAGAACATCTTATGCTCAGACTTTATTCACTGGTTTAATGCCTTGTGCAGAAAAAATGATTCCTCACACCCTGAGAAAATATAAACACTTTGATGACGTGCTGAACCCAGATCATCAGCACTCTGAAATTCCCTAGTGTCATGCTGATGTATGGTCATCAGCACTTTTACAGACTTTTAGCATTTTGGCCAGTGGTCAAAGGGAGGCAAGCAAGGTATCATTAACCAGATGACCATCCATGTGACAGCATCTGTCACACATGAAGATACCACTTTGGTATCTTTAAAAACCCTCTTTTTTGCTGGTCTTAGCATCAGCATGCAAATGAGAATATGCTTTGTTTGTGAATCTTGCATAAATTACTGCCCTTGGTAGACCATTCAGATTAGTTACAGACCCGTTCTTTCTGCCACAGAACAGATCCTAATCAGGGCATTTTCGATCAATTATCAAACAGTTTTAGTGTTAATAATCTACATTGACTTCGGACCCTTCTGCAACAGTTGTTTACTCCTGTCACAGGGTTTTCATTTGCATGCACTTTACACATATTTATTTCTATTATCAAGGAATTACTACCCGTTATTTGTCTGTTTTATTGTTGTTTGTATATTCATCTTGCAAGGTTTTATTCTCTGAATACTTATTAGGTCCTCAAGCTTTCTGATACCATAACTTGCAGACAAGTGTACCTGAGAGTATTTTAAATGCTATTTCTCCAGAAATATTCTGCTGGTCAGTTCTATCTTTCACTTAATTCTCCCTCGGGGGTCTGTGGGACCTTAGTTCTGACTTGTATGACCTAAATACCTCATTCTTCTACTGCTTTTTCATCTATTTAGTATTCAGGAAAAAAACTGATTTAAAAAAATCCTTTTCATATAATTTTCTTTTACTAATATATAATAATTTACCCGTATTGGGAGTTCAATTGTAAAATGCAAATTGTTTTCAAATATTTTAAAACCATGTTAGGCAGCAGCATGTAATATATAGTTTCTGCATTTATGACTCATAACCACTAAATGATAAATAATATGAACAAAAAACAACACAAGTGAAAAGTACAATTATTTTGAGAAACTTAAAAATACTTATTATTATTAACAAATTTCACAACACAGGCATCATCATTAACTTGTGAAATTACCTCTGAAGCTGGGGTGCCAGAGATGTTGAGTGTGAATCCAGATTTTGTGGCATCATCATCTGGCTCAGACACCATGAGGGACGACGAAATATCACTGTTAGTGCTGATGGCTACACAGCAACAAACTCCATACATAAAATCTTTTCTAACATGACATCAGCAAAATTAAAATTAAAATCTAAATTTTTTTCACTTAAATTTAAAGAAAACAATACTGCATTGTATAAATCATTATGGTAATCAAATAAGAACAAGGAAAAGTTTCTAGTTCCCAAACTTCTTGGGAGTGCACTTCAGCAAACAAAAAAATGTACATGTTTATCCTTTCAATCAAGTAAATGTTTATGCAATGTTATATGCATAAAAAGCCCTCCAAACTGTTCTTGAACTATAAATATAAGGATTATTTTGTTAATGTCAATTACAGGTAACTCTTCATTCACACATTGTTTATCCCAATTTTGTGTGTCTATAGTTCCATGTCAGTAGGTAAGGATGATCACTAATTGCACTGATCTGTCATGCAAGACAAAAGCTATGAATGTCATCAGTTATTAATGAAGAATTTCTTGAAAGACCTGATTTCAAGCTTGCTATGGTATGATATGGTTAAGATATATGTGCACTATTCAGCTGACATTACAACAAATACTGGCACTGTATTATAATAGTTTTAGAGACAGATATGTTATACATATTTATTAATTTCTTGTGCCTTAATGAGTTTAAAAAAACAAAAAAAAAGAAAATATTATTAATTAGAAAATCATGAAAGATCAAAATATTTAGATTTCCTGTTAAGTATTAAGTGTAGAGTGTAGACATGTATAAAAAATGTATACAGGATACTTTCCATTTTATGCAATTGTCAAGCATATGTTGTCTCTTGGAATACTACCCCTGTGTATACAAGAGTTACCTGTTCTTCTGTTATCATTTTATGTCAAAAATACATTTATTACAAACTCAACTACTGCAACAAATTAAAGTTGCATACAGAAATATATCCAAATTTCTTCAGTTTGTTTTTTTAACAAAAATAAACAAGAGATAATCCACCCTGTTATTCTTTGTTAAATGCTAACAAAAATCCCCAAGACAACTGTCTTAGGGACACTCAAGCAATTGGTGCTCCAAGTTCACAACACTTTCACAAGATACAAGTACGAAGAATAACTTGATATTACTGTAATGCTTACATATTCAACACAAACCTTTATCATTTCTAATAAAATGTTCCATAAAATGGAACACTTCCTGAGTTCATTGTAAAATATCAAAATAACTGCAACATTCTCAGAGAAACTAACTGTTATATTTTTAGCATTATTTCAAGAATGCACAATTATTGCAATGATACAACAAAATGCTACTCTAAAATTTTTATATGAACATTTCATTGCACATACAAAAATTCAGTACTAAAAATAAGCACTTGATAAGCAGGTTATTAAAGAAAGCAACTACACCATGCTCCAACACCAATGTCCTGTAAACCATACATACTAATTAAAAATTCAACATTACACTAACATGCCATTAAATAACAAACAACAAATGCCTTTGAATATAATAAATAAAATCAATTTAAATTAAAATTATATATTTAAAGCATCATGCCCTACCGTAGACACAGCAGTAAAAGCTGAACAAAACAAACAGGAATTTAGTCCAAAAATTCTGCAATTACCACCAAGTGACCTAAGCAAGCTTCTGCTTTGGAAAAACATAGTAATTCAATTATCTCTACCTAGCATAACATTGTACCCATATTTTAAAATCCAAATTAATTCCTATTTTAAGTTTTATACCAAATTTATTGGCTGAAATTTGTTGACAATTTGGGTATAATATACTGGCTTAATATAAAGTGTGTGTTGTGTGTGCATGCATGTGTTGTGCATGCATGCCTTTATATCTCAGATTTGTGATGTTAAATCCAGGCTTGACATAATGTATGTGCACGTATGTCATATCAATACCATACCGATCTGTGATGTCAAATATAGCCATAACATCAAATCTGTTCACACATAAAGTAACATTGAGATATGTATACCTGTTCCTTTGACACCATACTGAAGCATGTAAATCTGATGTTATCAGTTTTACATCTGGGAAATGTGTTAGTGATATAAATTCTGCCTAATCAGTTATTTCTCATTTTGACATCATTGTATATCCAGGTATCTGTCTCATATGGTCACATCCAGGCATTTGCATCAATTTCTCATCCAGATATCTAAGGTATATGAGTCAGTGATGTCATCAGTTTTATATCCCCATCTGTAATTTTTCATCCAACTATCTAAGTCAGTGATGTCATCAGTTTTATATCCAGGTATCTAATTTCTCATCCAGGTATCTGAGTCAGTGATGTCATCAGTTTTATATCCATGTCTAATTTCTCATCCAGGTATCTATCTGAGTCAGTGATGTCATCAGTTTTATATCCATGTCTAATTTCTCATCCAGGTATCTATCTGAGTCAGTGATGTCATCAGTTATGTCATCTGTTGAGCAGGTGCAATAATGTTTGTTTTCAGATCACATTGTATTTTTGGAAAATGTGTATTAAATAGTTCCTGCAATGCACACGATGGCTTTTGAATTCCAATACTTAATGTAATGGTGATGGTGGTGAGGGGTGGTAACAGCAGTAGCAGTACCAGATTGTTCAAAAAGACTACAGTTTTTAAAATCACATAACATTTCAGTAAGGTGCTAACATTTATATGTGCAGTGATAATAAACAGTGCTTAATTATATTTCAACAATAAAAATATATATCTTAATGCTTCAAAAGCATCTATTGTGACAACGACTTAAAGAAGCACCATAATAAAAAATCAGCATTATTTTTGGCCAGCAGTGCAAAATGAATTAAGTGTTTTGGCCCCATACACAGAAACCCTCAAATACAGGAGTACTCCACTATCCATCATTAGCATTATCAATACAATCCCTAAAGAAACAGATAAAGAACAACAAATAATGACCCCAAGGATGACCTATATTAATTAAGATCGGCCCTAAATACCCTTTTGTTTTAAAAAGACAAAGAAAGTTAAACAAAACAGGAAACAATAGTTTCAATCTTATATTGAACGATAATAAATTAAACTGTGGGTTTTCCATTAGGAATTGTTTTAAAAATACAAAGAAAGTTAAACAAAACAGGAAACAATCGTGTCAATCTTATATTGAAAGATAATAAATTAAACTGTGGATTTTCCTTTAGGAATTGTTTTAAAAAGAGAAAGAAAGTTAAACAAAACAGGAAACAATAGTTTCAATCTTATATTGAAAGATAATAAATTAAACTGTGGATTTTCCTTAAGGAATTTCATTTACTAATTTTTATAAATTAGTAAGTCATTAAGTGAATTAATCAGGTCACAAATAACATTCTTCAAAACAGAAATGAAGAAACAATGCAAAATAGGGGATAAAGAAAATTAAAATTATAGAAATGTCAAGACCATGAACAATTACGCATAACTAACAGGAATAGAATATTAATTAATGATGGATTCATTCTAATGTAAATCAACAGGGAAGTATGGGATAATGGAATATTCCTGTACCAAACCTACTGGCTGAATCGAACCACTTACCATCCAGATCAGAGCAGCTGGCATCTAGAGGCTTTTTAGAAATAAGTGTTATGCCAGCAATGGGGGAAGAAGTAGTAGATGAGAGAGAACTCCCTGCACCCTCCCCTAATGGTCGATTGGAGAGCAGAACAATCTTCTGATTTTCTTTGTTGTTGTTGCTGTTGCCTCCACCGACAGTCCCTTTAGACTTCAGTGAAAATTTTGGAAAGCCAAAGCCTATAGCAAGTAATGAATGAGTATTGTTGTCATATAATAACACATGCTAAACAAAACCACCAGATAATTTCTTATTTTTTAAGGCTTCAATGTAAGGAATAGAAAATGTGCTAGAGGTATAGCCTATTATAATAAATTTATAATTAAGATGAACCACATTACGACCTAACCGTCTGACTCATAAATTTATTTGCCCTGAGATGCAGTGTGGAGCTTTCAAAGCAATCTGGTATTGATTCTGGCAAGTGCATTTAATAACATCGTTTGTTGCATCCAACACATTTAACTGTATTTAATAACACCGTTTGTTGCATCCAACACATTTAACTGTATTTAATAAAGCAATATCATTTGTTGCATCCAGTGTGTTCAGCTGTATTAAATAAAGTAATATCATTTGTTGCATCTGGTGTATTTAGCTGTGTTTAAATACCATATCACAGCATAAAACATGTGACATTTAGTGAATGCAAAATTTTGGACAAAGTTAAAGCCACCCTGTGCAGTCTCGACACTCACTGGATGACAATATTCCCATGTGCGGCACAGAAGGGGTTAAAAAAAGTTATGTAATTTAATCTCTAGTAATTCCAACTGTGTTTGGTAGCAGCCTCTACTGTATCAAACTCTAACATCAAATGTAATTTGCTGAGGCAGGCAGCTCAAAAATAAACTGGTGTAAACTGTAATCTCCAGCATGTCAGATCATCATGACACTTCAATGTTAGGAGTGAAGTGAAATTTGATAATTACACAAGGAAAGCATTAAGTTTTATTTTGTTTGTTAATCCAAGGACTGAAAAATTTACTCAAGCTGTATGATAAAGAAACATTTTTGTTAGCACTTCTTTTTCAGTTTTAAACAGCCCATTACAATAGTGCATGCATACTGATGATTATGAAAAATATGCTAATTATACTACAATCAAGCTCCTTCTAAAAAATACAATGAATTTTGTTAATTTCTATGAAGAAATAATTTAATTAGTATCAAGAATATAAATACACCACTAACATAATAAATACAAAGGATCTATACTGTCATGTTATCATTTCAGATTACTTCCATGCATACCAGGATAATGGAACATTAGTAAACACACTCACCTTACAAATACAACAACAAAACGGAGAAAACTAATGATAATTAAATTAAATCTTTATACTGATCAACAACATGCTCTGTTAAGAAACATGCAAAACATATTAAAGTACAGCACACACAAAACAACAAACCGAGCATAATATCATGTATAATCTGATTCTTAACATCGCTTCTCTTTAAGGTTCATTTATTTAAATATTAATTAAGCTGACTTTATTTGAAAATGGTTCAAGAAGGTGTTGTTTATCATGTTATGTTTATTTTATTTTAATTAACTTTTTTTTTTAAAAAAAAGAGTACATACCTTTTCCAGATGATGAGCTTTTAGCTGTCACTAAGGTCACACCATTATCATCATCACCCTGTGATACAGATTCAGGGATCTCAGCATCAATACCTTTAAACTGAGGCTTGGAAGGGTCATATGAAGTTTGTGACACTGAGGATGAAGTATCAGACTGACTATCTTTTCTGTAACAGAGAATATGAGGGGAGGGGGGTCAAACAGGAAACACTGAAAGAAGTATGAATGTGTGTGTCTAGGAAACACTGAAAGAAGTATGAATGTGTGTGCCTAGGAAACACTGAAAGAAGTATGAATGTGTCAGGAAACACTGAAAGAAGTATGAATGTGTCTAGGAAACACTGAAAGAAGTATGAATGTGTGTGTCTAGGAAACAAGACTCTTACAGCTAAGTGTGTCTAGGAAAAATAAAGGCTGTGTCTAAGAAACACTAAAGCCTGTGCATATAAGAAAAACTAAAAAATATGTGTGTCAGGAAACACTAAAGGCTGTGTGTCACAAAACACTTAAGGCTGTGTATGTCTACAAAACACTTATAGCTGTGTATGTTTACAAAGCACTTCAGGCTAGGTCCAGGAAACACTAAAGGCTACAAAAGTCTACAAAACTTTAAAGACTGTGTTTCATTTCGAGTTTATAAGAGTGGAGTGACTGATCAAGAAATGTATTGTAAACCCCTTAAGAAAGGCATACACACAATGACTTTCATTGATACAGCAGAGGACACAGAAATAGTGACTAACAATAGAAACACCACCAAGTCTCAAAAGAGAATTACAGCAGAACATCAATTATCCGAACATATCCAAACCGCTGCCACCCCCAACCAGTTGTTATGCTAGTAAACTAATTGTTAGACTCCTCTTTCCACACCACTACCCAAGACTTCATAGTTTCCTCTCTCCACGCTACTAGCCTAGACTTCTTGGTGTTTTCACAGCACAGATGTAGTTCACAGTTTCTATCTACTGGATGCAAATGATGATCTTATTCAGTAAGATGTAAAAGATGTTCTTCTCAATCCTTCCACTTAATGCATTTGTTTCCTATTATTTATTTAAGATATATGCAGTAGAGCAAACAAATAGTCTTAATATGTCATTACAGGAGTTAAAAATCAAATTTTGACTTTAGCGACTATGGTTTCTGGACAGACTTCAGTGACCTTAATGCACCAATGTTTTTGTATAGTTGTCCATTATTTTGTATTCAAAATAAAATAAAGACATTTAAATATTACTGGTGTTACATGCAGCTTAAATGTGAACTGCTATTACCAGAGCAAAGTGAGAAAGGGAAGGAACTAAAGAGCAGAAAAACAATTAAGAAAAAAAATATTTATTTATTATGTAAAACATATTTTCATCTACCAAATTCCCATAGCTACATTTTAATTTGTATAAATACAAGAATCACACTGATTTCTCAAATTCATCAACCTAGTTTTTTCATTAATATTTTAGACATGCTTGCACAACCCTTCTACATAAATAATATGTGCATATAACTCAATTAAGATGGCCTTGAACAAGACGTAAGATTTAATGATGATGTCATATTTTTAAAAATGAACCTCACATTAAAAGTAAAATTAAAGTTTCTCAGATTTTCAAGTTACTGTTTCTGTCTTTTTCAACAAACAATTCTACAAAACATGTCTATTATTTGGGAAACTGTTTCTGTCTTTTTCAACAAACAATTCTACAAAACATATCTATTATTTGGGAAACTGTTTCTGTCTTTTTCAACAAACAATTGTACAAAACATGTCTATTATTTGGGAAACTGTTTCTGTCTTTTCAACAAACAATTCTACAAAACATATCTATTATTTGGGAAACTGTTTCTGTCTTTTTCAACAAACAATTCTACAAAACATATCTATTATTTGGGAAACTGTTTCTGTCTTTTTCAACAAACAATTCTACAAAACATATCTATTATTTGGGAAACTGTTTCTGTCTTTTTCAACAAACAATTGTACAAAACATATCTATTATTTGGGAAACTGTTTCATCAAAAATATATTCCTGTCAAGGAGACTGAACTAAAAAACAAAAGTAAAATAATTTAGAAAATTAAATAAAATTAAGAAATTAATATACTGTGCTTATTTTCAAAATCTTTATATTGAAAATCTTCATTATAGTGAAGTTTGATTTTTTTTTGTAGGGAATGTTAGTAAATTATGCAAATATAAAATCTTCAGAAACTAAACAAACTTTAATTTCTACCGTGTCATCACTGGCAATCGTCAAGAAGACTATAATTTTTAACTAAATCTGACAATTACTTTTTAATAATTAACAATATATTTGTGGGGAAAATTCACATTTACAGAAAGAAGCTAAATCTTTAATGATAATTCTTTTATTGATGGAGTTATTTATCTCTGGTGCTTACATCAAAATCATAAAGTTAATTAAATTATTAATTTCTTGTTAATAAGTTTTGAGGACTAAAATATATACATATTAATTAATTTTTTAAAATAATTTTATTAGCAAGAAATTGGCTTCAAGAAGTGCTTTCCATAACCTAGTCATAGCAGAAGTTAATTAATTTAAATGGCTGAGCATCTAGTTAAAAGCTTTAATACATTATGTTTATTCCTTCTTATTGAATTCTATCAAAAGACAGTGAATATATTTTCATTTCCTTCACTTTAAGAACACTTCTCAGAGTTTTTCAGGAGTAATGAGGTGCAAAAGGAATACCTGAAGAAACAAGAGAACTGAGAATGTTAAAGAGTTACTAGAATACTTGATGGGTTAGCATAAATGAAGTACCGAATGTTAGCTTCACCATAATTTTGTAAAACTTATCCTGGTGTGTTGCAGTATTGTATAATCAATTTGGTCATATTACCAATATTGTGTTAAGTGGAGTATTTTATAGTCAATCATGTCATAAATTAGCTTTTATTATCCAGTCTTGGATTTGAAAACATAAATAAAATCTTACAGCCCCTTTCTATTCTCTGCCCTTCATATGATCTTTCTAAAAAATAAAAAATAAAAACCTTTTAAAAATACAAAGAAGGTTTTGTGTTTCAAATTAAAAACAATTTTAAATGCTTAAAAACTAAAAATAAGTCACCAATTTTTTCAGCTGATAGGAGATTAGAGATTGGAGCTGGATAATTTATAACAACTTTACCGGGACACAGCCGTCTCATTAAGACTGTGCGTATCAGATTGGCTATCAGTATCTCCAGCTGGTTGCGATGCAGACAGAGGTGGCACAACAGGACCAGACAGAAGCTGAGGAGAAGGAGGAGGAACCCGCGCCGCGCTAACAGGCAACTGAAGCTGCTGAGCTTTACGCTTTTTTGCATCACTTTTCCGTACAGTACTATCACTGAAGCAAGACAAAAAGAGAAAATACTAAGCGAACCAAACTCCCAAGCAGACAGGCACAACAAAGCATATCAAAATGTAGGAAGAAAGATATTAATATTTTATTAAGTTGGTTGTGTTTGGGGTTTTTTTTTAAATCAATTTTTAAAAAAAGAGTACACTGAGCACCCTGAACACAACAATACTACTTGTATTGAAGAATTTGCAAGAAAAATGTTGGTTACAATTATTTTCATTATTAATATTTTGTATGTGAACATTCTACAGCTAATCAAGATCATGACACAATGCTGCACAAAATGTCATGAATTGCATACTTGCTGCTAGGTTACAACTTTTATGATTTCTTGAACAATGCAGATAACAAGCCAGTTTCAAGATTTGTACTTCTTTAATAAAATTACAGCCACATTCCAGCTATATCAGTCCAACATCGGGTCCTATTATATCTACAAAATGAGAAAATATGATAAGACTTAATATATGGTGAACCTATGGTGCCAATTATGTATGAGAGCATTCAGAGACTAACAATTTATGGACACAAGTGCCCAATGCAAATATCAGAGACAAACAATTATGTCTATAAGTTTGTAGTGGAAATTGCATTCAGAGACTAACAATGATGTACATAAGTTCCAGTAGAAATCACATTCAGAGCCTAACAGTTATGTAAATAAGTGTCTGGTAGTCATCACAATCAGAACCTAGCAATTGAGTATATAAGTGTCTGGTAGTCATCGCAATCAAAACCTAGCAATTGAGTATATAAGTGTCTGGTAGTCATCACAATCAGAACCTAGCAATTGAGTATATAAGTGTCTGGTAGTCATCGCATTCAGAGTATAACAATAATAAGTGTAAGGTTTTAATAGGATTCTGAGCCTAGCGATTGTATTAAATAAGTGTTTGGTAGTTATCGCATTCAAAGCCTAACAATTATTTACATAAGTGTCTGGTAATAATCGCATTCAGAGACTAATAATTATGTACTTTAAGTGTCCATTAATCGCAACCAGAGACTAACAATTATGTACTTAAGTATTCGTAGTAGTCACATTCAAAAAGAGATGAACTATTTATGATACATTAAGTTTCCAGCAGAAAAATAAATTGTGATAATTGCTCTAGAAAGGAGACCTTTTTCTAATATCTAATATTTCACAACAATTATAAAATGAGAGAAAACACGTAGTTTTCAAGTGTTATGTAAGTGCTCCTAACCACAAAACAGACTACAAGCAGCAAAGCTAATTTCAGTCATTCCTGAAATTCAACACTTTTTTTTGTGATAGATATGCACAGATTAATCAAAACTGATAAACACATATACCATGTTTTAATACATCATATCTCATTACTCAAAATACAGTATTGCAAACAAAAATAATAATCAAGTGTCTTTAATAATTAGCACTTATAAATAAATGGAATGGAAACTCCAGTTTCATGTCTATGTGCCAAGCACATTTAACAAATCAAGTAGTATTCATTTTCTGAAGAGTGATGGTTCTGGTTTCTTTCATCAACCTATTGTTGATACCAGTTCAAAAATATATGGTTTCATAACTACCAAGATTTCACCTATATTTCACAAAAGCACCTTTCAAATCAAAAAAATAAGTTAGAGATTCCAAATGACTGGAATTGATTCCATTATAGATAATGGTTACCAAGAAGAACAGAACATCTATAGAATACTTACAAATTTTCAGTATTTTCTATACAATGTCACTAAATGTACAACATTACCCTGATCTGGTTGTCTGCTCTTTACAATAACAAATGTAAATTATCTTGAGCTGGCTGTCTGCTCTTTACAATAACAAATGTAAATTATCTTGAACTGGCTGGCTGCTCTTTACAATAACAAATGTAAATTATCCTGAACTGGCTGGCTGCTCTTTAAAATTGCAAAATAAGCTCTGTATAATAAATAAATCTATTATATATCATCAAACATAAAATATGGGATAAAATAATCAAAACTATTTAAAATTAAATGAAAATACTGATCTTCACATGAAAACAAAATTGGAATTTTCAAAATTTACTCTTTTATTTTTTACATCAATAACACTTAATTTTAATTTTTTTTTATTTTCAAAAAATAAAATCCCATCCTATATTGAAGGTTGAAATATTTACTGCAACAAGCAAAAAGCATTTTTATTCATTATTTAGGAAAACTATCTATGATCAAAATAATTGTAATTTAGCAGCAACAATCTCTGCAAGCTTGCAGAAAGCAAGAAATGGAAAGCAACAACAAAAACGAAAATATCTTTGAAATAACCTATTCTTTAAAGTTTAAGAAAAAAGCTGAAGATATTTTTATAAATATTAACAAGCAAAACAGTAAACAAACAGCACATATATCAATTGGGTAAACAATATAAAAGAACAAAACTAAAAATGTATAGCAATCAAAAAAATAACAATAATAGAAAACAAGCTATTGTTTTTTAAGACCACTCACTGATGAAAAGATTAACTCTATTCTTACTGACTAAAAGCTATGCTCATTCTTTCAGTCAAATGTAGTAGCAACTTGATAATTTTTTAACAAGCAGCAAGAATGGCATCTTAAAGGTTCTGATACCTTACGATTATTCTTTCAGTCAAATGTAATAGCAATTTGATAATTTGTTAACAGCAATAATGAATGTTAAAGGCTCTGACACATTATGATTATTCTTTCAGTCAAATTTAATAACTGATTAACAAGCATCAAGAATGACATCTTAGAGACTCTGACACACATTACAATTATTCATGGACAATAAAGAAC
Source organism: Sinotaia quadrata (assembly GCA_028829895.1). Classification (NCBI taxonomy): domain Eukaryota; kingdom Metazoa; phylum Mollusca; class Gastropoda; order Architaenioglossa; family Viviparidae; genus Sinotaia; species Sinotaia quadrata. The sequence continues at coordinate 97,596,683 of CM054182.1, forward strand.
AAATTGGGAAAAGGTTTTTAACTGCAAGTCAGTTCTTAATGGAAAATAAAGAACACTGTCAACTAATTTTTAATTTATAAATTTAATTTAATGTATATATATATATAAGCAAAAGACTTTCTGACTCAATTTAAAAAAAAGAATCAAAATTCTCTATTTTGTTTTTGATCAAAATTGAAAAATAACATTTGATAGAGGGAGAGGGATTATTAAAATATTACAATTGGAATAAACAACAGCATCAAGCAGCCAAACAAAGAAATAAATAAATAAAATCCTAATAATGCGGAGAATATTTTCTTTACACTTATGTTTCTGAGAGACAATCCGATGTGTTAGATGTATAAATACTCTGGTGGCAATCGATGAGTGAGTTGATGGCTTACTTTTACTGGTTATTTCTTTCTTCAACCCTAATATTAGCACTATCTTTCATCCTTATGATGAGACAGTATTGACGAGGCACAACAGAATAAAATGAATGAATATGTTACATAAAATCTACTACAAATTTATACTTAAAAATTCAAATTTCTTGAAACTTCAGCAAATGTAAAAATCTCCAGATAATGAAAAGAAACAAAGAAGAAAAACTTTTGTTTGGATTAAATTTGATAAAATTAATTTAAAATTACAGACAACTGTCTAATAATAGCTGCCATTAACATTATTTTTAGAATTTAAATAAAAGTCAAAAAGATGAATTACGAGCATAAATGGTAAAATAACCAAAGCTAAAATAACAATGCTATGAAGTTTAAACACAATACATGAAAGTCATGAAGAATAATGAGCATAACTAAATCATGATGAACCACTTTCACGTTACAAACAAATTAAACAGTTACAAACAAATTAAACAGTTATAACAAATGCTTTAAGGCATAACAAATTTGTAAATAAAATAGGATTTAAAGAAAAATTAAGCAGACCTGCCTATGCCCCATTTCTGACTAATCATACCCTCCATTATCAGCAATTTGAAGATAGTAGAATATAAGCTCAGTTCAAACATCTCCCAAAATTAACCAGTAAAAAATATTCTGGTGTTTCCCCACTAATCTTGCTTGCATACAATAGACCTCTGTACTGCACTCTTTTTCTCATTATGTGGGTAAATTTTCTTCTATGTTCTCTTCAAGCTAATAGGTCATGAAGTTTTAAGCAGTGAAGGGGGTACAGACCACATTTACTCTAACTATGTAACTGTTGATTTTGGGAAAATCAATGTGGCAAACACAAAGCATAATAGGCATAGAGAGTGCCATTGGTGAAAGGCTTTGCTTGCTTGCTTACACATTAAATTTCACGGCAATTATTAGTATCCATATGACATCTTTAACCGAACAGTTTTCATGAACAGACATCAATCATTTTGTCACCACAATGAACCAGGTCCTAGTTTTGAGCATCTCACCATAGTGCTATAGTTTAACAGGATTTTGCTGTAGCAACTATGGTAAACTCATAGCCAGAGGCAGGTCTGATTAATGAAAATATTTTTTTAATGACTGTTTAATAAATTGTTTTTAAAAAAAATACACACCAAAACAAATCATATATAAAGCTAAAAAATCTGTTAATTGAAAAATTTTTCTTGCTTCCTTTCCTACTTACATCTGAACAAATGCAGGCACTCTAATGGGCAGGCACAGAGACAGAGAAGAGGTAAATGTCACGTATTCATCGTCTTACATCAACAAAATATCACAAACATAATGAATCTGAATTCAAAACAGAATGACCAAAATCACCTTTCTTCATGACCCTCAAGAATATTATTCACATTATTTCAAAGATGTTATATTTTTGTTTAATTCTTCAAAATAAAAACTGAATTTAAGTAGATGATTAACTTGACTGCACACATGTAACATCCAATGGTAAGAAATGATGCATCAACATACTGCTAAAATGTTTGATATATTAAATTATACTTTTATTGTAACTTTTTCTAACAGATATTTAATATTTTAATATCCTTCTTTTTAATTTATACAATTATTATGTTTTAAAAAAATAAAACAAACACCTTACTTTTATTACTAGAATATGCAGAATAAATGAATAGTTGCAATCTTCAACCAAACTAGCGGGGGGGGGAAGGGGAAGTCACAATATGACTGAAATTGAACAGTTATTCATCAACTCTCTGACAAGCAGCACATCAAGTATTTTCATGCCTTACAAACACCATAAAACCAAAAGACTGACAAACACGACCAACTGCCCATGCAAAATGACTGGAATTGTTAAGTGTGGGTAAAACTAAACAGGAGAACTATACTTAAAAGTAGTTTTGATTAAATCTGCAAACAAAGGGACACAAGACATTTTTTTGTATCATAAAACATGAAGTCTCCGTTCTACAGGTTACGTACAAAATCATTTCATGATTAGAAAACAAGGTTTAAAAGTAGAATTCAGATTTAATACTGATTACTATTTAGAAAGAAAATATAATGATATGACTTTTGTCCTATGATCAAACTTTTGGGTGAAGACATGTTATCAGCTTGTATGCATGAAATATAGTTCTAAATTAAATATACAGTATTATACATGAGCAATACTTCCAATACTTCCAAATAACAAATGACCTCATTTTTGCACATACAGTGATAGAATTACCATATTATTCTATTTTTTCAAGATTCCAAATATTCATCAGATTCCTGTTTTCTACCAATACATCATTTTGTTTTTCTTCCTGAAATTCATTGGGAATGCTTTTGAATCAATTATAAAGTTTCCAGTTTTCCAGCAAAATTATAAAAAAAACAACTTAACAAAATGGATTAATCTGTTTGCTGACACTTGTGTAGAGAAATGACAACAGTACTCCTCTCTTCACAGTATCATCTATTCAAAGTACTTCCCTCTTCACCCAATAATAAATTTCTGACATCTGTTTAAAAAAAAAAATATGCCCTATCGTAAATTCTCTGCAACTAAAACAGTCACCTGTTTAACATCTGCAACTATAGTAAACCCATAAAACACCCCATCTTATTCACTGCTATCTTCTATAACTGATCAACTAGCCTCACATTCATCTTAATACATAAAAGATACATCTCAAAGCAAACATACAAAGGGCCATTTTTAGTTCCAAGAGTAATCTCATAGTCACAAGGCACGATGAGAGCTTTTAAAATAGACGATAAGTTTTGAAAATCTTGTCTAGCACTTACTTAAGTTAAAAACAGTTAATAAACAGGTGTAATCATTTCCTTGAACAAAGTCATTTTAATGCATAATTAGAGTTATCTGTTCTGAAACAAACTCTGACAGGCGTTCATCCTCTGTCAGATAATAATAAAAAATTTGTTTACAAAAGTTAAGTTTATTTCTCAATTGTAACAATAGTCAGAACAGTAAATATGCACTACAACAGATAAGGAAAACCTAAAAATAAATCCATAATAAAGCCCACCAAAAAAAAAAACCCAAGCCAAAAAGCACTCCTGCTCTACAAAATAAGTGCAAACTAGCATTGATATCTGCAGTCAAAAAAGTAGGAAACAAAAAAATTTCAAGTAGCAATAAGGATCTCTCTCACCTGTCATGCTTGATCCACGTTTCAAGTCCACTTTCACTGTCCTGTCTTCCAAGGTCCTGCCTACTGAAAGCAACACCAGCCTCTGCTGTGGTCTCTTCTTCACTCTGTTCAGTGCTTTCCACGGCCTTTTGTGGCAAGATGACAAGTTCAAGCATGTGTCAATGTGGATGTGAAATTGAATTAGCTTAAATGTAGCATCAATTGCATTAAAAAAAAAAAAAAAAGCTAAATGTTTCTCAAATTTCAAAGCAGATAAAATATGGTTTTAATGGATACATACTGTAATCATAAATGTTATAGCAGGATAGAATAGAGTTTTAATGACTTTTTTTTTATTATTTCAAGCTGATCAGAATGCAGTTTAATGGATAAAAATCCCAAACATTCAAAGCATATCACTGTATAGTTTTAATGGATAAAATTCCCAAATTTGATAAAGATTAGTATATGGTTTTAATGGCTAAGAAATCACAAATGTGATAGCAAATCAGTATAGGGTTTTAACAGTTTTGAGTTCACAAATGAAGAACATAAGACTTTCATTTATTTTTCCACAAAAAAGCTTGCACACAAAGTTATAAAAATAAAGAAATCATTTTGCCTGCAGACTTACAAGCTATATATCAAATAAAACAATAAAAATAAGATTATTATGCAAGAAATCTGTTGTGCACTGTGAGGATAAAAAAAGTAACTTTAAAAAAAAAAAAAGTTTAGGCTACATTTTTCTTCTAAATTGAAAAGTGCCAAACAAATACAGGAAAATCACAGATGACAATAAAACTCATCCAAAGTTAGATATCTATCATGTCATCAATTACAGATTATTTTTTTAACCTCTGAGAAAACCAAATATTTTAACAATGAAATTTTCCATATTAATCAAAACGAATGATCAAATTAATTGACAATTGACAATTATGTTTTACAAATAACTTTCACTTTCAAAAAAGCAAAAGAAATTTCCATCTAGTAATAGTAATAATTTAATATATGTCCCTAAAGTTCCATTATCTGAGTTGGCTTCTTTCAGTCCATTAACTTTTGTATATCTTTTATTGATTCAATAAGTATACTCAGTTTCATACTTTCATACAAATTCTGGCAGGTTCAAATATCAGGGTTCAGGGTTATCCATATGATAAGCAGACTGAACATTACATTTTGTTTAGCTAAAGTGTCACAAGCTTTATTTCTGTGTGTTTTAACTGGTATAGTCATATCAGTAAAGTAAGAAATTATAGAACAAGCTATCAACATGAAAGATCACACATGATGGGAACACCCGAAATGGCAAGGAAGGAAATAAGTCTGGTTCTTCTATAGATATAAATCATTTAACAATAACAATAGTCGGTATTTAATTGCTTTTAATTATCTATGGAGCTCTAAGCACTTACAATCACAGCCATTAAACTCAACAGACATGAAAGAAAGATGAGGAAAGGTTGAGTAAATTCACGATGATCAAGGATGGATTCAAAACCTATTTTCTTTTGCATAATAAGATCATGCCACTGGCTCATAGCCACAAAGCTTACAAGAATACTCACTGATTAAAATAAACAAAACCAGTTCTGGAAATTTTGGAATATACTGTATAATGTTATTTTTTTAATCTAATAAATATATTTTAAAATCAATGTACAATATCCTTTCAAAAACTATCGTTAAATACTATAATGATGCCTAAATAATTAAAAATGGTGGATTTAATGTGATGAAACGATAAAAGTACATGTATTGTATTTTATGGAAACAAGAAATTAATTGTCTGGAAACTAATGTTACACTATTCAAAAGATTTGATACTTAGGAATAATAATGATAATTATATTATGCTGAAATTCTTTCAGTGTATTGTTTATATTTTTATAATTTAAAAAATGAACAAATACTTAAAGGTCTAATACATTTTTAATTATTTATTTAATCATAACCATTAAAAAGTTGTCATTGACATCACAAATACCTTTTTCCTTTTAATTAATAAGCCTGTCTAAGTAGATGGAAGAATCTTCCAAACAATTTTTTTAAAACATGTGCTTGGCTATGTGAATGCAATATTTTATTTCCAAATTTATTTTGAATAATTATTTTCCAAACTAAGCAACAGATATTTGATCAAATTTTGGGGAAAGCATTATATAAAATCTGAAATGACTGAGAACATTTCATTTTGTATGTTATTACACTAATACTTTTTTCTGTTTGTTTCTTGTCATCCTATAGCTCAAGAGAATAAAAATACAACAAAATACTTGTGGAATGATACTTTAAAAAAATTCTTAAAGTAATTAGGATGCATTTTATTCAAATAATGTTTTAGAAATTTTAAGGAAATTATAGCAGTGAAGTACTGTAAAAATAAAAATCAGTAATAAAAATAATGTACATAATTATATAATAGTAACATAAAAAAGAATTTCATAGATCATAAAATTTACTGCCAGTGATTATTTTTTTAAAATTTAAGTACTGAGTTTTTAAATTAATTTTTAAAATATCTAATATATTAGGCTCAGATAAAAGCTGTTTATATTGCAAATTTGCAAATTTTAGGTAACATTCTCAACTTAATTTTAACACAGTTAGATACTAAACAATAAGGCATCAACAATTTTTAAATAATTTCAAAAGTAATAATGCAATAAGAAACTGAGAAAAATTATGAAAATTATTTCTTATACATATAGAAAACTAGAGTGAAAAGAAATACCTTGACTCGCTTAGTCGGTGGTCGCCGTGGTGGCATACTGCTTGCTAGCTGGGCACGAGCACGATGAGCAGACGTATCTAAAAGGGGCGTGTCTGGCAGAGATGTAAACTCAAAAGTGGGGTGAGAAGTCTCTACATCTTCCTCTACCTTCAAATCTCTTGCAAGACTATTTTCATCTGCATCTGGCAGTAAGAAAGAATGAAAAAAGATGGGGAAAAATAAAAAAGACAAACAATACTGCAGATTAATACTGCAAAATAATATTCCATTTTTAGTATATCTGATATGCAGAACAATTTACGGTTATTGTAATATATAATTGGGTTTTTAAACAATTACAAAAACTTATGAAAATTTTTGATACTAAAAATAAATTTATCAAAATAAAATTATTTTATAACTTTAAAAAAAAAAAATCTTGTGTACAGAATATCTCAAGCTAAAATAATGTGCTGCTTCAGCTAAATGAGGACAGTATATTTATGAATTAAAATGGGTAGCGCTTATACTACTTTAGGAAGTGAGTAACAAATCCAAACCAATAAGATGCATAACTTCCTTGTCTGGGTAGTAAATCTTAATGCATTAATACACTTATACAAGTTTTAAAAAGTGGAAGTTATTTTAAACCCAAAATACTACCAATCCTGCAGTACATGTTTGGGTTTCTCAAATTTTATAAATCAGTAAAATGTTAAATGATGCAAGTGACAATCTAACTTGTTCACTATGTTCGTATTATCCGTATACATACAACAGGAAAGTAGAAGGCAACCTTCTAAAGATAAAACACTGCAATCATCAATAATCACAAAGTCCCATTGAACTATAATTACAAGAGTTTAAATAATTCTTTTACATACTATAGTAATGCTACAAAACTACTTCAATGAAAGTATTAAGGATATCCCTTGCAAATGTTTAAGTGCTGATATATGAAACTTATAATCAGCATAAAAACTGTCAAATGGCATTTAGATTACAAGTAAACCATAGTGCTGAATACTTTCCTTTTAACTTAAAGTAATTGCTCTCTCTCTCTCTCTTTATATATGTATGCATGCACTACACACACACGCATACAAAAATTAAAATTAGCCACAGTCAAGGGTGATATACGAACTATGAAATAAAGAAAATCAAAGACCCAAATTAAAATTAAAAACTTTACAAGACTGTATTCATTAATACAGAAAGTAACAAACATCTGTCTTTCTCTAAAACTATGTGTGTGCAGCAAAATACAAGACATCATACAGTGAATTATAGAAGAAATGAACAAAATGATCATGCAAAATAGCTATATTATGCATAAAATAAACACTTAACGTCAAGGTATCATAGTATGCATTAAACAGCACTTAACATTATATATATTATATTATGCATTAAATAAACACTTAACTTTATGGTACTATATTATGCTTTAAAAAAACCACTTAACATCATGGTATGGTATTATATCATTGTTTACATACTTAGGAAAGAAATAATTATTCTTTAATAAAATACTAAATATAAACTTAAAATAATCAAATACTGGAGTGATACAAAGGTTTAACTTATCTATATGTATAAGGTTAAAACAGTAAACAAAGCGCTTAATAGCAAAATAAAGAAGCAATGGAAATATCGCAATCTCTTTCAATTGCTATTTCAATTTTTATTAAATCTTCACCTGTTCAGAAATGTCGACAATCAAAACTAATATATTATACTAGAAATCTTAATTTATTTTGAAAATTAATAAATTATTTTATTAAAATTAAATACTATGAAAACAAACCTTAAAAAGAGTATGAATGAAGCCTGTCACTTTAATTATTTCTGTGCAATTAAATGTAATTAAAAAAAGCCAAGCAACATTCTTTACAAAGGGAGAAGAAAGAAAAAAGAAGCGGTTTCTTGCATTATGGGTTCTACAAGCAGGGTAATAAATTAGCAAGTTAATGGTAAGTACAATATTAATTATGCCCATTAAAATCTCTAATATATATATATATATTACTTTTGGCAAGTGTATGTCTGTGCGCAAGAAATTGCGTATAATGCATGTGTACATATTATAAAAGTACTCTTCATAAGTAGGTGTTTAATTAATTTACTACTCTAAAAAAGAATATACATAAAATTATAAATAAATCTAGCAGAATTGTGCACATTGCTTTAATAAACATCTGACTCAACTCTTAAAAATAATTATTTTAATAAATAAAATATTTTGAAATGCACTAAAAGTCACCTTTTGAATCTGCTTTGAAATCACACAACAGGAAAGGGAAAAAAATCAAAGGAAAAAGTAAAGACACACATCTACCAAACAGAAAGTTTGAACTAGTTTAATTTCTTATTTGGTTTTCATCTCTTAATTTTCATCTGAATCTGTATCAATGGACAAAATCATCATTCTTTATCTATTGTCTAATGTGCTCAAGTATTTTTTTTTTAATCAGACATTCTATCTTCTCTATTATATTCAGACTTTATTTCCAGTTTTTACACTTTGTCTACCATATCTCCTATAGCAATCTTTTTTCTCAATTACACTTTGTCTATCTTATCTCTTATAACCATCTCTTGCTTAATTAATGTTTCTTCTTCCTTATCTCTTGTAAAAATCACTTTCTTAATTATACCTTTTTTATCTTATCTCTTGTAACATCTCTTTCTTCAATTAAGCTTTTTCTACTCTATCTCTTGTAACAATCTCTGTTCTCAATTAGTCTTTTTCTACCTAACTCTTGTAACAAATCTCTTTTCTCAATTAGTCTTTTTCTACCCAACTCTTGTAACAAATCTCTGTTCTCAATTAGTCTTTTTCTACCAACTCTTGTAACATTCTCTTTTCTCAATTAGTCTTTATCTATCTCTTGTAACATCTCTTTTTCTCAAATTATGCTTATTCTACCTTATTTATTGTAACAATCTCTATTTTTTCAATTACACTTGTATAATACACAATTTTTTCTCTAAATTATACTATTTTGTCTTATGTGCTTCATCCTTTTTACAATATGACTTCTGTGTGTATTCGGTGTACTTTATTTTTTATATTGTATAATGACTCATTGTAGTCTAATGTAGTCCTTCATGCGTTTCTTTAACATCAGTTCAAACTTTTTGTTTATATCAAGAGATCTAGGGCACTTTCTGTTCATACCCTTTCTTTAACATCAGTTCAAACTTTTTGTTTATATCAAGAGATCTAGGGCACTTTCTGTTCATACCCTTTCTTTGCTGAAAGAAAGAAAAGACCCACCGGGAGATAGGACAAATTCGGACGAATTCTCTGAACCAGTGGACACCTCTAGGACATCTTCTACAGACTGCTGTAAGGGCGACAAGAGCTCTTCTGCAATGACCCATAACACACTATGGAAGGAACATCATGTCAAAATGGACAGATCAAATTTTATTTCTTATTGTTGACGAGTAAATTATTTGGGCTTTTGTGTGCAAATACACAAAGTACTTTAAGCTTTCATAATAACAAGCACAGTAGTAGTAACGGATAGTTGGGTAGATGGGCAGATGGGTGGTGGTGGTGTGGTTCTTCTTCTTCTTTTTTTATTATTATAGTTGCTGCTGATTTTAAATATTTATTTTATTTATTTTCAAAATGAAATAAAAATTATACCATTAGCATCTGTGCAATCAAAATTAATTTGTGGAGGTTCTGGGACTTTCCTGAGTGACCAAAATTATACTGTGGAGATACTAGGACTTGAATGTTTGACCAAAATTATATTGTGGAGGTACTGGGACTTGAATGTGTGACCAAAATTATACTGTGGTGATACTGGGACTTGAATGGGTAATGGGACTTGAATTTGTGACCAAAATTATAGTGGAGATAATGGGACCTGAGTTTGTGATCAAAATTATACTGTGGAGGTAATGGGACTTGACTGTGAGACCCAAATTATACTGTGAAGATACTAGGACTTTTATGTGTGACCCAAATTATACTGTGGAGGTAATGGGACTTTTCTGTGTGACTAAAATTATACTGTAGAGGTAATGGGACTTAAGTGTGTGTCCAAAATTATAGTGGAGATAATGGGACTTAAGTGTGTGGCCAAAATTATAGTGGATAATGGGACTTAAATATGTGACCAAAATTATACCATGGAGATAAGGTGACTTTCCTATGAGACCAGAATTATACTATGGAGGTGAGGTAATAGGACTTTACTGTGACTAAAATTATACTGTGGAAGTAAAGGAACCTTCCTGTGTGATCAAAATTGCACTTTGGAAATAATGGGACTTTCCTGTATGACCAAAATTATACTGGAAATTAAACCTAGGATGATATTGCAAAATCTGAAACTCCTTACTTTTTAACTTACGAAAAAAAAGTGTATATCATTTTTTAAAGATAACTACACTTTTTTACTTTCTTTATTTAAACAATAAACACCCCTATCACACTGAGTTTAATATGCAAGGTTAAGTGAAGCAAGAAAAACAATGACAGACCAGTCTTAGTTAGTAATCATGCTTGTATTAAGAAAAGTGTAAACACTTGTGAACAAATGATCAATCTGATTTAATATCATTAATAAAATTACAAAAACATTTGAGTGAAATAAGCACTCCTAGTAAACACCAAAGAAGTGCTAAATAATTAATTGCCATAATAAGTCTAATTTATCAGCAATCTAAGCATTCTGTTGATAAATCTGTTTTGGGGGAAACAATACAAAGTTTCCAGTTTTTTCAATTTTTTTTATTTTTAAAACCAGCAATAGGTAATCTGACTGTTAAACACTCCAATACTTCTCTCCTTATCCAACTAGGTAATCTGACTGTTAAACACTCCAATACTTCTCTCCTTATCCAAATAGGTAATCTGACTGTTAAACACTCCAATACTTCTCTCCTTATCCAAATCAAAAGGCTTACTATTACTTACTAAAATCTTTGCCAAGTCATCATTCTGATCTCCTTCAACTAAAATGTTCATATCACTAAAATATATTCAACCTATTGTATCTATAACAAAATCACTACAAATTCCAACCTTGTTGCCATTAGTGATCTATAAACTTCACCAATATCCACTTTATTTTGCAAGAATTTTCATTATCAGAACAAAGAAGGGTAATCGAGTGCTCACAAGACTTGAAAATCTATCATCTCATGCTCAAAATACCTACAAAATTTGTCAACACTATGAAAAGAAAGATAATCTCATGCTTGCGATCTTTGCAAGATTGTACAATTACCAGGACAAAGAAGGGTAGTCTCATGATTGAGAGACTTGCAAGACCTTTCCATTACCAGACAAGGGTAATCTTAAACTCATTTTAGCTAGCATGATCTTTTAGCACCAGGACACTAAGGGTAATCTTAGGCTCATGAGACTTGCAGGAAAGAAAATAAATTCTGAAGGTAACAGTTTGGGCAATTATTTATGTTAATTTTTTTTTTTTTTTTTTTAAAGAGGGCAATTCAGAAAGTTAGGAGCAGCAATTTAAGATTATTTATTCAGGCAAAACTATGTTAATACATGTTTAATCCTTAAGGAATGTTTTCTCTGAAACTAAAATTCTTGTAAGAAGATCTCCTGATGCACATCTCTAAAGAAATCCTAATGCTACAAGCCAGAGGCCAGGCAGCATAAATTAAATTAGCGTCCACATATTTTGCACTCTTGCACCCTAAGCAAGAGGGATCAATGTTGATGGATGACCTCTCTAACAACACACATACTCAGCCACAATGCTATCAAAGTAAGAAAACATTAATTAAAATGTAAAAGAAAAAATATGCCATGTCTCAATATGAACACAAACAAAAGTTTTACAGAAAGAAAAGAACTGAAGCCACCAACAGAAACTATATAGGAGAAAGAGGACATCCTCATGAAAACTTGAAAATAGCACAGCTCTGCTTGACAAAGCATCATGGAGGAGGAAGAGAAATGGTAATACAAGGACATAACTCACAGACATGCACCTGGATAAACTTTTTATTATTCTATCTCCTCCTTGGACGTTTTGTGGGCCTCTTATGGGCTTTCTGTATTATTCTGCATAATGTCCTAAAGTATACTTATCTGGTTGTAAAATGGAAAAAAAGTATTTCACCAGCAAGTTAATTAAAATTATTTGTGCAACTTCAAGATTCTTAATTTGAATTATGTATTAATATCCATGTTTAGTGAATTGTGTACGCTTTTCCAATGGACCTGTATTTCAGTTTTAGGCACACTTCATTTTATTGTTAAAACTTTGTGTCAACATCTCTGAATACAAAAGTTTGTTAGATTTCAATTTTTTTTCAAAAATTCATTTTGCATCTTTAAAAAAGTGCTGAATAATTCAAGCACATATGCATTCAAATAATATTAGATAAATATTTACTATAAAAATATCTTTGACATCATAACAAAGAACACAAAATAGTTTTATAATACTGATAAAATTAAACTTAAAAAATTTACAATTCCATAATTGTTGTCAAAACAAAACATTTATTAGTATTACAGATTATAACAATATTCAAAATTACTATATAACAACTTATTTTTTTAAAAGTAAAGTTAGCAGTAAAAAATAATAAAATAGATTTATGTGGCAAAGCAGTCAACTATTTTTACAATGACTACTTATTGCTCAAGCAAATTAAAGCCAAGATTAATTCCTAACACAAATGACAAAAGATAAAAGCTACACATTCCTTTATTTAACTGAAATAATTACATAAGGTGTTTGTGAAGTCAAAATTACTATAAAGTTGGAAGTCTGTATACATGTTGTGTGCATGCATCTATGTGTGTGTGTGTATGTGTATGTGTGCATGTGTATGGTGTGCACGCATGTTTGTGTATGGTGTGCACGCATGTTTATATATGTATGTGTTTGTGCACGTGCGAGTAAATGAAATTTATGTGAGTTAGTGAAAAATTTACTAATTCAAACTCTAAATGAGATATCTCTTGAATAAGTGAAAAATTTACTATTTCAAACTCTGAGATCTCTCTTGAATAAGTAAAAAATTTACTACTTCAAACTCTAAATGAGATATCTCTGGAATAAGTGAAAAATTTACTACTAGAAACAACTGTGCTAAATGTCAAAATACACACACACACACACATAAGAGAAAGGACAAAAGGGCTGATAACTTACCATTTCCATTTAACACAGGTATTACAGGTGAAGGTGGAGTGAAGTTAGCAGATACATTAAAGTTCTCCAGTTGTTCAGATCTAGACGGTGCTGGTGGCAAGCCTGCAGCTTTCCTTGCTTCTGTTAAGTCACTCTCAAGTTGAAATACCTGCGGAGCCAACTTAATTCAAGACACTTTCATACTGGTTCTATTGCAAGAATGGATGTAGAATCAGCATAAGCAACATACTTTAAAATTGGCTCTATTGAAGAATGCCCATATTTGCAAACAAATGAGGAGCCAAAGGCCTAGACACTTTTTTAAAGTCTACACTTGCAAATAACTATAGAGTCAGTCAAAGTCAAGACACTTTAAAACTGGCTCTATTGTAAAATGCGTACACTTGCAAATAATAACAGAGCTAATTTAAGACAGAATTTTTGAGCCAGTTCTAAGTCAAAACATTTTCTAACTGACTCTACTATAAGAACAATGTCTGTATTTACTAACTGCTGTTTAACTAAATCAAGACTTTTCATTTAAACTGGCTCTATTATAAAAATATTGCATACACTTTCCTTTTTAAGATCTGTTTTAAGGATTGTGGGAACTAACTTAAGTCGAAATGCTTTCCAACTCCAAACTAGCTTTACTGTCAGAACAATGCCTATAGCAGCAATGATAGTGTGTCTGTGTGTGCGTGCATGCATGTGTGTGGTTAGTAAGCACATATAAGATGCATAAGATAGTTCCTTTCTATGACATCAAGCATCATCACTGTTCATTAACTCTGATTCTCAAACTAAGGTCATTTTGCTTTTTTAAAAAATAAAATGGAGGAAGATCGTTGACTAGATGGAGATAGTATTTGTCTCACAGTCCTGAAAAAGACATTTTGATTATACAGATAAATGTAAATGTTTCTTGGGAGGAGGTATATATCTGCACTTTATCTAAGAGAAAATTTATTTTAAGATAATATCAAGTCCATTAAGACAATATGAAATAGAAGAATCTTTACTAAATTATTTCAGAAACTGAAACTGATGAGCAGAACATAGGCTAAGCTTACCCTGTCTTTCAAACATTTGACCAAATCATTATACTGCTGGTCCTTTTCACTCTGCTGCTCAAGCAAGGATTCTCTCTCTTGAATGAAATCTTTCTCTCTATGGCAGAAAAAAAAAAATGTGAATTAAGCAAAATAAATCTCATATCCAAAATGTTAAATAAAATTGGTGGATGATTTCCATCTTAATTGTTATTTTTTATTTTTGTATCACTTGTATTTTATTTTACTTACAAGCACTAAATATTATCTTACAAGCACTAAATACAAGAAAATAAATATTTTTATGAAGCTAAATTTAGATATACTGTAGTTGACTGACAGAAAACATAAACATTAATTAGATATTTTAGTTGCCATCAAACCCTGTGATTTCCTGAATGTGACTGCACTAAAAGCACTCATGTTATTTATAAAACAACAAAGCCCCTAAGAGCATTAATATTTATAAAATATTGCTTACATGAAAATGTGAAAAATTCATAAAAGAAAAATACACTGATCATCAAATAGTAATACTGATACTATTAACTAGAGGAAAAATAAAACACAAATGAATAATAACTTTGTTACACATATTAAAATTATATTAATCATGATACTCACCGTTGTTGATATTCTTTAATAAGCTTTTTAGCCTTGTGATACTTTTTCTCCAGAGCTCCAAACTCTGTTTTCATTGTCTTCTCCAAAGCAATATACTGGCCTTGAGATCCTTCAAGCATGTCCTGACAAAGATATATTGGTACATAGCAAATATAGTAGAATATACAATGATACAAGGTGAACACAAAGATACAATGTAAACAGTGAACACAGAATACACTGGTACAAATAAACATGGTCAAAAATACACTGGTACAAAATGAACATAATCAAAAATCATATAGTTTTCCAGTTCTGTCTGTGCAAAACACTAAAGCATCCTTGACCTTCATGCATGGGGGGAATTTGGGGGAACAACGCTAAAGCATACTTGACCTTCAAGCATGTGGGAGTTTTTTTCACATAGCCAGCTTTATGTTGCATTGTTGCATTCATGAAACAGAGACAAAGGAAGGTCAAGATCATTTGCTAAATGATGCTCAAATTTTCACTTGCAATGTGATTTATGATGTAAGAATAATAACCGAGCAGTAAAGAAAAACGTTATAAAAACAGTCAGAGAGTGTTTGGAAAGGGAATAATGGATAGAATGATATAGTTTTAACTCCTGAAATGTTTCAGCAAACCCACTTCACACTGTGCGATCAAGTACATTATGCCTGGACTTTCGAACATTTTTGTGAATGATGCTAAAGCATCCTTGACCTTCGAGCAAATGGGAGTTTGAGTATTTTCACATGGTCAGCTTTATGTTGCATTGTCACATTCATGAAACAGAGACAACATCAAAATACTCATTAAAAAAAAAAATGATGGTCAAGGTTCTTTGCTAAATGATGCTCAAATTTTTACTCCCAATGTGACTTATAATGTAAAAATAATAACTGCAATAAAGTAAACTATGATGTCATCAGCACAGTCACAAGCAATGAGTTTACAATGTGACTTATAATCAAGTCTTCCAATAAACAAAATCATTTATGTTCCAAGCAATGCATTAATTTTAATTTTCCACTTGTCATATGATGGGCATATATGCCTTGTACATTGATACAAAGTGAACACAGGAAAAGATTTACACTGATACAAAGTGAACACGGGAAAAGATTTACACTGATAAAAGTGAACACAGGAAAAGATGTACACTGATACAAAGTGAGCACAGGAAAAGATTTACACTGAAAATGCAGGAAAAGATTTACAATGATACAAAGTGAACACGAAAAGATTTACAATGATACAAAGTGAGCGCAGGAAAAGATTTACACTGGTACAAAGTGAGCACAGGAAAAGATTTACACTGGTACAAAGTGAGCACCTAATACTCTTATCAGTGTGCAAGCCAACTTAATGCTGGCTGTTTAAGCCTTTCATCAGTGTGTAAACTTGATACTAGCCATTTAAAACATTAGGCCATGCTGATTAAAGTCTTTTACCAGTGCAGGCCAACTGATACTTGATATTTAAAGGCTTTTATTAATTTATAATCTAACCTGGTATTGGCTGATTTCTTTCCGGAGAGTCTCAAGCTGCTTTTCTTGCTCACGCAGTCTGTGCACAGCATCTTCATGCTTCTTCTCCAGCAATTTTTTCTGGCTCTCGGCATTTTCCCACATGATCATCTGAAAAAGTGTCAAACCTCTTTTAAAAGAAAAGTGCAGACTCTACATCCTAACAAACATTTCTTTAATACCAACTGTCAAGTGGCTAAGCACCTCTTAGAGCTAATATAATTCTAATTTGAAATCTTCGTTTTAAAATCAGAGCAAATTTTATTTCATATCTGAATTATTTTATTTTAGTGACTTTGTACATTTATTTCACAAATGAAATGTTTTGTCTATATATAAAATCAAATTTATATAACATCTGAATTATTTTATTTTTGTATACATCAAATTTATTCCAGATACGAATTATTTTATTTTTGGGTAAATTGCAATTTCACATCTGAATTATTTTATTTTTGTACAAATGTTAATAAAAAGGAAAACATGATGGTGGGCAGTGAGGAGAGTGGAGTTTACTGAGAGGTATTTGGTAAAACAGACAAGAGTATGCAAGAATAAATGCTAACTAAATGAAATGCACATAAGACTGACTAAATGAAACAATGCAAGAAAAGACATGAATAATGACAAACACAAGCAATGGCTGGCTGATTAATTAAACAATTCCATTCAATGCATAGTAGAGTTACATTTAGTGAAAAGGCCCCTTAATATAAAAAACAAAGAGGAGGAAGCTAATATTACTGTTTTGATTCAAGTCAGCTAATATTATTGCATTTGATTGTGTTTGTCTGTTTGACTTAATTCATTGTAAAACAACTATTCAAATGTTCACGTATTTATTTTTTTAACTGTCCATTTTATCAAGTATGCTAATTGTTCTTTATGACTATCAAGTTTGATAATTACATTAATTATAAAGAATAAAAATAACTATGATTATAAAACATTTACAAATCTGCTTTATT
The DNA here is from genome assembly GCA_028829895.1 of Sinotaia quadrata. Classification (NCBI taxonomy): domain Eukaryota; kingdom Metazoa; phylum Mollusca; class Gastropoda; order Architaenioglossa; family Viviparidae; genus Sinotaia; species Sinotaia quadrata. Next base: position 97,614,237 of record CM054182.1, read on the forward strand.
AACTTCTACATCTTTATATCAATAGAAAGTCTGATGAGGGAAAAATAATTACTACGTTTCTTTAGTAAACTTAATGATGGAATGTGTGATATCACATTAAACAACACATGCTGACACAAGCTTATGTCTCTAAGTTATTATTCTCTGAGAAATTATTTAGTGGTAAAATATACTTTGAAATATCAATATTTGTTAAATATTCTGACTTGGTGACAAAATTAAAAATACATAACATTAAATACATAAAGACTTTTAACACAATAATGCAATAATCACAGCAAACACATTCCAGAAACAAATAAAACGTTAAAAAGAAAAAAAAGTAATAGCAAAGAATTTAAATCATACCTTAGCCCTGAGTTTAGCTAATTCAGCATCTGCTACTGCATTCTTGTATTGTGCCTGCAACCGAGTGTTACTATTCAGTGAGGATGATAAAATAAGAACTTAATAGAGTGATCAAAAATGCTCTAAGCATTTTATGATATCAACACAGGACAAAACAAAAACATAAATATAGCGAGGATCAAATAACAGAAAAGAGAATGTCTTACAATAATTTGAAACAAAATAATAATAATGCAAAAAGGATGCATGAAGCATATTTAATTATCATATAAGCAAGGGCACAACACAAAAATACACATGTACGCATGCACTCAAACACAACACACAAATACAAACTAACATTTCAATAAAAAAGGAGAACAGATATTTTTATAAAAATTATGTGCTTCAAGAACACAGACATTTATAGTTGACATTATATTCTAAACTGACCAAACCTTCAACCCACAAATATGGCTGACTTGATATTCTAAATGACCTGAGACTTTGGCCTTTGATTAAAGTTGAATTTATATTTTAAATCAGAGACCTTTAAGCCAAAATTATGGTTGATTTTATATAATGACCACAAATCCCTGACTCACAATTAAGGATGACTTTATACTCAAAATCACCAATGACACTAGACCTATGATTGAAAAATTGACTTTATTATTCCAAATGACCAGAGACTTTTGACCCATGATTAAAGTTGACTTTATATTCTAAATGACCAAAGACCATTGATCCATAATAATGGTTGACTTTATATTTTAAATGACCACAGACCTTTCACCTAAGATTATGGTTAACTTTATATTCTAAAAGTGCACAGACTGTTGACCCACAATTTAGGTTAACATTATATTCTAAATGACAACAGACATATAACCTAAGATCATAGCTGACTTCATATTATAAAGGACCACAAACCTCTGAGCCGTGATTATGGTTAACTTTTTATTCTAAATGACAACAGATATATGACCTATGATTATAGCTGTCTTTATATTATAAAGGACACAAATCTCTGAGCCATGATTATGGTTAACTTTTTATTCTAAATGACCACAGATCTTTGACCACAACACTGGATGACTTTATATTCTAAAGGACCAAAGGTCTTTGGTACCTGATTTTGAATTAGGCATATTCATATTCTTAAATATAATCAAAAATTACTAAGCAGTAGGACTCAATAATGAATTTAAGTTATAACATGGTTATATATATAAATAATTTTATTAATATATACATCTCCTATTTTTCTATACAAGTGTGAATCATTAACAAACAAAGAAAAAAATACAAGAAAAGAAACAGTTGCAAATGCGACTGTGGATGAGGAATTGTGGAAAAAAATGGTAAATATGAACCTATATAATGAATGAGATTATGATAAATACATTTGTCTTTTTGGTCATCCTACTGCATTCTTTACTAAATAAATTGATGTTATTCATTTTAATTTGTATCAAACTGGCTGATCCTCTCTCTTATTCCTGAAATTATCTTGTATCATACTGGCTGACCCTCTCTCTTATTCTTCATATTATCTTGTATCATACTGGCGGCCCCTCTCTCTTATTTTTTATATTAGCTGTAACCCCATGCAAAAATAAAACAACCAAAGCAAAATTTGAACAGACCTCTTTCAGCTTGATGAACAGTTTCTCAGCTTCCATTTCAGATGATTCTGCATCACTGCTACTTTCTTGCAGTTCAAACACCTCTACGGTAGGCTTGCCATCAGTGCACTCTTCTGGCGAGATGCCAAGATCATCAACTAAGGAAGGCACTGACAATGGAGTTGTGTCCCCTGCAGCACTTTCTAGCTCCATCATCAAATCCTGTTCCTGCTGTTGCTCTTTTTCTTGAGCATCTTCTGCACCCTGTAATTGGGGCAGATTAAACTCAATGTGAGCAAACCTCTTCTGAATATTCCAACAAAACAAACAGAAGTTCTTGTTAACTTCTATTAAATGATTTTGGTTTGTTTCCACATTTGAAAGTTCATCATTTCAGATAGCTAAAGTCAAGTTGATTTCTCAAAGTCTACCTTTATCAGCAACAAAACTGTGCTCAATAAAAGGCTGATTATCAATACTGGTTTTATAAGGAAACTGGAAGGTTGTGATAGTCATAGAAATACAGAGGGAGAGAGGGAGATTCAGATACATCAGCCTTAATAATATTGAACTTTAACAGCTGTATAAGTAATATGTAACAGAGAAAGAAGCGTCTTATAACTTATAAAGTGAAATATAAATTTACTGCCTATGTTTTGTTGTGTCATAAAGCTCAGTACAATTTCTTCAAGTAAATTATGGACTATGCATTAGCAAATTTTACACTTGCAAATGTTTATAGGAATATAACTATCACAACTGTGGAGGTGTATTATTGAAGTTTGAACTTTTTATTTTACTATTTATTTGATGAAAACAACTTTATAGTAATATCTAGTATTAGGGTATCCCCAAAATGTTTAGTCATTCTTCTGGTATTACTGTTTTTATCTGCAGTTAACAATGAACGTATCCAAAATTATAAGAATGCAATACAAACTTTTTTTTATTAAATGGTACTGGGTGGTGGCATTCTCAAGCTATTGCAACCCAATGATAAGAATGAATCCTAAAACCATTTTCCCCCTTAATTCCAACTTAGCAACATCAGTTCCACACTTACCAATCCCGGCAAACTAGTTTCAATAAAGATGAACTGCAGATATAAACCTTTTGACATCACTAAAGTATAGAATTTAGCCACCTTTCTGTAAATCATCTCATGCTCTCATTCACTACTAGACCATTTACATACAAATTCCAACTGATGTACAGCATCAAGTTATGAATGTCCTCAAGAAATCTAGAACTTTCCTGTATTCTGTATTATTTCCAATCAGTTTCAAGGCTTATGTTAATAAATTAATGACAAAAAAGATGATTACAAAACAGTTTATGATCAGAATAATAAGATTTCATTAAAACTTTCATATTGGTTTTAAGCCCTCTTTCTATATTTAATAAAAACATATCCACAATATATATATGCAAAGCAATTTTTTAACAGTTTAGTGATAATGAATGTTTTATTTAATCAAAGTAGATATTTGCTGCTATTATTAAAATTAAACTGATTAACAATAACAAGTGAAAACAAAGCCCAAGGAACTTAAAATTTCAAAGTTTTTTTTTTTTTTTTAATGCAGAAAACAGAAATAAATTTGTCAAACTGTTTAGGCATATACAGGAATCACAACACAGCAAGTAATAAGAACCTTTTTTTGTTAAATTATGAAGAAATATGATGAGGGTAGAGTTGGTGATTTTTTTTTTTTAAAATAACTATTTACTAAGTCTGTCAAAACAAAATCTAACCTTTTCTTCTTCATTCTCGTTTGAATGTTTCTCAGTATCCCTGGTCTCAAAGTCTACACCATCCTCAGTATCCAACTGTTCTTCCTCCTCTTCCTCTTCTACATCCAACTGCCCTTCCTCCTGCTCCTTGGGAAATGGGGTGTGCCCATTCACTTTGTGCGTAAGCAGGTCATAGCTGTGTGTTTGGTGCTCATGCAAGTGATGTTCCATCACTTCATCCTTGGGATGGAAAGAATCCTCCAGCTGCTTCAGTCTGTCCTGCTCCTTGTCACGCATAGTTTCTCGGACTCGATCCTGAGCAATGGACTGCTGGATCAACCTTGCCACTTCGCTTTTGGCTGGGTCCTTTTCCCGACCTACAAGAAATCTACGGAAAGGAATGTGTGAAATATTCTGATCAATGCTGATGGACATTGCTTGAAAATATTATGGAAATGTTTCAGGGAGTTATGAAAAGTGAAAGATTTTGTCCAAAAGTATGATATTGACAGAAGATAGTACAAAGAGCAAAGAAACTTTTCAGATAAGTTCTGATCCATGTAAGATCTTGTTATAGAGGTATGGTAGCTGATGGATGATAGTGAAAACAGCATGAAAACTTTAAAGGCGGGTTCTGAAAAGAGTAAGAGTTTGTTAAAAACTTGGAAATCAATGGAGCTGAAATAAAAGAAATCTTCATTATTCAAATCTCCACTATTTACTTTCTGCATTCACAAGAACAATTTTTTGTTGTTACTAAATGCAAAACTTTCTTGCACTTATGGGGATTACATCCATCAATTTTCAACAAAAGAATAAAAATTAGTTTCACATTTCATGTGCTCTCATAATTAGATGTGGATAATGGCCTCAAGTATTGCATCAAAATTATGTCTACTAACAATAACAGAGCATAAATAACATTTTTAAAACACAAAATAAATAACTGTCAGCATAAATAACATTTTTAAAACACAAAATAAATAACTGTCAGCAAGCATGCAACCTACACTGTCACTTGTCAGTCAAGTGGTCCTTCCCTATAATCACCCATAATTTGCATTCCGCAAGAAATCATGAAAAAATAAGTAAATAAATAAATATTTTAACTTCTTACTTGACTTCTCCACTTGTGTTCCTTAGAACGGATGCTGCGTATGCCTGGGTAACGCCCACTAGACTTCTGCCATCCACCTCAATGATCTGATCATTCACCTGTATCCTGTAGACAGTTGTAAAATATTTGACAGGAAAATAATTTATGCAGGCACACAATCAATAATTCTTTATTATTTACTATTACATTTTATTAATACTGCTTACTATTAGTTTACCTTTGAAGTATTATAACTATATTATACACAGATCAATGGCAGTTGTGGTGGTGGTAGCACCATCATCATTATCAATCATCATCATACCTTTTGTTTTTATGCTATATTTGTAAGTATATACCTTGTATTTTATTTACTTAATGTTTAATTAGTCTTAAAGCACTAAGTGAAGCTTTATAGAGATTTTAAAGAACAGCTGTCCTAATAAATCACTATTATTATTTATTTATAATTTGCTATTTGTTTTTTGGTGGATTAAATTGGAAAACTGCATCAAAAATTTACTTTGAATAAGTGACAAAAAGTATTTTGTTTTTGTTTTCTCATAATAGCAATGAGATGCTAGAAGGCGCAAATTCATGATGCAAACTTATTAATCATTTTAATGCCTAAAACATACCATCAAAACAAGCAAACACACATACCTAAAGTATATCAATGGGTTTTATCTTTATGCTATACTCTAAAAAAGGGGTCAGCAAAGTCTGGTCTTTAGGCCAGATACAGCCTAGCTAGTATTCCAGTCAGGCCTAACACACACACACACGTTATTTATTATTGGATCCAGCCTAATTGAATTGTTGCAGTTTTGTTCCCCTTCATTACTGCTGGTTGCAGCTCAAGCTTGGCCCATGTTTATTTTTAGAACTGCAGGCACTTGTATGAAACAGAAGAGTCTTTGAATGTAAGGTTTTTCCATACCCTTTTGACTGAGGTATGGGGTTAATCCGTTAATATATTCATCTGTAGAACAAATGCAATCCAATCAAATGTGAGCTAGCTAAATCACTCATTCTTACAATAAAGGCTTCCAAAGTGTATCGAGTGTGCTTCCCATGGCAAATTCCTAAGTGAAATAGGGAAGTTTACACTAAATAAGTACTTTACTTGCTATTCTTTAAAGGGTTTATAGTTTTATTATTTAGTTTAATATGATTAGCAGTTTGTTTCCATCATTTTTTCGTAGTAATGGGTCATTTGTAGTAGTGGGTCTGTCGTCACATGCTTGTGCTCTTGAACTGGGAACGAACAATCATGTCGCAATCGACATCAAATGCAGAAAATATACAAAGTTTTATGAAGATAAGACAGAGGAATTATATACTTGGCAGTGCTATTTTTTCACTTTAATTTTAAGATAGATGTTTGATGTGACTTGGTTCTTCATAAATCGATGTTGATTTAGGTCACTACAAAAATCAAGGAAGATTTTCAGTATTTACATAACATTGCAAAGATGCTACTTTCACTTCTAACCTTGAGGTTCCACAGTTAACTTGTCTGTTTAAATAATTAGGTCTATTTAACTTTTCAACAACCTAAATGTAGTTTATTTTTAAAAAGTAAAGAAAGCCGAAATTGTTTTAATTGTACAAGCACTGGTTTAGTTAAAGTTCAACTACCTAAACAATATTTTTCTTCTTCTAAGGAGGCAAAGTTATATTATTAGTAATATTAAGCGCATTAACTCATTCATAATCAAGAAATAATGTTTCAAAGCCAATAAAATCTCTTTAACTGACAAAATATTTCCTTTAAACTGTAATCAGACTTAAAGGCTTTTAATTCACATATAATAAGGAAAACAAATATCAGACTCTTATCCTGCTAAACATACAAACATTTCACTTGTATCTAGAAATGTACTCTCTCACACAACATGCACACACACACACACACACACAAAATTTAACAAGCAATTTGAATTCTTAATTATCATTAAGTGCATAAATTGTCTAATTTAATTTGTTAAGTCTTGGCTTACAAAATGAAATAAACAGACAAAGATTTAATGTCATGTCACAAAATTAGGAGTCTGTTATTTTCAATGACGATAAAATTGCTTCTAATAGTTAACTATAATGGAATGTGGTTTTCACATTAGACTTTCAAGAATTTGTGTTTCTAGGTGGGTTAAATCTTTCTGGACTAAATATGACTTCCAAGTTTCAGTACATCTGCAATTTGAATAAATTTAACAAAAATTAAAATTTAGAATGCAAATTGTTGCCCATGGCAAAAAGCAGATATCTTCAATTATTAAAACTCTTTAAAAGATTTTTTAAAAATTTATTTAAAGATAAAAGTTTAAGTGTCTTTTATTATTTGGAATCTGTAATGGTTCATCTTTCCAAAGTGGGGAAAATTAATGACTGATAATAATTAGCAATGGTCCTAACTAAGGAACAGACCTTTAAATCACTCATTCTCTTCAAGCTGTCATCTTTAAAAGATTTGTTTTATAAAGATCTACTCCTCAAAATAGTACAGAAATACAAAAATTTCATTACAGAAAATACCTTTGCTGTATACCAAATGTATATAGATAAATATGAGCACTTTTATAAGTGCAGACTAATAAACAGTATATTGATATTATTAAGCAATAACAAAAACAGAATGTCACATTGCACCTATAACAGGTAATAAAAAAACCCCAAAAAATTTGCATTTAAATTCTTGAAAAAAATACCACTACAAATATAAAGTTACCGACTTTAAAACTCATTTTAACCATTGGACATAAACACATACTGCATGACTTATTCATCTGATAAAAAAGTCAAGAATCTATAACCATCTTGCAGAAACATTCATTGCATGACTTATTCATTTGACAAAAAAGTCAAGAATCTATAACAATCCTGCAGAAATATTCTTAGGCTGTATTCAGGTGATGAATAAGTCAAGCAATAAGACTAAATTTTTGCATACCTGCTTAATGTTACTTTGTTAGAAAATCTCAATACATGAGATTTTTTTTGAAGCTACATTGTATTTTTTGTGCTTATGAGATTATCTTTGCCTACAAAACTATTCAATAGTAAACTTTCTTTGTTCAAGATATATTGAAACAACACAGCAAATGCCATATTGAAATATTTACATATACTGTGCAAAAAAAAAAGAAATCCAATGACACTTCTTCTCTCACACTCAACACTAGTCATTCATGCTCAGTTCTACTAGTTGTCACCTCTTGTTCAGTTGTACTAGTTGTCACTTCTAACCTCATGTTCAGTGTGACTAACTGTCACTCCTAACTTCATGATCAGTGCTACTAAATGTCACTCCCAACCTCATGACCAATTCTACTGATGTCACTTCTACCCTCATGTTCAGTGCTACTGTCACCCCTCAAACCTCATGATCAGTTCTACTAGGTGTCACCTCTCACCAAGATTACTCTTGAGCCATTCAATAAACAAAGTTTGGTAGTCTTGTTTGAGCAATGGTGTTAAACTTAATTCTCAAAAAAGCACAGTGTGCTTTCGATGCTAAACAATTTTAACAATGATGTACATTTTTTGTGTAGGCTCTTGAATACATTTTAGCCACTAACTTTGACACTGAAAGGTTGCAGAACATTGTTTCCAGGATAAACATAATTATGAAATTAAATGAAAAAAGCACACACAGAGTGTGACCATGAAATTATCACATAACAGTTACTATAAAATTAGCACACAAACTGTGACCATGAAATTATCACATAACACTACAGTGACTATAAAATTAGCACACACACAGTGTGACCATGAAATTATCACATAACAGTTACTATAAAATTAGCACACAAACTGTGACCATGAAATTATCACATAACACTACAGTGACTATAAAATTAGCACACACACAGTGTGACCGTGAAATTATCACATAACAGTTACTATAAAATTAGCATACAAACTATGACCATGAAATTAGCACACAAACTGTGGCCATGAAATTAATACAATAAAAAACACACAGACAACAAATAATGGACAAAAATACAATTAATCAAATGTAGTCATGAAATGAGATTATCTCATACCTCCCGTCTTTTTGGGCAGCTCCTCCAGCTGTTAAAGTTTTGATAAATATGCCAAGTTTCTCCAGTCCAGCATCAGCACCCACTCCCATCCCAATAATGCTCAAACCCAGGCCCTCAGAACCTATTAAGAAGAAAGCTAGCATCATTCTAAATAATAATAATAATAACTGATCAGAAATGAGTTTATTCGATCCTAAAGCAATATCTTTTAATATCAGCAGTATTCATTTTCCTATATGTGCAAATAAGCAAAAATAATACAATCCAAATGCATTCCTGGTATTAAAAGAAAAACACTGCAAGTGACAGCAGGAGAGTCTGGTGTGTCCTCACAAGCCAATATCTCTCAGGTATTGTTACTCTGGTGTCTGACCTCAGAAAGAAGTTTATTACAGGTATTGTTAATTTGGTGTCTGACCTCTCAAGGCAGTTTCTTACAGGTATTGTTACTCTGGTGTCTGACCTCAGAAAGAAGTTTATTACAGGTATTGTTAATTTGGTGTCTGACCTCTCAAGGCAGTTTCTTACAGATATTGTTACTCTGGTGTCTGACCTCACAAGGAAGTTTATTATAGGTATTGTTATTCGGGTGTCTGACCTCACAAGAAAGTTTATTACAGGTATAGATGCTCTGATGTCTAACCTCATAAGACAATTTATATTACAGGCACAGTTGTTCTGCTTTCAGCTCAGTCTTGATGGGCACAAGAATGCCACTTAGTTCTAAGACTTGATGCTGTTTAAGGATTACTAAAGATGCTAATTTCAACAAAAAAAAATAGTGCATTAAAAACTAAAAGAGCTGAACTCTAATTCCAGAAATTTAACAGAAAGGAAGACAACAGCTAGTGAGATAAACAATATATAAAAATACAATCAAGCACAATAAAATTGTTCTCAAAAAATACATATTCATCTTTTAAAATGTATAAGGGGTGCAACTCATTGGTCCCAGTGGACTAAAGCATTCCATAAAAAAGCAAATAAACAGTCATCACAATTTGGAGAAATACAAAATTAATCTGGTAATACAATTAGTGTCTAAAATACAAAAATTATGCCAGGATAAATTATCAAAAACTCTCTTTTATTTTATTTAATTTTCACAATAAAATTGTATATCTTTGTTATTTTATTTTATCTTTAATTAAGTGCAATTTTAAAATTTTAATTCAAACTGATTAATGCTGATTTTGAGTGAAGTGATAAATAAGATTACAATATTTTAAAAAGAAATCAACAGAGCAAAAAATATGTAATCCAGATGGGTAAAAGAAAGCAAAAATGAGAAAATAAATAATACTTCAAAAGAAGAAGTGTACAAATATAAGTGTATGTTTGCAATTTTGACTTCCCCAGCAAGTTCATAAATAGCAAAAGTAACCAAGATTTGTTTCCCCTTAAATAAATGAGAAGAAAGTTTGTTTCGGGTTCAAAAATGTCAAGTGCAAACTTTCCTATTTATGAAGGTGAAAATATGATTTCCCTGTGTTTCCAAATACAAGTGATATTTTATTTGAATATGAAAGCAGAGAAAGAAAGTGTACGTGTATGGTGGGAGTGGAATTATAAGGCAATTATTTATACTTTGTTGAGAAAAAGGGATTTTGTACTAAAATGTTAGTGTAAATTTATTATTTGTCTTTTGTTAATTTATTTTTGATGAAAGAAAAAGTTAGAAATCTTTGAAACTGATTCTATTTCTGTAGCTTCCATGGATGTTAGCGTGAAAGAATTTGCCAGACCATTATTGACAAAAAAGTGTGAAATCAATGTAAGCCAGTAGCAACCCACATTGAAGAGGGGGAAATTAAGTGCTTTTGTACTCAATTAAAGAATCTATGTATTTCTATATAAATAAGCTATTGTTTGTGAAAACAGTCCTTTGCTTTAGAATTCACTGTTATTTTTATTTAAATATTTAAATAACATCTGAGAAATAAAAACAAATAATGTTAAGTCTCTGTATAAAGAAAAGAAAAATAAATTAAAAACAAAAACTGGAAAAGCAATTATTGATCTTGTATGTGTGTGTGTTTTGGAGGTGGGGGTGTTTGAAAGAATGACTTTATTTTATTATTTTCTTTATACAGTGTTGGTTTCTACAATTCTGAATTACATTTTCTTCTTTTGCTTTTTTCTTTATTTTTGTCTAAAATGGTTCTATATACAGCAGATATAAATTTAATATTCACTGGCAAAATACATCAGTAAATATATACTGAAAATATATCACATATTTTAATTTATCAGTTACAACATACTCTACACTACCAATACCAAATAATGCAGTCATTCGCTTTAAAGACTAGAAATGTACATTAGTATTATGTACAAATCATATAATGCAGTTATTTTTTTTAATATTATTTTGATTTAGTTGAAAAATTTAAATTAGAAACATTTTAATTGACAGACAGAAATGTAAAATTATTACAACACACACATATAAAGCAATATTTTGTTAGGTCAGAAAATTCTAATTATAAGCATTTTAATTTTGCAGAAATGACTTCCATTTATTTTAAAAGAGGAAGCTTGCCCAATGTGTTTCTCCAAAGATTTTGCTCATTTCATCTACATACACACACCCACATATACACAAATATGCTCTTCTCACACAACTAAAGGGCTATGTCATTTTCACTTCCTTTCTGTGCATAAGCACAGAAAACCACAAATTGACATCATACTCTTCTATATCCATCTTTCTCTCTCTCTCTCTCTGTGCATAAGCACAGAAAACCACAAATTGACATCATACTCTTCTATATCCTTCTTTCTCTCTCCTCTGTGCATAAGCACAGAAAACCACAAATTGACATCATACTCTTCTATATCCATCTTTCTCTCTCCTCTGTGCATAAGCACAGAAAACCACAAATTGCCATCATACTCTTCTATATCCATCTTTCTCTCTCCTCTGTGCATTATCATTTCATCTTCCACATGTAAGCTATTAAACCTGGCAGGCCAGCAAACATCAAGAGCAAAACAAACTGCTGTAGGACTCGGGGGAGGGGAGGAGGAGATCAAGGTGATTAGAAAGTAATGCACTTATTTTTCATTATTAATCAAATTTCTCCCTTGGTCCATTCACTTGTCAATATCTTCTGTTACCATTCACAACTTTTTCTCCACGCAGCACACACAGGTACAAAAATAAACACACAAAAGCTCACAACAAAAAATAATGTGCTTCGCTGCCTATACAGATAGGTTATCAAAAACATGTATGTAGCTCCCTGTACAGCAATAAGAGAAGAAGAAATTAATCTAGAAAAATGAATGAAATATCACATCTGTCTGTTTTTCTCTCTCTATCCATTTTTCTCTCTTTCTCTCCCTGTCACTTTTCTGTTTCTCTTCTCTTCTCTCTCTCTCTTTCTGTCTGTTTTCTTGTCTATCTGTCACTCTCTCTCTCTATCTAACTTTCTATTATCAGGAAAAAATATTATAAAAAGGAAATACACTTGTAAGCAATTACATATCTTACAGTTTCTGCAGATATTCTATTATACAAATGCAATGAACTACTTACAAGTACTTTTGCCTCTCATCTGACACTCATACATGCATTCAAGTATAAAAGCGCACACATAATGCTGGCTCCTTTCCTTCATGAAAATTTCTAGTTCAACACATGCAGTTACAGCTAGAAAAAGTTTTAACTATATTAGAAGGCTGTGTATTTTATTATATGAAAAGTATGACGACTTCAGTATGACAATAAGGGTATTCCCACCCACCCAACAAGAATAATATATCAACATACATTTTTTTTCAATTTTAATACTGTACACCCAAAACATTGCAAAAGACGAAACAACTTAGTCTAAGACCTACCTTTCTGGAGGTTAACTTCAAAGATATCCATTTTTTCGACACGTTTTTCCAATTCATATTCTGCAGAGGCTGAGACTGGGTCAACATCTTCATTTCGTCTATCATAGTCAACAGTGCTGAAGGTTGGAAATACCTACCAATAACCCACAGTATTAATTTAATTTAGCAATGTATTAATTTATTATGGAATGATTCAAAGTGAAAAATGCAACAAATAAACTTGTATCTAGAATATAATACAACTGGATCAACTATTCTGGAAGGATTAAAAAGCATTATAAAAGTGAATATACCCATACACAAAAAATAAAGCATTTTGATGAAACAAAAGCAAATGTTTTGTATTACTGTATTTCTTTATTAAAACGAAAAAGCAGACCATTAAATATTTACATTTTTGCTCACAACACTTCAACTTATTCAAAGATTTTACTTACTCTAATTGGATCTTTGCTGAACCTAATTCGGCTTGCTTTCTTAACCTGCACTTCGTCGTCACTGCTGTCTTCCTCACTACTAGATAAGGGTGGGATCTCAATATATGGCACAAAATCTTCTACAAAACCATCTGTTTCATCAAACCTCTCACCTGTATGAAGTTTAAAAGCAGAAATAAATCATAAGAATGCTATAAAAATTTAAAAAAAGATATTACAAAATTTAATTAAAACAATCTCAATTTTACGTAGTCAATCAATTAACTAATAAAAAAATATTAGTGACTTTTTAAGTGACTGCACAAACACTGCCTTAAATTAACTGTAACTTTACTATGCATTGTTAATTAACCTGGCATACCTTGTGGTATCTCTCCATTTGCTGTCACAGATAAATTTTCATCTTCATTCTGTGCCTTTAGTTTGATCTGAATATCTTCCTCGGGAACATCATCTTCTGATCTGAAACATCAGCCCAAATGTTAACTAGGGTAAAAGTAACTAATAAATTATATTTTTCTTAAATATACATATTTTGTGTATACACACATACTCTATTTTAAAACTTGCTTTTCTGCAACACACAATCTGAACACAAGTAGTTCAAGCATTATGGTGTCAATGCAACATCCAATCTGAACATAAGAAGTTCAAGCATTATGGTGACACTGCAACATCCAATCTGAACACAAGAAGTTTAAGCATTGTTGTATCACAGGCAACATCCAATCTGAACATAAGAAGTTCAAGCATTATGGTGACACTGCAACATCCAATCTGAACACAAGAAGTTTAAGCATTGTTGTGTCACAGGCAACATCCAATCTGAACACAAGAATTTCAAGTATTGTGGTCAATGCAACAGCCAATCTGAACACAAGAAGTTCAAGCATTGTGGTGTCAACGCAACTCCAATCTGAACAAAAGAAGTTCAAACATTGTGGTGTCAACGCAACTCCAATCTAAACACAAGTTCAAGCATTATGGTGTCACTGCAACACCCAATCTGAATGCAAGTTCAAGCATTATACTACTTATAGTGTCACTGCAACATCCAATCTGAATGCAAAAAGTTCAAGCATTGTGGTATCACTGAACATGAAACCTTCTGCAGTAGCCATTCAAGATTTTAGTTTGCAATATAATTTACAGTATCTCACTATCTGTCTCTCTAATTGCGCATGATGACTGATAAGTGATATATATACAGTACTTCTTTTACATTCAATTGTATACAGTACCAGTATTCAAATATATAACTATATACTTAATGACATTTGATAATTCAATACATGGAATCAGGACACACTAAATGTTACAATGAAAGATCTTAGTGTGCCATCAGTTTGAATGTGAGTTGCAGAAAGAAAGACTTCAATCCTTTCATTCACACAACTTACAAAATGTAAAATATCTTAATTTCACAATTATAATAAATCAATATTGTTATTTCACAATTTCAATAAATAAAAAAAATAAAGCTGTATTTTATAATGTCAAGTATGCTTGAAGTAAAAATAAATCAGTATTTAACAGTATTTAACTAAAGTGAGCAAGGAGAACATTATCAATGCGATGTTTAATCAAACACTTAAATTTTTATCAGAAGATGGTGAACAGCTTACTATCATCAGCTCAGTTTTAAATATAGTATAAATGTAAAATGCTTCAAATTTTAATCTGATAAAAATAAACAAAGGGGGGGAAAACCAGGCAGCTAAAAATAATGGTACTTTAACCTGTAATATAATATAATAATAAATATATTGTAACTAATAAACCAAAACAATAAGAATAATAAAATTTAATAAAAGGATTTAACTAGATTTAATTTTGTCTGTCTTTTAGTCTTATCTCAAAATCATACATATTGGAGTTTACCTGACAATCTCTAGGACAACAAGAAAGCCGAGTAAAACTCATTTCACCTGAAGGCTGAAGCGAATTGTATAGCAGGTAAACAAAATAATATCCTTTGTATAGTAGGTAAATAGAATAATATCAATCAGCAAAACTATATACATAAAGGGAATTGTATAGTATTCTAGCATGTAAACAAAATAATATCAATCAGTACATTTTAACTGACTACACCTTACATTGAACTTGAAGGGAACTGTATATTATTACATAAAATGAAATTATCAAACAGCTTATACTGAGTAAAACTGATTACACCTTTAAAGGTAACTGTAATTTATACAGTATGTAAATATATTAAAATAAAACTGTATAGTAAAGTAAGTAAAAAATATAATATTAATCACCATATATTTAACAAATAAAACTGACTACACCTGAAGGAAACGGTAATTTGTGTAATTAGCATATATTAACTGTGTAAAGATGACTACACCTGAAGGAAATTGTAATCTGTACAGTGGGTAAATAGTATAACAATAATCAGCATATATTAATTGTGTAAAGATGACTACACTTGAAGGAAATTGTAATCTGTATAGTGGGTAAATAGTATAACATTAATCAGCATATATTAACTGAATAAAACTGACTATACCCAAAGGGAGTGGCATAATATCCATCAGAATACTGAGTGTCCAAAAATTATCTTAACAACTTTTAACTATATATAAAAACACATTCAGTTTAAATTATCTTAACAACTTTTATCCAATATAAAAACACATTCAGTTTTCTGAATACCAACAAACAAAGTTATGACAAATTTTCTCATCTTTATTTTTGTTTCAGATCCTCCCCTCAGTCACAATGAATCCACATTGTTGAATGGTTTACTCAAACAAAATATGATGGACATGTCTAATGAAGGTTTAAACTTCCATACAACTTTATTTTAAAAGACTTGGATTTTTTGTGCCTAAATTTCCTTGACTGATAATTCTATGTGTGTCAATAAATATTTCATTTAATATCAAAGTTAAAGACTCTTTGGACACCCGGTACAATGGCTGAATATAAGTGACTACAATTGAGAGATGTATAATACATAATACTAATAGTATAATAATTTTAATATCAAGCTGTATATATATCACATTATATTTTTATACATACAAGTGAAATAAATGTCTACACCCAAAAACATAATTCAGTTGAAAAATTCAGAATAACTTGTACATTACTGTTAATAAATTCTCTATGAGAGTATCCAAAAACTGTAATGTTTTGAGAAAGAAAAGAAAAAAATGCATAGCAGTGTTGACTAGATCACTTACAAGGTATAGTCAGAGTACTTCAACTTCATTCATGACACAATTATTATGTATGTTATTATTTCTTGTCACATAACACTCAACAGTATGTTTTATAAAACAACATTTAGTTACATAACATGAAGTGTAATTTTAATAAATGGCACATTATATAAAATATTTATAAATATTGCCTCCAGCATGTTTCCTGACTCAAAACATATGCTTCACATAGAAGCTTTCCGATCATGTTTCTGTATTACTATTAGTCTCTTCATATTTTTATATGACATGACTTGTTTATGATGTTAATTTGGATTTCTATTACATTGACAGCAAACAGTGACAAAGGCAAAATAATGTGTTATTTGTTAATCACTTTTTTAAAATAAAGTATTTCAAATTAAATCATGTTTATACACCTATTTACTTGGCTTTATTCAATGTAAAGGACAGAATTGTATTTAATGTTCAGTAGTAGTATTACTCATTACATAATATGGAATTTACAGTATTAAGTTGTATAACATATTTGACTTGTCAACTAATTAATATATATTATTGGACTGGTCCTTACTGATAGAATGATTTAAAGTTTTAAAAACATACATCACTATGCTGGGTTTTTTCATCAATACATTATTTTACAGTTCTACACTTCTAGACAGTAAACAGTTTGAAATTCTGGAACCTGCCCAAGAGACCACCTTAAAAACTAATGTCTGATAAGCCATTGATATTATAAGCAAGTAAAAATGTCCATAAATAATGATGCATGCAGAGTATTCATATGAAAACCAACATTTAACAGCCATGCTAAAAATGCATACATGAATTTCTTCACTTACAGCACTGCAATTCGTAAAGGATGCAAAAATATACTCAGACACATGCCAGACAAAATGAATGATCTAGTTTTATTAATTTTAATAAAGTCTGCAGCAGCCATAATATTAGTGAATGAATACCTAACACTTGTGATGCCAAGAGTGAAACCTGCATCCCACGGACTTTCATTATGACAGAAAACTGACTTGTGTTGGGTTTAAAACGTGGAATTATGTTATTCATAATGAGTATGACAGAACACTGACTTGTTTTGGACTTAAAACGTGGAATTATGTTATTCATTATGATAGAACACTGACTTGTGTTGGGCTTAAAACGTGGAATTATGTTATTCACACCGTAGAGAAAAGGCAGAGAGGTAAAGAGATAAAAAGGCATGAAATACTAGACAAACAGCCAGTCCCTGAGTCAGAATGAATGGGTGAATTAGACAGACAGATCGGTGGACAGAAAGAATGGATGAATGGATTGACAGATATAGATGAGCAGGAATTGCCTGAAGGTAAGTGAGATACAGTGACTAAATCAAACATTCCTTATACTTTGATGTAAGATTAAACTGAGATAACCATTTTAAAAAAGTGTGAAAAAAACAGGCTTCAACCGCACAAAACAAAACGCTATCAGGAATCTTCAAATGGCCACATCTGAAAACTTTTACAAATTAACCAAAGTAATGCAAGCTCTTCTGGTCTTACAGGTTAAAAGTCATTAGGCCCACATTGTAATAGTTGGGTCGGAATGTGTATTTCAAACCTGCATGCTAAACTGAAAATGATGCAAGAGATTAAAGTTTCTAAGCCCTCACTGTAATAAAACAGTTGGGGCAGAATGTGCATTCCAATCCTGTGTTACACTAAAAATAACTTTCTTCTCAGACAATATTCTCCTTTTTGAGATAGAAAACTATTAAACTAGAACTGAAATATGTAGCTAAAACTAATGAAATAATAATGGTAAGTATTTTTTCTTTTAAAAAACTAAATTCTATTAAACAAGACTTCTGAGAAAAGTGACACAATTCCTGGATTTTATTTTAAATTTGAAGGAAAACAAACAATTTGAAATCAATTAACTTTGCAAAAAGACTGTCAATAGTCCTTACAAATTAAATACATTAGAAAAATAAATAAATAAATTCTTATGTTCACTATATTGCAAAAGAATTTGCTTTTGATATATATTATAAGGTGTCATGAACATCATTAATACTAATTACTAGTTGCACAGAACAATAATTTTTGCTTGTGATATAAGGTGGCATGAAGATGAACATTCTGAAGAAAAAAATTCTCTGCCTCATTTTGGATTTTTTTTTTTACATGTTTAAATAGAGCCTGTCAAATGGCTGTACCCAATATTAAGCAATAAGACAGAAAAAGTTGCAAGAATTTAACTAATTTGTTTACTTACATTCCTCTATTTAAGTTATTTGTTCAAATAATTTATTGCATTCAATAAAAGATCGAAATATTTTAAATCAACAACAAAAAACTACATTGTCAATAGCATTATAAATATACGGGCCTTCAAATTTCCCCCCTTCTTAGGGATTCTTTTGATTTCACTTTTTCAGACAAAGAAAGTGTGGTTTTATACTTTAATACTGAAGCAGGACAACTACATTATTGTACTTTACAACACCTTTGCAACTTCAACAAACATTTCATACAAAATGTTAAAAATAAATGTTATTCTTTGTAAATGAACTTAACATTCACAGGTCTCAAAACAAGCACACTTTAACAGATAAGTCAAACACGCAAAAAGAGGTTAATGTCTTTTACAGACTGCAATACTAAAGTAAAAGCTGGGTTATAATTTTTTTTATATTTTAAAGAAAAAGTTTCCCCAAAAGCTACAATTAATGAGGCAGGATTATGCAAGTCTGAACAGACCACTAGTGCCAACCACTTACAGGGACTCACGTCTGTGCTTGGCTCTTATGTTGGCGATGGTTTTCGTGGTGGGCTTATCTATGATAAGCATGGTGAGACTCTTTCAAACACCGGCACTAAAAATACAGGACAAATATGTCAGGAATGTGATTATACTAAAAGAAGACTGCATATTAGGTAGGAAGGTGAGGGGAAGTGAAGAGGGATGATTAGCTTAGACACCCTACAATTAGTCCTTCCAACTGAGCTTGACAGACCAATAGATCAATGATATTAGTAGACTTTAAATTTATCATTATCAGAAAAGTTGATTACCTATGCAAAGAGATGTCGCATTTATGCCCTGTAATACAAACTAAAACATGGTCAGTATAGCCAGCAATTCCTCCATACTACAAAAATAATAATAATAATAATAAATCAACAGGTTAACGCCGTGGGGGGGTGAGAAAATTCTTAAGTCACCCAAATGTGTGAAACGAGTGTAACTGGTAGTGGTACATCTTAGTCTAGGTTCCCATTTCAAACTGGAAAAAAAATGCCCTAAATTCACAAAGTTTGGTCCTAACAACATCATCAAAATAGGAAATCTCCATTTTCAAAGGAGTCAGCCAAACACTGACATGGTCTTCATGACTCCAGCCAGCCACCATTTGGCTTTGCATGCTAACTATTATTATGAGTATACTGTAATAATGTTAAGTTTATAAGTGTCTGGTATGCGATAAATTGGTGCACAGTGGTACCTTTGGAATAAATGTACAATATATATATATCATCAAATAAGATGCAATATACAATGCTTATAACTAATGAAGTTTCTCCATCCTATCTACTTACCTCATTCGAAATCACTTGCACACACATGACTCCTCAGACTGCATGCAGGCATTACAGGGTTATACGGAGGGAGTCTGGTACAACATGTGTAATAAAAACAACACTCCTTACTCTCCATCCCCCACCCATCCACATTTTAATGTTTCGTTTGACTGACCAACAGAATGCACGCACCTCAAAACTGGGTTCTTGAGCTCTAGTAACGGCTGTTTCTACATGGCTAAATCATTTTGGCAAACTGGGGCTTCCTGTTTATGAATGCTGTTGAAATGGTACAAAGTAGTCTGACGCGGTACTTCAAGTGGAAATATGAGAGCCTAGCTCTACAAAAGGAAACGCTAGTGCCCGTTAATAATGTATTAAACTGTGTATGCATTGGATGCAAACAAATGCACGTGTATGGATACTAGCATGTGCTGAGATTTGGTGTTTTTCACCCTGCTGGTAGGTATTTAGATCTGGTGAAGATCCGGTGATCCAGTGCATGCACCGAATCATGAATATGTCTCAGACTATACATCATGATAGAATGTAGCATGGTACTGGTAAAGAATCACGAACGCGTCTCAGACCCTACGTCATTTCAGTATGTAGTACGGTAGAAGTAAAGAATCATGAACGCATCTCAGACCCTACGTCATTTCTGTATGTAGTACGGTAGAAGTAAAGAATCATAAATGAATCTCAGACCCTACGTCATTTCTGTATGTAGTACGGTAGAAGTAAAGAATCATGAACGCATCTCAGACCCTACGTCATTTCAGTGTGTAGTACGGTAGAAGTAAAGAATCATGAACGCATCTCAGACCCTACGTCATTTCTGTATGTAGTACGGTAGAAGTAAAGAATCATGAACGCATCTCAGACCCTACGTCATTTCAGTGTGTAGTACGGTACATGTTAAAAATCAAAAACATGTTTCAGGCCCTACAAGTCGTGATAGTATGTAGTACGGTACAGGTAAACGTATAATTTATAAAGAATCACGAACGCATTTCAGGCCCTATGTCATTTCTGTGTGCAGTACAATACATGTAAAGAATTATGAACGCATTTCAGGCCCTATGTCATTTCTGTGTGCAGTACAATACATGTAAAGAATCACGAATGTGTCTCAGGCTCTACACCATGGCAGTGTTTTGTAGAGTATAATGTATTTTTCAGAGTTATGACTAAAGTTCCTTTTAGCAGGTTTTTTTTTTTGGGGGGTTTACTTGCACACTTTTGTGTGTGTGTGTGCTTTTCTTTAAAACAGAGATAATGTGAAGAAGAGAATCCTGCCCCCACCCCACCAGATTTGGTTTGTGTTGGTAACATTGATTACTGGTGACTAGGATGTGGTGGTATGGAAATTCTTGAGGTTGAGAAAAAGTGCTTCAATTATGGTAGGTGGGCTTATGAAGTCAGTGTACTTACTGCCAGTGCTACTATGGGAAAAAAGCTGTAGCATTATAGACTGCAAAGCTGGAGCTATTCTTGAAAGGCTTACACTGTTACAGCAGTATAGACTGCAAAGTTGGAGCTATTCTTGAAAAGCATTATAGACTGAACGGTTGCTTAAGTCATCTAGTTACTGCACTTCATTAAAATTATCATGCAGCAGTCACTTGAACTCTTGGCAATCAGTGAAGAGTAAGGATACAAAAAAATTAAGATTGTTTCCAAAGTTTAAAAATTTAAGAGATTTTAATTTGTATTCCTTCATTTTATGTGCAATAAACAAAAGGCCTTCTTCACACTTGTTCCACATACAAAGCTAATGATTATATATATCTGAAATCTAGCTATGCTATATTGTGCTTCTTTTTTCTAGTTCCTGCGCTGCGCTGTAACGTCAGCTTTTAAGTTTATATGAACATTTAATTTGTACAGTGGCTGTGTCCTTTTGAAACGTCAGAATGTACTTGCTAACTAGATCAGTATTTAAAACTATTATATTGAGGATGAGGCTTCTCTGGGCCAGGGAGGGGAGGGGCGGAGGACCGCCATAGCCATAGATCTCCGCTAATTGCGGGCCTTCTCAGAACTGGCAGACTGTCGTCAACGCTAGATTGTCAGACCTATCATAGAACTAGAAGCCAAAGAGGAACGCTAGTGAAGAGCCACCTTCCCAGATGGGTTTTTTTTTTTTGTGCCAAGGAACCATGAATACGTTAAAGATATCCCAAAAGTCGACATCCATGCGTCTGAGCGTACAGAACGTCAGCGTATTGGTAAGGGGGGTGGGGGAAGAGAGATAGAGAGAACAGCCAGAAGAGAGGGATAGGTAGTAAATGGCTCTACTTCCCCCGGGGTTTTTTTCTGCTACGGGCAGCATGGGCCATGCTGCACGCATCGTGTGAGGAGTTCGCGGTGAAAATACACTTCAATCTAAAATATGCACAAACTCTCTCGATGGTTTGGATAAAGAGATATAAACGGGAGTAACATTTTTTAAAGGGGGGGGAGGGGGAATAAGTACATAAAAGATGTATTCAGCCAAGCAAAAGATTTGTTGGAGGGGAAACAAAATAATTCGCTAGACATTCCACCCCATCTTCTTCTATAAAAGAACTGTATAGGAAAACAGATTATAAATTGTTGTTTGGTTTTTTTTTTTAAAAGCGACATTTAAACCGTTTTTGATCAACACAAAATGGTATTACACAAATACCAGCTGCTATTCGATAAATGCTCTCCTCTCTAATAGGTACGATTATAAGAGGGTATAAATACCATTAATGTCCTAGGCTGTGACAGATCTACTTTGAGCAGAATAAATTATTAGAAAAGCAACTGGTTTGGTGGTGGTGAGATAAACTATTTGCCATACAAGATAAAATCTCAGCAAAAATAATGACTTTAATTAACATACGTACAAATATGTCGCTCTCGATGTACCTGGTGTGCGCACATATATCCTTACGCTCCTCTCGGTTCCCCTCTCACACCTGAACCGATCTCAAGAAAACTACTTTCGGAGAGAAGAAAGAAATGTGGCGGTACGATAAACATCCATCAAGGCTGAACAACAGCGGATACCCGGGTTCCTGTCAGCGAGCAAAATCGCGGGCGCATGTGGTCTCCCTTCCTTTAACTGGCAGCGGTGTACTTAGCGAAGAAGGGCAGCTGGCCAGTAAATAAGACTGGAGGAGAGCGGAGAAGTGCTGGTCAGTGGTCAGTAAAAGACTGAGTAATGAAGGAGTATAAGGAAGTACTGGTCGGTAAAACGACAATACTGGAGTGCAGAGAAGTGCTGGACAGTAAACTAGACAATAGTAAAGGAGTATAGAAGTGTTGGTAAGTAAACTAGACAACAGTGAAGGAGTGTAGAAGTGTTGGTAAGTAAACTAGACAATAGTAAAGGAGGTAGAAGAGTTGGTAAGTAAACTAGACAATAGTAAAGGAGTATAGAAGTGTTGGTAAGTAAACTAGACAACAGTAAAGGAGGTAGAAGAGTTGGTAAGTAAACTAGACAACAGTGGGGGATTGTAGAACTAGAAGTGTTGGTAGGTAAACTAGACAACAGTGAAGGAGTGTATAAAGTGCTGATCAGTAAACTACTGAGCAATGTAGGAGTGCTGGTCAGTAAACCAGTCTGAGCAATGAAGGAGTGCAGATTCAGAAGACTGACCCAGGTGCACGTCTGCTCTAGCCAAGAATCTAGAGCGAACGTTCTCTTCCATACAAACATCAATCCCTTCGAACGTTGTAGTACACTCAACTACATTTTCACTCCTTTTACGAATTATCACTTCCGTTATTGCTAAAACACGCTGAAACAGAAACAGCCCTTTATTACTGGATGAAAACACAAAAGTTGATTCTGCTTTGACGGGCTATTCTTCCGACAATATCCAAACAATAACCAGGAAATAATCCGTGACTGCATGCAATAATCAATCAGTGTAAAACAAAAAAGAAAAAAAGGACAGCATATACACGACACGTTAAATTAAGCCAGGCTAGCAAAGAGATGTGCTCCCAAGCAATCACACAGTTTGGCCTTCGAGATTATAAACGATCATGCTGAAAAGTCAAACCACACATCTTACTTCCAATCTCGTCTGACTGAACTGTGTGCGAATGTGTTCACAGCATGTACACGTGCCACGTTCTATCCAGCGCGGGAGATTTTACGAATGCACTCACACAGAGTGATATTTCTAGAAAACAAACCAATGTCTCTCTCACACACACCACGTTCGACAACTCGCTCGTCTGGTGGCGCTTTTAAATTGCTGACATCCAGCAGGGAATAACTCGCTCTGCAAAAAACCGCGTCTTCTGAGTCTGGAACTCCAGGTGTATCCAATTTCACTTTGGTCTCAAAGTGTCCTCGCCAATCACTATTACCAGAGGTATGGCGAGGCAACAGACCTGACTCTAGTCACGTGTGCAGCGCAAGACGCCACTTGATTGTTGAAGTACATGTAAAGTGCGTTCTCAAAGACCGGCAGGAATTAAACTGAAGACAGGCGGCTGAAACCGAAGAGACCGACTTATCAAGATTTGGGGAAGGAGGGATGTCTGCGAGAGAGAGAGAGAGGGAGGTGGGGGGCTGCGTATTTTAGAAAATAAGAGACAACGAACAACTGTCTGCATGTCGGAGTTCAAGGACTGACGAGAGAGGTGTGCCGTCTTCGCAAACAGCGCGTTTTTGTTCTGGCGTTCCTCTGCAAGTTTTTCTTTTGGATACATGTAATAAATATTGTTGCTTGTCGCGACTGCTGAGATGGATGTAAGACTCCCATCCCCACCCCACCCCCGGATGCACGCACTTCATTTTGTCATCAATAATCTATTTGCCAGGCGGGTTCACTGTTGTTACGATAGAAGTCTTTGATGTGAACACCTGGAATGGGAGTGACTACGATATGACGCAAATTGATCTGACGCAGCGAGAACCAAGAAAACAATGTGTCACAAATTGTCTCCAATTGTGGGTGTGTGTGTGGAGGGGGGGGGGATATATATAACAAATTTTGTGTTTACAAGATCAATTCTCCACACGCACAAAAAGTGCCACTTAGTGTACATACAATGACCCTCACTAATTTTGAATGAATGTATATACTGCAACTCCAAGGAATCAAAGTACTGAAGTTCTTTTTCTTTTTTCTTCTTTTTTTTTGGGGGGGGTGGGGGGCACAGGAAAATTTTAAAGTAGCAACATCTGGGTTTTTTATTTTTTATTTTTTTTATGGCAGGGAAAAAAATACGTGGAATATGTAAGAGATAATGGAGAAAGAGATTTCGCAAGCAGACGAGAAAGTCGGGCACAACATTGAAGTTTTGGGGATGCGCTGAGAGGGTAGAGTCAGTGCTGCGCACCACACCGCTGCTTGCTAACGATGCGTGCTGCACACCTCTCCTCATCCCACCCAGCCCCACCAACCAATGCACACACACACCCTTCCTGACATGCACACTCTCCAGGCCACCTTCGGCAAAGCGCTTGATATGCGTGCGTCCGTCAGCGTAGATAAAATATCATGTTTGTAAATATAGCCTACTTTTTATATCATGACGGAATGTTTGATTTTATTTCTATATTTCAACCTCTCAAAGCTCAAAACTTATAACATCCCTTCCTTATATTGGTTATGTTGTGAAAATTTGATTATGAAGTTTAAGAGCATGATATATTGTTTACTTGGACATTGAAAATATGAAGTTTAAGAACATGATGTATTGTTTACTTGGACTATGAAAATATGATAAAGTTTAAGAGTATGATGTATTGTTTACTTGGACTGTGGAAATATGATGAAGTTTAAGAACATGATGTAATATAGTTTATCTGGCCGCTGAAGTAGTGATGACGAAATATATAAACAAGACATACTTAAACTGACCTATAAAAACACGATATAATGTTGACTGACCTATATGGCAGTGATTACGAAGTGTAAGAACATGACACACTGCTTACTTATTTGGCAGTAATTATGAAGTGTAAGAACATGACACATTGCTTACTTATTTGGCAGTAATTATGAAGTGTAAGAACATGATATACTGCTTACTTATTTGGCAGTAATTATGAAGTTAAGAACATGCAAAATTACTTACTTAGCTTATGTGGTAGTTAGTGATTACGAAGTTTAAGAACACGGCATATTCCTTACTTGTGGTGACTAAGGACACGAGCAACTATGTTTCACTTGTTTGTTTTGTTTTACTGAATCTGTAGCACAGACTGCAAACATAATTTCTTTTTAAAATCTATTAAACAGTTTGGTATTCTCTTATTCCAACTATTTCTTCTATCAGTTTTTAAAAAAATCGGTAGTATTTATGTCTTCTATCAGTTTAAAATATCAGTAGAATTTATGTCTCCTATCAGTTTAAAATATCAGTAGAATTTATTTATTCTATCACTAATCAGTTTAAAATATCGGTAGTATTGATTTATTCTATCAGTTTAAAATATCAGTAGTATTTATTTATTCTATCACTGTAGAGTTCAGAATAACATAATTATTTCTGTAATCTTGTTTTCTTTCAAAATGCATGTAATACAAACAGTGAATTAGCTCAAACAGTGCTGAGTTATAAAAAATTGTACACAAAAATACACAAGCATACATAAAGTGCAGACACAATTCACAGACATAAAAAAAATGCATTATTCCCTATAACATGCTGAGCTGGCTAACATGAAGATGATCGTTTGTGTTAATCTAACAAAAGAATTAATGTCTTAATTAAACTAGCATTCATGATAAATAGTAAGAAAACAGGATAGTACACTTGTTTAATCACACTAATTGTAAGACAATAGGTTAATGCATGATTCAGACCACATTAAATTAAGACAATAGGTCAGTACAATATTTAAATCACACTAGTAATAGTAAAACATTAGATCAGTGCATGATAAAATTAGACTAATAATAGTAATCAAGTAGTAAAACAATAGGTCATTACAATATTTAAATCACACTAGTAATATTAAAACATTAGATCAGTGCATGATAAAATCAGACTAGTAATAGTAAAACAATAGGTCAGTACATGACAAAATGTCAGAGGGGTTGGGGTTATTTATAGGACTACATATTAGATAAATGTGAATACAGACACTGGAAATAACATCGAAAAAAAGCATTCTGCTACAAAATGTACTGATGAAGAAACTATAAAAATAAAATGCTACACTACGAAACTGAATCAGTGTATGTTTTATTTCTTTTAAAGAATTAAACTCATACACACTTCCAATGAATGTTCTGTTGCTGTATGCATAAATGTATATGTAGACAAAAGTGAAAATAACAGCACACTGTTACATCGGTCCTTTATATTCTTAAAACTCTATGATAACGACAATTTTAAAATCAAAGGTTAATACCACAAGATGGAAAATATAACTAGAGGGCGACAAACGACAATAATAAAACAGAAATTAAGAGACGTAAAACATTTTTTTTTATGTGGGGTGGAGAAGAAGGGCAGTACCTATAAACAACGAAATTTTAATATTTTTCCTGTGTGCGGAACTGGCGGTTGTTTGAGCTTGCTATCAAAACGAAAGTTTTAAAACTGCTGTGCGACATTTTCTAATGAGCTGCGCAGCCACGCATCTGAGAGGGAAGTGTAGCCTATTCAAAATAACACAGACATCATGTACATAAACTACAGTTAGCCCAGAGATAAGCATCAACAGTCAGTTCAGAAACATTATCAGTGAGTGAGTGAGAGACCGCTAATCTGCGATACAGGGGAAAGGTTGTTTGGAGGGGGGGGGAGGAGTGGTGGAGACTGCAAAGACAGGTGCAGATCTGGTGCTTCACCAGTTATACGTATGGACAAGCCAGTCCGACATTCTGTCTGTATAATGTGCAGTACACAAACATGTGTACATACAACGCGCAGTTCACAAGAATGTGCATATGTGCGTATAAAACGTACAGTGTACAAATGTGTATAAGTATGTATGTTACATGCAGTAAGTAAAGGTGTGTGTACATAGGTGTAGTGCAGAAAGATGTGCATACGTACGTGTATAACGTGTAGCGCACAGACATGTGTAGACGTAAGTATTCAACGTGTAGCGCACAGACATGTGTAGACGTAAGTATTCAACGTGTAGCGCACAAAATGTGTAGACGTAAGTATTCAACGTTTAGCGCTCAAAATGTGTAGACGTAAGTATTCAACGTGTAGCGCACAAAATGTGTAGACGTAAGTATTCAACGTGTAGCGCACAAAATGTGTAGATGTACGTATTGAACGTGTAGCGCACAAACATGTGTGTACATATATAATGTGTTTAACACAAATTAAGTTCCCATAAAATACTAAAGTACATAGATGAGATTATAACTAAACAACTTACAGTTTCCCCATAAACCTTTGGCAAATACGGGGTCTGATCTTGCTTCAACTCCCACTTTTCAAGAAATAGAAAAGGTGTTAAAAGCAAATTCAAAACTGGCTAGCAGGAGTAATTTCTCATACAGGATCGCGCTGTATGCTGGACCCCAACGCCTGAGTTCACCAGCCCATGACCGAACGGAATCTACGAACCCAAGCTTTTTTTCTTTCTAACCACGTGGTTGCTTTCACACGGAGGCCGGCAGACTGGACGCTGACCCGCCTCCTTCAGCAAAAGTCATTCAACAATGGTAACAACTGAAGCGTGAAGACGCAGAAACTAAGCAGAGAAAAGGACGTGATCAATACATGTAACATAAAGGGGTCGTCTGCTTCCCTGACTAAGCGCTGGCACCAGAACAAAGAACTACAAAGGAGGCGTGGTCAACACACAGATGCTAGCCGTTTCTGCTACTGAAAGCACGCAGTACACAGCACGGCGAGATCCGACAGACAAGCAGACCGAGAGAGAACACATTACCACGACACTTCTTCGGATACTAGGGGTCGGGTACAAACAAGCAATGCGTGCCCGTAAACTACAGTTATTAGTCCCTAGGGATTCAGCAGGGACCACTCGATGAAGGTTTCAGTCCATTAAACGGAAAGTCTCTAATTAAATAGGAGTTTGTCATTTATGACGGCCTATCAATTAGAATCCCTAAAATATGACATAACAATAGTTGTAGTAGTTGTAATATTGTAATCACTTTAGTTATACTATAATTAAGTTACTAGTAAAACCAATATTGTAATAACTTTAGTTATAATATAATCACGTTACTAGTAAAATCAATACTGTAATCACTTATATACTATTATTAAGTTACTAGTAAAATCAATATTGTAATCACTTATATACTATTATTAAGCTACTAGTAAAATCAATATTGTAATCACTTATATACTATTATTAAGTTACTAGTAAAATCAATATTGTAATCACTATACTTCAATTAAAATACCAAAGAGTAATGGAGCTTTCAAACAACTATAATATTAGTTGAGAGAACCCTTTTCATTGCAAGACTTTTCAATTAGAAATATTATAAAGTAATCAAGTTTAAAAATGACAAAAGCTTTTCCAGCTCATTACATAGTCAGAGAGTTGATGTGAACACACTGTCCAGCATATGCTAACAGTAAGTGTTAGTACAGAAGTGTCCAGTCTTGCCGATAGTAGTTCATGTACTGAAGATATGTATATGCTGTCTTGCACACATGCCAACAAATAAACATTACCCAACATATAATAACAGTGGTATATGACAGATGCATTGGTGTGCACACATTGTCTACCTCATGATAACAAGTGTGTTTGGTGTGAACACATTATCTACCTAATGATAACATCTTTTTGGTGTGAAATAAGTATAATTAACTTTTATTATGCATTTATAAGCCTCACTTCCTAGAAAACATTTTAACAATTATTAATATCTGATATCTGACCTGAAACAGTTCATCAGCCTGAGGTATATCTGTCAGTTTTTGTATTCAGCATGTAAATATTAAAATTCACAGATGCCCTAAATAAAACTAAAAAGTGTTCTTTGATAGTCACATCCAAATTATACTACTAATAATAATTACCTGACTGCTCTTGTCCATAACATTCACAGTAATTTGTTTTTCATAACAAATGACAGTAAAATCTACAAAGCTCAGTTTGGTTTATGTCAGCAGAGAATTCATTTGCCAGGCTGGCAGTTCTCACAGCTGTTGTACTTCGATTAGCATACATAGATACTGCCATAAATACACCCAGGTCAAAGATCTGAAAAATTTAAAGCCTCCATACACTGTGCATATACATATCAACATATAGATTTTGTCAAACTGTTGAAAAGTAAGTATACATGTACAATTTTTTTTTTAAAGAAATAAATAAAATATATTGATAACCCTTACACTTACAGCATTTACAATTCATATAATTCTCTTCTTTTTTATTAAAGTCCAAGATTTGGGAGTTAAACATCCAGTTATATATAGATATACTGCAAATCTTTGCTAGTTTCACAGAATGGGTGCAAACATCAAGGAATTGAATTCCCCCATTTTGTCTTCTAAAATATAGGTCATCCTCTGGATGAGTGTCCCACATAGTCCATTTGAAATGTGCTGTCTTAAAAATAAAGCATTAAAATATTTTTTGTATAATATTCAGAATTAATGTGAGAGATACAAAAGATATTTGTGTTTAGACATTCTCTAGTTTTGAACTGGAAATGGCATCTCTTCTTGTGCATGCTTATGTTTGCTATTTTCTTTAATTTTTATTGTAGTAAATCAAGGTTTTCTGTGAAGTGTTAATTCATTAGGGTAACATTTATCTTGAAAGGATCAATGTTTGGAAGAAATAAGAGTTTAAAAAGGAACAGACTTTGTTTCCACATAAATCAGATTCAAAACTGTTATTTTATTACCAAATATCTACATGTCATACATAATTCTTAAATGACAGGTGCTATCTATGCAATCACAATATTCATACTTTAAAGTTTTTCAAATTTATTCATTATATATTCAAAAATATTCAGCTTTAAGAAAACTAATTTGCCTTTGTTTCTGTTTAGCATGTGGTAAAGTTGATCATAAATTTATAAATATAAAATAATGGCGATAATATCACAAACTACTGTTTACACTGTGAAAAGGCAACTCTTAATCTTATTCTTATTTCACTTTGACTTGCTGTGATGAGTTCTATCAAGATCCACATTGTTACAAAAGTAATGGCAATAAAATGTTCAGAATCAATGACATTTAAAAACAGCTAAGAATTAAGATTTGTGATAATATCTATAAATTTTGAATAAATTGATTAATATCATAAATAACTTATATATTTATGTACATACCCATAGAGTTTCTATTGTATTAAAAATTAAAATAGCTTGTGTGTATTGTAGGAAAACCTGGAAATACATTTAAGAATTTAAACATCCAGATTAGATTTATTATGCTTTTTTAAAAAAACTATATTTAAATAGATACATTGTTTATTACTTGATATTATGTTCACACCATAATAAGTTGATAACTGATTATATTTTATGTTTAGGTGAGAAAAATAGAACTTCTTGTAAGATGGTTGATATTTTTTGTCAATGGGAATCAAATTTTGTGTTCATGTTACTTAAAAATATTTTTGTCTAGTAAAACACATCTTAAGCTAATTTCTTCATTACAACAGAAACATGTTTTTTTTACATATTTCGAACACCTATTCAACATTCAATATTTTTTTATAATTTTTATCTTTTTTCTTCCTCTTTTTAAAAAATAATTTTATGTGAGCATTAAGCCCTACTGTAGAGTTTAACATGTAATATTTTTTTTTGCACTTAATGTCACAAATTGATACACTTGTTCAAAGAATGGCCTCTATACAATATATCTACTGCAGGTGGTGAGAGTGAAGGCTTTCAGTGAATTTTGTGGGTAGAATTTCTGGATTCACTTCTCAGTAGGCTGTTCTTTCCAATTTTCAACTGCTAAGAGTAAGAGACCTTTATTGTGTGCACCTGGAGCACACAGAATACAATTTATCAACTCATCCAGTGACAAGTAAACCCACCACCTTCAGTAGGGAGCAGTTAATCACCAATGAATTTTTCACCCCCAGCAGGGATCAAACCCAAGTTGTGTAAGAGGCAAAATGCCCCTACTTTCTGTGCTACTGTCTGATCTTATGTAGCATAAAGGGATTTAGAAAACAGTAGACTGTTTGGTGAATATTCTGATATCATTTGTACAGGACTTAGGTGTTTAATAGTAGACTACATACTATTTGATGAATAATCTGATACCATATATAAGGTTATCTGATGTGATACTGATTTGTCACAGCAACACAGTTCAGTTATGACTTTAAAAAAAATGATATAGCTCACTCTCTTGTCAAGTGTACCATGAAGGGTGGGTCCATTTTAAATGTGTTTTCTTAAAAATAAAGCACTGAAATATCATGTGTTTATATTTTATATATTCACAAAATTCAGAACTGATGTGAGATATATTATAAAACAGTTGTGTCAATATGTTTATTTTGTAATAATTTGTAATACAAGTTCATTTTGAACTGAAAAATGACACTTCTTTTTGTGACATGCACACATATAGCCATTTTCTTTAACTTTCAATATTATAAATAATGCAACAAACTTACACTATCAAGGTGTTCTTTAAGTGACAATACATTAAAGCAACATTCTATATTCATTTTATCTGCAGTCAATTTTGTTAAGAAATATTATTTTAAATAACATATATTTTTTTGTCACAGTTTCCACATAAATTGGATCCAAAACTTTTATTCTTTTACTGAACATTGATAATGTCAAACATAAACCACATGTGTTGTTTAAATAATCCATGTACAAAGTATTTGTATGCTAATGTTTTTCAAATTTATTTGTTATAGTCAGAAATATTCAGCTTCAGGAAAACTAATTTGAAATCATTTCCTTTTTAACACATGACAATAAAATTAATAAATTTGTAACTATAAAATATTGACAATAATTCCGCAAACTACTTCTTACATTTTTCAAAGGCAACATATTCTGGAAAGATAACTTTCATTCATTCTATCTTGGTGTGATGAGTTTAAATACCAAATAAGAAAAATAACTATTAATATGTCTAACTACTATAACATCAATATTTTAATTTTTTTTTTTTTAATGTGAGCATTAGGAACTGTTATAGACTTTAAATGTAAAATAATTATGATAGATTTCATCCATTTTATTTTTTGTACTTCGTATTATAAAATGCTAGAGAATGGGCCATATATCTAATCAATATCATAGGCAGTCTGAAAGATAGTTTCACTGTATGCATGCTGGCATATAATGATATATAAATGTACTGTGCAGATAAATAAATGTGGATTTATAATGAATTAAAATATTTTGTAATTATTAACTATTTTTAAAGAACATGCCTATTAAGTAAAAATGGTGGAGTAATAACTTGTAATTTGTATTACTTTAATTTATAAGAGTCATAATTTTAATGCACATTTAAAACTATTAAAGTTAAACCTATGCCTAAATTAAAACAAATAAGAAAAAGTTACAAATTATCAAAGTATTATAATAATACTAACTGTATTCACACAAATATATTTTTCTCTAATGCTAAGTATTTAAGATCTAAAAGAATACCAATATATTCCACATACCAAGAAATGAAATATATCCTTTAATAAAAAAATAATTTTGTAACATTGTACAAAACTAAAAGGGTAAGTGTAATAGTATTAGAAGCACAATGTTGTAACTAAATTTGTTAAATCTTCCAAACACCAAAACTGTTTAAATGATTGTGGTCAAAGATATTCTACAAAATCTATTTGAAACCAAGTTGCATTGATATGCCATTGTTTTGTATAGTGAGAAAACGTGAGCTAAAAGTAGGATTGACTGACAATAGAATTACTTAATGTAATAAAGTAATTAAGTTACCTAGTGTGATAAAGGACAAACCACTCTGGATTAGTGACCATTTACCAAACCAGGACTTTATAAAAATTAAAAATATAAATGACAAAGTATTAACTGTATCACCTGTTAGTACTGTGAGAATTTACATCTTTGCTGGCCAATAGTGGTAAAATTTATTCCCTTTATTTTGTTTAGAAACAAAAATAATAAACTACCCCAGCCTCAACACTATATAATGGTTGTAGCTTCCTTAAAATGGAAGTTTAGAAAATCAATTAAATGAATAGAAATAATGTAGCAATAACGAGCATTTATTAATAATGTTATTTTTATATTTTTTTAAATATCTCTCTCACTCTCTCACTCTGAACTTGAATTTTATTACTACAAATTTATTTCAGGTTTATACTATAGATTAAATTAAGAATCCAATCTTAACTTAAATGATAATGATACTGCTAATAAATAAATGATCCATTGCATCTGAGGGTGAAGATATTTTTTAACTGTGCTGTACAACAAAAAGACAAAAAAAAACTCTAAACACTAAGCATGTGTGTGTGCACATGGCGACCCCTAGTGCACACCAAGGACCAGGTTTAGAAAACTTTATTATTCATACAGTGACCAACAAGGTGCAACCAGCCAACCACCATTCCGTGCAGTCAGAGTACACCCCCACCCCGTCATATATGCCAAGTTACGCCCCATAGCTCACTCTACCACATCCCCCCACCTTTAAATTCTTAACAAATTTTAAAATAAAAAATTAAATTAACTTTTATTTAAAGTCGCCTGTCAATGTTCCAGCATATTTGGCTCTGCACCTGGTACAGGAACTACTGAAGATAATGGAGATGGCCTTGAATGTATCAGAAGAGACTCAGTTGTCTGTTGTTCCTTACTGGCCATGTTTTGTTCAACCAGCAGCCACTTCAATGATGAATCTCCATCCCCAGTTGTCAGCTCCTTCAATTCACACAGTTGAGGAACTACATGATAAACATGTCTTTTTAACATTCGCCCATCAAGAATTTGAATAATGCATAATAAGGGTCCTGTCACCTGCTTGACAATGCCTGGCAGCCACTTAGATCCCAATGAGAAGTTTTTTACGTACACCAAGTCACCTGGAATGTATCCTCTAATCGCTGAATGATCATGATTCAGCTTCTGCTGTAGATGTTTCTGTTCAATTTACCGTTCCATGCTTGACTGAACCAAGTCCAGGCGAGTTCTCACCTTCCTGTTAAAAAGCAGCTCTGAAGGTGAAAGACCACTTGTGGTCTGAAGAGTGACCCAATAGTTAGACAAAAAGCAGTCTAGCATGTTTCAATTGTGCCAGTTGACATCTTTTTTAAACCTTGCTTTAATGTTTGCACGGCTCGTTCTGCTAGTCCATTAGTTGAAGGGTGATATGGTGCTATCTTGATGTGCTTAATGCCATTCTGCTGTATAAACTCAACTCCAACTGGTAAAGCAGCTTCCATTGTCTGATACCAGTATTTCTGGTAATCCATGGGTCTCAAATGACTGTCACAGTTTCTCGATGGTAGTCAGTGAGGTGCAAGAGTTCACTGGGTATGCATCAATCCACTTGGAAAGGACCTACAAATTACAATAGTCCACATGAAGCTGACTCCATTGTCGATTTAGCCATTCCCAAGGGTGTTGGGGTGTTGGAGTGGGCATGTTCCTATGAGTGTGGCATATGTGACACCTTTGCACCCTGGTCTCAATTTCCCGGTCCATACCCGAACATCAGACA
This sequence comes from Sinotaia quadrata, assembly GCA_028829895.1. Classification (NCBI taxonomy): domain Eukaryota; kingdom Metazoa; phylum Mollusca; class Gastropoda; order Architaenioglossa; family Viviparidae; genus Sinotaia; species Sinotaia quadrata. The sequence goes on from CM054182.1 coordinate 97,649,705, forward strand.
TAAACATGCCAACCCTTTCATCTGGCTCATGCCCGGATGTGCTTCAAACAGGTCCTTGAGCAACCACTCATGACCCTTTGGTGGGACTACGACCCATTGTGCCCAAAAGAATAAACCATTTAGGACACTCTGTTTATCTTGAAAAATATGGCTGAAAATGTTTATCTCTGCTGTGTTCTGGTCACCCCTTCAACACAAAATCTTTCAACCTGGACAGTGCCAGGTCCATATTTGAACAGTGACAAATCTATTTTGCTCTTCCATCAGTAGTACTGTCTCCACTTCCGTTTTACTGTCTCCCCTTCCTCTGGTTGTTCGCTCACTGTCACTTCACATGCAGCCTACTCAGACCACACATTGCTGTGGTTTTTCCCATTTTTGAATATGAAGGTATACTCATATACTACCAACATTATTGCCCATTTTAGAATGCGAGCTGCTGTCATACTTGGTTTCGTTTGTTTTCCTTAAACAGTCCCAAAAGAGGTTTATGGTCTGTATGAATTTCAAACTTATGCCCATACAGGTACTGGTAAAACTTTTTAACCCCGAAAATGATGGCTAGGCTTCTTTTTCCACCTGACTGTTGTTCTGTTCTGCACTAGTCAGAGTCGTAGATGCAAAGGCTAGAGGCCTCTCGCTACTGTCATCCATCCTTTGGGCAATGAATGCCATGAGTCCATAACTAGAGGCATCACATGGCAGAATAATGTCCTTTGATGAATCAAAGTGAACTAGGAGTGTAGGAGATTGCAGCAAAATTTTTGACAAATCCAGGACTCCTCCTGTTGATCACCCCATATCCATTGTGATCTTTTTTTCAACGAGTTGTAGAGGAGCTAACACTGTAGACAAATTTGGCAGAAAACGTGAGTAGTACTAGTAGTTTACCATACCCAGGTAAGCCTGAAGCTGCTCCACAGTTGTTGGTTGCGGCATGTGTCAAATGACCTCTACCTTCTCCAAGGCCTGATGCCTGTTGGATCAATCTTCAGACCAAGACAGACCACCTCTGTAGCCAGGAAAACACATTTGTTCTTTTTTAACCTAGCTCTAGCCTCTTTTAGTTTTGCCAACACTGTATGTAGCATCTTGAGATGTTCATCATGTTTCCCCTGACATGAGGATGTCATCACTGCATCATACACACTTGTCAATCCTGCACAACAGATTTTCCATTGTTCTCTAGAAAATACCCAGTGCTGATGACACTCCATATGGCAACCGATTATAGCAGTAAAGTCCCTTGTGTGTGTTGATAGTCTTTGGATGCCTGTCATTTTAAGCCCTGTTTTGAGAAACATTTTCCTCCACCCAGCTGTGCAAGCAGATCATCTGTTTTTGGAATAGGATAATTGTCCAGTTTTGAGATGGCATTCACAGTTACCTTGTAGTCCCTACAAATCCAGATACTCTTGTCTGGTTTTACCACTGTGAGAGTGAGTGCCGCTAACATTCCCTCTAATATTTTTCCTGTGTGCGCGGAACTTTTTTCTGTGTGCACAGAACTGGCGGTTGCTTGCACTTGCTACAAAAACTTGTGCACGGAATTTTGAAACTGCTGCACAGCATTTTCTAATGATTTGCGCGGCTGTGCACCTTAGAGGGAACATTGGGTGCTGCCCACTCGAAAACTGCACATTTTCAATAACGCCTTTGGCTTTGGCTCATATTTTCTCATAAAGTATATGGAACAGGGAAGGTTTGAAATATCGAGGCTGAGCTGAAGGATCTATGAAAATGCTACCTTTTTAAATGTGCCATTTTTATCTTTAAAAACAACAACATTGTCGGCTAAGATCTGATCTAGGTCAGTGTTACCAGTTTTACCTGTATCACTCTGGTTGGCCCGAACTGAAAATATGTCTGACCAATCCAATTGTCTTAAGTAATATTGTTAAAGAAAAACTGTTCACTCCAAGAGCGTCTAAGAAAGGGCTGGAGAAAATTCAGAAGAGCATTCAGAGATGATTATTAAGAGAGCATTAAACTTGAAGACTTAATATATATTTATCTTATTTTATTTTGTATATCTCTATATGTATTTGTTGTAAATGTCACTACATGTTATTTGTATTTGATCAATGTTGAATTGCTGTGAAATTATATTGTTAATTATATTGTTGGTAAATTCTATTTCTTTGTTTATCAACAACCTCGACCTCATGTTTTAACTGGTTTAATGCCAGGTGTTTATTTACAATACTCAGGATTTCTCTGGAAAGGGTACAGGAAGTTACTCTTTCAATCCATTGCCTGCAAATTGAGGGTGTGTATTTATCACCAATGTGGATAAATAATAATATTCTCATTGATAAAGAGACCCTCTCATCATTTAACAAAACTGTCACAATATCAAGACACCAGTGTACCTCTTTCATTAACTAAAGTATGAGAATGATAGATCTTACACTGACTGTAAAATGTAAGAATGAGAGATATTACATTAACTCTAAAGCATTATAATTAAAGTAAAACAACAAAAGATCTTACAACTAACTGCAAAAGTAAAAGAAAAATCTCACTTTTATTATATCTAAATTAAACATGAACACTGTACAAGAAAAACAGAACTCACACTTACTATATACGAAAGATCTCATATTTACTGTATAAAAAATAAAGATCTATATTGAATATATTTATAAGAAAGAAATATCTCATACTGAATGTACAAGAAACAAAGATCTCACACTGAATGTACAAGAAATAAAGATCTCACACAATAAAAAAGAATGACTTCACAATTACTGTATAACTATAAGAAAGAAAATTTTACACTTACTGTATAAGCTTCTGAAATGACTCTTCAAACAAAGCATGATTTACTTTCTCAAAATCCAAATTCTGCTGCTCTTCAGGAAAGACAGAAGAACCAAAATTAGTTTTCATATCACTCCAATCTGTTTTGAGAATTCCGGATAAAGAATTTGAGGAGGAATTCTTCTCTTCCATCCCATCCTGGTCTTCAGACATGCCTGGAAAGGGTGCTGGTGGTGGTGGTGCAAATGAAGAAGAACCAGATCCTTTAGGAGGAGTATCAGGAAGTGTGGGTGGCCCTGGAGCCATCCTTCTTGGCACTGGGGTAGGTTTGCTGGATGGCAATGCAGGTTTGACAAAATTTGGCCTCTCATCTGGCAAGACATGTTTGTCTGAACGCATTCGAAAGTAGGCAACATTTTCATATGGTGGCGGTGGTGGAATATCCAAAGACATTTCTAATGTACTGTGTTCATCTTCCAATTCTTTCTTATGACTGAGCTTCTGAGATATTGATTCTAATGATGCAGAGCCTGTAAACTCTGGCTTTGATGAGACTGATGCTACATGGCTTTCAGAGTGTGGTGACTCGTGACTTTCACTACTTATATCTGCTAATGCTGTTTGGAGTTTCTCAGACATATCTTGGGTATTCTGCTGACCTGTAGGCACAACAGTAACAACTTCCATTGTGGACTGATTAGAACCACTGTACAGACCGGAATGTTTCTGAGACCTTATTCTACCACTATTCTCCTCTAAAGAAAACCTCTTGGTTTTATCATCCCTGTGACGATGACTATCCCAGGATCGGCGTTTGATTTGCTGGGTATCATCATTATTATTGTCCCCTGGAGTATATAATATTGAGAGATAATTGTCTGCCCTTTCTAAAGCTGCCTCTATCTCCTCTTTGCTAAGGCGTTTGTTACTGTCTATAGAAGATTCTGGCTTCATTGGTCGTAATGTAACTGATATACCCTCCACATCACTCTCATCTTTGGCTGTTGAACTGGAATGTATTGATGAAAGACTATCAGGAGGTTGCCTACTCCTCCAACTGGAATGATCAGACTTGGCTTGGGGTTCACTCCCTATTTCATTCTGACGATTCAATGCTCCTGTTACTCTATTTCGAACAGTCTGCAACTCATCAGGAACTCTTTCACGTTTGTCTACCCCCTGTACTGTCTTAATCAAGTCCAGGTTCTTAATGAACTTGCCAGTTCGGTCCCCTGGCATGTTGTCTCCTAGGAGGTCAGGCTGAGTCTCATGGCGATGAGTATGGAGGCGAAGTGTGACAGAGGTGGCAGGAACAGAAGAGCCATGAGTGACTGGCCGCGATGCAAGATAACCAGTACTAGCAGTCTTGGTGGGCACTTCAACTTGATCATGCACAGTGTCATGTCTGCTTTTATGTTCCCCTGTTTTGTCCTTTCTGTGCCTGTCCCAGTAAGACATGCCCAAAGATTCCTCTGAAAGCTTTGAAACATCATCATGGCTTGAGACTTTCCGAGCAGGGTGGGTGGTAGGTGGTGGAGACCTAGGGGATAAAACTGGGGGTGGGGAAGAAGGGGTATGAGCAGGAGAAGTCTTTCGCCTCATGACCTTTTCTCTTTCCTGAGCCAAGCGTGTCTCTTCTTCCATCTTGGCAAAAAGCATGCGTGTGTAGTTAAACCGCTGTACATGGCTAGTAGCTTCCAGAAAAGAAGGTTCTGCCTGAATGGGAAGTAAATCTGGAGCTGAAGAAGAAACAGATGGTATAGTCCGAGACAAGGAAGCAGATAAAAGCAACTCCCTCGACCCTGATAATGCAGCATCTCCCATCCTTTTGCGTTTAGACTCTGGAGATTTATCAGAGTCTACAGCAGAAACAGGACTGGTGGAAGATGGCGATATTGATAATGGACGCACAAGCGATTCACCACTACCACCACCACTGTTGTGCCCTACTATTGTGGCACTGCCTACTGATGATGTCCCTCCCCCAGCCTGAAACATCTCTTTGATTCTGCTTACTTTAGATCCCAATCTCAAGCGACTGTGTTGTTCAGGATCATCAAACTTTGTTTTAAGGTTCTGAACGATTGACTCCTTATTTCCTTGGGGATGGTTTTCAATCTCATCACTGCGTTTAGTACTTCCACTGCGGTGTCGACTTGCCAGAACAACCTCTTCTCGAAAAAATGGTTGTGACATTTTTGTTTGTGTGGAGTATGATATGCAAAACTTATTGTAAATAATGTGTTTACTATTCTGTGACAAAGCAAACTAACAGTACTACTTTCATATTTCACTTATGGCAACTATGAAACCCAAGTCCTTTGCAGTGATTTTCAACCAGAAAAATGACAAAGATTATCAGATGACTCAATCTGATGCTTTAAATTTAGGTTAGAAGAAATTTGTAACTTCAACAGTGCTTTAAACATGATCTCACAAAGAAATGCATAGGAAGTCAATTAATGATATGTAGATATGTCAGTTGTGGGGACAGGTTTGAGTGACTTAACTGCTGAAACCTCAAAAGTTACAACAGGAAGTGATGAGCATATCTGGTATTGATTGTATAATTGTAGGTGAACTTATCTGGTACTGTATAATTCTTGATGAATAGGGATTATGCTCAAGATGAATGTGCCTGGAAAAATAGGTTAATGATGAAAACAGTGGCAAAGGTGTGTTAGCACGGATGTTAGATCATGCTGTCACATTGTGCTGATTTGTATCTCTTTCCAATCATCCTGAACATTTACACAAAATTCTGGTCCTTTAGCACAGCCAATTCAGCATTTAAAAGAGCCACCAGGGTCTCTGATTCCTTGGCTAGCCCTTCTGTGTCTTTCATCCTCATCTTCCGAAGTCATCTTGTTTCATCTGCAACAAACAGTCAATGCTGAATATTGGTTGAGTTGTGCTAAAATGATGTTGAATTATTTTTAAAATGAAAACTTTCATGTGGTTCATTTAGTTCATCCATCACTCCATCTATCAATCCAATCAACTAATGATTTGATGGCATTAAAATGTACTCAAAAACTGTAACAATAGCAATAATTAGATTTCTGCTTTCTCAAATAATTCATTGTCAACCAATAATGACTGAAAAATCAGTATTTTCAACTACAATATAAATTCCTCAAGCATGTTTTTATCTTGTTTGTTTCTTAGATATTTTCCATTGTTAATTATATCATGTTTTTGTAATTAGTGCTTCTAAAACCAGAAAGTAAAATTAACATTCTACACTTCTTCACATTCTTTCTGTTTTTAAAAAAATAGTAACAATAAACAGCAAATGTTGTTTACAACTGTAGTAAACACCACAACCTGGCAGCTCAACACATAGGTCACATAAGCTTTTTGTTGTTTATTTGTATTAGTGGTGGGGGGGGGTAGGAGAGGGTGGAATTAGAAAAACCTATTTATTGATGAAGAAGCAACAAAAGAATTAAATAAATAAAACTCAGCAACATTACTGATAAGTGAGCCAGGAGATTATGTGACAAAAGTGAATCTAGTCATGAAATAAGATGACATGGAAGCAGCCTCTTATTCTTCAGGAATATTTTGTTTGTGTTTAACATTAACACTTTTCACAATCATGCCTGCGAGAAACTGTCCTTAATTTAATGGCTTTTGAAAAGTGTGTCTGCTAGAAAGTTTAGAAAAAATAGAAGATGTTTTTTAATATAAAGACTTCAAAGACACATCTGCTAGAATTAATGCACCTTCAACTAGTACATACTGTGCTTATAACTCCTGAATGACTTTTAAAAGGCATATTTACTAGAACCAAAACAAGCTGCACTTAATGTTATGGCTTTTGACGTGTGCTAAAAACTACATAGTAGTAGAAAAGTATGCCTGCTAAAATCTACATGAGCTAGTTTTTAGCAGATGTACTTTTCAGCTTGTGTAGCTTTTAGCAATGTGAGAAATAAGATGTGTTTAATATAAGGAAACTGGGGCATTAGGCACCACAAACACAGGGGTCCTTTCTAAATCCTTCTATATCATTACTGAGATTCACTTGGAGCAATGGGCATCTAGTTTAAGTAATTCTAAACCATTCACACTTCTTATAACAACCTTTTGGCTTGAGCTAACTAATAGTTTGAATTGTAGCTTGTGTTAAGCATAGAAAGTACCTTCATGTTTCACCCAGTGTAGCAGCCATATTGAAAGTCATTTTCAAACTTTAGCAGTCAACAAGTACTCCTTCAAAAAAACTTTGATCTGCATTGCTTCTAGAGAGACTACAAGCTGCATTTGCTCATATTTACTCCAGGACTGATTAGGATAAGCAGAGCATTTTTTTTTATTTAACAAATATATAAATAATTTTCTTTTGTTTTAAGAGGGGGTGCTCTCATGAGCATATCTGCAGTTTTGGTTTCAAAGCTTTGGGGTGCAATCATTATTTAATTTATTGTATTTTTAAATACTTTAAAAGCTTTTATTCTTTATGCCTTACAATTTAATGTCATTACATTCTACAGATTATTAAGTTGAAAAGTGAGTTTATAATGGGAAAACATAGTTACACATCATAATTTGTTAGAGGTGCTAAATGCCCCGATCACTGTGCTTTCTTCCTTGAAAAAATAAATGAAAAATGTTTATGGTTATTTTAAGAATGTGAAAAAAAGAAAAAGACTTTAGTCTTTAATTTAAAAGCTGTTACCGTTAGAAATTTAGTAGTGACATAAACATGAACCCTAAGGATGTTTTTGGTCTTTTTTCTCCCAACAGCAGGAGTGGTGCTTAATGCCCCATAATATTTTGTTTGCACAATGGTTCAAACCATAACCATCTACTTCTGCATTGGTGTCATCTGACTTGCCAACACAATCTGCATCAGGAAGCATCTCTTCATCAACATCATTACCATCATGTGCACAGTCATCACTGAAAGACTTTTTTGAAACAACTTCAACTCCGCTTTCGGAGCGAGAGGTCATTCTGCCCGGATTGAGAGGTTTTGCTATGGTCAAAGCTTAACTGAAGCTGAGAGCATTAGCAGGCTAAGAGAGAGGCAGAATGCCATTAGACAAGGTCAAGGGGAAGAGGAAAAGGACAAGGAAGACCAAAAGGAAAAAATCACACAAGGAGCATCTTGTAACATGCTCTGCAACCCTATTCAGGACAGCTCAGCCTTGGATGAGAGTGAGGAATGTAGACAATATGGCCAGCCAGGAGGATCCAACTGGGTGTAGTGTGACATGTGATTGCTGGTTTCACATAAGATGCACAGACATCACAGTACCAACAGAAGAGCTGCAAGATGCAGAATGGCCATGTGATTTTTGTTCACAATAGGCTTAGTGCCTAATGCCCCAAGAATGTGGTACCAAATGCCTCAGATGATCCAAATAATGGATTTTCACATGTGTTTCACAATTATATCAATAAATCATTTAATAATGTAATTCTAAAGCAATGTGTTGTAATGTTTTGATACTTTCATCTATTTTACATATTCTGTTATCTCATTTTGTCATAAAACGTTATATTTCTGCTTGAAATAACAAAAATACCAGTTATAAAGTATGGTGCCTATTGCCCTGTTTTCCTAAAGATTTTTGAAAAGTTATGTCTGTTAGAAACATATGGGCTGTATTTAAATACATTGACTTTTGAAAAGTATGTAGGAAATAATACACACTGTGCTTAATATAACAAGTTTTGAAAAAGTAGTTCTGCTAGAAACAATACAAGCTACTATTTATCACAAACTGTAAACATTAAGTAAGTTCATCATGCATCTGGAATTCATTAAAAATTAAAATAGATCTTGCAAACAACTGGATGGAATCTAACATGGTGCAAGGGTTATAATCAAGTTGGACCCCAAATGAAAAAATGGCAATTACAAAATTCAATTAAAGCCATAGAATCAGCTTTAATTTACTCTACTTCAATGAAACAATTACTGAATTAAGAGCTGTAGTGACTGAAGCTTGCCACTGTACAGCTATTGAAAACAAAAATAAATATAAAAGTCCATTAAATTTTACCTTCAGCTTAAATCTACTCTATCTCATTTAATCAATTAATTATTCCTCTTGAACAAAAAGTAACCCAAATGCTACTCATCCTTATCAGATACATTTTTTTCAAATTAAAGAAACATTATAACTGATGATTATAGTTATTTAATTGTAATTATTATTTACCTGATAAATATTATGTTACCTTTGGAAGAAAATCAAACAAGCATACATATTTCCATGGAAAATGAAAAAAATCTCAATGATAAATTCATAATACAAAACATTCCAGTAAAAATAAATTCTTCTAAGAGAACCTTTCAAAATATAAACAATGAGGGAGTGCTTTTGCCAAATGTGTTCTTCTTATCTCACTACCAACATGTCTTACACACTAAAGAAAGATACTCAAGCAATACTGCTTAATTTTAATACATGTATTAAATCAAGGTAATAAAATATCTGAACCCACCTTCACCTCAAACAAACAAAAAGTAAGCACCACTAAAGTACAAATTATACATTTCCAGTTCCATGGGAAAACACAAGCAGTTTCCAGATGCTCTATGCTCAGATCAGCTGTGTACAATAGGCACTTAAAACAGCAATAATGCTTATATAGAAACAAACAGTATACTACTTTTTTTTACTAGTAACATGACTGTCAAGCACACTTGTTGACATCCTCACACAGTGCAAAATGTCAGTTTTGTAACAAGCTGGAGGTTTGAAAGAAACAGCCAGCATGTGCACAGCAATTACATGTTCATAAAAAAAAAAAGCATAGTGGCTGTGTGCACACAGGGGCACTCACCACTGTCAGGCTGTGAAATACAGTAATACCTCACCTCACCAATAAAGAACTTCATTCTGCCACTAAGACTGTGTATTTCTGATTGGAATATACTTTGTATGTACATATATAGTTTCAACATAAACTGTGCTTCGTGTATTTAGAGATGATATTAATTAAAGTCTTTACAATCTGTTTTGTGGTCTGGTTTAGTTTGTAAATTCATACATAGTTTATTCAAAGTACTCATATAAAACAATAGCATACATTATACAATTTTCAAATTGTGTATAACAGTTACATTATACACTGTAATAAATAGTAACACTAACAGATAAACAGTAACAATCAAAATCTTGGATCAAGTACTAACAATAAAGGGAAGTTAAATCTTTTTTTTAATTTAAAAACATTAAACGTTCAAACAGAATGCAGCCAGAATTTTCAATAATGATGGTAATAAACTGGAGGAAGTATTCCTGTTGTGGGAGAGGAGTAAAATGCATGTTATAATAGTGTTTTGTTTGTTGTTCATTATTTTTTTGGTGTGTGCCTGTTAATGTTTAGTTTTGAAAATTCTCAAAAGTGTTTATGTCAAGATCAAGTTCAGTAATAGACCACCATAATCATCAGCACTACCTATATCATCATCCTTGTAGCATTAGCAGTACTAGTAGACACTTGTCAAATAAGTTGGAGTGACATATAATGGCAAGTTGTATTATTTTGAGATGTAGCTATAATGTTAGATACAAATCAACCAATCAAAATAGTACTTATTAACAAATTTACTGAGAAGAAAAATAAGAAATGAAACAGGAATTAAACCTCAAAGATAAATGGAAGATTTTCATGAAAAAAATGGACTGAAAATATTTTCTATGTATTTTTATTATTAACCTTAGTAAATGTGTGTATGTGTATACCTGCCTTTCATCAGGCAAGATAGCAAATGCCTATGTCAAATCATTTTGATTACTTTGAGAACTTCTTATAAATTTATCACAACGATGAATTCAAAAATTTATCTAAGCAATACATTTACATTATACATATAAATTATATTTAACAAGTATGGTTCCATTATATAGTTAAGACAAAACTATTATTTTTTTCTTTTAGAATTACAAATTATAAGTATTTCAGTCAACTCCGTGCCAAGTACAGAGATCCAATTAAAAAGTTTTTTGGTGTGGAGTTTCTATAAAAAAACAATTTTAAATTAAATATAACATTCTTTATATATCCATATATTCCCTAATGAGTGAACTATACTGATATTTGTTATACACTGTGCATATATTTTTTTAAATCAATATTTTTATATTTGGGACACTCATAGACAAGTCAAATTATTTTAATGAAAGAGGAGGGAGAATTTTTTTTTTAGTGCTTTATGGTCAGGCGCCACTGTCTCCCGCTGCGGGGGGGGGGGGGGGGGGCCATCTCTCTGTCCTTACCCCCAAACAAAAAAAAATGATTTAAAAAAAAAAATAATATTTAAAAAAAAAAAAAATGCTCAAATGTGAAAAGTAGAGTGAATCACTCCTAGCAGTTTCTTCTCCGGAGTAGAAGCGGGGTGTGCCCCTCTCCCTCTGTTGCTTGTGCCCGCTACTCGCAGACAGCTATGACACACACTTGGACAACTGGTCGGAGTTCCACACGTCTGTAAGTCAGTGACAATACTAGGTCATGGAAGAGGCGACTAAAGAAGCAAGAGAGGAAACTCCGCAATGACTGAACAGACCCGTTTGACAAGACTAAGCAAGCGCTAATTTCAAATCGTAGTTTTAACTCATGTCGATAGTTTTTGCGTGTATATATATAAATGTATTATAAATCATCAGTAATCCGTCTTGTATCCAAGACTCGTTTGAAGATGACAAAAAGGTAAGCTATGCTGACGTTCACTCTCATGTCTTTTACGAGTACATTGACCTTTGCCGTCCCCACTTAAAACTCAAGGTCAAATTATTCAAATTGAAATTTATCAAATATATATGTAAATGGGTAATATCTCACTCACAAACTGTTTTTTTACCTGTTAGTGCTCGTTTTTTTTTTATGCCAACATTAAATCCAATACGTGCATTTATAAAATGGGTTAACACTATAATTCCTGTACTAGAAAAAGGTTCAGGTAACAATGAAATTCCTGTACTAAAAGGGGTTCAGTTAACAATTATACTAATCCCTGTACTAAAAAGGGTCAGTTAACAATGAAACTCTACAAAAGATCAGTTAGCAATCATACTAATCCCTGTACTAAAAAGGATCAGTTAACAATGAAACTCAGTTAGCAATCAGACAAGCTCTTGTAATGCAAAAGATCGATTAACAATCAGATTCAGAGTAGATCTTATACTTAAAAAGATCGTTTAACAATCAGACTAGCTCTTGTACTTAAAAAGATCGATTAACTATTAAACTCCTGAACTTTCAATAATAGTTTCAGTTATGAAAGGGCGGGCTATTGTACTTTTAAAATATCGGTTAAGAATTCAAACAACTCTTTAATTTAAAAAATGATCGGTTAACTTATATACACTAGCTGGGTTTGACTTTCTGGGATTGTTTAACTCGAAGCAAACTCGTTTACTTCATCTCAGTCTGTGATATGAATACAATAAAGTAGTTGAAAACATGATTTTAAAATATACCCTGATCAAGTTTACTATTTTTTTTTTAAATTGATGGCAGTCTCAGAGGAAAACAAGGAATAGCATTTTAGCATAGAAGTGAGTGAAATAAAATACAGTGTGTGTGCGTGTGTGGTTTCAGTTTTCAAATCTGGGCTGCAAGGAAATTGTACTGACATGTATTTTAGATGTAAAAGAGAAGTCAATGAGTGTTGGTTTTCACATGGACTGTAGTGGCAAAATCTCTTAGCAGGTAACCAATACTGATTACAAAATTACCCCTATTTCTGCATATAATTATCCTCTATATGATCAAACATCCATAAACCATTTAAACATTTTTTTCTAATTATAGATGTCCTAAATGTAATTTTGTGTAGGCTGGATGGGAATATATACTCCCCACAAGAAAAAAGTTTACTCCTTGCATTGTTTTGTTTCGTACTGCATGGGTACACACATTAGATCATTCGGATCAATTCAGATTCCCTTTAGTTCCACATTATGTAACGCCTTAGTATCTTCAAAACTCGTTTTCCTATCTATTACCAATAACTGATCACCCAGTACACCCTCAATGCAGTGCAAGTCGGCGAAAATATGACTAGTTCACATCTAATCGACACGACGTTGCGTGTTAAAGAGAATAGCACATCGTCAAATCCACACCTCAATTTGCAACTATACGATGTTAAAGATACTTTATCTCAGAATCTCTCTCTTTCGGCTGTGAAAAAAAAATTGCAGTATTAAAATAAACAAAATATATAAATCAATCATCAAAATGATAATGAAGATAACCGAAAAACAATTCTGTTAATAACAATTTTAACACTAAAGCCCGTTGTGTTTACAAGAGATTTCTTATTAATCTAATGTTTTTGCCACATGTGATCAGAAGCGACATGTAATCCTTTCTGTGTCAAGAGTCAGTTATCTGAAGTATTTGAAATGTGGGTGCGCGCATAACTGGGCTGCCCTTGTTACTTAGTAGTCGTTCCTGCCTAGACGAAAGCCAGTGTGCGGGGGTGGGGAACTGGGACACAGTAGGGTCCACACAATCCAAGATTGATTAGTTTGACTGGCCGTGTTAAGCCAATAGTTGTGATAAAGTATGGAATAATGATATTAGTTAGTCGAGTTGTTTCCCCCTCCCCAGCTGTTCTACCACCACCCCACCCTGTGTTTCGACCTATTGTTTTTGTTGTTAATGTCTTTCAAGTCGGCATGTATACTTGTTCATGTAAAAATATTTTAGTTTAGCGAGACACTAACGATCTGATCTGACTACTTTCAGTGTTATGTGTTGAAAGTAACAAGTTAAAACTGTGTTGACGGAGTTGTCTAGCTTGTAAACCCGATGATATAAATGTCCCGCTCGCAGCTTTCTAAATTTGGTGCAGAGGATGAGTACTGGAACAAATGCACACACGTTTACAGATGTCCGAGTTAATCAAATATTTGAGACAAACACACCCGTCCGTCTAAGTTTAGCGTGAGTGTCACGATTGTGTCGGTGTGTCTATGCGTACCGTTTCAACGCGCGTGTGAGTGAGAGAGAGAATTTTTCCTAACACTAATTAGTTTCGATGGGCAACATTCAAACATAAGTGCAACTATACTCATCATTTATTTATGTTAAAATTAAGTCAAAAGTGTGTATATAATATGCCTTCCTATCTTCCGTTTCATTATCAATTATCTACATGAATATATTACTGCCAAATTCAACAAGTTATTCAGACAACCGTGTCCATATACCAGTTAAATACAAATAACTCATTATATGTGTGTGACTTTAAAATAATTGTAATCAAAATTCTACAGGAATTTATCATTCCTGGCATAATCAGACAGATATATATATGTGCAAGTAAGAGTACTGTGTGAATCTAAACCCCAGGTTACATCAGACTGCATCTTAAGCTTTATATCAAAATCAATATAATTATTAAATTTATTACTAATAAGTAATATCCTTAATACCTTATGTACTCAAAAAAATTTGTATTAAAATGCTGTTGCCAGTAATTTGCATCACACTGTTTAGTAAATTAAATAACATCAGGTTCTAAAAACTCAATAGTAGTAGTGCATTTAATAACATGGAGTTTTAAACTGCTTCAAACATAATAATAATGCATTTACAAAATATTCTAATATGTGCACATAAATACATATAATAATAAACAATACTAAAGCAATAAATTTCCTGGTATAATTAATGGAAATCATTTTTTCCAGTTTTTAGTTTAGTCTTTCTTACTTTTGTTATTTCTGCAAGCTTTATAGGATTAGAATGTGAAAGCAGATTTTTTTTTTTTTTACCTGAATGACCATTAGTGTCCATTTTTTATATTATAATTTAAATGCTATTTTAAAGTTTATTCAAATAAGTGATACATATTTAAAATGGCATTTAAGAAAAGGATACAATACAGAGAGAGATGCTTGGCTTTGTCACACACAAATATTTACATTCCAAAACAATTGTAATATCTCTACCATGCTTTCTTCTTTTTTAAGGATCTAATTAACATTCTAACATTTCTTCAATAAATATTCAGTTACAATAATATTAAATATAATATGTTGTTTGCTTTTAAAATGTCTCAAAACTGCAACAAAGGAAACACTGCATTAAAACCTCACCTCTTCTTGTTTTAACAGCATATAACAGCTTTAAAATTTATAACTCTGTTAATGTTATCTTTCAAGTGTACAGACATTGCCTGTGTCAGTGCACAGAGTAGTGTGTAATTGTTCTGATATAAACAATTCAAACTCATGATATCTACAATAAGTGTGTCGCAGTATACACACTATATATACAGATTGTTGAGTATTACTGTACTACAAAAGTCTACAGTCTACAGGCATTCTCTCATCCTGAAACAAGCACTGGTTTACATCACTGTCAAGCACACTTATCCTTTTGACAATCAAGCAGGCTTGTGCTTTACTTCCTGCATGTGATAAAGTGTGACTATATAAGCAAACTGTTCTACTAAAACCAAAAAGTGGCTAATGCATAATAATAAATATATATAAACAATTTTGCCAAAAAAAACAATTTTTCATTGGTTTCCAATCTCATAAACAAAAAGTACTGAGAGTAGAATAATTTGACAATACTGATATTGAATACTACAATAAAAAGCAGTTTAGTAAGTAAAAGAGCTATTTCAACGTTATAAAAGTGACACTGGTTACATCATACATGGGACACAACTTCCGTCAATAAAAACATTATCAAATCAGGATATAACCAAAACAAGACTCATTCACCATCCCTAATGACACTCCTGCCATACATTTCCAATTGAAATCAGCAGCCTGCATCATCTCAATAGACTTGTTTGAACCCAATGAGTCAGAATAGTAACATTCATTTCATTGCTATCTTAGTCAAACAACCTAGGAAACAATTATCAAGGTACATACTTTTTTCTTAATTTTTTGTGTTCTATTAAATTTCTTTAGAGTTTAAAATTATATTTGGATATAATGAATAATATAACACTGCAACTTTTTTGCTGTTATTCTCTGGTAAGTGGTATGGTTTTGGGAGATTTCAGAGCATATCATAATGTTGAAAATGTCAGGGGCCCTTTCACTTACTTGATTTTGTCTACCTTCAAAAAAGTCTGATAAAATCCTCTTGATAGCTGGGCTAAATCAGTCATAAATATGTGCACTTAATTTATAAAAGAATGTTGTAGAATAGCGAGAAGAAATTAATACATTATATCAAATGAATGAAAATAAATATATATATGAGAGGGGAATATTAGATGGTATTAATACTTGGGGGGGGGGGGGAGTCTTTACACTGTCATCTGTCTTCATTTATAATTATATGTAAAAGGTATTTATATAATGAACTTCCACAATATGTAAACATTACTAGCAGTTTGTTACTAAAGATTTTAGCTCTCCTGCAATGTTCATTGTACGTAGGTTTTTACAATTACAAGTTGGTTGTTTTTTTTCAAGTTTAAATAGTCATTATCTATGCCTAATATGAATGGTCTATCTCTTCCTCTTTATCAATACTATGTCTTTCCTTTACATACTTACCTCCTATCACCATCCTGTCTGTCAGGAAGATGGGCTATCTGCAATCTGTTTGACAGAGGAGTTTCTCTCCTCCCTTCATTTACATAGCAAACTTTCTCTCTTCTGTGTATCCTTTCTCACTTTGTTTAATCCTTCAATTAAGAACACACACACACGTTTGAAGTCACATTCTCTTCCTTTCACTTCTCTCTCTTCCAGTAAATCAAACTATTGTCTCAAAACATTAATCTTCCATGTTAAAATGTTACACATGGAGTCTCTTCCAACTTTTATCAATATATGTACACTATATTTTAGTGTATTTTTGAATTCTTCAAAAAGATATATGATATCTCTTCTTACTGAATATCAGCTCATATGCAATTTATAGATCAATTATCAGTATGTCCAAATCATTTCTCTGTAGTGTATCAGTATATCACCTCAAGTCTATTTATCTTCTCTCAGTTGCCTTTCAATTTCTGTCTTCTCTCCTTAGTTCCTTAACCCCATTTGTAAACTTCTTTCTCTAAATGTGTATTAGGTTTCTTTCTAAAGTACATGTACTTTTACAAAATGACAACCACAAAAAAGAAAAGGCCATACATAATGAAACAACTCCATCCACCTTCACAAGAAAAATTGTGTCTACTGCTCTGTGATGAAGTATATCTGCTAGCATAGAGCAACTCAAGTTTTTTTTAATTTTATTATATTTATATCTACATACAGCCACTTTCAACCTTGATCTCTGACAGCAGGTGCTACAGCTTGGAACAAAAAGCTAACATTCCTCATGAGTACTACCTTTTTGTAGTTACAGCTGTGTATGTGTGTGTGTACACAAAAAACCCTACTACATTAGTACATACTAACAAAATGAAAATAAGCATCAAGGCCTGATAACTTATATAGGAGTGAATCAAATGGACTGTTTACAAATATCAACAATGAAAGTATACAATTATTCTGGTCGATGATTTAAAAATTAGTCCAAAACACCTAACAAAAGTCCAAAAGTCTGAGAGCAAATTCAACATATGCATAAGTAACTGCTTTTACTTGAAGAAGAAAAGGGGGATAGCTCTGCCAGAACATGACATACTTTTAGAAGGAAGTACAGGTAGGTGGGTGGGTGTGTGGGTGTGTGAAAATGTCCCAAAACAACAGTGTGATAAGATTTATAAAAAGTTTTTTATATGTTCTGCAATACTACACTGGTGTACATATGATTCCTAACCTCCTCAAGCAAAGCTCTAACAAAAAACCTGCTCTATCAATGTTAGCTAATGTGAAAAAGCATCAACAACCCTCCAAAAAAGAACAATTTATATCCTTTAATCCATCACAGCTTTTGATATGGGATATTAGCATTATCTTGACATGTCCGAAATACAAACCCACTGCCCTCTAATCCCCAATATGCAACACTCCTGGCCTGTGATCTTTACTTGATTCAGTGACAGAAATGTTATGTTGATACACCATCCACCTGTCATAATTAAAATTAATGCAAACCAACCAACCTGTCTAATATCAACTTAATGCATGCTAATCAACTGGTCATATTTCTATATAATGCAAACCATATGTTATATATTTACTAATCTCCTAGTATGTATTGTTATAAGAGTTAATGTATGATACCTCAATATGGAGCTACTAACTATAATTTCAAGTAGTAATTTCACACAAGTCAAATATAATGTCACACTAATCAGTCACTAAGCAAACTGTTGCAGCTATATTCAAGCAGAGCTCTGAGTGAGCAGATTAAAAGATACTTAATTTTTGGTTAGATGATTAGTAAATTTACCTAATGCTAATGCTAACACAACATTATTATATATATTCATTGTTACTAAATAGGATTATCAGACAATTTAAATCTAATTGGGCTTCTCTTTCTTGCTTTTTAAATGCTTCAAAAGTTGAATTTAAGTGTAAACACTATTTTTTTTTAAATGAATAAAAAAAAATAACCAATTATACATTTTAAAAAAAGTAATATGCACCCTTCTTCATAATTGGTTATTTAATACTAATACTAGTTTTAATTCTGGTGTTATCGACTACTGGAATATACTAGTAATAATAGTTTAGTGCTTTCTAGTATCTACCTAATCAGAAGACACTATCTTTTTTACCATCTTGATCTCTATTTTCATAATTTAGATATACACTGGAAATAGAACTATAAGTATATACATTGGAAACAGAACTATAACTATAAGACTAGGACAATGTAAATTATGAAACATTGTTACATATTTAATGTTACTTATAAATGTCAATATCTAATGTATTTATAACTTGTTAAAGAAAGTAATATTAAATCCACTCTAAAAACCTCTCATGCAAACCCTTGAAATAATAATTACATAAATATAACTCCTATTAATGGATTATAATATGAACTGAATGATGGCTCTGCAAAATTAAGTACAAAGTAAAGAAATACAAGGGAAAGAAGAAGCTTTGAATTACTAATAGTAATACTATCAGTCCACATGATATGTATAGTTAGTCTTTTTCTGTCTATTCTAAATAATTGTTGTAATCATGTAAATAATTATGTATTCAATAAGCTTGTGAGGAAACTGATTTTAAACAATGTGTAATTATAAAACTAAGCTGAACACAATTCCTGATTACAAATTTATTCATGATTAGTAAATTTGTGTTGTTACAATTTTAAGCCTCTTTACTGTAACTATACAGTGCAACTATATCATGTAAAATGAAAGTATGAGACTATGTTTTGGGACAGATTATAATGCAAAGATTTTTAATGATATAGTATTAGTAAAAATAGTAGTCACTATCCATAAAAAGACTTAGTAAGCTTTCATGTAATTATACCAATGCTAGTTGGATATTTATCTCCTGAGATTATTACTGAGCTTTTGCTGTTATGAATTTGAAAGTTCAATATCAATTGTCAAAAATAAATGAGACTCAGAGAAATTATGAGGCTAATTTTTAATTATGACAGATTATTATGTTTCTCGTTTCTGTCAAATATATGTGTAATAGTATTAATACTCATACTGACAGAAATTAGTATAGAAATAGTATTATCACAAGTGAATAATACTACAAACAGAAAATATATAACCTTCATTCAATTATTTTATTATGAATAAATAAAACTAAAACTTGTAAACTAAAAGTATCAACAGCTTTATATTTTTACAATTACCAAGCATTAGACTAAGTAAATTGAAACCCAATTTAATAAAATTACAAAACAGTTGTAAATACACTAATAAAAGATAAATCAATTAAGATTAACTGAATACAAAACCTAATAAATATTAATAGTATTGGTAAAAACCAATGATTTATTGATATTAATTATTACTAGACTACTAAAATTATGGCAAAATACAAATGCTATTTACATCAACCGAACTTAAGGGGTCACCATCGCAATGATTTAATCTACTATCGTTATAATTTAATCTATCAGTAAACTTTCATGCACTACTAAAGTACTATACTTACTAGCTCTCACACAAGCAGTTTGTAAACGGATTTGGACCCAAACAACACATGATTCCGTTAACTTATTCGGTCTTCAAAATACAATAAAATGTTTAAAAGAGGGGAAAACTTTAAATTATTTTCAAATGGATACAATAAATACTATTGCCCCGTTTTTGAACAACATCAACAGTGAGTATGAAGTATAGTTTGCTATGAAAATGTTTTGGCTTGCATAATATTATTATTAATAATAATAAATCGGGGGAAAACTAGATCTCGGGTTCCTTTCTTTGCTCAAGTACCATGAATACGTGGAACTATTTTACACAAACTACATATATATATAAATCTTAATTATTCAAACATCCAAAGGTATTAACAGGGTGAAGAACGCCTCCATGTATATTCGAGATATATATACCTGACAGTGACAATCGTACTCTGCTTCTGTTCCAGTCAGTAGCCGGTGATCCATTAAAAAAAATTATAAAATATATTAAGCCTAATACAAATTACCTAACAAGAAAAAATTTAAATACTAACTAAGAACAAAGAAGTGGAAGCTTACTGATAAAGTACATACGATGAAAAGAGTTTATACAAAGACACAGGTGACAATCTATGCGACACCCACCTTCCTGATCAAAAATAGTTCCGCCATAGAAAGCATTGACCTCACAAGCTCTCAGATCGAGACTGACCTCGCTTTCGCAATCCGGAAGCTGTGTAGCAATTATCGGTAGTCGTACTTTCGTTTTATTTATTATTAGACACATTCACTCAAAATGTATTTCTTTCTCAAATATTGTGCTATTTCGGTGAAAATAATATTGTTATCACTAATAATATTAACAGTACAAATAATAATATTACTTCTAGAAATCACAATTAGATGTTTGTCTTTGTAAAATTACCTGTACAGTAGTCTAAAGGCCTAGCTTTTGATGAGATTATCCAAACTGCTGCATTAAGCCTATTTACATTACTATTTATCACATCAATAGTAGCAGGTCAGGATTGGTAAGGCTCGATCGAGTGATACCCCGAACATGATGCAAATGTGCATCCCCATAAAAAAAAAATAATAATAATAATGTGTTTTGGTTTGTTGGGGTTTTTTTTTTAGTAAAGCCTTGGGGCGTAACAAAAAATCTGTACGTGGTGCTGATAGCACTGGGGTCAGCCCATTAGTAACATATTTAGGTAATAACACTCGATATGTATCGCAAACGCCAGCATGGCATTACTGAAATGTTAAATACTCGTGAAGTGTGAACAAGTATTTATATATATATTGTCTTTCAATATTCAAATAAAAATTACAGGCTCGTACCCGGCAAGATAAAGATTCACGTCCATCTTTCTGGAAAAATATTTTCTTGCGTCTCAAAGTTAAATCGGAATCAAGTTACATTTTACTATCTTTATCATTGTCTAGCTATAAAAAGAAAATAACAAAAATACGGGATCTATTCTATGGGTTCTTGGAACAGTGGGGTTTCGGGCAAATATTAATTAAAGCCATTGGGTTTAAGAACCGCTTTTTTTTTTTTTAATTGCAATTGGAAAATAAATGTTTGTAAACGAGAGGGTGCTTCCAGTCATGAGTACAAAGCAAAATAATTACACATCAAAATGAAAAATTATAGAATACGTTATCTTCAAACGCCTTTTTTGTTGTTGTTGTTGTTGTTACCTGTTTGTTTTTGTTAACGGCTCATTTGACTAGGGGTGGGGTGGACGGATCAATCCTAGAAATGACAAAGATCACGACCAGCTGAAATAAAAATTAATATCTTTACATGAGAGAGAGAGAGCGCGCGCGAATTATTATTTGACCCATTAACCGGATAAGAGAAAGAGCACACAGTTGTTTGTAAATGTCTGATACATATGTAGGTTATACACAGTGTAATCCATAGCACATAAGCGAAACTTCGGGGATGGGATGGGCAGATGATCGCCAACACCTTTCCGCGGCCCTTATCTACTCTGTTTCAGCGGCACTCTGTACTTTTAAAAATATAGTCATAATTAATCTTTGGCCGACAACTCAGACACTTAGCTCGATGTAATTATTAATATGTACGTGATGATTTCACATTGCTATTATGGGTCATAGGTCATTAAAGTCACCCACTGTCCCGGAAGCGTGGAGGTAAAAGTGACATCACAGAGTCACATACGATCAGCCAGCCGTTCAGTCACGAGTCGTGTCGAGTGACACCTTTTTTTTTTTTTAAATATAGGTGTACAATACCACAAAACATCCCAGCCTTTCTCGCGATTCAAAATTTCGAAAAATTATTTGTTTGGCGACCCAAGTATGTCCATCAAAGGATAAATACATTTAAAGCAGCCTTTTTCTAAATTTAAAAAAGAAAAGTAAATACATGACTGACTTCAAATCAAGTGTGTAAACATATTGCAGCTGTCTCTCCTACCTCGCAAACGTTAGCCAACACCCAAACATGTAAGACCGAAAAGAAACAAAAAAATAATGCCAACAGAAACAGTTATCGCTAAGGAATCGGACAAGCAGATTGAGACCGAAGTCGACATCACACTGGAAGAGTTGTTTGGGTGTTTGAGGCCTCACCGCTCTCAACTTGCCAGAGACGCCACCAAGACCACCAAGGACAGCAACGACAACTCCAACAACAGAAGTCCATACTCCAACAGCAAAACGAGGTGGAAAGAAAAGACGGCGCCCACCACACATGTACGAATACAGCAACAACAATAACAACAGCGCCAATAACAGCAACCACAAAACCGTCCCAAGCAATGCCAAAGAAATAACCAACAACAACGGCAACGATAAAATCAGTGAGCAGCAGTATCCGCAGTGGGATATTTCAACCAACATTTTGCGGACATGATCCAACTGCTGCAGACCATCTTTACTGGCCACCAGCGCCCATCTTTACGCATCCCAAGGGACTCCGGGGACAGCAGCGACATTAGCAACAACGACGACAACACCGCCAGTGAGGAAGACAGGGTTTGAACATCCCGAGCACACGTACATACTAGGTACAGACTTGGTGTGCTACTAGTCTGGGTTCTGTAAGACACTCACTCCCATCCGCCTTACCACTCCAACATCGGGAACAAAAGCAACCAATATCCACCACAACTGTAGCCCACGGAATTCCGGGCTAAAGTTACAAAAATTCCTACTTTCCAACTGCAAAAAAAAACACTACTTTAGACTTGAAAAAAAAATTCTACATTGACATTTCTAATAGATTCCCCACCCCCTACCCCCACCATCCCCCTTTTTCCTCCAGCAGAAACCGGAAGCATTCCCCAACTTAACACAACAAGCAACAGCGTTTCTTTTTCGTTTAAAATCGAAGGGGCCCACCACCGAATCTCTGCACAATGGCCCCTAATCTTAACCATTGGAAAATAAAAACTACTCATCTACCTAAAACCGGTTTAGATTACATAGCAAGCTCTAGCATATTCTTTCCCTGAGTTGTTTACTCCAAAATTATCATCATACGCAGTGCAAAATATTGATTCTTTATAAATCGTAGTATTTAAGCACATCGCTTTGTACATGGTACATAATGGTAACAAGAATGATTCATTTGTGATTTGCTATAAATATTAAAAGGGCGGTATTGCGTGTTGTTATTTTTTTTGCCTACAGTTATTTATAAAATTAATAGATTTTTTCAGTCTCATTTATTATATAATAAAATCATCGTTGCGATATAACATAACCAGATTTCAATCATAAAATGAATTTTTAAAGTATTTGTATTATAAATAATGAATATTAAAATGTCGCCATTACAAAGCCAAGACTTGCCGGAAATGAAAACTCTATATCAGTTTTGTCCTACAAATTTTGATGTACAGCCTCAGTCGGACAGTTAATTTTAAAATGACTGTATTGTGTTACTCAAATTGAAATTGTTTTACTTTAAAAAAAAATTCGTTGAATGCTGCATTGTGTTACTCATATAGTCCTTGTTTACTATTTTTTTTTTTTTTTTTTGGTTTTGAGGGTTTAATTGTTGCAGAATATTACTTGAAAAATCAACACATCATATACATTGCTGAAGAGATGTGCTAAAAGAATCATTTGTATACCACTGTCACCCCAGCAAGCGTCTCTTTTGAGATTTGTTAATTGGTAGATGAAGATGACGACGATGACGATGATGTTGGTCGTCGTACATGGTCAACCTCGTAACAGAAAGAGAGAGAGTAGAAAGAAATTGTGTGTGGGGGGGAGGCGTAGATAGAGACACAGGGAGGCGGGGGGGGGGAGAAAGACAGTTCCACTTTACTCACTGTCTGATGAAAATGTTTACGTATTTATCGCTTTTTATTTGTTTGTCAATAAGCTGTCATTGCGTACATTATATTAATGTCCACCTTTTATTCACTGGCGTGAACAACATTAATAGCTATAAAAGTTGCTAATAAATGCCACCGCAAATAAATTAGTTATGAAACTCCTGTATTCAATCAAAGCGGGAAGCAATAATTTTTAATAAAATATTTTTAACCAGTGTGTCATTTATTTACTTCAATCATTTTCCAGAGCCTTGTGTGTATCAGCTCGTTAATGTGATTGATATCTTCATTCTTCGTATCAGCTCATACAGTCTGCACATCTTTAATATATGTTTATTCTATTATTTGCTCTATTAGCCGTCATTGTCTTCATTATTATTTTTATTATTAATTGTTGTCCTTTAGTTATCACCATCATTGTTGTTGCCATTATCATTATTGTTTTTAATTTTGTTTAGCTACTATTAATATTATTGATGTGATGGCAGTGACAGTGGTCATGTTTAACTATTATTATTTTTGGTGGTTGTGGCAGTGACAGTGGAGATGTTTAACTATTATTATTATTGATGTGATGGCAGTGACAGTGGTGATGTTTAACTATTATTATTATTGATAATGTTGTGGAGGAGGATAATAATAAAATTTTGCTATTATTATTGTTATTGTTTAGCTATTATTGTTGTTGCTGTTGTTTTGTTGATGATGATGTTTAGCTATTACTATTAACACCAAATACAGATACACTGGGGTTTTTGTTGTCTTTGTTAATTGGGATTTTAAAAGTACACTAATGCAGATGTGTGTATCCTCTTGTCTGCAACTTGTGTCTCAAGTAATTGCACCATCCTCTAGAAATATATTCCACACTTGAACTCACTCGCTCACTCACTGAGTAAATGAGTGAAGTGATGAAATGCAAATTTGTTTTGGGACTTAATGAGTAATTAGTGGGACTTTTACTATCACTATACAGGAACTGAAGAGATACCGGTAGCATTGCTTTTAGCGTACTAAATAAACGAACACAATTAATAACATTTATAGAAAGCGACTAAGTTTATTAGTAGGTATATCGCGTTAGATCCCCACACACTTAAAGGGTCATCCACACATGACGCCACGCATGTTGGCCATATTTTATACCCGTCACATTTCGAAACCCCGGACCTCTAAGTGATGTCACAAATCTCTTACCCTGTCGGCCTATCCCCACCCGCTTAATGTGTCCGTTTAACTATCTTTTATGTAAAATATTGTTTAATTAGCCACGCTTTTACAAATACTGCATTCCTAATTAAGATATGCTGGCATTAAGACTGATATATTTGTTTTTATTAATTCCTGTGGGCTGCCGAAAAGTCATAAAAATTAAAAATAATGCTAAACTGGACACCTTACGTTTCAATGGCGTAAATGCTACTTGTGCCGCACGTTAGCTCAGTCCTCAATGTTCTCTCTCATATTTTTTTCATTTTTTAAAAAATTATTTTAAAAAAAATGTCTTCAATCTTAAAAAAAATAAATAAAAAAATTGTGCTATTGTGCATGTTGTAATGCACAAGCGCGGAAAGGCCCCGGCGATCAGAGGGGCCGCTGGAAATATGTGACCTGCATCCTATTTTTATCCGCAGTAGATAACTATTATCTCAGCTGAAATATTGGGTAATTGTTATAACCTTTAACTGAATTAAATTTTGTTCTTTTTTTAAAATGTAGACTAAATAAAGTGAAGGTCTACTGGTGATTACACTTAGATTTTAGAAAAGTACAATAAAGAAACTCGAGTTTAGCAAGTTGAAAGACGGCATTGGTCCGCAGTGAACGTTTTATCTTTTAATAATTAAAACCAACAAATGTAATTAGTTGAGTTGTGCAAAGAAAGGAAATTTCTCAAACATTAGCTTTTTTCTTACTGAAAACGTTTTGTTACACCATGCACTGATCGAAGTGCTAGATTATAACCTGTCCTACTTAGTGGCGTAGCAAATTTCTTTTTTCTTTCAGAGCTTCGGTGGTGAGTCCCTTCCTTTTTCATATTTCGTCACAAAAATTTGATCCCCCATGTCATATGTGACACACCCAAATAAAATAAATAATTTTAAAAATAGTTTCTGAAAGGTCTAAAATAATTGAAAAAAAAAATTCAATAAATAAATATGTTGTCTCCCCTTTTCTCTCTACGTCATGTGCCTCTGTGTTCGTCACGATTTGCCTCAAAATAAGGCAATTATTCTCTGCACCCCCCCTACCCCACCTCTTTCCCAATTCTCTTGAGTCATACTTTATACTAGACAAACAACAGCTTTTGGTGATACTGGCTTCGAGAAATATTAGGCCTATCAAGCGACACTGATAAGTAAAAAATCATTATTAATTCAGTTTCTCTTCCAATATATGAACTGCTTCAGTACAATATTGAGCTCAGATTCGGAGGTGTGGCTAACTCGAGTAATCAAAATGAGCTAGTGTGTATGTGTGTGTGTGTGTGTGTGTGTGTGTGAGAGAGAGAGAGAGAGAGAGAGAGAGAGAGAGAGAATTCGTCTGCTCAGATATCGCGAGACCGTTACGAGATCGAAATATGGCGGCAAATTTGTTATATGTTACACTTAGTGACTTACACTAGCAACAGTGAAATTTACTTCAGCAGTAATATGGCACAAATCTCTCTTTATATAAAATCAAGGGATATATAATTTATATTGAACTGACTGTGTAATTTCTAAAATGTAATTATTAATTACTACACCAGATTGTTTCATTAGGCCTACTCGTTATTTTTATGTAATACCCTTGTTTTGTATGCAAACATTACAAAAACACTATTCTATATACAGTGACATACTAAACTGCAGATATTTGTGTTGTCAGATGTACGAATTCGTGTATTTATCATTTAAGAATTATTCTAATTTATTATTTCGTATAGGCTGTAATTCTAATTGCAATTGTCATATTTAAAATTGTTGTTAATATTACTATCATAACTATGTTCAACTTCAAGCATGCGTCGGTCTGCAGCACCAAGTCAAATGGCCAAGCGTCCAAAATTCAGTGTTCCATTCAAAGTACAACATTCTGCAGGACAAGTAGTTGAGAGGCAAGTTAAACAACTCTTTTTTATTTTGACTTTTTAAATTAATAAAACTTAAAGATAATATATATGTATTGATTGATTTATATCTTCTCTCTAAAACAGTAAAAGGTAGGCCCTAAAAAATGTAAATCGAATTTTATCAGAGCTAATGAGATCATATTCTCTGTCACAGTATCAGAAGAAGGCTTTTGATTCCTAATCCTATCGAAAGATACCATTAACCATGACTACCTGGGAAATTCTGATTTTGACTTGTGGAACAGAAAGGATCAAACATAATTAGACAAAATCAGAGACTAAGGAATGAAAACTAAATAGGGAATTGATTATTTCATCAGCTATGTCTAGTAAAAGTTAGTATTTCACTATTCACCCCCAAAAACCCAATTCAGCTGGGCATTGACATTCTGCATATCCACCTGAATACAATTAAGATTTACAGACTGCTATCCACAAACGGGGTAGACTGAAAATTTGATTCGGATAATAGTAATACGAAAAAGTATTATTTGAGAAAGGTATTGTGCATTTAATAGGACATTGCAATTTAAAAAATGTAGGTAATTTTAATTTATTAATTTTAAAACTATTTTATCAACAGTGGAGAACACAATGAAGACACAGCACATCAAGAAAATGTGCGAATGGATTCTCATTATTCTTCAGCTCTTGAGCATAATTGGCCACCAGATCCTAAATCTTCAAATTATGAGCATAAACTTCCATTGACCCTCTCATCTTCTCATCTTGAACATAAATTTTTATCAGTCCACTCATCTTTAAGCTCAGAACTGTCTTCTAAATCATGTTATGCAGCTCATAATGCAGAAAATTATATTTCTCTTGGTAAGGATGTGACTCAAGAATCTGCAATGAGTGAGTTAGGTAGGCTTATTGATCCTCTATCACGTGGCCATGGAATGAAAGAAAAGGGAGATAAGATTACATTAACATATTGTAATCCAAATCTGTCTGTTTCAAAAGCACCAACAGATTCTTTAAAACACAAGTCAAGACATTCTTCTGATGACATTCAGCGTGTTTTGAAACCTGTCACTGTGGATACAAATACAAACATTTTACTATCTCCGACTGAGGAAGTGTCACTTGCAAAGAAGAACCAGACTGACCCAAAAATGATAATTTCATATGAAAAAACTGTAACACCCCACTCTCGGTACTTTTCTGTTGTGTGGTGTAAATTGTCAAAGAAAAAGGTATGTTATATTTTTTGTAAGTTTTTTTGTAAGTTCACAAATTCTACAGAATAAATATTGAATACAAAGTTTCTTCTGTCTCATTTGAAATTGAATAAATCATAATTAAAATATTAATAAATTAATACATAACAAATTAATTTGTGATTTATTTAAACATATACACAAACTATAACATATATAAACCAAAGCACTTAATCAGATTTATAAATGGATATTTGTTTATAAGATTTTAAAAAATATTTATTAGAAATGTACATTGGATTGAGTAATTTTACTAGGTAGTTCCAACATTGCTATTAAGTTTATTAGAAATGTATATTGAGTAATTTCAGTAGGTAGTTCCAACATTGCTATTTTGCAGAAATAAGTAATGTTTAGTACACAGATTTGGTGATTTTCAGTAGCAATGTTAGAGACTGTATAATACAGTTATTTGTTGATGTAACTTGGATAAAATTAAAGATAATTTCTTTATTTAACACACTATTGTATTATTTTTAATTTGATTTAAACCATATTTGAAAAAAACAACCCATATTTAGTAAGTGTACTGTTATACATGTTTTTGCTAAAAAATGTGGCCTGTCAGTCATTATCATTATGTTGAACTGTAGTGATTGAAAATTTTACTTTGGTCAGGATTTCTTTTGACATAGGTAAATGCATGACTTTTTGTTATATAATTAAGAACAAAAAGTAAAGGTATAACCATAGGGTTTCTGATTCCACCTTTATTACCAGAACATTAAAACTTAAGCTTCTGGAATTGACTCTAATGTTTGCTCATTTTGAAATTTTTGCTCTGACCATATTAATTGAATATTTTCTCATTGAAATTTGTGCATACAAGAGCATTCATTTGTCATTGAAACTGTTAATTAAAAGAACTTATAGTTATAGCTTATGGTACAGTTTTGCATCAAACATTTCTGTTGTTAACCAAAAAAGTGTCTGCTTTAAGTTCTTGCAGTTGTTGCATCATATATTTTACTATGTTAGAAAATAGAAAAACTGCAGCAAAGTTTGAAACTGATGAATCTTGATGTTTATTAATATTATGCTTACATAAGTTAGTATTGCTTGGAATAAATACAGTTCTTTATTTGTTTATTAACATTTAGTAATTGCAAGTTAATTTTAGCAGCTATATAATTGCAAGATCGATTGACTGATTCTCTGTTAAATTTTACTCAGATTGAGATTGTGACTTAATTTTTTTTAATGCGTTTTTCTTTGGGTTTTTTGGTTGAAAATTTGAACTACCGTAGTACTAGTAGTAAAGAGTAATACTATGCTTTCAGCAAACTTTTGACAATTGATTTGAAGTTTACCGCATCTTATTTTCATTAAAAAAATTTATACACACATTTCATTTAGTGATAAAACTTAATTCAACAATTATATTTTCAGGGTCTTGGCTATACACATACATATTATAAACATAACATTGATTAGTATTTGTTTAATAATATTTTCTCTAAGAAGTAGAAGCTGCATAAAAACTTTAAAAGTGTTTTATCAAAATTATATTTTACAATGATTCAGTAATGTGAATGATTAATTAACAATTTGAGATCACTCTCTAACCTCTCCTTTTGCTTTTCCTTATAATTAAATTAGCATTTGTTTTTTGGAAACCTGCCAATTTTAGATTATTTACAAATGTGTTTGAAAGCTTTACCAGATGATATTGATTCATCAGTTTATTTTCACATGAGATATTGATTTGCTTACTGTCATTTGGAGAATGGGGTCTATATCTCAGATATCTGGATTTGATATATATGCACAGTAAAAATCTTTGTATTGTTAATATTAGTATCGAATGCTGATGTAGTTACAATTACAGACTTTCTCAGTTTCTCTGCATGTGCATGTTCATTTTAAAAAAAAATTTTTAGTTTATCACTTTTATTATAATAACATGTATATTGATAAATACACAATACAGTTACATTTGTAAATGCTATATGCATTGAGTTGTAAATTTTATGATATTTTATTCATAACAACTAAAAAAATAATCTTAAACTGTTTTCTAAATTGGAGACATGTTTTATTGTATATAAAAAACAAATTTATAAAAAAGATAAAGAAAACACATTGTAGTGATACAGGTTTAACTTTAACACTTTCAAAATATTTAAATAATTTTGTAAAAATTGTTATATAATAGCATTATGTAAAACTTAAAACAGTAAGCATAAAAATTAAAATGATTGTTTCACATAAATTGTATATAAATTCTTTTCTTTTAATATTTAAACCAATGAGTAAGATATGTAATTGCAGAGATATGACATTTTACAAATTTCTGTCTTAATGTTTTTTAAATTTCAGGCCAGATATATTAAATTTGCTTATTTGATGATGTATATATCATTGGATTTTAGACAAATGTCTCTAGAAAAACTCGGGCTAAAACACCTGGGCACTTTATGTTTTAAATGCAGAAAGAATACATTTTTAAGTCACTTTGATTGTTATGATTTCTTGAAAATGTACTTTATAATATATAAGAGCATGTTTTCGTACTGAAGAGCTATATTCATGCAGTTTGTAAAATATAATACATTCTTGGAAAAGAACTTCTATATCATTTACTAAATGATATATCTGTAAATTATCATTTTAAAATTGCCATTTCATAATAGAAGATTTTTCATTTTTATAGTGTATCAAAAATGAGTATTTATTCTCCTTATAAAACTGATGATGACAAACTTGTAATTTCAAATGATGATATTTCATAAACTATTTTAGGTTTTCTCTTAGAATTTTGCATGCAACATTATATTAATGATATCATCTAATAACACTATGTAAACACATTTGTTTTGCTCTGAATCACAGAAAAATTACTTGGGACTACCTATTTTCAGATAAATTGCTGATGAATTTAAAAATAACTTAAAAACCTCAATAATAATTAATATAGTAAAATTACATCTGTGCATGAGTTACACAGATGCAACATATGGCAGTCTACTGGCTGTATGAGCTGTTTTTAATCTAAATTATTACAGTTTTATCTGTATTGTGGAGCAGGAAATGTGCTGACCTGTGGTTAAGGTTTTATCAACACAGCTTCTGTAAGTGTAAATGGATCCTTTAGGATTAATTATGTAATGATTTAAATTTTGAAGGGTACTTATATCATGATTTATTTTATAAAATTGTTTAAATAATATTAATAACTAAGCAGTCATGAAATTTGGTACCATTGCATAAATAGGCATTAGTACTTCACACAAAAGTGGTTAAAATATTACTTGTAACTATGACACTAGCAAACAACTTTGGTTTTTCTCCAACAAATTACATCACAGATTAATGAGATTTTACAAACAAGTAAGGTAGTTGTCAACATTGAGGTTTTCCTAGAAGTCATATAGTAAGTAAAATTGTTAGATATAATTTTTATTTTCATAAACACTATATCTCACAAATTTTAACCTGTTATATTGCATAAAAGAATTATTATTCTGAAACAGTGAAAGTGAATTTTTACAGCAGACAACTGAACAGTATGACACTAATAGTTAAACTAAACTCATCATACTATTACTTTATTTTTGTGTTTATTTGTTCCAGCACAAAAAATGGGAAGGAGATGGTATGTATTTATATTATTTATTATGTTAGTGTGATAAAATTAATATTAATTATAAGTAGAAACATATTTTGCAGAATCATTAATAATAGTTATGAAATTACTGCACATTATTTAGTATAGAAACTAATCTTTTCTCTCTTCATGACAACAGTTATTATTTTTAGATTAATGTACTGCATGCATACTTTCGATCTGAGAAAGAGTGCAGGTGTTAAGCATTACCACTGGCCACAAGTAATGGTGGCTTGGTCAGAAGTCGCTTGGTTGGTAACTTCTGAATAACTTCTTATTACAGTGAAACCTCACTATAACTTGATAATTGGGGTTCATAAAAGCGGGGTCACATTAATGTGGGGTTTTATAATATGTGTAATATATGTCTAATATAAAAAATTGGGTTATTATTAGACGAATATGAAATGGAATGTATTATTAAGATATATATTTAAAATAATGGACGGATAATATATTTATAGGTTATTACTTTGTGTTAATTAGTTTTATTAATTTTCATTTGTTTGTATGATAATACACATTGACCGATAATACATGTACATGTACTTTCAACTGATTGCATCTAATAGCACCGCCAAGCCCAGCCAACATGTTTGCAGCTTTAGGGTTTTTTTTATGTTTATTAAACTGAGAATCTTTTATCAACCACCACTTTGTCTGCTGTTTGGTTGTGTATGCAGTTAAAGAAGAAGCATATGTCAGCTATTGTTTATACAACGATTGTAAACAGAATTAATTGAATATAATCACAAAGACGACTTAACTAGCTTTACTCATAGATCCGTTATAAGTAACATTTCCGATAATGTTTATTTTGGCATAACACTTCAAGAATCTGGTGAAATTGTTAAATTTTGGATCGTTTTTTTTATTAAACATCATACATGAACTCTTCCCCAAAATGGTAAATAAATATTTTACACATTATTTCTCGTACTTTAAAAAATATTTTTCCCAGTACAAGAAAAATACACGTAAATGAATTTCAGGAACCATACCACGATTGTATTGCATGTATATTGAAATCCATATGTGATCTCATCCCCAAAATAAAGTTAAATATTTTCTATACTCCTTTTCAAGTACTTTGACAAAAAAATTCATGTGCGAATGAATATATGAAATTTTAGGAGCCATGCCATGACCAAGTTATATCCAGATTCGTGTTATCGCGGGATTCCACTGTACTTTTTCACAATTATTTATTTAAACAAAAAGCACAGAAAGACAGAAAAGAAAACAAACTTTTTGTTTCATGTGCTTTTATTATGCAAAGCTTCAATATACAAAAGCAACATTAGTGTTTAAAATGTAAAAAATTGACTAAACAAGGTCACAATCAGCACATGTTATTAGTACCTTTTATAAGTATACTTATGCACTACTCATGTCAGTGTTTCCCAAACTGGGTCATAAGCCAATTTTTGGTGGGTCACAAAATGTTTATTCTAAAAATTGGATTGAGGTTCTGATTTGAAAAGTTTGAGAAGCACTGCTCTTTATAATTTAACAGCTAGGAGTAAAATTCTTTGGCATTATATCTATTACATTTTTGTATATAAAATCTTTAGATCATATGCATTAAATGTACACTTTATTAATGCAGTCTTCATTTCTTAAAAACTAATTTTAAATCTCTTTTTTTTTTATCTTGTCGTTTTTTTTCTTAAGCTATATAATATATTATCTGTTAGTAGTATTATATATGTATTTGAATTATGATGTAATACTGACTTGATTATTGATCACAGAAAGAGGATAAATATTTCTTCCTATTGTAATTAATCATTATTTTTTTAATTACTTCATTATTTTATTTTTTTGTTAATACCATTTGTGAATTTCCTCTCTATCTTCCCTTCAGAAGCAAAGAAAAGCAGTATAAAAGACTTAAATGTTTTGCATAAGGCACTCCAAAACAAAAAAATGTCACTTGATTCCAGAAAGCACTTGACAATAATATAATTTTTTTTTTCTCCCACCAGCTGTACTGATTGCACATGGACATAGTGTGACATTGTATGACATGGATGGAAAAGAGTAAGTGAGAGAGATATATGATTGGTGATGAATTAATACATTCTATATAGAGTAAGTCCTTTGCATATGCACATGGAGTATGTCAATATGGAATCATATTCCAGGTAATTTATGAAGAATGTGGGGTTGAGTCCTCCCTAATTTGTTAGCTGGACTCTGTTTCTGTGCCATTCAGAATAGTTTTTGTAGCTTATTTGAGAAGAAATTAAATCACAATTTAAATAATTTAACAGGATTTGAATGCACGAAGCTGACCTGAAAAAGAAACAAAAGTAGTATTTCTCTAAAAAGAATATAGGAATGTTGTGTGCAGAATGTCTAAACAAAATGAAAGTAAACTCCACCCACCCCCACCCCCATATTTACTATAATATACTGATTAAACTTGCAAATAGATTCATTTCTAGTCACATTTGAAAATTAATTGTCTGTGGTGTATGCTGCCTCTTGCTGTAGTTTCAGTAACCTAAAAACTTGACTTGGGCACAAAAGTTATCTGTCATAGAGAAGAGTTGAACTTTTTATGGAACTAGAAATAGAAATAAATGACAAGCTGAGCTGCTTGTGTCCAGCTTATTGCTATTTGCCATACTGCTGCATACCATTATGCTACTTTCCATATTACTACATGCCATACTGCTACATACTCTTTTTTGCTTGCCATATTGCTTCATGCATACTACTTTAGCTGTATGCCATAATGTTGCTTGCCATATTGCTTCATGCCATACTGCTGTATGCCATTATGTTGCTTGTCATATTGCTTCATGCCTTATTGTTGTATGCCATTATGTTGCTTGCCATATTGCTTCATGCCATACTGCTGTATACCATTATGTTGCTTGCCGTATTGCAGGCTACCGTACTGATGCTTGCCATACTGCTATGTACTATTATGTTGTTTGCCATACTGCTATATGACAGTATGATGCTTGCCATACTGTTGCATATCATTATGTTGCTTGCCATATTGCTGTATACAATTATCTTACTTGCCATTCTGCTGCATATCATTATGTTGCATGCCACACTGCTATGTACTATTATGCTGCTTCTGTTCTTCTCTTCAGGTGGGAGCAGAGTTGATGCTACTTGTTTAGTTGTTAACTGATACTATTTGGTCACCTCACAATAATTACACACATACTTGCAGGCCTGCAGAACAAGTATACAAATGAGCACAGATGTAAATAATTAGACTTCACTCAGATATCAAGGATCTACTGTCTTAGTAGTTTTATATAAAATATAGGGAATGTTTTATATAAAACATTGACCTTAATTTTTCTTGTCCAAATAACTAAGGATAGACTAACATTCTTTTTATTTTTATTTGAAAAAAATACTTTCATTTATTAAATGTGATGCTAAAATTTACATTTTAATAAAGATAGTTCACAGAAAGGAAAAATGTTTGTTCATATAGAATGTGTTAATGTGGACTTGCTGGGGCTTTACAATGGAAAAATATATTTTTAATATAAAATAATATGAAATAATCTTTCTCTGAATCTTCACCATATGTCCCTATTTAGACATTCTTTCATGTTCTTCCTTTACTTAAATGTGATTGTGTGCTTTTTTGCAAAGCATTGAAGGATTTTGGGGTGTGTGTGAAGAGGTGTTGGTTTTTTAAAAATAGAAGCAAAAAGAGAATCTCTTTGAAGTATTGTATCACTGAGTTAAGCTTGAATTCATGGGCTTATTTAGACCTTTTGCCATGTCTCTTATATTTATTTGTTTCATTTCTTTTTTCACACACAACACACACACTAATGTTTTCTGCTTCAAATGTCATGGAACATGAACAGAACACACATATTGTCTAAATGTCTTGTAATTTAATTCTTCTCTATGAATTCTATAATATATTTTTTCATTACAAGGGTAGATCTTTATTTTCACATTCAGGATTGGAAGAAGTTCAAGTTACAGAAGCTCAGAACTGGAATCCCTGAAAGAGGATGAAACACTTGTTATTGGTGGTAAGGAGATCCAGGTCAGTTGGAGGTCACTTTTAGTTGCAGAATATATGTTTACATTAGTTGTATAAGTATGAATAATATGTATAATAATTATGTTATTGTATTATGTATAATAATACAGCTTTGTATATTATATTTACAAGAGTCTTTCCTTTATATCTTTAACTAAATTAAGTTATTTGCAGTCTAAATAATGTGCAATTGAAGAGTTGTTTTATTTGTTTAAAGGGGATTTTAAAAGAGAATAAGTTGCCTTGTTTTTTTATGAATATATTTTAGGGTAATTTTATTGAAAAAATTAAACTATTATGTTACTGAGTCTAATATCTACGTTGGAACCTCAGGTTACGAATGCCTCGGAGTATGAATTGATTGAAGAAGACAATGGTGATGAATAATTACTAGAAACAACAACAGAGGCAGTTATACAAAATTCAGTTTGTGTTAGTGAAAGTGGTGATTAAGACTAAAAGAGGAAAAGATTCACCACATTTGGAGTAAAATGAAACTAACTCTTATAAAGATTCACCATGTATGGAGTAAAATGGAACTAACTCTTATGAAGAATAACCACGTATGGAGTAAAATAGAACTAACTTATAAAGAATGGTTGTCAACAGACAATATTGAGAAGCAGTGTGGAAATGAGATAGTGAACTCTGTGACAGATTTCACATGTAATTGTAATCAGATAAATCTATGCCTACGGTGTACCATAGTTGATATTGAAGATATAAGGATAGATTGTATACCAATTTACTGTCGCTTAGCTATGAAGTTTAAAACTCAGCTTGTTGTAGAGGGCAAAAATTGATTTAAAAAGGAAATATTTATTTCCATTTTTGTCATTGATAATGACTGAACTTCTGTTGCCTGAATTGAAGTTAATACTATATATTAATCCTTGGTACTTTTTTTGAAGCAATGCCATCCTTTATTTTATATAAGAAAATCTTCGCTTTACTAAATACATAGTCCCATTCGGGTTTTTTTTTGCTTAATATTGTACAAAGTTTTCATGCTCTAAATTTGTACCCTGATAAAAGAAAGTTGTGTAGAAGAAATTATGATGATAGTCATAATATTTTCTAAATATTATTAATTTAGTGTCGTCACTTATGGTCCACATTGAAAAACAATCCAACAATTCTAAGGAATGTTTCATTGTTCAAATTTAGTGAAAGTAAATTATGGTCCACATTGAAAAATAATCCAACAATTCTATTGAATGTGTCATTCTTTTAGTTTAATACAAGTAAATTATGGACCACATTGAAAAACAATCCAACAATTCTAATGAATGTGCCCACAGACAACAAGAAACAATAGACATAATGCAAAATCAAAATTTCAGCTTATTATATATTGCAGAAGAAATCATTCTTTTGTTTCATAAAATTGCTCTCGAAATGCAACAAGCATGAACATTCTTGGTACCATCTGATGAACAAAGTACATCCAGAATGCATATTATTATAACTTTGCTATGTAGTTAATATCCCCTCCCCCCCCCCCCCCATTTTAAAAAAAATTAAAGGTATTGCAAGAAAATTGAAAAGTATTTGAAGCTGAAAATACCATTTTAGCAAATTTTAACAAAATAAATTAATAACCAAGTGTTAAACAAAAAATATAAACAAGCAAATTGTCATTTTTCAGAAGCTATGCAGTTTGATCAACTATCTGTACTTTACATATATGACAGATAATTTATTTGATAATTTATACATGTACTTTATATTTTATTGTAAATTTGTATGTACAAAGAACACTGAAATCAGATATGATTTGGCATCTCTGAAACCATACAGAACACAGACCTGGTTCACCTATTAAAATGATCAGCTTGATATCTATTTAACTAAACAACAGACATGTATTTTGTTTGTTTTAATAATTTACAATGTATAATTTTAAATTGTAAATATCTATGCTTGGTATATGTAAGATCATAAACAATTATACCTTTACTAATTAATTATACAGAAATAATGAGCAAAACATATCTTTAATACTAAAAAGGATTTGTGACAAAGTAAATCATTAAAATTGTGCTATACCCAATGAGGACTTGAGTTAAATGAACATTACTAACATGGTATGTAAAAGAAAACTGTCTAAGATTAAGGCTGTTGTATTCAAAAGAATGTGAATGTGCATATTGTGCAGCTTGTGAAATTGGATATAATGTCTAATTTTGTAAATTTTTGCAGATAATGTCTTTACTCAGTGAAGAACATTACAAATCTGGCAAGTGCTTTTCAGGAGCTAGCTCTGCAATAGAGAATAATTTTTCTCCATGTATAAAA
Organism: Sinotaia quadrata; assembly: GCA_028829895.1. Classification (NCBI taxonomy): domain Eukaryota; kingdom Metazoa; phylum Mollusca; class Gastropoda; order Architaenioglossa; family Viviparidae; genus Sinotaia; species Sinotaia quadrata. The sequence goes on from CM054182.1 coordinate 97,688,037, forward strand.
AGTACAGGTAATGGGATATTTGAGTTATGTTTATTTAATTGGAGATTATAACAATTTTTAGCTTTTATTTAGTGAAATAATTTTTTTTCATTTTTTCTTGTAAACTGAATGGCAATGAAAGTTTACTGTGTATTGTTGTTGGTTAGTTTTAATATTATTAGTAAATACAAGATTTCATTGTAGTAAATTATAAAAGTTAATGTGACAGTTTTCTTCTTTATTTGTTTGTCATAAAGTGAAGAACTTTTAATTTTTTTTTAACATTTCCTACTTTGGATGCTCAAGATGAACAATTTAAATGTTTTACTACAGCAGGTGTGAAGAATTACTATGTTGAAGCAAAATTTTTGAAAATTATGTATTGGAAATATAAAATGTACCTGATTTTAATATTTATTTTCATGAAATGTTTTTCCCAAACATGAAATGATAACAAAACATCATTGAATCTTTGGCATAATCTTATAATCAGTTTCCTTTGGTTGAGAAGCAGTGAGATTTAAACTTGTGATCCTAAGACGGTATCTCATAATAAATGCATGATCCAAAAAATCCAGTATGGTCTTTGTTTTCTGTATCATATATTTGTTGCATTAACTTTGACTTTTATGCAGGTGTATCCAAATCATTTGCCAACCCTCTCTTGAAAAACAAATTTGCTGAAGAGGTATGGAATGTTTTAATTTATACTTTGCAAAATAAAAAATTAATAGTTTACGGTTGGTTTCTGTTCAAGAATTATTTATTTCTATCAATGTGCAGAGTTGTTTTAATAAATTCGGTTGTTAAAAATCACACGTTTTTATAAAATGCAGTTATATCAGAAACTGGAGACTTCTAGGACCCAAAGCACAGCACCACGCTTTGATCCAGCAGCACCTGGTGCACTGCTGATGCCACGCCCCAGTGCTTCTCACCAAGTATGTACATCATCTTTAGATTTAAGTGTCATTTCAAATAATAGTGATCTGCTCTGACATAAATTTATGCATGCATAAATATGGACAGTTGAAATAGACAAAGAATGAAATGTTTCGACTGGATCACATTTACGCAATTAATCTTAGATTAGAGGTTTTATAATGGTTTACTGTTTTCTGGCTTGAGGCCTACTCTGTAAAATTTTTGTGATGGGGTTGAGCTAGAATAGAACGGTTGCTAAAATTGGTACATGTGCACACACAAGTTAGATGGATGGGTGTTATAAATAATTTATTATAAAATTTTACAGTGGCAAAACAATAAACAGCAAAGCAGTATTGTTGAAGTAGTTGTAGATCCACACCTATCTGTCCACTTGCGACCACATCAGCGCGAAGGTGTCACTTTTCTATACGAGTGCGTAAATGGAATGCGGAATTATGGTGGCACTGGTGCAATTTTGGCGTAAGTATTAATGAGTCTTTGTTACACAACATTTTCTTTTTATATTTTAATTTCAATAAACTTCCTTTTTGGGGATTCATATTTTTAAGTGAACAGAAAAATGAAATTGCCTTTCATTGTTACTCTATGTTTTTGTTTGCAATTTTCTTCGTCTTTGAAATAATGTGTAAAGGTGTTTTTGTCTTGGATACTGTGTAACGGTGTTTAGTGGGGGGAAAAAATAAATATTTCTCAATCAGCATGTTATTGATTGGAGGATTGTTTAATTATTATGATAAAGTTTATATTGTTGAACTTGATAGCATGAAAATGCCACCTACTGTTACTGTATTAAATCATATATATATTTTAAAAATTGTAATCAATTGATGAACATTTTTTTCTTATGACATTATCAGAACTATTAAATAGATTTTCCCAGACATGCCATAAAGCATAATTAAATTTTATCATATTTAATTTCTACTATTACTGCAGTTGAGGTATTATTTATTAGTTATTAAAGTATGAAAATAATTTATTAGGAATTATTTTGTAAACAAGGTAACATTTTCATTTCCAGTAATTTTGTTTTTAAATATGGAGAGACAAAATACATTGCTTTTCTCAGCCTCCTGGTTTTACATTTTTCAAACCAGTTTAGAGAATTTAACTAGTGTTTCATACACTGCTCAATTTTCAGCATATATATAAAGCAAAATCAGCCTTAGACAAGATTTCTTTGTAGAGCTAATAGTATAAAATTTAAAAGCCTATGCATTTTTTTATTTAATAAGTGACTTGTATTTTTTTTTTAATCTTAAAATCGGATGAGCATTTCTAAGGAAATAATATGGGTTCCTAAAGAATGCCAATCCAGAGACTAAAATAGATCCTCATAATCTCCAAGAGGGAGATAAACGAAAGGAACTTACCTTTAGTGTCACCGTTGAGTGATATCCCTTTAGTATCTTTTTTTTTAAAGTTTTCTTGCTTGGTATAATTAAAATTTTTTTAGAGCTTCATCTTTCTCCTAATTGTTGTGGTATTATTCACTAATGTCAACCTTTGGTCTGTCTCAAAGCTAAGGTAAAGATAAGGTAAGGTAATACTTTATTTTTTGTTAGTTGACATCTCAACTGTTGCCTAATTTGATTGAATCTTTATAAACAGTGTGGCCATACCAAAGAATTGAATAAATGGGGTGGGGGGTGGGGAATGTATGTTTTGTGATTGCTGGCCAAATGTATGCTGGGAAAGAATTGCATATGGAAGTCTAGATAATCCTGTAGTTGTGGTGACAGTAAGCTTGGCAGGAATGGTGGCAGACACAATAATGATGTCAGACATCTACCATGGCGCATACATGAGCAGAAACCTTACTTGTAAGCATTTATACTTTAGGTCCTGTCATAGTTAATTATATCCCCCATTATCTGGAGGAATGGATGTGAGAGAGAGAGGCTGTATGTCACTTTGTAGTCTGAGGTGGGCTTTGGTACTGCTCAATCCATATGGCACCAAACTTCTGCCTTTGATTTTGCTTTCTAATACATTAGAAGATTTCAGCAACTTTAGAAAATGGATGTAATCTCCCTGCCTCTTGGTGTACTATCCACGAGTATGTCAGTCCTCTAGGATGATGGGAAATGACAGCAGCTCCTGTTGTCAAACCTTGTCCGCAGAGATTTTGTACTGCAGAACACTATTAGTTCTTTCCACTACCCACAGAATCTCTCGGTTGGTGAAAAAAATTCAAGTATCATTGCCACATGACACCCTCCTCCTTTATTTGGTAAATGACATACCTCATTTGTTGGAAACGAAAGAAATATAAGTCATGAGACAAGCTACTGATCAAGCTTGATTATTATCTCTCCTCTTTAGAGTTTATATGGGACTCTTAAAGGCTCTGCTTTGTATGCATTAAGCATCTGTATAATCTCAACTGGGTAAACTCATTTAATTCCCCCTTGGGGGGGGGGGGGGTTATGTGGGCCTCTTACATTTACTCTGGGCTGTGTGTTTTTGGCACCTGTGTTATCCATGCTGGTTTGCTCATCTGATAAAAAATGAAAAAAATATTTTATTTTGAAAAATTTCTCTTTGTTTTCTAGCGATGACATGGGTCTTGGTAAAACATTGCAGTGCATTGCTTTGATATGGTGAGCAATACAATATTATTTAATTTTGTTTTGAATATATATTCCTTTTAATGTAAATTAAGTTGTAGATTTTATGCTGTTGAAGATAAGTAGTTTATTCTAGTAGCAGTACTCACTACATACTCATTTACTTAACCACAAGTTCAAACATCAGCTCTGGTGCCACTTTTAATATAAAATGGACACATGCTAAGATGCTTTTGTAAAGAAGGAATTATCTTGCCTTGTTTTCACATATCCTTCCAACATATCTGCATTATTGAAGAGCTGGGTGATCATGAGGTCTAGAGTCTGACTGTACATGTGGGTCATAGTTCAACCCTAGTCCTCATCATGAGATTTTTTTCCAATAATCATAAGCCAGGGTGCAACATTAATTTTTATCTACCTGTGCTTCAAACAGAGATTTTCCTGTCCAACACAGGCCTTATTTTCTAAAATTAAAATGGTCTTTTTATTTTTTCCTTTTTTTAAAAATTATTTGTAAACATTATTGATCATATTTTTTTCTTAGTTTATACTTAATTTAATTATATAATTCGATACAGTAGTGTGTGTGTGGGCATGTGTAGTTGAATGTTACTATTAACTACATTGATTTCTTATATATTTTGCTTAGTGTCCATTTCCTAGTATTTATTGCTGTGGAAGATGGGTGCATATGTATCTTGAGAGGGATTATGTTCATGTTTTACATTTGCTTTTGAAGTGCATCATTAAAAATATATTGTTTGATGGTTACAAATCATAGGGCTTTTTTGTCATATACATTCTATTGCCCTTTTTATTTTAATTCTTAAAATGCTCATACTTTTGTTAGAGAGCAGACATTTTTAGTTAGTTAGTAGAGGCACTAGTCTTATATGCTTCTGTTTTATCCAGGTCTTCTAAAATGTGCATATACTGAAATTGTTTTTAATAATAAATAAACTTTTCTGAGGTGCCAGACTGAAAACATTCTTTTCCCATTTGGTTTGGTAAACTCAAAATGACTAAAATTATAGAATTAAATGTACCACACGTTTGGTAGAAAATTGTGAGGTCACTGTTTTCTCCTCAGTTTGACTCCCATTGTGATGATATTGTAAGTGTTGGAACTAAAATTATTTTAGAAAAATATTTTAATTTTTAAAATGTAAATGCCACTACAACACTCATCTTGAATGGTAACATTGCAATTCTATTATAAGGACACTTTTGAAGCAAGGACCTTATGGAGGGAAACCACTGGCAAAACGAGTTCTCATCATAACACCAGGAAGTCTTGTAAAGGTGCTTATCACTTTTTTTAACAATTCTTTTTATAAATTGGTGGAAATTCATGTTTTCCAATGCAGAAAACTGCTTGTTTTCATCAATTAATTTACTAGAAAAAGAGACATTTTTGAAACTAATACATCAAGAACAAAGCTTACAAGTCAGAACTTGAATCGTTATTTGCATTTTTATAAGTTTCAGAGAGGTGCTCCCTTATACTTAGAAATGATCTATGCATCACTCCCCCTCTTTTTAAAATTTTTTTATAATAATAGTGATGATTGTGACTCATGCCAGGTAACAGCTACTTGTCTGAGATATGTATTTTTTAAAAGAGGAAATAAGTTTACCTTAAAATAAATTAATAAAAATTCTTTCAATTCTAGAACTGGGCTCAGGAGTTTAGGCAGTGGCTTGGAGCAGAAAGACTTCAAGTTTTTGCAGTAACTGGTGATAAAAAAGTGGAGGTAAGAACTCATGGATCGTTTTTTTGTCTTTTGAAAATTTGCAATTTCTCCTTTGCATTGTTGTCATTTTGAACTGAATGCAGGTTAACTTGCCTCTAACTATGTCTTGTCAGTTTATGTATAATTTGCTTAATTCCAGGATTATCTTAAGACTGCTTTGTATCCAGTGATGATCATCTCTTACGAAATGTTTGTCCGTGGGTATGAACTCATCAGGAAAGTGCCCTTTGACCTTGTGGTATGTGATGAAGGACACCGGCTTAAGAACACCGCTATTAAAACTACCTCTGTGAGTGCTTGGTATACAGAAACATTTATTAGTATGGGTAGGATCATTTTTAGGAAAGAGGATAGAGCTGAATATCTGAGAGGTCATGGTGATGGACTTCTTGTGCAAAGCGTTAGGGGTTTGAGATCTATTATATTTGGTGGAATTTTACCAAAAAGGTACTACCTCCTTTATTTGAAATTGTTGAGCTTCACACGCTGATTGTAGAGTGCTTAGAGATCTCATGTGATGAAGTGCTTTGAGATCTCTTTTGATATGATGTCCTTAGAAATCTCAATTGATATGAAGTTTTTGTAAATCATTTATTTATTTTATCATTTATGGGTTGAGGGAGCTTCTTAATAAGTATTTATTGTTGTGGTTTAAAAATTCTTAAGCAGTACCCTTTCTCTGTGTTGTGCATATTGTGTACATTTCTTGCTGTTTCATACATGTACAGTTCAATACATATTCACTCCAAGTTTATAATCACCCTTGTGGTTATATGTTTTTAATTATTAAAAAATGCCATATTAAATAGATGCTATATAACTAATTATTTTAAAATGCCTGTTAAATAGATGATATGCATTTAATCATTAAAAAGTGCCGTGTTAAATAAATGATAGATATTTAATTCATAAAACTTACTCTGTTAAATAGATGATATGTATTATTAAAAATTGCCATGTTAATGCATGATTTGTATTTAATTATTAAAAAGTCATGTGTTAAATAGATGTATTCATTTGCAGCTGATCGCGAGTCTTGACACATGTCGGCGAATTGTGCTGTCCGGAACACCTGTTCAGAATGATTTGCAGGAGTTCTTTGCACTGGTCGATTTTTGCAATCCTGGGGTTCTTGGTAAAAATGAATCACTCTTGTTTTTTTGTGTTAGTTTAAGGTTTTGTTGATTTAGATTTATTAAGTTTTATTATAGTTATATTAAGTTTTTTAGGCATAGCTGTAAATGAATTAAATTGTTAGGTTTGTTTTATATAGTGTAGATGTGTTATGCATCATTTTGATTTATTCTGATAGTATATTGTTTTCAATAAAATACATACACAGTTTATTGAACTGACAGTTTGGTATGCTGACTTGTCCTTATATAAAAAAAAAACCCAAACAATAACATTTCTTATGTAAAAATAAAAATATTTTATGTCAGTTGAAACATTCATTACACATTGTATAAATATTGTAATGCATTCTTGATTAAGGAATTTGAATGTTAATTTGCGTTATTGTACTTTGGTTAGAATCGAGAAGTTTATGAACAACACATTTTCTCTTATGTTTTCAGTTTTGTTTGCATCATTTTTATTTATTTATTTTTTTTATTTTCAAAAGGATCCAGTGCTGCATTTAGAAGAGTGTATGAAGAGCCAATCCTAACATCACAGCAGCCCCAGGCCACAAAGGAAGAAGTAGAACTAGGTGAGGAGAGAGCTGCTGAGTTGGCACGCCTCACTCGCATGTTTGTATTGCGCCGTACACAGGAAATTAACAACAGATATCTGCCATCAAAAGGTAAGTTTGATACTTTCCCGATAAAATCTCAATTGTTCATGATCTTAGAAATATGGGTGTTATGAATTCATTAATAACTGTTAGGTGCCAGAACTAGACCCACCATTCCCATCTGCCAGAAATTTGTGATGCCTTGCTTTACACTTTATATTTTCTCTATCAGCTTCTACTGCATTAACCTAGAATGCAAAGCTAGCTGTCTGTCTGTCATGGCAGGAGATGGTTCTAGCACTTGAAACAGAAAGTATTCTAGATTGTATAATTTACCCAGTGTACATTGGTTAGATAGCACACTAGACAATTTGCCAAGTTCACAGTGAATTAGATATTATTATACACCATGCCTAGTTGATGAGTTATGTAGCACACAATGTGCCTTGCCCAGTTCACAAAAAGTTAGATAGCACTAGACACCTTACCCAGTCGAGTTAGATAACACACTACACATATGCCCACTTCTCAGATGAGTTTGATAACACACTGCCCACTTCTCACTGAGTTAGATAACACACTGCCCACTTGCCCACTTCTCACTGAGTTAGAGAACACACTGCCCACTTCTCACTGAGTTAGATAACACACTGCCCACTTGCCCATTTCTCAGTGAGTTAGATAACACACTGCCCACTTGCCCATTTCTCAGTGAGTTAGATAACACACTGCCCACTTGCCCATTTCTCAAATGAATTAGATAATACACTACATTTGCCCACTTCTTAGTGATTTAGATAACACTGTACACTTGCCTGCTCTCACCCAATTAGATAGCACTGTACTCCTTGCTCAGTTAATGATTTAGCACACTTTACATCTTGTCCAGTTTACAGAGTGAGATAGAACTTTTCAGGTATAGAATCAAATCACATCATTATTTATCTTCATTCATACAATAATTCAGTCAGTATGTTCTTGGATCAGGACATGATACAAGGGTAGGTAGGCTACTCTACGACAAGGGATGGATGTCTCGGCAAAAGCTGTTGCTCTGTCATCTCTTGTACATCAGGTAAGTATTTAGAAAAAACTTATTTTACTTTGGAAAATTCCTTTTATAAGTATTTTAAGTCATCATCATCATCACCATAGTCATCATTCTTCTTATTATTATTATGCTGATGCTCTTTTTCTGCTTATATTTTAGTGGAATTGGTTTTATTCTGCCGACCCAGTAAGCTGCAGAAGCAATTATATCGTGAAATATTGAAAACCAGTGTAGTTCAGATGTGCCTTGCTGGACGAGATTATTGTATGGGTATTGGTACAGGAGCCCCTCATCTTCAGGTTATTGCAGCCCTGAAACAGCTGTGTAACCACCCTTCTCTTTTGGCTGCAAAAGTTCTTGCTGCAGAGAGTACATGTATATCTAATGGTTGTTTGGATGATGATGCAGCAAGGGTGAGTAAGAGTATGTGTGTACTTATGCAACATACATGTCTGTTTATTACATACATACACATGTTTATTACATACATACGCACATGTTTATTACATACATACAGAATGTGTACATATATAAATACATATATATAATACAAGAATTTTTATTTCTTATTTTTAATGTTTATTGAGTAGGATGTGCACACACACACATATATATATGTGTGCAGAGTTTCCATTGTTAACAATCTCAGATCATTTGCTGTATAACTTATCATTGTCAGGTAACAGAGAAATGTAAAATGTTATGTTTGAAGTTACCTGTCAGAAGTTATCTGAGTTTAGTTGTATATAGCTTATAGGTATGTAAATTTCAATAAGACAATTTTTATTAAATTACATTATTCAACTAACTATTAGTGATTTTGAGCCAAACCACCCACCGCCACCACCACCACCTCAGAGTAAAAAGATTTTTTAGTTTTTGGTAATGGTGAAAAAGTAGGTATCATAAGTGTCCATACTTTTCCTTCTTTCATAATTTGACAGTTTTCAAAGAACTGAGGCATTTAGCAATTTTATAAGTTAAAACTTTTTTTTGAAAGATTTCTTATAATTATATATTTACTTATAATCTAAAGTCTGGGTTTCAGTTTACCTTATTTCAGAACTGGTTTGGGAACATTTTGTAGTTTTATTTTTGATATTTTAATCTTTCTTTAAAAAAGCACTGTGTATTTTGTTTGCTTTTACCATAGAAAATGTAAATGCGATATATCATCTGTTTCTTTTGGTGCAGAATAATATATTTGCTAGACTGGCCAGTTATTTCAATCAGTACGACATAACAGCATGTGCTAAACCAGAAGAATCTGGAAAATTATCAGCTTTAGCTCAGATTCTACAAACAGTGCTTTCTGCAAGTCCAAAGGAAAAGATTGTCTTGGTTTCTAATCACACTAAGGTATTCCCTTTACTATTTTACAACCAGAGGATAGGTATATATACCTGTTACTTACAGATTAGCAGAACTTGACAAAGTTTTACACAGACCCTTAGAAATAATAGATTGAAGATTGCTCAGTTGTCTACCCATTTGTCTGGAATAATTTCCCTTAGTACCTCATTTTCCTCAAAATACTTTTGGTCACATTGCTGTTGTCCATGGACAGCCTCTATTACTTCAACAAAGATTTTTTTATTGCTCACAGCTTGTTGTACATTTCATATACACTTGATATAGGTCTATGAGACATAAACCATCATGGACAGCCTCTATTACTTCAACAAAGATTTTTTTATTGCTCAGTTTGTTGTACATTTCATATACACTTGATATAGGTCTACGAGACATAAACCATCATGGACAGCCTCTATTACTTCAACAAAGATTTTTTTATTGCTCAGTTTGTTGTACATTTCATATACACTTGACTTAGGTCTTTGAGACATAAACCATCATGGACAGCCTCTATTATTTCAACAAAGATTTTTTTATTGCTCACAGCTTGCAAGTGGGTACTAATTGGGAGATTATTCCAAGTAAGGGACAGGGAACTCTGCATGGTTTTCAATCTATTATTTTGTTCTATAGGTCTATATAAAGCCCTGATGAGTTCTAGTGAGTCTGTCAGTTTATCTATTTTCACAAAATTTGTAATTTCAACACTTTCAGTGAAAATTCGATAAACAGTCAAAGTGAATAGTTTGTAGCTTTGTTCATTACATGTTTGCCGTGTAAAACAGCATTCACTTTGCTGTTCGAGAAATGAATTAAATAAATCAGCTAAAATATGATGGATAGGGGAAAAAAATCCTGCATTCAAATTCTAATTTTGTTTTGTATATTACACATTATTTTAAATTTCTTAGAATCTTGAGTGTATTTATATAGATTATCATGTTTTAATATTATATTTGTGTGTGTATGCTTTTAGATGTTTAAACTGTTGTTTTTGTTGGCATTTACAGACATTGAACCTCCTCCAACAGTTTTGCAATGCAAATGGCTATAGTTGTGTACGACTGGATGGCAGCACACCAACTGCACAGCGTCAGGAAGTAGTCACTCGTTTCAACAACTCTTATGGTCAGGAAAGTACGTAAGAATTGCTGCCCTTGAAAATTTATTACTGAATGGCAGTTTAATATAATTATTTGCAGCATTTATCATGTGCATTCTTTCAGCTGAATGTAAATAAATCATTATGCTAAAGACTACAACTAGACATAGTGGTTATGTAAGTTTCAGCTGGAATGGAAATAAAACACTATGTTAAAGTTTACAAGTAGGCAGATTGGTTATGTAATTTTCAGCTGGAATGGGCATAAATCCTGTTAAAGTCTACAAGTAGGCAGACTGGTTAAGTTAGCAAAAAAAGTGAAATGTATTTTTCAGAGCAGTTGAAGAAAAAATAATAATTATTATTACATTAAGAAATACTGCAAGGCATAATGAAATATTGAGAGAAGTAATTAAATAAAATATTATTTTTTATTCATTTGAAAGTAACATTTGAGTTAATTTCACAGCAACTAGATTTTTTTGTGACATTTTACTGATTCCTAGCTTATGGATGGTGAGGTTTACATCTGTTCATCAAGTAGAGGATTACACAGTACTCATTTGTGCTATCAAAAGGTAGAACATTCATGCAAACAGCAAGTTGCTTTTTATAGCATTACATTGGACTTGGCATAACAAATAGTTAGCATAGCATAATTTTGCATAACCTCTGTAAGACATGTGTATTTGGTTAACAACTGTATTTTCTCATAATGGTTGATTTAATAATGTCATAGATGAAGGCTTTTATCATATACCTGCACAGGGGTTGCATCCATATTGTGACCATTACACAGAATGGATAACAGATGTTATGTTGGAATCCACAGCATATCTTTTGCAGATGAAAATAATATATTTGATATTCTTTATCAAAGTTTTATGATGAAAAGAATGATTGATAAGTGTAGTTAGTTCTAAATATTTATATAGGTCATTCTAGTACTAAGGTGAAAAGAATCAGTGACGATAAGTTCATTGTGACAAGTTTTAAATCTTATTGGCTCTTTACGTCTGTATTGTTTACAAAAAAGTCTAACTAAATGCTATGCTTTAAGTAAAGATAAGAAAATAACTTTACTTGAAAGATCTTTTACCTAACCCATATATTATCTGAACTTGCAATGCAATTGCTATTATTTCTCCCATAGTTGTATTTAATAAATTACGGCAGTCAACTCAATTTTTTTCAAATAGAAAATCATTCCCTGAGATGTTCATGATTTGTGGACTTGCATGGATTTATATGTGCTGTGGATTTCAGTCCAAGATTGAAATTATTCTTTCCCTCTTGTGCACAAAATACTAAAAACTTATTGTACTAGCTTGTCATCACTCTTTGAAAGCATCTTCCTGTCTCTAATCTTATGTCAATTTGGGTCAGTGTTATAGGTATGGTCTTCTCACTGTTTATTTTCAAGTAATCAAAAGTAAACTATGATATACTTTAAAAAGGCGAAAAATAATACATTGGAATGTAGTGGATATGTTAGTAGTAGTGGATGTAAAATTTAGTTCTCTGTTTAAAAGTTACAGATTAATTAGGAGCAAATTCTACGGCAACCAAGTAAAATACTTTGATAAATAAATTTATAATGAATTTCTGGACCAAATTATATACATATTATTATATAAATTATATATTTGTATATATTATACAATGCACATATCCTGTGCAACATCTGTTATTATTCATATATAGAGTGTTGAAGTATCATTGTGCATTTGATATGTTAACTTATTCTAAAAGTTTCACATCTGTCCAAAGTAGCTGTACACTGGACTGTATGCTGTAAAAAAAAAACTCAGAGGGTTATGCCCTCTTAAAAAATTAAAAGTTCTTTTTTTTCATTTTTTGCTCAAATTTTAAAATAGTTTTATCAATAATTATTATATTTGCTTTATACTGTCATTATATTTATTTTGTACAAGTAGAGTAAGTTTATTTTCTTTATAATTTTTAGCTTAAAAATATAGTTACTGACACATTATGAAAACTAATTTTAACTTTAAAGTTCATTTATTGTTCTAAAATTTAAAGTTTTATTGCAGATGAATTTCATGGCAATTTGAACATTTGGTATCTTTTTAGTGCATAATTTCATATTTTATATAAAATTCATGGGGAGCATGCACACAAACCCTCCTAGCTGTGCAAGTCGTTTGTGTGAATTTATGTACTTCACACCATTTTACAATTTTTCATTCTCATATCTGACTAGCAAACAAATGAAATTTACTATATTTTTTTCAATATTATTACCTGCAAAACATGCAGGTATTTTTCTGTTAAGTTCCAAAGCTGGTGGTGTTGGATTAAATTTGATTGGTGCATCACGCCTTGTGCTGTATGATATTGATTGGAATCCAGCAAATGATCTACAGGTAAGCATTTGTGTGATTATGTGTGTGCCTATCTTCCATAAATGCCTGTGCTCTGTTAGTTTTTTTTCAACATTTCCATTACCTATGTTGCTGCAAGTAGATAAGTTTGTTTGTCAGTGTAGCAGGAGGTGTTTGTGCTTTTGTTTGTGGGTAGTGCAAGCTTGATCACCTAGCCACTGCTATTAGTCCCTGGGCAAATTTTCCACTGAAATGATTAATTATATACTACACAAATAAATTCTCAAAGTTTCATGTTTACATTTTTTAACACATACCGGTAAATACAAACAAAAACTATAACAGTTATTGTTCATTCACTTGGATACTCTTTCATACATAAAGGAGTTACTGAGTTATCTTACACACTGTATATTAACAAACACAAAACACTTTGGCCCAGAAGGTAACTAGAAAGACCCAAACACTCACTTAATGCTCTTAACCTATTGAAACTTACAGGTGAATAGTTTGGCCTAGTCACCCTCTCCTTATATAAAAGTAGTGAATATTGTGACCTAGTCACCTACTTACATACAAATAACTAGTATACAGTGTGGCCTAGTCACTCACTACTTACATACAAGTAATTAGTGAACAGTGTGGCCTAGTTGTCTACTCCTTAAGTGCAAGTAATTAGTGAATGGTCTGGCTTGGTCACCCACTTCCATACAAATAACTAGTGGACTTAGTGTGACCTAGTCATATGCAGTTCACATACTTCATAGAACTTCATGAACTAATTCGTCAGCATGAACATATCTTACTCACACAGAAACAGTAATCATGCTTAAAACTATCAGCTAACAAATAATGAAGGCATTATTATTATTATTATTATAATCTACGTATGCTTTTAAGATAAGCATATTCTGATCATTTGAATGAACTTTCTTTGATTTATCATTTAAATAAACACAACTATCTTTTGGTTTTTGAAAAATATTTCTAGAGTTGGATCTTGCAATCTTGAATCTGTGTAAAATTTTCTACTAATAGTACATTGTCTGAATAATGCTTAGTAAAATATGTGGCTGCATATACATTGTGAAAATAAGTTTTATAAGAAGCTGTTAATTATTAGAGGTTTTTGTTAATTGTATTAAGAAATACTCTGAAGAACTTTCCTGAGTACACACAGTTACTGACTGGTGCATGTGGTTACTGACTAGTACATATGGTTACTGTCTGGTTCACATGCAGACAGATGTAAAAATGTGTATCTTGGTTACATGAACCACAGGCAAGAATGTTTCAACAGACAGCAGACTAATGAGTGAAACACTTCACTTTCACAGTTTCACATTGGTCTAGTGTTCAAATGATGTTGGCAATGGTGAATATAGTGGTGGACAGATCAAACAGCCATTTGCATTTGCTTGGATAAATGATGCATGCATAAATGAATGGGCAAATGTCCACAAATAAAAGAAATAGATGAGTATCCGAAACAAGTATTAATAGCTGCTCTCACTGTTTTAAATTCTCTCTATTGCACATAGTTGTTTGGCTGCACATGCCTAGCAGTATTGTGGTTTATGATTAAACATAATGAGTAAAAGAGATGTTCTACAACACAGCAAATGAAAAGTGTTCCCCCCTGAAGTAATATACGTCTTCATATGAGCATTTGACCTACCACTCTGGTGCAGTGACAGTTGACTTTTGTCAAATGTGAGCAGTCAAACAAATATACTTTGTGCTCCAATGGTCACTCAGTTTCCTGCACTGGTAAAGAATACACAATGCTTCAGCCAGCGATTAGTCATGGAAAATCCATTCTCTTACACGAGTGTCTAATGTAGTACAGATGCTGAGCATGAGAGATGATGATTCAATCTGACAACAGTACGTGTTTTGTGGCCAGTCATATAGAAGTGTGCTTTCTTCTCAAAGGTTCTACATGTGCATAATGTTATTCATACATAGAAAAGATCATTTACTCATTGACTGGAATCTCCATTTTTCATAATATATTCTGAGTTGCATGTTGAAGAATGATGAGATGGTCTTTTACAAACTCAGTTTCCAAGTTTGTTTCTGAGCTACATATTTCAGAAGGGGAAATCATTATTTATATACTCATTTTCACAATGTGAACAGCAAAATAGTTATTCACACACAGGCATTCCACGAGTTGTAAGCTCACTTGGTTCACAAAAATTCTCATAGCAAATTCTCTTAAATTCCAGTTGCTTTCAAAATGAAATAAAACCTGATAATACATTCCCTAGATAAAAAAAATCACAAATAGACTATTCTTACTGTAACAAATTAGTTAAGTATAAATAAACTTGGAGATTTTTTCATTATTGCATCTTACTAATTACAATTTCTAAGCACCATACAATCAGGGTGCAGCATGACATTTCTGAGCCAGAGTGTGGATTGAAAAATAACTGTCATTATTTTCATCGAGTTTACTGTACCTTGATTAATCTGTTGTTTACTTTTGCTGGATACAAATTAAAACAAATCATCTTCAATCAAATAGATATGACATATGCGCAAACTTTTCTGCAAAGAAAAGGCATCTATAGAAACTTATATTATTCTTCTTATATAAATACAATAAAGGTAACATTATAATATTTTTTTAATTGGTGAGGATTTTACAATATTTTAGTGAATGAGTAATAATATTAATAATAATTTTGATATATTTGGATGTACTTTGGTCATAAATTCTACAGCATTTTTTCTTTACCATTTGTATGAGCTTTTCAAAAGGTTAAGTACATATGATATTTTTCTATTTCAAGGCCATGGCTCGTGTTTGGAGAGATGGACAGAAGAGAAAAGTGTACATTTATCGGTTGTTAACTACTGTAAGAAATGTCATTTTTGATTCTTATTTATTTGACAACTGCTATAAGAAATGTTTAATTTTGTTTATTGTTTGTATGCTGCTGACCTTTAAAAATGTTGCATTTTATTTCTTTATTGTATAATGACTATTGCATTAAATGTGTTATTTTGCTATATTCAAATTATTATTATAGAAAATATGTCATTCTGGTTCATATTTGTAAGTTTATTGAAAAATGTGTTATGGGTCTTTCCATTTCATTAGCAATTTTAACAAGGGTTGATTATTCTTTTAATCAGCTTCATATTTGATTTTTTAGTAATGCAAGTAATGTCATTCTGTTGCATATTGATGCTTTTAATACTGTAAAATGTTATGTTTTATATTTGTATGTTTTTATTTAATGTAATGTGTCATTTGGTTGCATATTAATTGTTGTTTTATTTTTCTAAATAATGTGATGTTCTTGCTTTGTGTTTGTTTTTAATACTCGTAAGAAATATATCATTCTGTTTCATTGTTTGCTTACTTTTAAAGTAATGTATTTGCATATACACTCACAATTTCAGAACTGGTCTCTAAAGGAGCGTTAAATCAAGGGAAACAATCACCAGATCTGCGCAGAATAATTTATTGTCTTTTCCCAGGATATCATTCTATAAACACTGCTGACCTTGATGCACATTTTGTTTTCTTCACATTTCTTTTATGTTTTGTAACTTTTTTCCTGTAGGTGTTTATTACATCAACGTGCATAAAATAAATATTGAATTTTTCTATATACTGACTTTTCTCCACCCCTATCCATGCAAACTATTTAAAATATCATTATGTTCTTGCTTTTTTAAAAATGTTAAAATTTTTTACAAATAAAATTAAAATATATATTGTGTCAACATCTATTGTAACTGAAAAAATTTTGCTGAAATGAATTATGTAAAAAGTAGCAAACACAACCTAATATCATTCTCCTGGCAACGTTAATCAAAGTGCATAAATTAGATTGCTCTGTTTGGGCTGTTTTTACTGAAAGTTTGGATAAATGTTTGTTTGGATTATTGAGGTTGCATTTTGTATTGCTACAAAAGAATGAAAAGGAAGTACTGTAGGGGAGTATAGCAGAAAGTATAAATAAATAAAAATGTACTTTGTAGGGGAGTACAGAGGAAAAGATATACCAGGGGCAGATAAGTGTAAATAAATATGTACTTTTTAGGGGGATATAGCAGAAAGTATAAATAAATAAATATGTACTTTTTAGGGGAGTATAGAGGAAAAGGTATACCAGAGGCAGATAAGCAAGCAAGGGCTGAGTGGAACTGTCATGGACTTTAAAGCAACAGACATCCAGTTCTCACAGGAAGATCTCAAGGTGATAATGCTAATAATACACACACACACACACACACACACACACACACACACACACACACACACACACACACACACACACACACATATACACACACATGTTCACATACACATAGCTATCATGGGCAACATCCATCCATTTCTCTAAGGTAGATTTCAAAGTGTGTGTCCTAATAACACACAAACATACACAAGTGCATGCATGCACAGTTGAGCACACATTTGAGCTGTAATAAGCAGCACATTCACTCCTCAGAGATCTAATGGTATGTAGCCTAATGATACTATCCCACACACACATGCATACACACACACACTACTCCCATGCACACATTTTTTTTTAAAGGAAACATCAAAACATTTTAAAATAATTTCTTTGTAATTGAGGTTTTGATTGAACTGATTTTGAACGACTGTTTAATGGATGTAACAAACATTACATTTCAATTTTTAATGTGTTTTCATAAAAACATAAGATATTTCATTTCCCTGCGTTATTTGATACCCCTTTAACAAGATCCTCAAATAAACTAGTATTATAGGTTTTCTCCATAGTGTGAACCATGAGCGAACTCATCTTTGACACCCCTTTAACAAGATCCTCAAGAAAACTGAAGTAGTAGAGGTTTTCTCTATAGTATGAACCATGAATGAACTCATCTTTGACACCCCTTTAACAAGATCCTCAAGAAAACTGAAGTAGTAGAGGTTTTCTCTATAGTATGAACCATGAATGAACTAATCTTTGACACCCCTTTAACAAGATCCTCAAGTAAACTGAAGTAGTAAACTGAAGTAGTTTTCTTTATAGTGTGAACCATGAATGAACTCATCTTACACATTTGTCAAGAATGTGTTTGTAGAAGGAAACTATTTTATTCTCTTTGCTGTTCCTGTTAACTATTGTTTGAACATATAGATATTAATAGACCTGGTATACATATTTTTTTTTAAACAGTAACTCTCCAGAAAGCATTCTCTGCAAAAGATGTTATCTGGACTTGCTTTGAGTAGGAGGACTGCACTTGCAGAGCAGGGCACAGATTAACCACTTTTAAAAAATACAAATTGTAGTTTGTGTCCGTAAAATTAGCATAGTGATGCATTATGTACACATCTCTGAATTTTTATTGCATGATATTAGCACCTCACAGTTTGTTATACAGCATTAGCTAGAATATCAAGGTTTTTGCACATATGAATACCTACTACACATATACTTTCAAGTGTCCCCTCATTAGCTAGAATATCAAGTTTTTGCACATACGAATACCTACTACACATATACTTTCAAGTGTCCCCTTATTTGTCTATCAAATGGGATTGCTTACTGACATAGCAGCTGGATGTTGTACCACATAGCTTTAGAATGCCATATTGAACACATGGAATTAAGGTTGAAATATTAATAACTGCAATGTAACAAACCACATTTGGTCACATTAAGCAAAGGGATCTTTAGATATATATATTAACATGATACACTGATCAATGATATAATGAAAAGTAGAATATTTGATTTTATTGTTTAATGCTCCTGCTTTAAATGTTGCGTCTTCTCGGTTTTCAACTAGTGTCTCTTAACATTATTTACCAGTATTTATATTTGATAATAAATTTATTAGGCGTATAGATGGGGATGAGATTGTAAAGGGTGGTTTAAAACAACACACTCTGATAAAATGAAAAATGCAGAGGAAATCATGATAAATATACCCCTTTTGGCTAAAAGCTAGTAACATGTTATAAAGATGACTTATTTTGACTGAATATATAATATATTTTGTGAGTGAACCACTGTTTTTGAATCAGTAATTTTTCTTTTGTGAATATTGTGTCACTTTTAATTAATAAAAGAAAACCAACATATCAACTACATAAAATATATATATATACATATCAAGAACAGGAGAGACTATAAACATCATTACAAATAAAATGAACTATGAGAAAGTTTAAGTGCACTTTAATGTAATTTATTTCTCCAGTTATAACTTTTGGCAATGTATATTTAACTTTAGTGTTGAATATACAACTTGGAGACAAGACTCAGAAGTCTACTAAGCTTTATTAAAATCACCTTTTAAATTAGTTATATTCAAACATGGGGACTTTGTTGTAATTGTTTTTAAAAACTGGTAATTTTTTTTACCCAATGAAGGACCTCTTTTCCTTGAACACCATGACTGAATGTGACACACACAGTCGATTGGACTGCCAGTGCGAGTACCAAGAGTTCACTCAGGTTCCAGAATCATTGTCACCTCCACCTGTTCTTCGACCCTGCCAATTAGGAAACTGTCTTGAAACCTCCACACCACAGGTAATATTTTACCTCACATCGTTGACTCTTACCATCTGCATTTAAATTTCCACAATGTACCATCACTGACCTCCAAAAGTTTCAGCATAAACACTAGAAACTGTTTAAATTTCCACAATGTACCATCACTGACTTCCAACAATTTCAGCATATACACTAGAAACTGTTTAAATTTAGTGCAAAATTACTTCTTTGTTGTTGTTTTTTATATAAACAAATGTTTGACTACCTTGGATTTTTAAGAAATAGAATAATACTTTGACTTCTGTAACACTTAACAGTAGTTGATTCTTAAAGAATTTTGAATCTGAACATCCCCCGTTGATACCAGCAATCTGAATAAGAAAAACAAAGGTTATATGGTGTTTTGATACTCAGTAGATAATTTGAGTACATTTATCAAAATTTGATACCAGCAATCTGAATAAGAAAAACAAAGGTTATATGGTGTTTTGATACTAAGTAGATAATTTGAGTACATTTATCAAAAATTTGAATGTCATAAAATAAAGCAAATGTATAAAGTTAAAAAAGTGCATTTAATAAGTAAAGTTAAATAAAAAAATAAGTGCAGAAATAAAGTGCATTTTAATTTTTTTTTACATGATTATCCTTTCCAAATTTTGTCTTGTTTTCATTGTATAGTTATTTAAAATTACGTTTGAAGTAAATTAAAGGACCCTACCAATTTGGATAAGTTTGGGTTGAAATTAATCAGAAATGTATTGTGAACAAGTCATAAGAGGTGAAACACAAAGGTTCAAGTACTATCACTAATAGATCATTTTATGTCTGCTAAATGCTTCAAAGTTTCAAAATCATTCAATATGAGTTTATTTACATATTTTTTTCTAAGAATATATATTAACAGTTTGATTTATTAGTGCTCTCTTAAATTACAGGCTCGCAATCTTTCTATGGCTGAACTACTAGATTGGAAACATTTACTAGGTTCAAGCAAACAGATTCAAGAGGTAAACTTCCACAGTAAAAAAGATTGAGTTGCTTTTTGACTACCCAGTCATTATTTTACTTTATTTCTGGACATATTTATAGATTTTTAACAAATGACTTCTGGCTATTTAGTAAGACTTGTTTTTATTTCTTTAATCTTTTCAGCTTTGGTCATACCATTTATTTGATTTGATTTTTTTATGAATAAAATAAACATAAAATTATATTTTGTATACTAGGGCTTAGATAAATATTGTACTAAAATCTGTTCTCTTATTATTTATTTTCATTTTATTTTTGCTATCATAAACATAAACTCTATATTTTAACTGCAGCTTAGATAAATATAATTCTAAGAAATGTTATTAGTTGATAAGTACATCAGCAAAGTTTCTCTCTTTCTTCTTTGATTTATTAATGTTTTTTCCATCAGAAAAGATAATAAAAAATATATATATTTTGCTTTTGGTTAGATATTAAAGATATTTAAAACTATTGATTAGTTGGCATTGAGAATAGCTTTTCATATTTTAATTTGTCTGTCAAAAAAAACAAATATTTATTTTTTGCATAATTTAAAATTTGTAAATAATGTCTTAAAAAAAATCATGCTACATTATTTTGTTCTCTTTATATTGTTTGTATGCTCTGTAATTACTTATTTGTTGACATTAGATGAGAGAGATCAAAATGATTTGGTTATCTCACTATTCTTTCTTTAACTTTGTTTCATTGCTTTACCAATATTTCTGCATTTTCAAAAGTATTAGATCATTTTCAATTTTAATGCTTTTATTAACAATGACATACTTTCTTCCATTCAGGAATGGTGTTTGAAGAATACACAAGATGCTGTTTCCTTTATTTTCTGGAATGAAACTAATACCAAAAAGCTGAAAACTTGAACATCCTGAAACTTGCTTACAATACACTAAATACCAAAACTGTTGTTTTCTGTTATTGACTTTTTATAAACGTGACTCTAAATATAATTAATCTTTATTAATTACAATAATAAATATACTGATTATTTTTGTTGTAACTAATCATATCTACCTATATATATATATATATATCACTTCACTTAGACATTAATCTTTTTTATTTTTACATTTATATGTTTCATACTTCGAAAAAAAACAATTCTCATTGACTTGGGAGTTTTGTTTAGATGTGAAGCCCCTGCTATTTACTGTTTGTATTTTATAGATATCAAGACAAAGATTTTCATTAATAGGATAAGAAAAATGCACATTTGTAAATAAAGGCTTTTCTTTGAGATGATACAATAGATCAGGGGTCTCCAAATTTTTCAGCCCGAGGGCCGCATTAACTATCAAACAGCAGTTCGGGGGCTGACTACACACTTGAGATCCAAATAAAAAAGAATCAAAACATGGATGTTGTTTTTAATTATTTATTTAATATTATTTTATTCAGTTATTATTTAATAACACATTGATACACTACACATGAACACCTGTATTAGTGGGAATGGTGAAATTGTTTCCTGGATGCCAAAATAGCAGACATTTCTGGCTTTAGATTTGATGTCCCTAACATCAACAGTGATCTGAGATTATCATCGGACAAGTTTGTTCTCAAATTGTTCTTCACATATTTTCATTCTTGAAAATCATTTTGTTGACATTAGGAAAGTCTTCCTTGGGCAAAAACTGGTAAAAACCAACCAGTCCTTCTTTGAACTTGTCCCTAAGGTCATTTGCTTGCAACTCAATGGCTTTGTCTAATAGTCACAGTTGACTGCTCATATACTATAGACTGGGTGGACTGGAGACTAAGAATATGTCTGACTTATGTAACAATCAGTGACCCATATCAATAACGCTCCTTTATTCCGAATCTGGGTCAGAGTTGTTTGTTCCCTCTCACCTCTCAGAGATTAGAGATAGAAAAAAATTAGCAGCGGCTGATCTTGGCAGGATACACGTAAATTTCAGTAATTTTTTCCAATAGACAAAAAGGTCTCCTTGGGCTGCATGAGAGGGCCTTGCGGGCCGCATGCAGCCCAAGGGCCTTAGTTTAGAGACCCCTGCAATAGATGAAAATAATGATTGTTTGAAACTTTTAGGGGCTTTCTTTCAGTCCTTTTGATGCTCCAAGAAAATTAAAAATGTCAACCTCTGTGTGCCATTATTTCTCAGTTGTTAACTGGGACAAAAAAAAATTATTGGAGAAGTTGAGTTAGGGTTTACAGCTCTGTTATTTTTTTTTAATATCGTTCTCATTCTCTCTCTCATTGATATCATGGAGTCCATAAATCTTCATTGCTGATTTCTTTTAATCACAAGACTTATATTTTGTTAATTTCAAGTTTAAATCTCACTTGGACCTAGAGATTTTGCAATTGTAAAATCTGAAATCTTGTTAGTAGTTAGTTTGTGGAGCTGATGTTTCTTATTATACTTATGAAATGGATTCTGTATTAATGAATGTCTGGTGTTGCCTTTCTTCTAGAATATTTGTACAGGCACTACCTTACTTACAAAATTTCAACTTGCAAACTTTTATGTATATTATGAACAAGTCCAAATGAAAGCAGGATAGTTCTATGGCAATAGATAGCTCAAGTGGTTCTTCATGACTTCCACCAAGCAAAGCACAAGTTGTAGTTATGTTGTTCTGAGCAGTTGTAGCATTTAGTTTTAGAAATGTTTTTGTTGTCTGCATATTTCTCAACCATGCTACGGGTATATATATAGGAAGTTGCAGAAGTGAACTTGTACAGATGAACAAAGTGGCTTGTGAATAGACCTCTAATTATAGGAAATGTAGCATCTGGTCATTTATTAATCATAGCTATAATTAATTCAGATAGCTGAGATCTTTTATAACCAAATTTTATGGAAATGTCATTCATAAATACAGATTGGCAGTATTCCAGATTCTTTACTCTATGAATTGTACTTTACAGAAGATAACTGTTTTATGGTGATGTCTGTTACTGAAATTCCAATAGGAAAAAAGTGACATTTTATTCAGTGTCATTCTAAATCAGTTTTGTAAATCATTTTGGTTTTTTGCAGTTTAGTGTTACAGAATAAATAAGTAGATAGCTTTAGTGTATTTGATATATAGCATGATAAAATTGAAGTGAAATGCTAAACCAAATCTACTGGGTGTTGGGATCAGACCAACATTTCACACTTTGAAAAAAATTCTTTTGAAAAAGCATTTTGCTTATATAATCTTTTAGTTTGTAAAGTGTCCAATTTGCAAATTTTAACAAATTGCTTTAGATTTTGCTTATGCACTAACTTAAACCTGGTACAGCTGCATGAATTGAATTGAACTTGGAAAACCGTTTGTTTAATTTTTAACAAATGAGTGAGTCTATCAGAGATTGCCATAGATAAAATAGTTGTGACTTATTGCTGTAATTGTTTATTTGGCAGCTTATCAGTGTTACATGCTTTCATGACTGGCAAGAAATAATTTTACTTAGAAGTTTAAAATACAAAGTTACTAAACATTTTTTAATAAGTTTCCTAACCCAAAAGAGCTTGAACAAACTTAATCATTTGGCAAAGAGTTGTAATGGTTTACTTATACAACAAGAACAGAGAAGAATATTCTACCACAAGAACAGAGAAGAATATTCTTCCACCTTTTTGCTTGTAGAATGTATAATATACCCTAATCATATAATAATAGAAGCCAAAGATTAGACTGGCATTGTTCTGTGCAAGTGCGTGTCTCTCCTCTCTTCCTTCCAGAATTTGTGGAAATATAAACTTTCATAAATTTAATTCAGTAATCACAAAGAAATTTTCAGCAGGAAAAATAAAATGCAAAAATAATTACTTTCTTGACCCATAACATAATGCTTAGAAGTTATCACTCCATAAGTTGCCTCTTAATGATCTACACCCTTTTTGAAAGAGATGGCAAAAATTATATTGGAAAACTGCCACTAACATGAAGAAATTGCAAAACTTTAACAATTAGGAGAAAGTTGGCCTTCGTGCTAATGCAACTACTTTTATTCTTGTAAAATAAAGTCTGTTTTTAAATGGCTGTCAATACTTTTTGCAAATTTTCAGGAATATTTTAATTATGTTTATTTTTATTTTTTGTGTGCACAAATTGCCATTGTACCTAAAGAAAGAATGGAAAGAAGTGCTGTTTGTTAAGTTCGGAATACCAATATGTGAATATGATGATTATAATAATGTTTAGCACTTTCAAGGAGCATAACATTAGCATATAAACAATACCTGCTCTGTCATGTTGGCTTAGGGGATGTAACCCTGTTGAGCATGAGGATTTGTTTAGGGCAATCTTAACAGCATTACAGGCCCATGGGCAAAGCAGTGCACTGGGGCCCCTACCTACAAAACCACTCGCAGGAATAAAAGTCACAACATACATAGATTAGCAGAGCGGTCCCTGGGCAACTAAATATACCCCATTCAATGGATATCTTAAAAATGGGTAAAAAAAACTTAGGTGGATGATATCTGGGGTGGGGTGGGGTGGGACCAAAGTCCATGTCTTTCCAGTTGCAAACCAGAGAAGAGATTTAAATATTCTATTAAAAAGAAATTAAATCCTAAGTAAAAATTGTATCAGACTTGAGGATGTGTGTCCTTAATAGTGCAGTGGTTAAAGGTCAACAGCTTGTCTTTTTCCTTTGGATGGAGGAAATAGCAATAGCTGAGATGGGTATATACTTGAAAAAAAAACCCAACCTGTTAACTCTTTTCTTTGGACAACCCAACCTTTTCAAATTTTTTGTTGTTAATGTATAGTTGGTTTGCATGTTGTTAACTTGATGACTCAAGTGATGATTCTGGTTGAAGATTTTGTCTGGCTTGGTTAGAAGCTCTGGGTGTCCTCTCCTTTGCATTGGCCTTGTGTTATCTGCTGAGGCTAGTGACACTATACTTGTCTCCTGATCATAGTGTCACTGATTAAGAGTTGTCTTTGTGCAGTTTTGTATGCTCTTTTTTTTCCATAGTTTTAGATTTGGTTTGCTTACATTTTCACTAATATATCCCATAATTATTATTTAGTTTATAAACAAAATATTAAAATCAAGGGGGCGTAACTTTAACCTTTTAACTGCTGATGATGAGAGGGTCATAATTTCCTTTGAGCAGTCTGGTGAAGACCAGTACTCTGGCAGTGCTATATGCTAGAAATGTGCCATGTTGTGGATTGCATAATGGATACTCTACAATTCTTAATTTCAGCAGTTAAGGGGTTAATATGGCTTTTGTGTACAGTCTTCCATTGAAAAAATGTTAGTAAATTTTTATGTACCAGTCAAAAACTTCACTAACCTGCTAGTTTAAGGGAGTATTGTATACATTTCAGTCAAATTGTAGTGGTAAAGGAGCTGTACATGTATAAAAGACTTTAATTCCAACCATCTGAGGTATAGTAATAATGGATAAAAGCAATTACCCCATCTATCAACATTCATTTTCTAAAATTATCCCATGCATCCAATTCAATACATAAGATGAATGATGATGTTAATATGCATAGGCACTATTCTGGTGCTCCATGGTTTCACCCTGCAATATCACAATATCCTACAATACCATACAACTTCTGCAATACCATACAATTTTATGCAATACCATACAAACTTTCTGCAATACCATACAATTTTATTTAATATCATACAAACTTTCTGCAATACTATACATATATGTATTGGACTCAGCTCTCTGATATCTGAATATATTTTTAAAAAATCAAATGAAGAAAAATTCATAAATATGTAACTAAGTCCAGATTTTTTAGAAGAATAAGTTTGCAGTTCCCAAAAGATTCTGATGAAATATTAAAATATAATTTTGTGTGTGGTGAAGTGTTAAAAGTTAACAGTTCAGTTAGAGCAATCCAAGTTTAACTAAATAATAAAAAAATATATTAGTAATCAGATATATCTTGAAGGATAACAATCTTGCATATATTTTAAAATCATTGGATATATTTGGTCACTTGAGAAACAAAAGTAAGCATGCTGATTGAAAGGTTTGGGAATTAAGCAAACTGCATGCACGCTCTACCAGATAAGGAGTGTTAATAACTTTATTTGCAGCATATTGGGGGTATAATCAGGATGTGTTTAATGTTATCAAGTTTTATTTACACATTTAATATATTGAAGTAAATGCTGGTTTTAAAAGAAAACCACCAAATTAAAATAGAAAATTTCTACCTCAAGTGTAAGTTCAACTGGTTTATTTTCTTTTCTTTATGATTTCTAAAACAAATTACGATATGACTAATTTCATCTGGGTGAAATGGAATTCATGAATTATTACCATTAACTTTCCATGGGCCAAAGAATGCACAAAAATAGGTGCAAATGATTCTATTAAGTGATTGGCTTAATTCTAATTTGACTATTAAAATAATTATGAAAGTTTCTTTGGAATAATTAGTTTGATCAGTCAAATGCCAATGAGGTCATTATTTTCTATCTATTCAACTTTAAGAAGAAAACTTGCTTTAAAGTAACTGAAATGTAAACACAGTACTTTAGTCTGTCACACCAGAAATTTATTTTCTATTTGCAGTTTACTTTAATATGCTGAAGAAATAAATAAAGCGTTGAATATTACCAAACGAAACGGTTGTTATGTTAATTCTTTAAAACTCATTTGGGCATTTGTTGACACCCTCCCCCCCCAAAAAATAAATAAACAGGCATGCAATTATACTAATTTTGTTGTGCAGTTTACAATAAATTTTGATAGCAATTTACATACCAGAACTAAAATGCTATTTTGTTTCCTGTAAGAGAAATATAGATGTGCTATAACAGATCAAATTACATAATTTATGCTGTGTCGCATCCTCAAACACCTACACAAGTTTCAGCCTTGCGATTTGTACACAATTAAAAGCCACTAAAAACTGTACAATATTCACATTAAGAAAAAAATCTCAATATTCAAAGCTTTAATCGCACATGCTTAAAATTATAATAATTTTATCATTAGTATATGTGTATTATGCAGAGTTTGTGTGTCAAAAGCGAAAGTAGAACTAGAATTTCTTGTAAATGCAGGACATTGTTGCATTAGGCCTAAATGTTTTGAAACTAGTTCTCACTTTTGTCAAAGAGCTAGCTTAAAATTATATAGTAATGCCTACAATCGCATAGTGATAAAAAAATCACTATGCATTTTAAAAAATGGTAGTTTATGTCAACGAAGATTTCAACAAGGATGTTTACTGAGTCATGATTCTGACGTCAGTCAGTGCAAGTATTACGATTAATACAACTAACCCAGTTTAAAGTGAGCATGCGTAATGTTTACATCCGGCGGTCATAGGTTGTTATACAAAACCTGACTTTTTAATTATTTCGCATATTTTTTTTTCAAATCAGGCTAAAGCTGAAGGTATAAAATAATGATAAAATATATAACTTCTTCATAAAACAACCCTCAGATTTTTTTCTTTTCATTTACATTTGTTATACTTGAACTTTTATGAGAGACAACTCTGTTGTTTCAACTTCCCCACCCTGTATGTCAGTCGTTTGGTCGTTCAAGGGCGGGTAATCCTGTCTAAACAGATTGATAGGTCTTGGCAATTTTATCTCGAGAAAGGATTTCGGTCACTTTCATCGTAACATAAACGGTTTCAAATGGCTCTTAAGCGAATCCAAAAGGTAAGGAATGTAAAGGAGTTGGATGTTCATGAAGACATTTTTAACTGGTCAGGTCAACCAAACCGATTTTCGAGCAGACACTCAATATCTTTAGAGCAGAAACTGGAAGTTCTAATGATGGTGGCTCGATTGAGGTTGAAACAGTATGCTATAATTAATAACATGTGGCCAACAAAAACTCAGAAAATAACGATTGACGGCTTATTACAGAATATATTTTTGTTAATCATGTGATTATGACTGAAAGAAAGTTTTGTACATGTACTATATTTTTTTTTAAAATACGTTAGTACACTGAACACTAAATGTATTGGATATTTTATTTACTGAAGTTACTCCCGTTACTGAAAGAGATTAGTGGTTCGTAGTCTCATCTGCTTTAACATAACACTTCCTTTATGAAAAAAAAATACTTTTTGAAGCCAGAACAACAAAAATAAAGATTCAAATTAAAGTATGAACGATACTCTGTAATTTAAAAAATATTGTATACAAGCTACAACTATTCTGTTTGTATATTCAAACTTACTCGTTGCAGTATATTTGTTATGATCATATTTATAAGTTAGGGGCATATAGATAATAGGAAATTGACATTAGAAATTTACTAATTGTTGGAAACTGAAAATCTATTATTTTTAAAACTAAGAAACATTTGAATTCAGAAACATATTCACTCACTTATTTGAAACAGATCATTTCTAGACCTGAATAACTAAATAATTGTGCACATATCTTTGAATGGAATAGTAATAAATAATGTAAAATGATTAGAAAAAGAGTAATAATACCAATATGCATTTTTAGCTAGATGAATGGATGAAGTATATATATAATTTTATGTTGTTCAATATAACTTATATTACGTCTTTGTACATTTGAAGCATATGAATTATGATGCATGCATGTTATATAAGTAAATGCATATGACTAATCTGGCATTTATTTAAAACATTTACCTCATTCTCCATTATCTCAAATGTGCTGTACAGCACTGCATTTACCATCAAACCTAGACAGAAGTTTAGCACACACCTGAACTAGCCATAATAAGTTCACAGGCAAGAAGAGGAACCACCATACTCTCTCCTTCCTCAAGTAAGCACTTAAAAAACATGAAAACATTCACCACTGAAAATATTTACACACATTCCCCCCGACCTACTATAATCCCATCACAGTGTGTCCACTTTTTTCTCTCCCTCAGGTGTTTGACAGTAGTGAAATCACACTGCTAGAAGTTTGTAGAACAATTAGACTGATTGTAAACATCAGGATCAACACTAGCTGGCTTTGTTTTTCTTGAGCAACAGTTAATGTATAAATAGATTTGACTATTACTCTGTTAGCATTATTATAGAAATAATATGAGGATTTTTGTTTTGTTTTTTAAATGAAAGATTTTAGTGCACACATTAACATTCAAACTTAACAGAAAAATATTATCCATTGATTCCTTAATCAAGTAATGATCTTACTTAGCAAGAAAATACTGGTGTATTTTGACTGTATAATGAAGCACTTACATTGTTTTCTTTCTGTCCAACACTATCCAATCTTTCACTTGTCTCATTCTCTAAATGATTCATATTATTTTATTAATTGAATTCTCAGGATGCAATTATCTATATTATTTTAAAGGAACTCCAGGATCTCAACCGGGATCCTCCCCCAACATGTTCTGCTGGGCCAGTTGGAGATGATTGTGAGTATACCATTATATGTATTAAAATCCGTTAGATATATTATCTTGCATTAGGTTAGAATACATACATAATTATAAATATATAGTTTTGTGTGTACAAAAATATTAAAATGTATTATTATTAAATATTTTTTAAATGGCAAAGAGCATTCACAACTTCTCACCATGCTAACAAATTATTAGCTATTATTTGTTTATAATTTGAATTGTGGTTCTTACAGACAATGAGACATGTAGTTCCTGGAAAATGAATTAAATAACTTTAACTTAATTATTGTAGTATTAATTTTTAGCACTCATTTGGTTTGTAATTCACGAGCATAGACCACACTTTAAAATAATTAAATGATTTGAAGTTTTCTCTTAGTCTTATACTGTCCAATTAAATGGATTTTCCTGTCAGGGGAATAAATTCCAGGCAGAGCATACAGGTTTCAAATATGGATTTAGTTTTCACTATTTGCATTTCTCTCACACCAAGCAGCTTAGGCACATTTACTGCCTTTTGCCTTAGTCAGCATGATTGGTTGTGCATCAGACAGATTGATACTGATAAAGTGATAGACAATTAATATGGCTCACTCCCACTCCCAGTGACATTCACTTTTAACTAGACAGGTGTAAACAGTTGATAGAATGAATAAGAGTCTGATGAATGAACTGATGTTTTTGAATGTGTAACAGTAGGATAGATATGATGCACGGCTTTGTTATAGAGATGTTAAAACAAACACCATAACAATATTAACCCAGCAGTCATACGTCTGTATGATAGAAATTTCTGTAATAAATGTTATCATTCAGAGTTCATGCTGGGCTCTTAAGTGAGCACATGTTGACAAGGATCACTTTACAATAGTCTATACTCACCAACATTTAAATAATGTTGTAATGATTCTTCACTGGGGAAAATGGTTGTAGAATAGTTGTAATCTTTAAAGATGTCTTCTCAGGCAGGGTTGATGATAGAGGATGGGTTGATTGACAGCTTTAGGGAATAAGTAGTATAGTAGTAATTTTTTTTAGTAGCATATAATCTGGAACCAGAACTGGGTCAAACATATCTCAGTACATTAATTATACAGAGACAGCTGCCTAGTTAATAACTTACATTTTGCTAATGAATAAAACAAACAACTGAACTAATAAACTTTGTTTAAACAAAGACATACAGTCATATTATATGAAAACATACAGTCATATTATATGTGCTATAGGCATGTATATAATAATAGAATTTATTTGCTAAGGGTAGACAAATTAAATTAAAGAAAATGCTAGAAGTACAAACAGCACTCAAACAATCATTTTATTTAAGAAACTTTGTACGTTAAAGAAAAAGGTTTAACAAAATTATTTACCATAAGTTAGGAAAAAAATGCTCCCTCACACCTTAAAAATTAGTTTAATATAAAGTTCTCAACATTTGACAATCTCCTTCAAACAGAAGAAGTATAACATTTTCCACTCCCTATGTCTATGAAGTGACACACAGTTTAACAGTAATTTTCCTTTGTACATAAAAAAAAACATCAGATGGTTCAATTTTTCTGGTTAATTTGAACCAAATCAAAAGACCCAACATTTTCTTTATTTATAACTAGTAGTAGTAAAATTACTAAAAATATCATAATTGAAATAAAAATATTTGTACTTTATTCCTCTAAGAAACTTCATGCAAATCATATAAGAAGGACATCACCATTCTCTCACTACCCCCTTCTTTTTTCCAGTGCAGCTTTTTATTCTAGCTGTTAAATATTGCTGGCAAAAGTGAGATATGAACACGATACTGTTATTCTAATTGCTGAGTGATTTTAGGGATTTTGCCAGTTGTATAGGACCAAATAAAAAAAATATCACTTGTATTATTAGCAAATAAGAAAACAAAAATATAGTATATTTTAGCTTGTGATCTGGATTCTGTATTCATTATTTTCTGTTATAAATGTATAACAGTACTTTCATCCATACATGATACATATGTACAATCATAATACATACATACATACATATAGCAAGAAAGAAAGAAAAATAGGCTTACAAGAGATATGATTACTTTTTTTTTTTATTTTGGGGCATGAGGATTATAGTTAGAGGTAATTGGAAACACAAAAATATATCCTACTCACTGAACTCAGTAGTATTAGTAAGTTGTTATCAGTTGGCAATTTTTTGTTTACTGTAGATAGTGCATAAAAATCTTCCAACATCTCAGGCAGCAATTTCATATTTGAACACTTTTAAAAGAAATTCTTGAGTGTGATGAAGTGTTCTATTTTGTACTTATTCCAGTATAATTATTTAACAGGAGAAAAATAATACTCATGTTAAAAGAAATTAAAACAAGCTCCATTTCCCTGACATTCCTTGTTATGTTAGTGAATGAATCATTTGTGACTTTTAACAGTACAGTGTAACTTTAGTATTGGAACAGTTTTTCAACAAGAAAATGAAACAAACACAAAAATTTCACTGAAGACTGAGAATGTCTCTGCAATTCAAGAAAAGTGATGGATCAGGCATACTAAATTATCAAGTGGGATTTGGTGAATGGCTCGCTGGTTGCAGATTTTATGTCCACTTCTGGTATTCATTAATTTTGTAGACACTGTGAGTGTGACCCACTGCCTACAATTTGCAAAGTATAATGTTTTCTTTCAGGTGTGAATTCTTGCTGCCCACACCTTGAAACAAAAGTTAATCATTTGACAACAATGTTCTTCTGTAATATTTTATTGTATTACCATACTTTTATTTATTTTTTTTACCCCTTAGATGTCGATATTATAAAGTTTCTCAGTGAGATTAACAAGTCAGAGACAGACCAGAATAACTTTCCTTCATAACTTGCAGTTATATCTCTTGATTATATATAAAACACAACTGGATAATTGAAATTTCCTGTCTTTCTAGTTCTAACTATTGAAATAAAGCCAACCCCTCATTTGAAATATCTTAACATTATTTTGTGTTTTTGACTTCAAATCTATATTGTGTTTTGGTAATCTTGATGTTATGTCAACATTCTTAATTATCACTACAATTTTGTTTCCATTTATAGTGTTTCATTGGCAAGCAACAATCATGGGTCCTGTGAGTATACATTTTATAAATCAGCATGTCTTTGAAATTTCATATGTTATAATATGCTTTGATCTCTTCTTTCTTTAATGAGTTTTTATTTTTAAAACATGTTTATGAATTCAGTCAAGCTATTTTTATTACATAATACATGGGTCTGCATTTGCTTCAGTCTGTCTTTTATATACTAATTCACACTTGAATATTTTCATATCATTCATGTTTTATTTAAAGTAGTACTAATAAAAGTAATATATGGTTTAAAAATGTATAAGTAATAAACCAAAATGTGTAACTTGCACACTTAATCATGTATAAATTCAAACTGTATAAAGTGTATTGTGTCCTGATGATGCTCATATTAATATAGTTTGCTAAACACTTGATATTGTTGCTGGTGAATGTGCTCATAAAATTTATATGCTGCATTTATTATGCTATGTGAATGTAACTGGCTAATAAATATTGTTGTAAGTTGAGATTTGAAATTGAATGTAAGAGAGAATGGAGTTAAAGATGAATAAACTGGAAACTTAGCATTTGTTCCTTGATTATCTTTTACAAGGAATAAGTAGCCTTTCCTTATTTTACCTGAATCTCCTGGTTTACTAATCATAAACTGTTATGACCATGGTAGACACGAGGAGTATTTATTGCAGTGTGTAAGTATAAGGAATACACTTCACTCCATTGATGTATGGTGGCAAAGTATGCTAACTAGATCAAGCAACTTCTGGTACAGGAAGTTACTGGAAATTGTGTCCGATTCTGTATTGTTGATATGTACAACTCCCTGATACATTCTCAGGATCTTGCTGAGAAATGCATGGGAAATGGTTTGTTTTGTTTTCTCTGGTTAATTGTTTTATTTTTAAAAGTTTATATTTCATTATTGAGTGCACATGAAACTAGATTTAAATAATTGTTAATAGCCTTGTTGGTTCGTTTTTATGAATGGGATTGTATGCTTAAATTTTATAAAGAAACAGCTGTCTTTGTCTTGTAAATAATGGGGTTTTATGTTTACTGTATTAATCCCATCCCCAATTGATTAATTGAAAAATGGTCATTCACAATTGAAAGGTTTGACTCTGGGTAGTGTATCAATATAATGTCTCTTAGTAAAATACCAAAAATCCATTATACAGTGGAATCCCGCACTAACGCACCCCACGATAATTCGGATATAATGCGGTCGTGGCATGGCTCCCCAAATTATTAATGTGATCCGATTTTATGGACCCCAATTTATCACTTATAGCAAAGTTTCACTGTATTATTTAATCATTAATTAATATTCCTTTTATAGTTTTTCCTGTTTCTGAATTTTTATTTTGTTGAGTAAAGTCACTCCTGAAAATAGTGAAAGAAAGTGATGATTAAACTAAAAGTATATAGTTTTTATTTATTACAATAATTAAAAATCAACAGAAGATTGTTTGGACTGTATGTTCAGATTTGGATTTTATGTTTCTTTGCCATAAGTCAAAAGTATATTTTTCTTCTTATTGTTTCTGAAATAATATTTGAATGAAGTTTTACTTGTTCAGTTTTGTTTTGGGTTTTGTTTTGTTTAAACTTGATTATATTTCATTACAGCTGTTATATAAACTTTAATAAATGAACATGTTTTAAAAGACTTTTTCTATAGCACATCTCATTGTAGTTATTAAAGGTCATGAACACATTCCATAATTATTATTCTTATGGAAAAAATTGATTTGTCATACACAGATTTGTGATATGCCAGTTTGTTTTTTGTTTTCTATTAATACTTCTCTTGAGTAGGAAATTATTACTGTATTGATTTATTACAAGATGTTTTTCTTCCCAGCCTGACACCCCTTATCAAGGAGGAATTTTCTTTCTGACAATTCAGTTTCCTGCAGACTACCCTTTCAAACCCCCTAAGGTAAGATGTTTTTGTTCTTTTAAAAAAAACTGTCAGGAAAGGATAGTAATTTTAATGAAATGGATTTTGAAATGTTACAATTGGCCAAGAAAGAATTTAGGTCTATGACACTTAATTGTACAGCATAGCCCCAGAGCATGATTTTGTCTAATTAATATTATTTAGATTGTTCATACATTCATACTATTCATTCATACATACTATTTACAGCATATGTGCATTCTAATCAAGTAATTTTTATTGATGCATTTGTATATATGTAATAATAATAATAATAATAATTGTTTTAGGTGGCATTCACAACCAAAATTTATCATCCAAACATAAACAGTAATGGCAGCATATGCCTGGACATTCTTCGTTCTCAGTGGTCACCAGCTCTCACAATTTCAAAAGGTAAAAGAAATTAGTGAGGTTGATTAAATTTGATCCTTGAGATTGGCAAACTAAGTTGTGTACTTCACTAGTTGATAGTTTTTAATTTATTTCTTTATATACATTTTAATCACATATACAAATATGTGATTGTGTGGGTCTTTACAATTAAAAAAAAAAATCAAACATTTTTGCTTTTCATTCTACAATGATATAAATCAATTGCAGGAAAATAAATATGTTCTTTTGAGTCCACACTGAGAAGTGGAAGGGTAAAGTCTTTTTTTTTCTTATTCTTGCTGTATTTTTCATTTCAGAACAGGGATAAGGATTTCCATAAGAGTAATTTTTCCTGGCTGACAGTTTGTTACTGTTAGTGAATTAACAAAGATAATTGATTGTTTTTATTCCTCAAGAATAAATTGGTATGTGTTTTAATAACCATTTTGTCACAAAATGCTATTTCAGCTGACATTGATGCACATAGTTTTACAATTTATTGACATGTATTATTGCATCATCAAGCCTGAAGAGAAGTATGATGTTGCCATAGAAATGACAGCAAACCCTTTAATCTATGTAGCTATGGTTAGAAACTCCAAAGAAAGGTCTGACCTCTCAATAAAAAACAATATGGATATCCATTTACAGTATACACTCGCTTGCAGTTTGCTTATCAGTAACTGCTGTGAAATATGGTACTCATTAATGGAGCTGTGCAATTTAACTTTGCAAATGACATACACTTGTAAGCTCATTGCATCAAGCATTTGCCTACCTAATAGTTACACCATCACAATACAAAACTTGCCTCAACTGCCATTGTATGAATCTTTACTCCTCTCATCAAATGAACTGTTTTGTTGACTATAGATGCCAGTCTGTCTCATAAAGTCACATTTTTTAAAAACTTCTATTGGTTGTTTTGATGAAGAGGATCATTCATTAGAAAATAGAAGAACACTTTCTGTTGCTTCTTTTTCCTGTTTGTTTTGTTGTTAGTTGATGAGGACTGAGAGACACTTTTAAATTACTGATAGGGAGAGGGTATTATTTCTGGTAGAGAATTTGGTTATATGAAAACAACCACTCTGTTATCATTCAAATATTGCTAGTGCACCAAAGAATTTTCAGATTCAAGAAACAATGTGAACATCATAAATCTTGTGTGTATTGTCAAACATTATAGGTAATTACACAAAATATTGACATTGCTTTATCAGCTTGGGTTAAATGCTAGTTTGTTATTTGCATATGTGTCTGATGAGGGTTATGTGACAGTCTATTCTGGCTCTGTTATCTCATTTGTGTAAACATAAGAACAATACAGTCAGTGCTGTTGTTGAAGCCAAACTGTGAAGCTAAATTGCATGGGAATTCTCAGAATTTTTACAGAATTCCTCAGTTGTGCATATCCATGGTTTCCAAGATATGATGTGGAAAAATAAAATACAACTAGTCCAATGGGAAAAAAGGTTGAAAAAAGTCCTTATATGGTAGTTTTTTCTCATATGACTATGCTACACCAACAGCACTAACAGGAACCACCATTGTTATTCGTTGCTACCATGGTATGCATTGAAGTACATGTACCACCATTGTTATTCGTTGCTACCATGGTATGCATTGAAGTACATGTACCACTATCACTATCATCCAATAATAATGCTACTTGTGTGTTTTAAATGGCCAGAGGCTTCATGAATAAAAGATATTATTGTTTTATTTTATTTATGATATCAGCTCACATTCACTAATTATGCATTTAATTACTTTGGAGTATTTGAAAACATTATGTCATATTATTATACTAAAATGACAAGCTTTGTCATCTGTATTTCTTCGCTCTTGTGTACATCCCTTATGATCAGTTAGTTATCAGTGTGGAATGTCATAAGGAAATAATAATAAAAGATTTTAAAGAAAATTGTACAGGCTTTGAGTAGCAAAAGAAACTAGTGTTCTTTTTATGGAGCAGCTTTCAGTGATGGCATTTAGGCTGACATCATTTTGTTTCAATGTCAGTGATTTATTAAAAGTACTTTTATGCAGCAAGTAGAATATTAAACTCAGAGTGAAATTCCAGTTTTTTAAAAGCACACACACATTTTCACCTACTAATATGACCTGATTTCATTGAGCTATTTCTGAAAACATAGCTTCTCTAGTTATACAGTGTTTATGAAATTGGAAATCTGAAGAGAAGCAGTTACTCATTTTGTTGGTAACTTTCTAATCTGGACTTGCTTTTATTACTGAATTTCAGTTTCTAATGTAAATGTTAATTATTCAGCTTAAACTTTTTCCATTTTAATTTGGAATAAATGGCCTTTTTGAGCAGTTTATGATTTTAAGAAGTATCTTTTTTTATTGCATTGAACTTGAAATGGAGGCATTAGTAGTGATTTGAAAAGTACTTTTTATTATTGAAAATTTCTTTGGATGTTTACTTGCAAAACTATTTAAAGAAAGAAAAAAGATATCTAATACTACATACATGCATAAATGTATATTATATATATATATTTGCATGTTTGTAAGCTTGTAAAGTGCATTGACAGATTATCCATTTTAAAAAAGTTCAGTGGATTCACTGTAAAGACAATTCTCATACTTGCTAAATGTGTTGAATCCAATTCTATATTTGTATATATGCATTGATAGTTCTGAAACCATTTGGATGCTGGTGCCGAGCTATGAGCCCAATTGTGCTTAAGTCATTTTAATACATTCTATGCTGTTGGTGCTTAAATCATTTTCACACATTCTCTGCTGCTGGTGTTTGAGTCTTTTCAATACATTTATTGATTCTATACTGATGGTATATGAGTCATTTTCATGCATTGTATGCCTCTGGTGTTTAATTCATTTTGATACAATCTATTCTGCTGATGTTTGCCTCATTTTCATGCATTCCATGCTGCTGTTGTTAAGTCATTTTGATAAATTGTGTGCTGATGGTGTTTAAGTCATTTTAATACATTCCATGCTGCTGTTGTTAAGTCATTTTGATAAATTGTGTGCTGATGGTGTTTAAGTCATTTTAATACATTCTATGCTGCCTTTGTTAAATCATTTTGATGCATTCTGTATTCTTGGTGCTCAAGTCATTTTGTATATTGTACTGAAGCCCTGGTGATTTGAAAGTCCTGAAGCTATATTGGTGTGCTAGAAGCTATCCTGGTATTCTAGCTTAATAAAGCCAATTTTATGCTGTTGCTATCTTCTTGCATGTAATTTGATGTTGTCTGGATTCAGACTTAGCTAAAGATTAACCTATAACTCTTTGTTTACAAATAAACTGTTTGCTGTCATATATATATATATATATCTTTGAGTAATATGGGAAGTACTGTAGAGAAGAGATTACTTTTCAATATATATATTTGGGACTGAAATATAAGTGTATTTGCATGTTTGTCTTGTAATATCTAATGTTGTAAAGTTCATAAATTTTATTCTGAATTCACACTATTTAGCAATCCAGAGAGTTTGTTTTTGTCCCACAGGAGAGTAAATGCCATTAATAATTTAATTTTCCTTTTGTTTTTTAGCAGTTAGGTAATCATAGCAGATGTGTGGTTTTACAATTGTATTCCTTTTGAATGAGTATGCAAGTATATATGAGAGTTTATTATTTTTTTTTAAATAACATTTTATTACCCCTGATTTGAAAACATAATTCACAGTGTTTTTACTGACTAGATCTTTAAATTGGTACATTTTTTGTTTGAGTCAGTACTTATGCCTAGAACTGTAAAAGTTATTATATATAAAATATAATTTTCTTTCTTTATTATTTTCAACTCTTTGTGGATTTCATCAGAAATAATTTTCTTTCTTTTAATTTTCAGTTCTTCTGTCGATTTCATCACTACTTACAGATCCTAATCCTGATGATCCTCTTGTACCAGAAATTGCCCGCATGTTCAAAAATGACCGAGAAAAGTACAACGAGCTCGGTCGAGAATGGACAAGAAAATATGCTATGTGACCACACAATTTCTCACATTATGTTTTACTTTTAAAAATACACTTCACTTCATATTTGAATTGGCAAAAACCCAGTTTATTGTAAGATTAAAAGAAGTAAATATTTTTAAAACTTAATAAATGGAAAATTGAGATCATGTCCAGTCTGGGTCTTCAAAACAGCACGGTCATTTTCAAGAGCCAGCGTAACAACATTGCTCTTGAGATTTTTCAAAATTTATATTCAAAAACTTTCACAAGTGTTTAACATTTTCTTTTGTGTATATTTCAATTCTTTTCCCTAATGATAATGTTATTCTAGTGCTGGCATTTTTTAGTGCTAAATGTCTTTGTTTACTTCTTTTCTTTTCAGTGTCCACATGACTCTCCGCAAGACATTTCTTTTACTGTTCCAACAGTATCATTTTTTTTTTTTAATGTTCATTTTGCACACATCTTTCTTATTTGTGTTTTGAAAGATCATTGACTTCAAGTGCTTTGCTTATGTAAAGCAATAGTACTTACCCCAAGTTTGGTGTTCTGTTATTGACCAAATGTACGTGTATTACCTGCAGTATGTCTTGTCCAGAACTGTGTGCTTGCTGGCACTGTTCGAGTGTGTGGTTTGTTATATTTTTCCTAACATTAACAGCAAAGACTGAAACAATATTCTAAACATTTCATTAATATTAAAAATAAAAAATCTCTATTGAATCTTTTAGCCTACAAGGTACACACATCAATGATCTGTAGAGGTAAATCTACAAATATTAACCTATATTAAAGGTACAATATTAACCAATCTATAAATCTGTTATCTACAAATATTTTTCTTAAATGTCAAAAGCTTAAAAAATAAAATTTAGAAGAAGTAACTAGTTTATACACTAGGGCTGTTTCTTCATCATTGTATTTAGTTTTAAGCTTTGAAAAACAGAAAGCTATTTTCTAGAGGTCATTATCCAAATATGTCCTTAAATTGAATAAGATGTCAACAACAAGCTAATGTTCTGATCAGAGCCTCTTAAGAGAAACGTATAATTTCATAAACTCATTTTCAGTATATGCTAATATTTGTTGTTCCTTTTAATCAGTCACTGCCTTTCAATTTAAGCAAATATGAACCACATCTAGCATAAAGCTAAGTGAAATTTCATATCTGATCACCAGTCATGTTTTTTTTTTAAGGGGGATCAGAAATCATGTATAAACTGCACCACATTTGAATGTTACAATATAAACTACTTGTGTATGATTGTATATATATATATATATAAATATTTAAAGAAATATATACATGTATCAACAACTAAATATTGCACACTTTCCTTTTCACTAAGAACTTTTGCCACTTTTTCCCCCATAGAGAAAATCATGCATATTTACAAACTTAAAGACTAATAAAAAGTACAGTGGGGGTTCTTAAATTGGACACCTGTTCTGTGCCTTGTAGACTTTAAGAAATATGAGGCGCAGTGAATACTAGTTGACAAATGTAATACAGCTGTTTGTTGGGGGGAAATGTAAGACAAGCAATCTTTTCTATTCCTTATCTGAAATAGACATACTGAAATGTCTCCAATTTTTATCTTTTCAATCCTTACATATGTCAACTAATATTTTGATTTCCAAAAAGCTGCAGTTACTTTTCCCCCCAATTTAATTGTTTCATTGGTGTGTTTTTAGTTTGTTTTTTAAAAATAATAATTTTTATGAGATTTTGTCTTTCATGTCCCTCATTCTGAACTCAACTACCACATTTCTTTTATAAAAATCATCAAGAATCACTGTCAGAAGATAGTGAAAATCAGGAAGAAATCATATCTGACAAAAGCAAAACAATGATGAGTTACAAGTTGTTTCTGATAACGTACGAGACAGACTGTGATATCTCTCTATCCTAAACGCTGCAGCACTTTCTTTTCTTTCTGTGACTTCAGTCTTGTACAGAGAGTAAATAAAATTTTCATCATTTTTTTGTGTTTGTGTGTTATGTCATGGGTTTCCTTTTACATTTATTGCAGTAATTTAAGCAATGACACTAGCATATGATCAAAGAATTTCTAGGTTTTATTATATATATATATATATACACACACTTTTAGATAGGTATGTTAAAATGCAGGGTTTTTTTTCTAGGATTTTGTTTTAAAATTTCTAACTCTATATATTGTTTCTGAAACTTGTAAGACAGATTAATATGTATATTTCATTAAAAATTAAAATATTTATGGACATAAATTGACAGTTTCAAAATATTGTCATTTTCATAATACATGTATTGTCATTGATTAGTTATTATTTAAATATTAATTGTAATAGTGTTTATACAATGATGAATCAAACAGAATTTAACATCGTCATTTTGTAAATTATTAGATTAAAAAATGTGTTTATTTAATTATGAAATATTTTTTGAACATATATGTTTTTATTTAATGTGTTCTTAAAATCTAGAAATAATCATTACAGGCAAAATTTGCTCACACATATACGAGGCTTAGTTTATATTCAGTCTCTTTGATTTCATCCATTAATTTAGCATCTGCTGAATTACTGCCTTAAACACCTGCAAAATAATTCTATTTTACCTAAGAGGTGACACACTCTGTCATTCTTAAAATTAAGTATAACTGGATCTCACTAAAAAAAAAATCTGAAATAAATGGTACCAGCTAAAGCCATTGTTTATGAGTCTCAAAAGTGTCAACTGCTTGTTTGAGTTTGGCAATTCACTTGGTTCCAATTCTGATGTCATGATAGACATAGAAACATGAGTGGAGATGAGTGATTTGCACTTTAACAGGGCTGAAAAGTTGAAGCTAATGGTAGATGTGAGATTACTCTCCATTGTGGTGCATCTTTATGTGTGAGTGCAGGAGAGAAAGACGAGAAAATTAAAGTGTTAGTTAATTACTCCCCTTGCCTGTTTCTGGAAACTAACCCCGTTTCTCAGCCACACATGCGCACAAATAATAATAAACAGATGCACAACAAGTACGACACATCGCAAACAATCTAGTCTTAGGGTAAACACATAATAATTAATAACTAGCTCTAAGCCCCAAGATCTTCATGGTGAATGCAGTCCCTATAACTAATACATGCATGACATAACAGGTTGATATACTAAGTCAAGATTATAAATTTAAAAGAATTTAATAAAGAAAATGATAAAGATGAAATAGGAAATGATGGAGTACATATCTAAGCAATCAAAGTAAAATGAATCTCTTTAGTATCATCACTATTTACTATTAGGAATTTTTGTGCACAGATATAGCAATGCTAATGTCTTTTGAAACTTTCTCACTTGACTAAACTGGACCAGAGGAGAGTCTT
The DNA here is from genome assembly GCA_028829895.1 of Sinotaia quadrata. Classification (NCBI taxonomy): domain Eukaryota; kingdom Metazoa; phylum Mollusca; class Gastropoda; order Architaenioglossa; family Viviparidae; genus Sinotaia; species Sinotaia quadrata. Next base: position 97,730,426 of record CM054182.1, read on the forward strand.
CAGCTTGAAAACAGCAACAGTGGTTTTGTCCGTCCCCTGGGTCCTGTGAACATGATGTCTTCATGATGTGGATCAACAAAATGAAGATACATAGTTGAGATGGCCTTTTCTTTAAGCTGGGTCAATCAATGCATACAAATTTAAGCTGTTACATGTGTAGGTTGGTTCTAGAGTTGGTCAGGCTGTATAAAGTGTAAACTGGAGATAAAGTAATGATATCTTTCCTTGTATGCAGTGCTTGTTGTGCATCTAAACAGTGTCACTTGCACTCATTCAGTTTAGAGAGACGAGGAGAGGCAAGACAGTATTCACACTCACTTGTTCAGGCCTTAATTAATATTTACTAATACAAATGAGAACAAAGGTATTTTAGTTTAGACTTGAGAAACCATGATACTAACCTGCTGGCAATAAATCCTGAATTACAAAATCCAGGGATCCCCCAAACAGGTCTACAGACTTAATAATTATTTTTGTCTGGAAAATTTACTATTGAAGGTAGCTTCACTCTATAGGAGATGGTCAGTGTGTGTCCGAAGGCAATCTAAAATTGGGTTTCCCTAACATCTTATAATATATATCATAACAGCTGTTGTCCATATTTTGTCTACTTGTTTGCCATGTTGTGAATCCAGTCTCGAGTGTATGCTGATCAAGGGACACGGGTCCACTTGCCCAGACACTTAAGATTTTAGTACACTTGCATTGGCCGGAGCAGACAAGCTCGACCAGGAGTTAAGTAATTGGCGAGTTGTGGAGCTCAAAGCCAAGTTTAATTAAAGTGTCATGGCTTTGAGTAGGAATCACTGTTTATACAGATTTAAAATGGCAAAGTCACAACCATTATTACTATTTTAAATCATTACTATTATATTTGAAATATTATGAAGTAAGATAATGTTATCTTGTAATGAATTTAATAAGTGTGAGGTGGACCGACACATCACATCCATTGCAGTTGGTTGTGAGACCTAAATGAATTTGTCTCTGCCTAATGTATGTTAACTTTAAGACCAACACTTTCAAATTCTTAGTAGAATAAAAGAAACAAATTTTTAAAATAAAAGATTTTCTTCTCGGTGATGGGGTTGTTTTCTCTGTTTATGGCGGTGCAAGAAAAATCTGTTAATAAAACCACCATTACCATTCATTGCAGAAGTGATCATTACTTCATGTACTTACTTTACATCTAGTTCATCTAATTCTTTATTTTTTTCAGACCATTGCTTATTCAATGTCTGCCATCATCTGAACTTTTAAATTAGTGCCAAAAAATATTTATTTTAAGTGAATATTAATATGTCTATTTCTATAATTATTAATATGTCTATTTCTTAGTAAATAAAAATAGTCATCTTACAAATTTATTTAACATTAATTCTGATTGATATATACATTCAAAGCTAGAAAAAATATTAACCTTAGAAAGAGAACAAAGTTTAAATTGCCAAAACCTAAATATATCTGTGTAATATTTAAAAACTACTTTCACTAGCATTGGGTCTTATAAATGTATCATTTGTGTAGCTGCTCACCTGTGTCTTATTGAAAATAAACAATTTTAGAATTCTAAACATTTCAGAGGTTAGCAGCATAGGGTCCATTAATCAGTTTTAGAAAAATGAGCAGCATGGAAATGATATAAGAAGAAATTAAAAAATAAAAACATAGGAAAATAGTTCCTAAATTAAATCATGTTATGGATTATTTTCATAGGAGCACTAGTTATTCTGATCAAGGTTGTGTAGAAATTAGTTTAATTGATACCCCCAATGGGAGGTGCTATTTCTCAAGACCATCACAATATGATAGTATTGCAGCAGAGTAGAGCTATGCTGAATAATTCAAAGTGAACTTAATAACAGTGAAAGAAATTAACCTGTCCCCAAACACCTCAGGTATTTTTAAAGTTTAAATTTTCTACTTGTAGCCAGAGTTTTGTTTTGTTTTTAAAAATAATGTCACTATCTCCTGGCATAGAATGCAAGAAAAATATATTAATGTGATAGAGCATATTTTGTTTGTAGCTTACTCTCAGATGGCTTAGTCAAATTTGATTGTTTGCAATATAAATATATAGCAACAATACTTACACAGAAAGATTAAAGAAGCTTTTCTTCAAAGAGGTTTGCAGGCAAAATTGACCTTTTATGAAAAACGACTTATTAACATGAATATTTCTCTCAGTTTTCTACTAACTATTCAGTAAATCAAGATTCATTATATAAGTTTCTTGGCAGTATTGTTCTTTCAAAAAAATATTTTTTTACAAAGGGTAAAATTATGGTGTATTTAGCAAAAGATGCTTGGTGTTTTTTTTGGTTTTTTTTAGGAATTTGTAATTACAAGTGCCATGGATTATGGATTAATGTAATTAAATTATTAGTGACAGCATGTTTAAGCAAAATCTTTAAAAAGTATATATATACATATGACTAAAAGAAATGTGGGGTACTTTTATTAAATATTAAATTTTTAAATCAGCCTTGGAAAAAGAGAAATATTTTTTTAAAATTAAGCATATTAACTGATAATTAAAATAAGCTAAGTACACCTATGAACTTAAAGCATTCAGCGGATGAAGAAAAGTGACATGCAGTGACTATATAATTAAAACCTTTTTCTCCTGTACAATTACGAGTCTGTAAAGAGTTAAATTCAGAAGACAAATGTGTCATAAACATTTACATGCTTATCCCATCAATTCCATATGAACTAATCTCAATATTAACAGTGATGTTGTTAGAAATACAAGGCATGCCACATTTTTACAAATTTATTAACTTACTACTCGAGGTATTCCCTAACAGATCAGCTTATAAAACTTGCTGATTTTTTTAATAATAAAAATAAAAAATAATAGTGTGTGTTGATGTGTATTTACTTGTAGGATGGCCTGCAATTTTTGAACTTATACAAGTTAGTTTCATGCAATCTTCTTAGAATGGTGTTCTACAATGAATTCTCCCAAGCAATTTTACAAATTTACAGCCAAACCATTAACTAAGGCAGGGAGAGCAAAATAGATTTCACACTAGAAATAAAGTATAAGTAAGGAAGCCCTGGGTGGGGGGAGGAAAAACCAAACAAGTTTTTTTCAAACACTTTTATGTAAAACTGCACAAATGAACAATCCAGACTGACATTATTATTTGATGTATATGTTACTGAGCCACTTACTCTGGGCACAAAATGCATAGTCCTCGTACCAAAGATCCCACTTTATAGATATCTTACTCCCTGAAAGAACCATCGTTTCACCAACAGAAGTGTTTCCTGGCTTCCATGATTAATTGAATTGTTTGATATACAGTTAACTCTTTAATATATATATATATATATATATATATATATATTAAAATGGAGTCACTCACTTCTTTATTTTGTAGATCAAGTGTAACATGTGACCCAGTCTGGATTAAATTTTGTTTTTAATTCTAATTTTTAAGTGCAGTGTTAATTCAAAGTGTTTGCATTTAAAAACTGATTTTTCATCTAGTATACCATTTTTCTTTTACATTTTAAAGGCACCATCTCTCCTTAATTAGCTTGTTCAAATATCAAGTGAACTTGTAAGACTATTTCTTGTGAAAATTACTGCCTAGTTTCATTTTTCATTTTATTAACAATGACAATGGCAAACTCATCCAAAGTATTACAATTTGTGCCTTCTTTGTTGATGTATTCAAATTACTGTTTTAGACTGTAATATGTATTTCCTTTCTCGATCAACTATTAATGGTAACCGCAATAACATAAAAAGGCCTACATTAACTGCAGGTACAAAAGGCACCAATCTTGTGTGTGTCATTTATCTGGACTGTCAATTTAATGTGGAGGATACACAAAATTACTGAAGTCTAAAAACTATTCCCTTTACTGATCAGATTAGTGATTTTCTTTAGCAACACAGGTTACATTACACTATTATACCCATTTATAGTTCAAATGGTATTTATTTGATGGGTCTATATCTTTGGCTAGACATCCCTGACAGTTTAAAGTAAAACTAAAGTGAAAACATGTGGTAAGCATTCCAGAACCATTTATAAAATTTCGTGAAAGGGCATGATCGAAATCTAAGGTTTGCAAATGTTGTTGACCTTTTTAAAAATATGAAAATATTTTGAGAATTTAAGCATCTAACTAGTATGCTTGATGATTACATTTTTGCTTGTTTGGCAGATAATTTTGAATGTATTCTTAAATAGGTTTTCTAGTTTGCTAGATATGTCTTTAAATTTTCTTGGTAAATTGCATGCCAAATTTCTGGTACTTAGGTTTCACAGAACTGAAGATGAAATTTTCAAAGAATTCTGTATGAATTTTGTAATTCGGTGTCTAACACTATGTGAAACAGACTGAATGAATACCTAATAAGAACTTTTCTTTCTGTAGTTGTATGATGCTTGCAATGATAGGTCACTTTCTTTGATTTGAAAACAGTTGAGTGACAAATTGGGACTGTCCACCTGCCTCCCTTGGGGTTTGAAAGCTTGTGTGCAGAGACCAGATTAGCTTCTTTAGACTAAATGCAGAGACCAGATTAGCTTCTTTAGACTAAATGCAGAGACCAATTACTTCTTTAACTTATTTGTGCAGTGACCAGGTATATATGCATATATATATATAAATGTTTGTAGATCGTGTGTGTGTGTGTCCCCGTTTGTATATGAATCAGCACCTCAACATCCATTCCATGAGTTCAACATTTGCAAATTCATGAAAGGGCATGATCAAAGTCTAAGGTCTGCAAATTCAGGCACTTACTAAGAAGTAATAAAATTTTAATGTTTTAAAGCCAGTCTTAAGCTTATGTGAATTTTTGTGCTGTATACATATAACTTCTAGGATGTACAATATATCGGCTGTTGAATTAAAGTAATGCATATATACATTCTTAAGTTTCCTTTGGATGTACTTTCTCATGTAAATATAAATGTTGGTTTTAATTCACATTTTTATTTATTTTCCAAAGTTTTAATCTAAGAACTCTAATTTTAGGTTTAGTTCTAGACAATAGGCACTATGAAGGCTGCATATTGAAAGGAGAGGGCAGTATCCATGTAACAATATTAGAATGCTTTTCAGCAAATTTCTACTTCCACAAAGACATTAGGAACATATCCTTCCAAATGTTGATGCTATGTGTACACAGAGTTCCACTGAAGTTAAATGTAAGCAGGTGATTGCTGGGTTTTTTTTTTTGGTTAAAACTATACAAAATTTAAATTATTCCTAAACATACCTTTGAAAGATTTTGTGTATGTAACTACTGAATTCCAACATTTGAAAACTTTAAATTCCCAAGCTAATGTCAAAATTAATGATGAAAATCTAGCACCTAGTGAATATGTTTTTCAGTGAAGATTTGTAACTAACCAGCATATTTTTTTATTTTTTTTTTGGGGGGGGGAGTTAAAAAATATAATTAATATTAAGACAAAGTGTATTTATCTATTTTTATGATTAATACATGATAAACTGTGCAAACTATTTGATATATTTTTCTTGTACATAATTATGACTTAATTTCTCTATGTACATTAACTTAACTGAATGGAATAACGAGACCCATGCATAATATTTCTGCTTTCAACTCTCACCTCAGTACTTAACTGGTTTGTTAAACAGTACTCACTTCAGTACTCGACTGGTCTGTCAAACAGTAGTCCTACTTGTTTTTAGCTCTGTCTCAGTACTTGACTGGTTTGTCAAACAACTTTCCAATTGCTTTTGACTACCCACTAAACTCATGAAATGTTATTCTCATTTTCACTTTACCACTCAAAATCTTATTCAAGATTGTTGTAATGTGATGATATTCTGTGACATCGCTTAACTGGACTTGTAGGATAATTGTCTGTGACGTCGCTTAACTGGACTTGTAGGATAGATGTCTGTGACGTCACTTAACTGGACTTGTATGATATATGTCTGTGATGTCACTTAACTGGTAGGATAGATGTCTGTGACGTCACTTAACTGGACTTGTAGGATAGTAGCAAGGGAATTAAAACGTATAAAGACATGGGCATTTAAAAACTATTACTGCTCCCCCCCCCCCGCTCCAAGATACTAAGTGTGTGTGTGTGTGTGTGTGTGTGTGTGTGTGTGTGTGTGTGTGTGTGCGCGTGCGTGTGTGTGATAGAGTGAGGAAAATTCTCAGTAATCTCTGACACCAATTTTGTCAAGCAGACATTCAAGTAAATGGTGACTGGTATAGCCAAATCTTGACTCGGTGAGATTAAAAAAAAATAAAATAAATAAAAGCCTGTCTTCGCTGGCAGTGTGCAAATCAGTCTGTGTTCAAAAGCTAAGTGCTTACTAATAATTAGTATTTCTTTTTTTTGTATGCGGTCGTCTCCCTCCTAACCCCAAAGATATATGGATAATGAGAGAACTCGGCGACATCGAATGTCATTGTGTCTGGCTTCAGCTGAGGAAAACACTCATAACGGGGTGTCCATAAAATGTATCATTGCTGTCAGCAACTCGATCGTTTTACCCACCCTTCTTTCTCACAAACTCGCCACACCCACGTGTACCCGCTTCTCAACGTGTCGCTTTTGCAGCCGCTTTCCTAACCTCTTTCCAGTAAGCGATTATCAGTTCAGACGGATTACAGTACATGTACTACATTTAACAGCATGTTTATGAGAAATGGGATAATACGTTGTTTTCTACAATAATGAGTACATTTAATAGAAATTAACAAGAGTTAGTTTTAAAAGCTGCTTTCTATAATAACGAATGAATTTAATAGCATTTAACAAAAGATATGAGTTTAAAAGTTGCTTTCTATAATAATAACATGAGCACGTTTAACAAGAAATTCGTTTTAACACAGCTTTCTATAATAATAACGTGAGCACGTTTAACAAGAAATTAGTTTTAACATTGCTTTCTATAATAATAATAATATGAGTATGTTTAATAGCATTTGACAAGAAATTAGTTTAAAGGTGGCCGTCTATATTAATAATATGAACATATTTATTATCACTTAAGAAATTAGTTCAAAGCTGCTTTATTTGAAAATCGTATGTGCGCATTTAACAAGACATTAATTTAAAGACACTTTCTATAATAATAATGTTGAGTACATTTAACAGCATTTAACAAGACATTATTTTAAAAGCTGACTTATGTAGGCTGTTAATAATACGAGTATATTTATTATCATTTAAGAAGAAATGGTTTAAATGCTGCTTTACATAAAAATAATTGAACTATTCATAAACTGGTATGTTGTATTTATTATGCTGTGGCTAATAAGTACTGTTGCAGGAAACTGTAAGTTGAGACTTGAATATAAGAAAGAATAGAGTTTAAAATGTTCTCTGATTATATTTTACAGGGGAAAAGCAACCTTTTCTGGTATTAATTTGTCTTAGATCTCCCAGTTTACTGATATATAAACACTACAACTGGGGAGGATTTGAAAAGTCTCTCCCAGTGTGTAACTGTAAGAATACACTACACTCTGTTAATGTACGTTGGCAAAGTATGCTCAACTACATCATGAATTTCAGTTTCAAAGATTGCTACATTGTTATTCTGCTTGAAGGAACTAATGGAGCAGAGTGCCTAGATTAGCCTCGAGAGAATAATGGCTCATCAGTGTTCTACAGTGTAAGAGGACACATGAAACTGGCTTTGCTATTGTGACAATGAACTTATGACTTTGTTACAAGAGGTGCGAAAGACTATTGCAGCAATCATCTAGACAAGGTTATGTACAAACGATTATTGCTATAATCTTTATAACTCCATTTCTATTCTCTGATAAGAACTATCCTGTGATTTATATTGACACTAATCTGTTGAATGATGTGTTAGGATATAAGACTGTATACACATTGAAACTGTTTGAACGTGGTTCATGGAAATATTGATGTCAAGTAATCTTTTCTATTTGTATTTGCTATAAAAATTATATATATTTGATTGCTGATTAAAAAAAAATATTGGCACCATATGTTGGAGAAGAAAGTTGGTGGATGGGGGCTCACTAAATGTAGATTAAAAGATGGATTTATCTTCTCGTTTCTTCGTCAGTTTTCCACCTATGGAAATATTGTTTTACGGTAATGTTTGTCTTTAATGTTGTGGAAGAAAGAAAAAGTTTACAGCACCCGCATATCCACCAAGTGAGAGAGACGAGTGGTGTCTTCTGGAGAATTATTAATATAAACATTAACTAGGGTGGCTTAGTATCACACTGCAAAGTGGCTCGTTTGTTGTCAGAAAATCTTCACTGGACACCAGCCTTCCAGGATCTAGTGAGAGCCATTAGCCGAGATGAATTAAGGCCAAGGTCACAATTGTGTGCAATGCACGGCACAAGCTAATCGACATCCCTGTCAATCACCTTCTGACCTCACAAGGTCATATACGACCCTGCGCAAAATACTAACTTCCCTTCTGCAGAACTAACATGCGTGCGCACGACTACTTTAACCGTTCTCTCAAACACCAGTACACCTTACCTGTTTAAAACCCGGCACTCGATCATCATCTCTGACATCATTTAGGAGTGCCCTGAGCCAAACCACTTTTCGGTGTCAATATTTAATCTAATTAGAGAGAGATTAACTGTGTTACAGGATTCAGTATCGAAATCCATAAACGCTGGATCTGCTTACCCCCCCCCCCCCAACAACAAAACCCCAAACAAACCACATACCCAAAATAGATTGAGACAGAGTTCAGAAAGGTAGTCAGATGATAGAGATTATGGTGATGCTCACTGGGAAAGCCATAATAACAGGAGTCTTTTTAAAGGTTATTGCTTCACGTATTCCAGTTGCCCAAACGTGTTGCGTGTCTCTCTGCTACTTTAGACAAAAATGTTAAATATATATATATATTTTTAAGTGACTGCGGACGTGATGTCGCTGTTCGTTTTCTCTTTAGCACGAAAGGATCATTCCTCACGCAGGCCTGCGTTCGTCGTCACCAGAAGTGGGTCAAAGTTCAAAGTGAGAACTGATATCGTTTACTGTCATGACGTACAGTGAAACTCGTAAACAGTACTGTCAAAATTAACACTGTTTTGTCAGTTAAAGCCATAGGTCTGTCGTTTAGTCAAAGTCAACGACTGTGTGTAACGTTAACGACTGATTTTCTTTAAGTGGTCAAGTAATGCAATTTCATGTACAGTGTACATGTTGTGTATATAGAATTAACTTCACTCGGCTGAACTGGATATTCGGCGCCTCTTGTAATATTTTTGTGTATTTCGAGGCCGGAAACTTGATTATGTGCAATTTATATATAGATACACACATGAAGGCCTGAGTGTGTTTGGATTTTTCTTTTGTATTCAGGAAGTGAGTTCTGTTTCTGTTACTTTTTTTTGGGAAAAAGTGCAGCGGCCTTAAGTCATAATGTTGCAAAGGGGCGGGTGGGTGGGAAACATATAATAGCCTTAGTTCATGAAGAGAAACACAGTGGATCTTAAGTCATGATGTCGGGGGAAATAGTGACCTGAATTTAAGACATATCCTGTCTAGTATTGGTGGTAGCTATTGTAAGATTATCAAATCAGCGATTGGCTTGAAATTAGGACTACGACGTAGGTTTTAATGCTGTCCTTAGTGGCAGTTCAGAGCCCAATGGTAGTCTTGCAGACTTATATGACTAACGGTTTGAGTCACAATTCATGTCTGATTCAACCATATCTTTTGGCTTGTCTAATACGAAATAGCTTGTCAAATAATGCTTTAGTTTGTCAAATTCAGCCAATGACATAGTGAATAAATTTGGTAAGTTAACCTGTACAATCATTAATCTTGCTAAACCTTCAAAGATTTAGCACTGAAAAATAGAAATTTCCCTCCTTTAATCAAATAAAGTAAATGAGAGGTGAGGAATGACAGAGCGAGTGAATGGGAGACAGTGAGAGAACGAATGAGACAATGACAGGGAGAGGGAGAGGGTAAAAAAAGAAGAATTAATTAGGCCTACATTTTATCGAAACATTTTGCCAATTTAGCAAGATAATCTGATCGTATAAAAATGTCATAATAATAAAGTGATAGAAATATTCATACTTATGTTTGTTTATCTATACGTTTAATAAAATTCTTATGTCTGTTTGGCTGGGGCTAACTGAAAAACTATTTGACTGATTTTGATCGAACTCTTACTGTTGAATACTTTAGTGCCTTAGAATCAAGATATGCTATATAACAACAGACTATTCCATAAACGAACTAGCCAATAGCACTAAAACTACGAAAATAGTAAAATGCACGCGAAGGGTTATAACATAGCACTAGCAGGCCAAAAAAAAAATCACTCTTACTTCTGTACCCTGCTTATGCTTTATGGATACACTCCGTTTGCATTTACCAGTCTGGGTATTAGATTTTGGACTGATGTAAGTATTGTATTTTGGTGGGTTACATTATATGTGCGGTTAGGTCTTATTGTTTGCAATGCCTCCCTGAAAGAGATCAAACCTTAATCCAGTCCCAGAGAATTCAAAGAGAAAGCCACTTATATGATTCATTGAAAACCTATGATAGGGAGAGGAGAGTCTGAGTTCCTAGAGAGATGGTATTTCCACGAGTGAAGCCACGACAAAAGCTAGTATAGTAATAAATTCTTAAATTTAAATATGTCACATGATTTCACTAAACTACATTAATTTGGTTTCTTTGATGTTTTACTTGCAAAAAAACAGGTGGCCTTAGTGTTTCGATTATGTGCTTGGACACACACAAAGACAAGCACACACACGCACACACACACACACACACACACACACACACATTATATGAAATGCAGCACCTTATATAGTGACTGAAAATTTACATTGATTGGCGATGTTGAAAGGATAGATCAATATAAATTCTGTTTTTAAAAAATTTGAATTTTATTGAAACCTATAATAAACAGCTAAAATTTAAACACAACGACAATTGAAATACTCTGATTTAATCCACAATAAACTGTAATGGGGTATTTAATAACAAATTAAACAGTTTACTTTGACATAGGCCCACACGATCATGTCATGCAGGCACTAACACGTGACCTGTTGAATTGCACTTGAAAAAAAAACTAACTCCTAGTGAAACAGGCCCTACAATTATGCATACAAACACATATATTTAAGTGTATATACACAAATAAAACTGTTTAACTGCACTTATTCATCAACATCTAATGACAGGTATTACACGTATGCAGACAACCAATCATATATATAAATATATATAGTTGTGTGCATACACACACAAACATACGTATTGGAACCTTTCTTTAGCAGGCTATTTAGCTAGTCATATATAGATTTGTGCATCACTCTAGGCCTGCATAGGTCACTTATTTATTAAGTGTCAATTAGACATGCCTGAACTATGTTGAGATTAGTGCAGCAAAGCAGACCTGTGTGTGTGTGTGTGTGTGATAGAGAGTATGTATATTTATATATTGTTTGAGCCATTATTATACTTGTTTTGATGATTAAATCACAGGTGTATCTGTTATATGTAAGTTTAGACTTAATAAGTAATTTTTTTTTTGTTTAATCCTTTATGAACATAACTTCATAAATTTGATCATCTCGATGGGAGTTGTCTGTCCAGAGGAAAGGGAATCTTAATCAAACTACAAACCATTCAGTACTTGCATTTGTCAAAATATACATAGTGGATCTCTTAAATAACGTTTTCTTCATTTTCACATGTTAGAAGATAGTAATTTGATAAGTTTTTTTGGCAATGTGGAATTACAGCGACCCCCAAATGACCATACATGTGTATATAGCTTAATATATCAGTGTCTGCATGGGACATAGGCCTACATACATACATTTATGCGTATGACTGCAAGATCATGGACTTGCTCTTCAAAGGTTACACAATGACCCACATACGCCATATAAAATTTAAAGTGCTTTTAGTCTACATAGGTCATACAAACATCAATGAGGGCTTAAACGCATACACAGATTTCCATAAATATAGATTAGTGAAGACCTAAATGCACGGGCCATAATTAAATCAGCGAGGGTCTTCATACATGAATAACGCATGCGCACACACACACACACACATACACGCACACACACACACGCACACGCACACACACACACACACACACACACACACACACACACACACACATTCAGAAGCTAGAGAATGGATGAAGATCAATAATTAAAAAAAAAATATCCCACTGATCAGTTAAGAAGGCTTACATTAAGCTGTCTCGAACCCTCCCTGCATGAGAGGTTAGCACTTTTAACTCACAAACACAGAATATTTATTATACAGGGCAGAAGTTAGCACTTTTAACTCACAAACACAGAATATTTATTATACAGGGCTTGGCGTAACTAGGGTTGATGGCAAATAAAAACAGCACCCCTCGAAAACTGCGCTTTAATTAACATTCTGGCTGAATTCTTGACGCTGAGACTTGTTAGGCCTACCCGTTATAATACCGGTTAGAAAATAATAAAAAAAAAGAGACAACATTGTTGCTAATATATTTTTATAAGTTTCATTAAGTAGGCCTACTTTTCCAATGTCTATATGGAGCCACACGTAACAGACTCACTAAAAACTAGGGAAATTAGGGAAACAAAAGAACAGGATAAATCGTTCATACGATGCGATGTAAACCACGTGCACACATACGGAATTGGAATTTTTACAGTTTTTTTTATTTTTATTTTTAGAAACCATAACTGTCACCACCACCAATTTGGCGTCCAGGGCACATGCACCACTGCCTCACCTTAATTACGCCACTGATACATAATTTTCCAACTTACCTCTAATTTCATTATGCATTTTTTCCACTTCAGTATACATTGCTAGACATATATATTAAGGTATATATAGCTAAATGTATATAACACATATTACACGAACTGACTTACATATATAACTTAAACAAGTAAACATGTTCAATAACCAGTCTTAGACTATAAATCGTCAAAGGGATTGCGCAGTTTTTAAGGCATACTGCGGCATCGCTCCAGATGACAAGAATAAAAACTTCAGTCAATATATGTATAACTAAAGTCTATTTATGGCAGTCACACACTGGAACGCTCTTCTTTACTTAGAAGTAAATACAGAATACTTTACAGAAATCAGATAATAGTGAACACAAACAACAGATCTAGTAATTCTGAGCGAATAAATGGATCTCCATTTCTAGCTAGATATGTTCTTAATTCTGTCACATTATATGACTGAAGACCTAAACAAGGAAATATATAAATCTAGATTAGAATCTGGACATACTGTACAACATTATTAATTAATCAGATTTCTACTTTATCACAGAAGGCCAAGCCGGTCATCAACCCAAAGTGGGCCTCAACGTGATATTGTAAATTGCAATCTTCACGAATTTGATTATTGCTCTCGGCGAATGTTTACTTAAGTTTGTTGTACATAATTAATATACAACACCAACAACAACAAAAAAACCCACCCCGGCGTCATTTAGAGACTCATAAAGAGAAAGAACAGAATATCTATCTATCTACAGATTAGTCCAACTCGGCAAACAAAACAACCTGATAAATAAGACATAATTTATATAAGTTGAATTCAATCTTTTGCATATTGAAATTGCTTTTAAAATGGAGATTGGAATGAACGTGATGTGCAGGGAATACACTTTTATTTATAAGCTATTTTAGAGACCCCACCCCAATCACTGTTTATATTTACCTTCAAGCCAACGGGGAAATTCTCCCTATCGAGTACTGCTTTTAGTATAACGGTTATTTATAGCCATTACATATTTAGTTGTCGAGTCCGTTACTACCACCCTCTTTTTGAATCTATTTTAAATAATAAGTCTACGCCAGGAAGCATTAAGATTATTTCTTGATTTTAGGAAAAACTAGTTGAAAAAGAAGCTGTATTCACTTGATTACATTTTGTTTCATTAAACTTATTCAGTTGTTTTTTTAGATAAAGAAAATGTAACACGAAACATCTATGGTTAATGAAATAAGCAGACAATCAGTTCCGGTTTTGCGCGTAACGAGTTTCATTCGTACGCATGCGTTAAGAGTAATTTGTTATTTTTTTTCTTTCACTTCCTTGCGACCAAGCGAGTCATAAAACTAAGTGACTCAACAACAACACATATTTCACACAAAATGGCATTGAAGAGGATAAAGAAGGTAATAAGATGTAAAATACTGAAACATAATTTATATTTTAATGTGTGTATGGTTTTACTCAAAGAGGATTCTAAGCAACCATTGCGACCTCGGCTAAATCCGCCATAATGGCTGGTTAGTCACAATACCACAGCCCGTAACTCATTAGGCTGTGTCGGGAAGTCAAGTAGTATATGCTTAAATTTGATAGTTTCTGTTAAAAAAGGTTCTTAAATATTGATTCATTTGAATTTTCATGAAAATGTTTATGACTGATTAGTATTTTGTCTCTAAATAGATACAAAGTGACACTACCACGTTCTTCAAAGTCGAAGACAACGAAAGAAGTAGAATTTATATTTACTCAACGGTTTTGTAATAATCATAGTAAAAAGTGGGACATTAGAAATGCTAAATTTATTTTATAACAATGATTTGCTAAAATAGTTAAATGAATATTTTGAATAAATATTTTAGTTAATATACAGTACTAATACTTTATGTGTGTAACTACTGAACTAGTGTCAGTGACTCATTTCTTGCACTGAGTCTGTACATGAATTTGTACAGTATACATACTCATCCGTCATCAGGCAAACTTAATATTTCATTAGTACTTGTTAACTGAAATTATAGTACAAGTGGATTATCTTGTGAATGTGATATAATCTTATTCATAAATGATTTTTAACTAAATTTATGTAGTTGCTAAGTTAGATTTATAGATACACAACTTCTTACATATACAATGGATAGGGAATTTTATGAAGTTTTCTTTTAAATAAACTAAAATGACTAAATTGAGCATTTGCAAGGATTAACCAGTATTAAGTAGGGAAATACATTTCAGTAAAGAAGTGTTAATTTTGTTTTGTATGACCGTATGTAACAATAATCACTAATAATGAAATAAATTGGTATAACATTTTAAACTAAACCATTGCTGGAGAACAGTACCTGCTAGGCCAGGCTTAAAATCTTTAAAACTCAAAAGCCACGTGCTTTGCAACACACCCCGAAGATGAAGAAATTAAAATGTTACATATGTGTATATATTTAATATTGAACATTTGTTTGTTTGTCCACTAAAATAAAACATAAGAATTCTCATTTTAAGCCAAACATGTCATATATCAATGGATTTATCTTGAAGACAGGAAGCTTTTATAAATGCTCAGAAGCTTGAGCTGGGATTTTATGCTCCCAAGCCCTCAAAATACATTTTTCACTCAAGAACAAATCAAGAGGAATGTATTTCACTCAATATATCCCCTTTGGGAGATCTGCTGATGATCATTGACAATTTGACAGTAAAATGCAGGAGATTAACAGACATTTGCATGTGGACTTTTTGTAAAGGACATTTCACCGTTTAGCCTGGATGATTGTTTATAAAAAGAGCTCTGGCAACAGAAGAGTTTATGCTTATGAAGTTGAACTTGAAGTGGAGAGGTGTTGGATTGTTAGACATTTTCTGATTTTGCACTTGGATTTTTCATAAAGGACATTTTAACCTTATTTTGACCATAACCATTTAACCTTATTTAGAGTAAAACAGTAAAACTACCATCATCTGCAATACAGGATTTGGACTGTAAAAACGAAATATTTACTCAACATGTCATCTGTGAGATGATTTCATACAGTTCAATAAAAGAAAACTAAATAGACACAATATATTTATTCAACATGTCATCTACTGTAAGTCAGCTAAATGTGGAGTATTGTAGGCTACATTTAACACCAACATATATGTCAGTGGATTAGCCTCGATGATGGGAATATTTTAAGATCCATTTATTTTTATAGTTCACATCATGCCACCTAAAAGATGATCTGCTTTTGGAAGGTTTATTGATGCTCAGTGTAAAAAGGTAGCCTGGGCTGCAAAGACAGATGACGAACACCAACAAAGATGCCAAGCTAAAGCAAGCAGACAGGCTGCCATAAGATACTTGGAAACTGCAGAGAAACTAGGCAAAAGGCTGACACAGTCAGGCAGCCAACAGGAGACAGATTATGAATGCTAATAAAGACTTCAAGCCCAAGCAAGCAGACAGGCCAAAGTAAGGCAAAGGGATTCTAAAGGAGCCTTGCTTTTCATATAGACAGCTCTATGTTAGTATGTAGGATGTTCGAGAATGGGCAGTCCACATAATCTTTTTGTATTTTCCTGGCTGGAAAGACGTGCAGCATTGTGTATACAGAGGTGTTCAGTAACATTAATTCAATAATATATTTGAATAAAAAAATATTTATACACATTTATACAGAACTAATTAAACAAGTCTTTCTTTTTCAACTGTCAAAAGCTGTTAAAAGTTCAGTTATGTTTTTTACTTGGGCAACACTGAGTATATATGCTAGTTTTATATGCCTGTTTAATATTTTCACATTGAAAATAATCAACAAAGAATTAGATTGACTTTGAGACCAGATTCTTCAGCATGGTAAATACAATATTTCAAACATGAGATCTAATTCTGTAAAATGTTTTTAGTTACATTTGCTTGTTATTTAAGTATAACCTCTTTCTAGCTGCATAGATTGAAGTATTTGAACCCTAATATTTGAGAGTCTGCAAAAGAGAATAACTTGAGTCTTCATTGTATAGTGTTGCTGTTATGGCATTTGCAGCAGAGAATAAAGGATAGGTCACTAGTTCAGGGTAATTAATTTAAAAATCATAAATCACTGGTTCATGCATCACTGATTTTTAAGATGGTATCATTTTATTCCAAATCAAGCTAACTTGCATATTTAATTCAGTTTTAGGTCTTTGATTTAAAAAAAAAAAGTTTTTTCTTAGAATGTATTTGTGAAAAAGTGAAATCATTTATTATTTTGGTTCAGTAATCAAATGAGACTTTGACACAAGCTTTTACTTTTCAAACTCAAAGCAAGGTTTTCTTTATATTTATACTTCTGATTTAATTATTTTAAAATCTGGTATTTATGGATGGGAGGTATAGGAGATATATTGATTGGATTAGAAATACACTAATAACAAGTTATTGAACTAGCATATTTGTAAGTTACCAGTATAAAGGAGTATGATTTGAATACTGCTAAGTAAATTCATTTTTTACTTAATTCTTGAAAAGTTTAAATGATTAAATACCAGATAACTGATTTGTTATCACTGGTCAGACATTTGTGACCTTAAGCTCTAAGTGTCTTATTCTTAATGAGCTGTGCACTAATGGTGATACTAAAGGTTGCAACATTTATTTATTTATATACTATTTATAATATTAATTGCAAGATATGACAGATAAATGTGTGCCAGATACTATAAATCATTAAATCTGGAAACATGCTTAGAAAGTTAGAGTAGACTATGAAAGTTGTAAACTGATGATAATGATCAATTGTTATTTTTGAAACTTACTGTTTTATTTGAAAATTGAAACAGCAACTTTATTTCTCTTCATAATTATTTATTAAACTGAAATCTTGGGCAACAACATAAAGAATTAACAAATTTCAATCTCAGTTCAGTGATTGTTAGGATGAGCAGAATCATTAAAAATATTAAAGTTGAAATGTAAATAAAATTCTTTGAATGATCATTTGGCACCAATCAAAAGTAAAGCTGTACACCATCAGTGTAAAAAAGAAATATTTATGCTGTTTTAGTTATTAGTTTTAGTTATGTATTGAGTGAAAAGATTTACAATTATGTGTATAAAAGTGTTAAAACTGAATTATATTTGAAATTTATATGCTTTTCCCTTGTTTAGTTTTAATATATAGATTATTTTTATAAGAAATTTCTTGCTGTTAATACATATATTTCAGAATGAATTATCATGGAAGTTCTGATGTAAACAGGTAAATCTCAGCTGGAATCCAGAAAGACTAGAAAATGAGAATTTAAAAAAGTATAACAAAAATAATGCTACAATTTACTGTAGTTTGAACTAATACAGAAGTTATAGATTAGATTGGATAATGTAAAATTCTAGTTGACATAAAATTAGTGAGTTAATAAGCTTCCTTTGTTATAACTTTAAAAGTATTCACAGTGAACAGATATTTAAAATAAATATTAATTTAAGACAAATAATAGCTTTTTTTTTACTAACATTATTACAGTAACATTTGAAAAAACTCACTAAGAAAAATCCATGATTTTAAAAATAATTTTTGTCATAAATCTTATGTAGTAAAATATAGAGACAACTTGAACTAGCATTCTCCATATCAAAATTCAGACACTTAAAATCTCCTGTCATTAGTTGCAAATGTAGAAATCAATTAAATGTTATCATCAGTTGCAAAATATTGAAATTCGTGAGTTAATAACAACTTTTGAATAATATATATTTAAAAAAATATTTAATCCCAAAATGAAAGTTTGGTAAGAATTAGCCTGTTTTAAACTAAATTTATTTCTGAACTTGGAAGTGACAAAATTGTTTTTTTGGCTTATAATATTAATGTAAACTCAGCTTATATTATAATTTGAACATGATATATGTCTGAAGTTTACTAAGAGTAAAGGCAATCTGCTCTAAGGTATTAGATATCAGTTCTGGTTATAAGATTTCAGAATAAAAGTTTTAGTACTTAAAAAAAAAAATTAATAATTAAAAAAAGTATATCAATTACAAATTAAGAAAAAAATGAATAGCTATGTTTCCTGCTTAATGTGACTAAAATTACATAATTCATAAAGATGAAAATCTGAATAAAAATTTTGTTTTATTCACTTGAATAAATTAAAAATATTTTATTTGAAATGTCAAAATTTTATAATTTATATTTGGCTTAAGTATTTTTTCAATTCTGCATTTTTTTAAAAGTAAGACATATACTTACATGCAAAGAACCAGGAAATGAAAGTTTTGGTAATGATGACTTGGATGAGTGCTTTCACCTCACACTAATTTTGTGAAGGGGTAGGGAAGAACTGAGATGAGATAGGGGAGAAGATGGCTAATTCAGTTTACTTCTCCATTGCTTGCATTTCTTTGTTGTGCTTTGTGTTGCACTTGATGTTTTGTATTTTGTCTAGCTGATACATATGCCTGTTCTATAATTATTCCAGCATTATAAATAGCTTACTGCATTGGACTACAGAGTATAATGCATTCACAGTTAATGTACTTTGGTTATTGTTTTCTTGATTTAGTATTATAAATAGCTAACTGCATCAGACTACAAGTACAAAGTGTAATCCACTCAGAATGAAGGTACAATGTGGTTATTGTTCTCTTGATTGTTTGATAAATAACTAACTGAACCAGGCTACTAAGTGTATGCACTCAGAAATAACTGTACAATACAGCATTGTTCTCTTGTTTTTATTTTAATCAAAAATAATATTAGTAACATACTGCTTTATAAATAATGTTAATACTAGTAGTAGTACTATAGTATATCATAACTTCTGTCATTGAATAATTAAGCCTCTTATTTACTACTCAGACATCATTATTACTGGTAGTTTAGTTATATTACTAAATAGTTTATATCAGCTGATATTTTGGAACGAGAGCAAGCGTTAAATTCATTTACAAATAAAACAAAAAGTCACTTTGGGGAAAAGTAAATTGTTAAAAATTGTATGCCACTATTAGTATTACATCAGCAGGTATATCCTGGCATTCAGATTTACTGGCCTTTTGTATCAATTATCAATATTATTAAAATTGGAATATTTACTTTGGTTTAAAAACCTATATAAAATCCAATACTTTCCTATGTTCTTAAATTTTTATGCCTTTTGATTTGTTTATGATGTTGCCAAATAAAATTATCTAAAATGTAGGTAGGATACTACACATCTGCACACTCGCATGCAATCATGCACACACATACACTCAATCATACACATACATTGTCCCTAAAGGTGATAATTTTTTCAGTCATTCCAATTGATATAATAATTAAATGTGTATACTTAAAAAAGGTGATAATTTTAAAATTAACTGCATTTATTCATTTACATGTATTTTAAAAAAAATATCACTTTAAGCATTTTTCAGATATACTGATGAGAAATCTGTAAATAAATGAAATAAACAGTCACAATAAAATATTTGTTACATTTTAGCTGTAGGTTTTGGATTTCTGTGTTATTTTAAAAAAATAATCTTCAGAATGATCAATTCATTTTGTATCATGGATTAGATTTAATTATACTTATAGATATTGTTATAATTTATTTTAGTGCTTATTAAAATTAATCCTAATCAAATGATATATAATAATATAGTCATTAGTTTGTGGACAAGTGTAATAAAATTATTGTCAACTGATACAACTCAAGCATTTCATTGTTTTCAGGTGCAGTTGATGTCAAACCCAATTATCTGTTATTAGTATATATTACTCATTGATTTTAGTTTGAGTTTATATCAGCATTTTGTGACACCAGATAATCCTTCCTTCAATTTTTATGTTAAAACATGCAGGAAATTCTTTCTTTAATCAAATCATTGTTTTTTGTTTTTTTTTCCCTCAACATTCAAAATTCAAATGACTGTTATGTTTAAACATTCCTGTTCAGTCTTTGATTATAATATTGTAAACTACCATATTACATAGTTGGTTTGGTTTTTTTTAAAATGGAAGGAAAATTCCTTAATTTTGGATAAAATTACTTTAATAATTTGACTTTTATTGAACTGATTTATATCCTTTAAAACAAGCATTATTTTTAATATTATATAATACTTATCATTTTAATAAATTTTAAAACAATTTTTTGAATATTTATCATTTTATGTGAAATTGGTTTTGTGAAGACATAATAATTAAGACACTCTAATTGTAATGTTAATTGTTATGAAGGACAAAGGCATAATAAAATAATCTAATGTTGTCTTCTTGTGAAAAGAATTCTGCATTTCTTTCTGCTAATTAGTAATCGGAATGTATTTTTTAAATCTCTAAATCTGATGATTATTTGCTTTTCAGGAACTTCAGGATTTGTCAAGAGATCCTCCAGCACACTGCTCAGCAGGTCCACAGGGAGATGACTGTATGTTGATGTGACTATCTTAAGGCAGTGGTTTTCAACTTTTTTACACCTGTGGACTGGTGAAAATAGGAGAAATATTTCACAGACTGCCAAGGCAGCAATAAAAGCCATTATTTATATAGTATTTTGTATATTAGTTTTTAAATCAATATTATAAAATGAAAATTCTATATTTATTTAAAATAACCAGAAAATGAGCAGTAAACAGAACAGAAGGGCTTGAACTTTTAGAAAGCAATATTTAATTCAAATAAAGTTAGTGTGAAATCAGCTGCAGCTTCTTTGCTAGAATATTTGATAACCTTGGCTGCAGCGTTGTTTCTGAGAGATGAAGCTCTGCATTGACATCCATTCAGTTTCTCTGGTTTTTATGACTGATGGCTGAAAAAATCTTCTCCCACAAATAGTTGAAAATACGACCAACAATTTAATAGCTCTGTAATTGAGAGATGGATATTCTTTTTCCAGTTATGTCCAAAATTGAGAAAGGTTTCATTTTATGTTTGGACACCAGAGTGATGTCAGAAGACACAACTCAATGAGGTTTTCTTTATACGAGAATCCTCATTTTTAGGGTAATAATGATTAAAGTTTTAAGCTAACGCCCTTTTATTGAATATGACTCTCTGGCTGACGTCAGGAGCAATAAAAAATTCTTGCAAAAGTGGAAACATTTCTATATCTCTTTTGTACACAACTATCTCAAAGAGCCAGCTTCTTTTTGAATGCATCCACCTTATTTCTCAGTATAAAAATATTTGTGCAAAACCCCTGAAGAGAAATATTAGAGAGGGCTAAATATGTCTGCCATAAATGCAAATTTAACCATCCATTCATCAGCCAGCAAAGGCTCTACTAGGGTAGAGTTTCGTTCTCGCATAAACTGCTTTACTTCTTCCCTCGGTTCAACAAGACATGAAACAACCCTTCCTCTCGATAGCCACTTCTGCTTGGAGAAGGAGATGGTGGTGTTGCGAGTCCATACTCTCACACAGTGTCAAGAACAGCCTGGAGTTCATAGCTTGACTACAAATTTCATTTATGATCTTCATCACGTCATTCACCACAGTGTTTAGCTCAGTAGAAAGCTTCTTTGCAGCTATGTGTTCCCAGTTAATCATACAGTGAGTGGACAAAATTTCTGGATGAGCACCGTCCTTTATTTTTGCATATACAACTGAGCGATGTCCAGTCATGCTCATAGCACCGTCCATACACACTCCGACACATTTGCCCCTGTCTAAATATCTTTGAACTAGTGGTCCGTCCCGGTAAGTCAAGGCAACAAAGAAGTTCTTCCCTAAAAGTATTCATCTTCACCTCACAAAGCAAAGTGAAATAGCATGGTTGCTCACATCAATTGATTCATCAAGTTGAATCCCAAACATATTGATTTCTTTATCCCCTCTACAACTTGCTCTTCAATATCGGTGGCCATGTTAACAGTGGATGGTGGTGTCTGAAAGCTGTACAGCCTATAGATTTTGAGGACCCCAAATTTCCTGAGCGACATCTAAAATGCAAGGCTTTAATAACTCCTCACCAATTTTTTTGTTTTAGATTAGTCAAAGAGCAACTAAATAAGATGCTTGAAGCAACAACTTATCACTAGGCATCATCTTCTTCATTTGACTTTTCTGACTTTTCATCTGGTTGTGTAATCTTTCAACAACAAAAATCTAGTGGCTTATCTGTAAGATCGCTATGCTGAGAATGCAAATGATGAGCAAGTTTGGAAGGTTTCATAGCATCATTTGATAGAAGTTTGGAGCATACTAAATACAAGGGCCAGGGCAATAGTTTACTGCCAGGGGCTACAGTTTAACCAAGCTTTAAGTACTACTTATCATAATGCCTAATAAAGTTTCCTTTTTTTTTTTTATTGTTTCTGTCAGCATTCCGAAGTACCAACACATTTCTTTTTCCTTGTTTTCCTTGAAGTACTCGTACTTAGCTTACTTTCAGTGTCATCACTACTTTTCTCCAGACTGTTGTTCTTATTTTTAAAGAAGGTTAAAAGGCTTTGCTTTTTGACATTTTGTATCTCCATTCTGTAGGGTTTCAAATTTTACAACACAATGACACAAGAAATAACTTGTTTTCCGAAATACCACAACACAATGACACAAGAAATAATTTGTTTTCCAAAATACCACAACACAATATTACCAAACAATAAGCATGGATATGGCGAATTTAAGACTGTTTGGGGACAGCAAGTTGCACAGGACATGAGTAAGACTTGTCGACAGGTGAGTTGACACAATACTGGCAAAATGATGTATGTATCCGTGCTGTCACGCTTCACTCCATGCGTACCATGTGTTAAGCAACAATAACACCAGTCCACAGATTGGTGTTGAAAACCACTGCTTTAAGGGACCGCTTTCTAAGATTATTAATTGAGAATTGTAGACATTTTGTTTCAGCCACAATGTATATGAGTCAACATATTTATTGACCATAGCATTAATAGTATAATAATATATCTCCAGATGCTACTTTCAGTTTTAAAATAACATTTAAAATCCCTCATATATAAGTTACTAGGAAATTAAAAAAATACTCAGTTTTTAACTATATTTCTTATGTTTCTTTTTCTTATTTAATGTTATTATTATGGAAAAAAATGGATAAAATTAACTACAAATAATTAATATGTTTATATTTTGCAGTGTTATACTTTTCTAATGCTGACTCCTTTCAAAAATATCCACAGTATCTATAATATTAATATGGTATATTGTGTATTTTTATGTCTTACAACTAAACATCTGTGTGTGTTAAAAAAAAAACAATTTACTGAAGTGGAGATTAAATCATATAAAGATGCTGTCATGTTAATCCTGTTTTTGCTTCAAAGCAACAACCCCAAACATGAGTATTAATATTTCATTGAAATGTTTGATATTGTTTTTGCAGTATTCCACTGGCAAGCCACAATAATGGGTCCAGTAAGTAAAGTTTATTAAACAAATAAATAAGTGAATGTGTTTAGTCCCAGGTACAAGTTTGACTCTAGAGTCAGTATGTAACTTTATTATGTCTAATTGTGGATAGTAGGCCCTTTGTAGTTTATCCCAGTTACAAGTTTGACTACTCAAAAGTCAATACATACCTTTGTATGTCTAATTGTGGACAGTAGGGCCTATGTAGTTTGTCTTAGGTACAAGTTTGACTACTCTAGTCTAAGGACTCTCTCTCTCTCTTTACCTTTGTCTAATTGTGGACAGTAGGCCCTATGAAGCTAGCCCCAGGTACAAATTTGAGTACTCTGTGAACAATAGGCCCTAATCAGGTACAAGTAATACTGTACTCAGTACAGAATCAATGGGTATTTTATTAAATTGCGGGCAGTAGGCCTTATTAGTAATAGGATTTTGTAAGTATTGTATGTACATGAGAAATTCAGAAACTTGTTTTTTTTATTTATTTAATATAAACAGAATTTGCTGTTTGAAATTAATTTATTGGTAGCATAAGTGCTTTCTGGTAATTACATTCAATATTTCTATCTGTTTCTCAAAAAAACAAAAAGAATTATCCCAAGGACAACATATTTAGTTTTTATGTAGTTCCTAAAACGATTGTCAGAGCCCCAAATCTGCATCATCTCACAAGATCATTTTGATGGAAATATTTGACCACCATCTCTTGAAATAACTTTATATTTTGCTGTTGTTAATTGATGGAAGCAACATATCTGTACAGCGTGTTTATATATTTGAATATTTCTGTATAGTGTGTTTCATTATTTGAATATTTCTGTGCACTGTGTTTATATATTTAAATATTTCTGTACAGTGTGTTGGTATATTTGAATATAACATTTGTTGATTACTTCATAACACTCCATTGCATTTGTGAAAAAGGAAAAAAATATGTATTTTTGGTTTCCGTATATTAAAAAAAATCAGTTTCATTAAGCACAAAGCACATAAAAGCTGGAATTTTTAATTTTTGGCAAAACTAAATTTTGCAAACTTAATTTTGGAACTGAACCTCAGTTTTCAGATCCTACATTATTTGATTTTAGTGTTATACCACTTTTGACTTTATGAGGTTGGTCACTTATGTGAATATGTATTGAAATAAACCATTAAATCATTTTTATCAGACTGAATATTAAAACTGAAAAATTAAAACTTTGTTTAGATAACATAAATGAGAGTTGGCATAATGGATAATAGATTATAAAATAAATATCACAAATTAAATACTCTATAAATTTCCATAACTGATGCATTCAGGTATTCATTTTGTTGGGACAAAACCTTAACAATTGGATTTACTTCTAGCACTAATTCAGTGTATGAGATGTGCAACAGCACAGACGGATGGATCTTGTTTAAAATCATATTATTTATTAAATAATAATTAAAATATTTAAACTTAATAAATGCTATAGCACAGAGTAAATTTACTTATTGCATGAATCTTTTATTGGTTTATCCTTCAAAATAAAAAAACAATTAAAATCTATTAAAAAGAATATTACCATAAAATCTCAAATATCTGACTTTTTAAAATGGTTTCATATGTAAAATGCAAGTTTTTACTTTAACTACTGTGTTAGGTTTTGTGTATGTACTCCTGCTAGTAAAAATTTCTAGTTGCTGTAATTGAAACTCTGCAGATGCGGTGAAATTTCAGATTATGATGCCCAATATTTTACTCTAGCCAGTTCTTTTTACTGTAGTGTAAAACACAGAAAAAAATTGTTTGGCTATTAAAAATATTTTTGAACTTGGTTTAAGCTATTTTATTCTTCATCTGATTGTAATTTCAGCCTGACAGTCCATACCAAGGTGGAGTATTTTTTCTACAAATACAGTTTCCTACAGACTATCCTTTCAAACCTCCTAAAGTAAGTTATTCATTTATTTATATTTAATGTTAATATTTAAAAGAGAGAAATAAATTATACATGAAAACGAAAATAATCAGAATATTATCGAAATAATTGTTATTTCTTCAGTTTGATTCTGAATTATATATTATTTTAATTAAATTAGTTTAGTTTTTAATTGAAATTTTTTTCTGTGATGATTCTCAAAAGTAATTTATTTCTCAGATAATGAGTAATGTACGAGTACTTCAATGTATCTGTTAATTTGGTACACGTTATTTCTCATTGTAATTTTCTTCACGAGATCATTTGTCAAAAGTGATTAGTTAAAGAAAGAAGAATAAATGTTGAATATTTAATTAAGTAATGTTCAAATAATTTTAATACCTATTCAATATTATATCCTAAAACACAGTTCAACAGATTAGTGTCAATACAAATCACAGGATAGTTCTTATCAGAGAACAGAAATAGAATTATTAGAGATAAACAATAATAGTTTCTACATAACCTTGTTTAAGCAAAGTCACAGTAGTCTTTTCGTGTGCTTTTCATAACAAAGCCACAAGTTTATTGTTCACCTTATTACTGGCAATTCCACATGTTTCCCCTTCGCGTTGTTGAGCACTTATTGGCTGCTATTCTCTCAAGGCTAACTTGAGCACTCCGCCGTATTAGCTCCCTCAAGCAGATCACCAATTGTAACAATTTCTAGTAACTTCCTTGTACCAGAAATTGCTTGATGTAGTCAGCATACTTTGCCACCATATATGAATGGAGTGCAGTGTATTCCTTACACTTGCACACTACGGTAGATACTCCTCACGTTTACCATGATCATAGTGGTTTATAATAAGTAAAACAGGAGATTCAGGTAAAACAAGGAAAGGCTACTTATTCCATGTAAAATATGATCACCATGTTTTTCAAGAAAAAGCAATCAGCAGCAGATGAGCCTACATAATCAGCTTCTTAAGTTGGTCTCCAACATGGGGCATAAATATGGCAGTATGAACAGTTCCACAGATTAGAACATATGCTGATCACCATGTGTTATTTTTAGAAAAATGGGGTCCGTATAGGGTCATGAAATCCTGGAAAAGTCATTGGATTTAGGGGGAATACATTGAGTTTTGGAAAGTCAAGAAATAGAAGAAAGAGAGAGAGAGAATCAGAAAGCACAGTTTGCATTGCTTATCAAAGTTTTACCTCTGTTATGACAGCTCTGATTGGTTAAACAAATCAGCTTTGTTCTTACTTTGTGCTGCCATTTTTTGCATGCACTGTGACTTAGATTTTGAGTGATTTTAAATCAGTGAACAAAGAGGCTGATGAATATGCAGAGAAGGCTGAAAACAGAGATTTCAATCTTTTAGCCAGGTCTAATGCTCTGCAAAACTTGGCCCAAAAGCAAAGAAGATGAACTGCTAAAAGTGGATAAAGAATTAAGGTTAAGCTTGATGAAATAACTAACATAGACATATTGGCTTCTCGTTGTTGTGGTGTTGCACTAATTTGTCATTAACTAGTATAGAACATTGTTTACAGTTTTGACAGTCTGCCTTCAACTTTGTTTTAATATATCAATCAATTATTTTGTGAATCCAAATGGCTACTAAAGTGTAGAGAAATGTTTCTTTTGGTAAGTACTGGTTTTATATTTTCGTGTCTGAATGTCCTAGAAAATGTATGAAAAGGGCATTAAAAGTCCTGGAATTTCAAGCTCATAAGCCTGTATAGACCCTGAAAAACAAGCAGCAGCAGATGGACCTACATAATCAGCTTCTTAAGTTGAACCAATTAGTCACTCTTGTCATCCAAGCCCGACCTATCTGGATTGACATCATATCCTTAATGACACTTCCATGGTTTTGTCAGGGGAGAAGAGGAAGACTTATTGCAGTGTGTATAGCACCTATCTTCATTGTTCATCACATGGGTGCTATACAGTCTTTCTCAGAAGTTACATATTATAGGGTTTTCTTACATAACTGATTCCCAAAAGTTACATATTTAGCTGTTGGGTTATTTGTGTGTCTGTGAAGCTGATGTAGTTTAACAGTATCATTTTTTAAAAATTACTGCTAAGAACTTTATTTTCTCTTTTAAAGAGAGAATGAGAAGGTTGTGAAGTACACTTGGTGGCAGATGAATTATATGAAGGCATTGTGCTCTTTACAGAAATGAAGATTTATATGAAGGGGTCAGATTGTCAGTCATTATCTTAGGATTTCTGTTGCCATTAAATGTCATAGTTCTGTGATTATTATTTTTTAAATAAACAATGATTGTTTTCATTCAATGCAGAACATGTTGCTTCTTGGTACCAACTTAAAAGAGTTCTTATGTGTTTGGTTTTGTTCATTCCATTCTGTTGGACTGGTTTTTTATTTAATTTTTAAAGCAAGTACAGGTAGCCCTTGATTTACAACAGTTTGTTATGCACCAGTTTACTGTTATGCTGGTTGTTACAACTGTGCTACCACCACATTCCTGCCAAACTAATTGTCAGGTGTTGGTGCACTTCAGCATCAGGCACAAGAAATATAAGACTACGGTAATTTATAACTGTATAACATTCAGTTTGCCTGTTGGTGTACTATTAGTCATCTCTTGCTGATGAACTCTCTGAAATTGACTGTGAGTGGGAGCGAAAGGCTAATGTGAAAAGGAGTATGATAGCATCTACTCCTGAAATTCTCAGAGAAAGGAAGAGAAAATCAGTACTACATATTTTTGTTGGTGTTTTTTTTTTTTTGAATGGGGATGATCCGTAAACTTCATCAGAAAAGTGAAATCTAATAAAAATGAGCTTTTTTACTGAATTAAATTTAGTTCTATTATACATTTGACACTCTTTTGATTTTTCATTTGTATTGTACCTGCATTCATTTCTATGCTCTAAATGTAATAATACATATTAAACTGCTTATGCCTTTTTTGAGAGATTTGGAACTGTAACTCATTGACTTCCTATTGAGTTTATAGTTAGGTTAATTTTACTCCAATTCTTTTTGCACCCGTTTCTTCAGGAATGGAATTCCAGTGCAAACTGAGGGCTACCTGTATTTACATATTTTAAACAAATAACTATATTTGTTTAATAATTTATAAAATGTTTTTCAAAAATTAGTAGTTTAATTGCTTTTATTTTATTATAATTTTATAATCTTTACCTGCAATTTTTTTTTTTTAATGATTTCTAATCCTTTAAATGTGCACTTATTATTTTCAGGTTTCTTTCTCAACCAGAATCTACCATCCGAATATAAACAGTAATGGCAGTATCTGTCTGGACATTCTTAGGTCTCAATGGTCTCCAGCACTCACAATTTCAAAAGGTTATTTAAAAATATATATATTTCATATTTCATACATGTAAAATACATTTGACAGACATAAGTCTGAACTTTGATTGGACATCATAGAATATTTTTTTGTCTGTATTCATCTCTCTTTTTTTGTGTTCACCCACCCCACCTGTACTCACCTCACCCTCCCTTTTCTTTAAATAGACTGAGTCTAGTCAGCAAAAGCACATCTCTCATATCACTTTCAAAATCATAGTTAAGTATTTTCAACAGAAGCAAAATGTCTCTTGGCCTTAAAGCATATTTATGTTTCCAACTCCTAGCTTTTTAATTATCCCTTTCAGTTTTATCAGCTTTAAAGAATCCTAGTTTTAACCATCACCTAATTAATGAAATACTTGAATAACACACCTATTTACTATATAAAGGAAAGGGCAATGTCATATACTGATAAGACTGATGCCATAGCAAAAGCAATTCTTGATAGCTCATCACCTATGGGATATATCCACTTTTCTGATGTTAAATCCTGTTTACCAATTATTTGCATCTACATCTGAAGGGTTACTGTCTTATTTTGATCATTGCTCAGTGGCTGATTGTTCAGTTTTTTCTACAACTTGTGCTAGTCATTAAAGTGTTTGTTTTCTAGTTTCTATTGATATCACTATCTCAAGATTGACTTGTGATTCATTTCTTGGTTAGGCAGATGACACTCACACAAATAAGCGTTAAGTAAATGTGTGTTAGAAAGAGCTGTCTTTAGTTCTCGATATACAAGTTTTGCTAGTAGAATATAATGTTAATGGACAAAACTAAATGAAATTATTATGAATATTTTGTGCACTTTTGGAAATTTTAATTTTATTTTTGTTCTTAGTACTCCTCTCCATCTCTTCACTGCTGACAGACCCTAATCCAGATGACCCTCTGGTGCCAGAAATTGCCAAGGTGTATAAAACAGATCGGGCCAAGTATGAAGCCATTGGCAGGGAATGGACAAAAAAATACGCAATGTGACACTATCTTGCCCCTACTCCTTGTTGCTTTGAGCAGTTGGGGCGCTGTGTATGTTATATAATGTACTGTTTTATTACAAGAGACTGAACTCATTTGTTCTCAATGGGCATATGGAGGGTGGGACAGGGAAACTGTATGCTGATGAAGCTGGTCATGGGACGGGTGAAAAGAAAAGCATGGGGTTTGGGTTTTACTGTGTAATAAGGTTTAGTGCAGTGAAGTAAAAATAAACTGAGTTTGAAGTTAATTGCTTTATGTTGTGCATTTGTCTGTCAAACTAGTTTTTGTTCTTCTCTTTAGTCACCTGGAAAATATTAGAAAAACCTTAATGAGAACAGATGTGTGCAAAAGATGTGCAAGCAGAAGTGAAGTACTTTGTAAAATATTTTATAAAATTAAGGCACTGCAAGTGTATACCAAATCTGAACACATTTTAAAAAGAAAGTGCAACAAAAATCCCCAAGTTATATAGTTTGCTTATTCATTATGCATTTTAAAAATGTTTTTGAAAGTGAATTTATTGTAAAGGTAAAATAAAATACATTGCAAACAAAAAGAATAAATTTGTTGAACCATTAAAAATTAAATATTTGAATACATGAAAACAAACGTTTCTAGATTCCTATTGCCAATTATTTGTTCTCATTGGAGATACCACAATAAGTGGTACATTTTTTCATAACTCATTTTTTGGGTTCACACTAGCTACAAGTACTTTCTGTTATTACAGGCACTCCTCACTTAATGACTTGCCTGTTTAACGACCACTTGGACTTAAACTAGCTCTCCAGATGCAAATTAAAACAAGTTAGCTAGTTGGAGTTTCCTTTAAACCTTTTCTTTATTCAAAATAATAAAAATGATTAAGCTCCTCGCTTATCGACCAATTTGCTTAACGACCTAGTCATGGGAACAGAACTTGGTCATTAAGTGAGGAATGCCTAGTTAACTAAATACGCTACTATTGCTGTTTGAAGAATATCTTTTGTCATCAAATTCTTATAAAAATCATTCATCATTTGCTGGAAATTATCATAATCACATGAACAAAACAGATTGCTATTGCTACTCAAAGAATATATAAATCATCAAATTATAATTATCTTTATATCATAGTCACTTGATAAAACACAAGCTAAGAAAAATCTGTGCATCTGATGTTTTCTGGTAAGGCATTTTATGTGTACATTATTGCCTAGGGTTTTTTTTTGTTTTTGTTTTTTACTGAAACTTCAGTGTTAGACATAATAATAACTTCTTGAGGCATGTGAAACATATCTAACTCACAGTTTTTCAACATTATTGTTGATTTGAGGAACCACCCCATTAGGCACTGGTTATTTTTGTTCCTGATTTGGTTTCAGATCTGATTGTTTTAAAATCTTTTGAATGCTAGCACTTTTCATCTTGCAGTAAAGTTTTCATTGTAGATTATTTTTATATTTAAAATAATGATTAAACTTACTACAATCTCAGTTCCAATCCAGAAACTTGAGTCATACATGATAATATAATTTTTTGGGGTGGGTTAGGGTTGGATAACAAATTAAAATTTTTGTTTGAGCCAAATATTGAAAGTTTTATACCAACATGGACACACAACAGACTATTTTGTATTTATTTTAAGAATAATATTATATATTAAGATAATATACTTTAATATCCTTTCATTAGAAAAGAAGAATTAGTGATGGAGGAATATGGAGAGAAAAAAAGATTGTTTACAATTTGAAAAAATATATATATGGTGATAGATGATAGTGTTTGTAACATGCTGAATTAATTACAGTTTATGTTAAGAATGCTGACAGTTTGTTAAAAAATCAAGAAAATTGTGAGGGATGTAGTAGAAGAAGATTTAATCTTGAGTAAATAAATACAAATGGAACTTTCCAGCAAGAAAGAAAATGTATGCATTGTTTGTCACATGATGTTTATAAACAGAAATTATACGAAGTTTAACAATTATGTTTCAATTCACTAGGTGATAAAACTGATATACTGCACTAAATGTAATGTGGATTCATAATTTTATACATATATATAATTTATTGCATTATAAAGCAGCATAGCCTATAACAGCAAACACTTTAAGCATACACTCATATTTATTGCAGCATGTAAGGCATAATCTGTAATGGTAAACATTTTAAATATTCACTCTAATATTGCAGGTAAAACCAAGCAAGGTTGTTGGCAAACATTTTAAGTGTTAATTTCCTTAAGCTGTTTGACATTATTAAATTTCAATAAATATACTGCCTGTTGAAGTGTATAAAACATGTTTTGGAAACATTGTATTATTGTCTTTACTGTTTTAAATGTCAGATTTAATCTATATAACTCTAAGGTTCTTATTTATATATGATGTAAATAAGAGTTTTTTAAAAGTTTGTCTTCATTCTGTGAATTATCTCTCATTTATGATATGAACCTATGGGGGGAAAGCAATCCAGAAGATAATGTACTTAACAGTAATAATTTAATGTCACAAGGATTGTATTTACAATCAAATCCTATTTTCAATTGTACAGAAACAACACGCCAACCTTGTGTGTGCATTTTGCTCTAGTCTTACACCACCAAACAACACACAATAAAAAATAAAAATGTGAAGAGGGTATCTTGTTTATTATCATACTAAAAAAATAAACAAAATTATGAAAAGATTATCATGTGGTTGTTTTTGTTTTTTTCACAAGTTAAATTGTACAGAATATTTGGGGCCAGTTAAAAAGTTAACATTTGTGGGAGAAAACCCAAACTCTCAAAGAATATTGTTATAATTGTGTACTGTGTGCTTCACATAAAACTAAAGTTATATTCTGAGGTAAATGCAATTTATGTTAGATATGTAGCATTTACTGA
This sequence comes from Sinotaia quadrata, assembly GCA_028829895.1. NCBI lineage: Eukaryota > Metazoa > Mollusca > Gastropoda > Architaenioglossa > Viviparidae > Sinotaia > Sinotaia quadrata. The sequence continues at coordinate 97,763,611 of CM054182.1, forward strand.
ATTTGAGAAGAGCTTGTTTTGAGTGTACACGGTTAATGCTCTGCAACCTTAAAAACTGAATATTCTAAAATTTTAGATAACCAATTTTTTTTAGTGTGTATGCGCACCAAATCTAAATATTTTGATCTCCACATTTATTTATTTTTACTTTATGCTATATTGAGAATTAAATCAATAGTTTGGAGATAAAAGCATTGTACTAAAATTTAACAATTTATCCCTCAATTAATAGTTTCAAACTGCCCCTCACTTAATTAGTAGTTTAACATCATTAGTCCTCCGTTATAGCAGTATAGCACTGTACCTTAGCGGTTTTTGTGAACTGACAAAATACAAAAAGCCTAGTTGGACACAAAATATAAACACCTAATTTTAGACATAATGTAACAAGGCTACTACTTGGTGGGATTAAGTCTGCTAAATATTAATTACTAACAAACCTACCCTTAGCATCTTCATACCATACTCCAGTTGGAACTGTCTTCCCACTCACAGCACCTACTCTGTTTCTTGGCTCTAAACCCAACCTCTGGCAGGCTGCTATTCATCACACTGGGGTGAGAAGACTACACACTGACAAACACACACACTATTCTGAGTGATAGTTATGGCGTGATGATTAAACAGTCACTAGATAAAAAATCAGACTGACACCATCTTAAAGAAAAAATAATAGTTTAATAAAAATTAAGAATGCTACTGATATGTTATACTTATTGTCACAAAACGGGAGGGCTCGTTACAAGCCGACCCGAGCTGAAGTTAGAGATGCAAGGGGTGAAGTCTATTTTTGGCCTGCTCTGGTGCACCTCCAAGAAAAGCCCGTGACGTGTGCCAGTACTACGTCGCGTCAAGTTGTTACATAGACACACATGACATACACCATTGATGTTTGGGTGGGGCCCAGTTTATTAGTGTCATGCCAAGGAACGTTTTATTGGCGGTGTGTGTTGTGAGTGTGTATCATAAATGTGAATAAATGGACGAACAGACGAACGGTGCAAAACAATAGTACAAATTCTTTCGTCCCTCTCAAAAACTATGAATAACAAGAGAGTTGAAAGATGTTTAAATCAGGTTATTTATTTCCCGATTTAAAAGGGGCACTACTCTTTCGCACAGTGATTAATCATTCATTCAACTTTCCAATGTCATACACTCTGTGGGAAATAAGGGGAGATGAAAATGATGAAATTCAAAATATAAAATAAAGGTTAATTACACAATTCTTATGCGGCAAATGGGGCCGCTTTAACAATAGTTGACATGTAAAATAAGCATTACTTTTAACATTAAAGTTCTTATTTTGCAAACGATATAATAGTGTTCATTTTCTTAAGAGTCCAAGAGTTAAGTATGTGCGCGTTAGCCGTGCTAATGATTACTCACTATTAATGTCAGAGTTCCAAGGAGATGACGTAAGCTCACACGTCACTTATAAGCGGCACTTCAAAGTGAAGATAGGACGCAATTGAGGCGTCGCATTACAGGTGAAGATTCTGCAGAATCTAGGCACCACTTTCAGATTATCACTGGGGAGAAATCTGAAATTTAGCTGACTGTTGTCAGCCTCGATAATTATCGTTGTACCGGTTGTCGTGGAAACGGACACCCCAACGATGTTTAGCATTATCGGGTGGAGTCGTCCAGTGGGATGTGTCGTCGCATTACATTGAGTGTAGAAATCCGGATATCTGTAAGAAAATCTCGGTGTTAGCCTCTCAATTTGCGGGATAGACTGCCAAACGAACTCAGACAGGGATGAAGACAAAATTGGTCCCTCGTGTCGTTAACTGCATACAACCAGCGTCGCATGCATTGGGTTTTTCTTGACAGCGAACTTTCCACTTTGCCAACAGTTATACTGAGTAATTTTGCCTCGTTACTCAATATATGGCATCAGACGGATGGAAAACGGATGGAAAGAGATTATTGCAGCTTTCCTTTATGAACTCTCTGTACATGAGATAATTCATACGTGAAGTTAGACTGGCTTCAGACGAATCGACGTTTTCAACATTGAGAGTAAAGTCTTCATTTTGTCTCTTATATAGCTTTCACTGAAGGTTTCCAAAACTTCCAGAAGCTATGTCCTGTGACATGATTTTTGCCTTGGATATATAGTGGTAATCGTGATGCACGCTTTTCTGTGGTCAATTCTAATGCGCACTGGCCATTTCTCTCGTCAACAACATGTGACTCGTACTGCGCAGTTGTCCCATTGTTTAATATACATATCTTTCACAAACTAATATATATATTCAATATGATAATTGACACACACTGCGTCACGAACGTCAGTCTACTAAAGAGATCTTAGGTGACCGATACTGGAATTTCACATGATAATATGAAAATAATAACAAAACTCGGATTACTTCAATTAGTTTTGTTAGCGGTTTTTTTTTAAAATGAAATAAAATATAATTTCTGTCCCTCATTTCCTGTGACAACCCCCTTCTTAAAATTGATTGGAGCTCACAGAGTGGAAATCAAATAGGAACAAAAAAAAATTTTTATTTCACACGATAGTCCCCACAGGAATTATATGCGCATCTGTGGAGAGACTATCCTCTCTCTTGTTTATATCGCGGTTATGGCATGCCGGGATAATGCATCGGCACCCGAATTTTCTCTGCCCGCGATGTGTTCGACAACGAAGCTATACTCCTGTAGCAGGAGTGTCCATCTAGTTAGCCTAGCGTTATCATACATGCTAGTGCGCAGATATGTCAGCGGCTTATGATCGCACTGCAGGGTGAATGGTTTAGAGTACAGATATGCACTAAATTTCTTGAGTGCCCATACGATTGCTAAGCACTCTTTTTCAATCGTAGAATACCGTGTCTCACGATCTAACAGTTTCTTAGACGCGTATGCTACCGGTAGGTATTCGTCATCTGTCTCTTGGAGAAGTATGGCACCGAGGCCTTCGTCTGATGCGTCGGTCCTGACAATAAATCTTTTGTCAAAGTCTGGTAACTGTAGGACGGGTTTACTGGTCAAGATGTCCTTCACCTTTTCGAGGGCGGTGCTACACTCTGCCGTCCATCGTATTTTCGTGGGTTGTTTGTTCCCAGTTAAGTCCGTCAGTGGTTTAAGAAGTTTTATGTAGAGATGTATTATTATGAGTAGACTATTATTTCTACAAATCTTTGAGTGGAGATGCTCATATATAGCAATCTAAATACTTGATATTGTTGCTAGTGAATTCACTTGTAAAATTGATATGCTGTATTTATTATGCTGTGTGCATGTATCTGGGTAATAAATGTTGTAATTTGAGACTTGGATGTAAGAGAGAATGGATTTAAAGATGAATAAACTGGAAACAGTTTATTCATTTATTTTATAAGGAATAAGTGGGAGTTAAAGATGAATAAACTGGAAACTAAGTATTTGTTCCCTGATTATATTTTCCAAGGAATAAGTGGCCTTCTTTTTTTACCTGAATCTCCTGGTTTACTTATTATAAACTGCTATAACCCTGGTAGATGCAAGGAGTATCTACTGAAGTGTGTAACTGTAAGGAATACACTGCATTCTTTTGATGTATGATGGCAAAGTAAGCTGACTACATTGTGGAATTTCTGGTACAAGGAAGTTACTGGAAATTGCTACAATTGTTGTTCTGCTTGAGGGAGCTAATATGACAAAGGAGTGCCCAGGTTAGTCTCAAGAGAATAGCAGTGAATTAGTGTTCTACAATGTGAGGGAAACACATGGAATCGACAGTAATAAATTTGTGACTTTGTTGCAAAAAGCATGTGAAAAGCTATTGCAACTTTGCCTATACAAGGTTATGTAGAAGCTATTATTGCTCATCTTTAATAACTCCATTTCTCATCTCTGATTAGAACAATCCTGTGATTTGTATTGATATTAATCTGTTGAATTACGTTTTAGGATATAAGATTGAATAGATATTAAAATTATTTGAACACGGTTTCATGGAAATATTGATGTCCAGTAATCTTTCTCATTGTATATGTATATTTGATTGTTGATTTAATAAATTTATTGACCTTACACATATTAAACCTTATGTTGGAGAAGAAAGTGGTGGATGGGGGCTCACTAAATATAGATTAAAATCAGATTTGTCTTCTCCACATCAGAAATATTGTGTGACTGTAAATGTTTGTCTTTAATGTTGTGAAAGAGAGAAAACATTTACAGTACTTGCATATCCACCAAGTGAGAGAGACGAGTGGTGTCTTCTGGAGAATTGTTATTAACATAAATTAAGATTCTCTTCACTTGTAATTAGTCATGGATGATTAATTATTATTATTAATGAAAATAACCATTAACAAGGTGGCATTGGCATCACACATATCTTATTTTTATTTGCAACATATAGTTCAATTAGTTAAATGTAAATTAATTTATTACTGATATATTTAGTTCTTAAGCACTTTTACTATCAGACTTAAAAAAATACCTATCTATCTGCCCATTATCCATGAACTGCTTCCTAACATAGGCTGAGACTGATTGTATTGTCAATTAGAAAATGAAGTGGGAAAGTCCAGTAGCAAAGTTGATGTTGATAAATACTGCATAAAGAAGAAATATACTTCTTTTCAATTCCACCACAGTGCGCATTGATGTTATATTTAAAAAAGAAAATCAAAATCAAACAACTAAGGAGAAAGAGAGAAGTGTGCATCATTTTGTATATAACTACAGCGTAATGTTCCACCACCTGCCACAAACTTCTCACATTCCTGTCTTCTAAGAGATAGAAAGGAACGGATATTATTTAAGTGTTCCAACATCTATATTTATACAAGCGCGGAAGCGCCCCCTACACTACTACTATATACAAATATACTAGGTGAAATTTCTAGGTCTATATTTGAGCCAAGAATAAACTCAATCAGCTGGATAGCTGTCCACTGTATCCATGCTAATTAAACATGCACTTTAAAGGACCCCAGAACTTTCATTATTGATACAAAGGAGACTGAAGCGTGAAGTTGGATATTGACATTTTGCATCATTGATATAGCAGCTAGTATCTGATGTCAGATTCCGAAGCACAATAAACTTTCAAGTGTAAATCTAATTCCAATCGAAAGCAATAATAGGAAAAATTTTGTCAGCAGTTGTAGAGTTTAATAAATCCTAAAATAGCTTCTAACAGGGCAAACACAAGCAGACAAGTATATGTCACATTTCTTATCAATAAAAGGGGCAAGTTAAATTTCACCTAATGACATTTGGGCTCATAATTTGCCTTCATTATTCAGTATCAAAAGTAGTTTTACTTTCCTATATAGGAAATTGCTTATTACATAGCTTTCTGATATCAGATACAGATCATAAGTGCATCCATTCATAGATTGTCTGTATCATTAGATAGTATAGTGCTTTATAATCTGGTTACCTCTCTAGTCAACAAAAGAATACAAGCGTTTACTTCTGAAACATACAAGATCTTTATTTAAGATTGGAGCTGTACCATTATCCCCCTCAAGCTCTTGGAATGACAGGTCACGAGTCATAGTTTGCGTGTAAGGCAACTTAAGACCCACAGAAATGTCATGATTTTGGTGTCAGGTTGATTTTGAGATTTTTGCAGTTTTGAATACTTTGAACACTCACAAGTAAATATATTTTTTTGTGTCAAATAAATTTATTTAGGGTTGAAATTCATGTACCAGCCTACCCTTGATCAGTTTTTGCCAGAACCTGTCAAACCTTTCTAAACATATAGACCTTGGTTATGGCAGTCTTGTATGGGAAGTAACCTCTGTCATATACTAATAGAAACGTCATTATCTCCCCTACATATTTGTGCTATTTTTAAATTCAAACTGGAAAAAAACAAACAAAAACTGTTTGATCAATAAAGAACTCCACTGAAGAGCATGGAGCTCTCATTTTATGGGGCAGATTGTTGCACAAGAACAAAATGCGTACACAAAAATGCAGTCTGATGGAGATTCTGTGGTTTACAAAAGCTGTGTGATGCAGAATTTTATACTGTTGAAAAACTGGAGTGCATCAACCATGTTAATTATTGCATGGGCACAGCTCTTCGTAAGAAGAGTAGAGTTGAGGGTCTTGGTGGGCGTCACTAGAGAGGACTGACACAGAATGCTTGTGGTAGACCCCAAAGTTACCACTGAAATGCCATAATGGTAATCTGGAGGATATGAAGGCTTCAATCCGGGCAACCTATCTACATTGTAGTTCAACAGACCAGGCACCTCAACATCACCAATGTGGCAAGGTCCATCTTTCTAACAGAAAGCACTTGCACACGGAAATGCTCCACTTACCCATAAGACCAACATCACAACCCACTGTCAAATGAAGATGCCCAGGCAATCAAACTAATGTATGAAAGGATAACAGATATGAGGCTTTTGGCCAAAATACAACATGGCAGAACTCAAAATAGCAATGAATGCATCTAAGGGCAGATCTTGGCATGCTGACCCAAAACTATTCATGTTTCAGCATGGAGCATAAATGCTGCAGTAGCCTCAGCTGTGTCAATTTTAATCAGGGGTGTTCCCACTTGAGCCAGGCGCTTCAGAAAATGCAAATCACTCCATCAAAATATCTGGAAAGATTTGAAGAATCAAAGACAGCAACAGATGTAGAAAGAGCATGACATAGGCAAACACTATTGTTCAGCATGACCATAAACAAAAAAATAAACAAACTCTTGAAAAAGGAGAGGGCACTAGTTATGGTGCTGGAATGTTAGGGACACAAGTTGAGAATGAGAGTGATTAGGGACACTGAATATGCATTAGTTTTAATGTTTCATGTAAAATCGTTTTGCTCAGTTTTTCCGATTTCGCCATAAATTTTGCATTGTGCATCAAATTTTTCAATAATGGCTTGAAATATGACTTTGAAACTTGCACAACTAAAGTGTAGCCTAATCTATTTTAGTATTTACCACATGATGATGCCAGGAAAATTGATTAGTTTCATAGTTTGAATATTTCACTATTTGCCTATGTAAACTATACCCTCAAGTTTTCTAGCGCGAAAGTAACTTATATCAACAAGTGCTCGAGAAATTTTATTTCTATCATAAAAAGAATAATATGCCAACGTCATTACTGTTTTACAAAATAGAATGAACTTGTACGGTTTGGTACTCTTATATTTATAAGTCATTAAGTGGCTTTACCTAACGTTTTAATATAAAAATAACATTTACAGCGATATAAAGAGACACGCTTAAATTTGGTGGTCTTTGTTGTCTTTCCCTGTAATTTTAGCACACTTTCAAAACATTAACATAAAAAATTATAGATAAAAATTACATATGCTCTATATGAGTATAACACTTGAAATTGAATTTATAGGCCTATTTAGTGGGTCTCCTACCTTAAATTTCTATACGTACCGTCTTTATGACCACTTTATAATAAAAATCATGCGAATATTATACCAAGAGCGGTTTAGCTGGGAAAGTGTCACTTAATTAAGTACAGCCTGTTTTCATTTTATGGATTTGCATATATATTTATTACAAAATCAACCATGCATTCAATAAAGACAACTCCTAATGAACAGGAAATGATTGATTGTGAGCGCATGCGTGCACATTTTGTTACTTCTCACTTCCTGAATAAGCTGTTGTATCATAACACCTATATTACGATGGCATTAAAGCGAATCAACAAGGTAAGAACATATTATTACAAGTTATTATTATTTAAAAAAAACGTTTCTTTCTTCTGGTTTTTGATAAGTGGTTAAGATGGATGCATTGGTGCTTTTTTTGGTCAAAAATATTTAAATAGGATGTCTGTACTGGTTCACTACTACCCGCTTCCACCAGAATTATGTATCACCTGGAAGTTAAAACTGTTAAATACACTTTAACTCAAAGTTTATGCATTTAGAAAATTTAATCTATTTATTTAAAATAAATTAGTGTGAAATAGTATGTATTACATATTTATATATTAAGCTTTTCTTTAGGCTACTCTTTTCTTGAGATTACAATGTTTTGGATAAGGCTGAAGTAGGCGTCAACTAGCCCACTCCAGCGAGCAGTTGAAGTGATAAGTATAGGGGGGTTAACAAAGTACTGCTTTGTTTTCTTATGTTAATTGTTAGTATATTTCTTAGTAGTTCGATATTGATCGTTATCATCCAAATTAGTCTACAGGCACACGGTTCTGCAGTATATTTCAGTTATGTCGGTCTAAATATGCCATCACGGCTTTGTTAATCAAAGTAAGAATGATGTATGCTCAGATATGCCCAATCCTTTAATAAAGGATGCATACATTCCCTTCAGAGAGTCAAGATACATACTTTTTACATTGACAGTGACTCCATTAAAAATAAATCTGAAATGGTGATCTGTATATAGAAAACAACACATCTTTATTACTATTAGTTTATAGTAATTGATTATACAGTCATGTATAATCTGGACAGTAGCAACATAATTAGAGATAAAGCAATTGCAGTTTTGATAGGTTTAGTTTTGAGCTGATATTAGTACTAAATAGAATTCATTGTTTTACTTGGTAGTTTATAATTATATACACTAATTCTATCTAAATTTTAGTTGATACTTCAACTTCACCTTTTTTCTTTTGGAAGATCACTTATGTAAACAAAAGGTTAATGCATTTATGCTTTTACATTTTTGAATTTGAAAGTGGTTTTGGTCAGAGATGAGAGTATAAACAAAAAAATACATGCCCACCCACCCACTCTCCCACACTCCTATGCACACATAGTAAAGATGTGTTGCTTAGACAAAATAAATTGTATCACTTATATATTAGCTTTACCAAGAATCTTGTAATACTACAATTTGGATTATTTAAAAAATGAGCAAATTGAACCTTAAATAATTCCAACAGCAATTTATTTCCAAAATTTAAATATAATTGCATTCAGTATCAAAATTACCAATTAACTACAAATGTTTGAGAAATTTGATAACCTATTTTTTCTCTCTTCATAATCATCACTATATTGTAAATTGAAGTGTTTGCAATTATTACTAATATTATAATTTTTATAAACTTTTTACAAATAATTAGAAATTTGAAATTGTCCTGTACTGGTAAAGTGGTAATAGTACAGCTGTCTTTCACTGATTGTCTGAAAGTGGTACTGCTTTCTTTTTTGGTTGTCTGTTATTGTGTTAATGGTACTACTGTCTTTCTCTGGTTGTCTGCAAATGGTACTGCTGTCTTTTTCTGGTTATCTGGTAATAGTACTGCTGTTTTTCACTGATTGTCTGGCAGTAGTACTGTTGTCTTTTTCTGGTTGGTAATGGTACTGCTATATTTCTCTTGTTGTCTCGTAATGGTACTGCTGTCTTTCTCTGTTTGGTAATGTTACTACTCTCTTTCTCTTGTTGTTGTCTAGTAATGGCACTGCTGTCTTTCTCTGGTTGGTATTGGTACTGATCTCTTTCTATTATTGTCTGATAATGGTACTGCTGTCTTTCTCTGGTTGTTTGGTAATGATGACTGCTGTCTTTCATTGATTGTCTGATAATGCTCTTGCTGTCTTTCACTTATTGTAATGATACTGCTGTATTTCTCTTGTTGTCTGGTAAAGATACTATTGTCTTTCTATGGCTGTCTGGTAATGGTACTTATGTCTTTCATTGATTGTCTTGTAGTTGTAATATTTCGAATAGTATTTCTGTATATTTGTTGTTGTAAGTGCAGCTTCTGGGTTACTATAGTTTGAATAAACTATTACTCAGAAGTGACAGTGCTATTCTTCTTGATGAAAAAGGTGTATTGAGAGCCCTTTTGAAAATGGCCATGATTTCTTGGTGTCCCAGAGGACAGCATATTTAGGTAGATGGACCCTGAAATCATCAGCTAATTATTTTTGACCATATGGCTCATAGTTTGCCTTCACTTTCAGTATATTGAAAGTTCAAATATCTGATGATATGCAAAAGCTTCTTACAGGAGTGAACAGTGTTGACATCAAACAGATACTTAGGAATGGAACCAGGCTAGAATCATAACAAGTGCCAGTCTGTTGTTTTGTACTGCTCAGAGGGTAGTGTTGCTGTATTCATGTGGTGATCTTGTTCTATTTAAAGACATTACTCAGCCTGCCTCTGATTGATTGCAATGTGATATTACTGCATTCTGATTACATGTACTGCTCATAGGAAATGTTGCTGTATTCTTATGGTGCTCTTGTTCTGTTTAATGACATTGTTCAGCCTGCCTTTGGTTGACTGCAATGTGATATTTCTGCATTCTGGTTATCTGTAACTTGCATTGCTCAGAGGGTAGTGTTGCTGAATTTTTGCGGTGTTCTTGTTCTGTTTAATGGCATTGTTCAACCAGCCTCTGGTTGACTGCTACTGTGCTAGTGATATTACTGCAATCTGATTATCCGAAACTTGTATATCTCACTCTAGTTAAGTATACTCTTGCATATGTTGGAGTATATTCCTGCATACTTTGGTGTGTATTCCTGCATACTTTGGAGTGTATAGTATATGTCTGTATACTTTGAAATATATTCCTGCATACTTTAGGATGTATTCCTGCTTACTTTTGTATATATTCCGGCATACTTTGGAGTATATTCCTGCATTCTTTTGGTCATCTGGAATATCAGGTAATTATACTGGTGTCTATATAATATAGTTGTCTTATTGATTATGGTAATTTCATTTTTTTAGTTATTTGGTATTGTTATCTGGCAGGGGTAGTGGATCTTACTGTCTGTTTGTAGTTGTCTGCCTATCTCTGGCTGGTCTATTGTGTTTTACCACATAATTCTGATTGGTAGTGGTTCTGCTTATGAGATTTCATTTTCAACTTTATCACATGTATGATGAAAGTTGTTTAATATGTATGCACTTGTCTGTAAAATATACTCACAAAGAAATATTCTTTTCATCACTTCTATGACTATTAAAAAAGTTATTACTTTTCATGTTCAATTTTGTGTTAATTTTGTGTTAATTTTTGTGTATTAAGTATTTTATTGTTATTATTTTGCAACGATGAATAATAAAGTTACTAATAAAATTAAATTAAAAAAAATATTTACAGGAGTTACAGGACTTGGGGCGAGACCCTCCAGCACATTGTTCAGCAGGGCCAATAAATGAAGACAGTATGTTTGCCTTTGCTTCCTAAAAATTATTTTGATTTATTTAAACTGCCATTTCCTTGTAGAGAACTCTTAATTGAAAGAGAAACATATATAATTCAAGGAAATAATTTTGGCTAAAACCCAGCAGATTTAAATTTTTAAAAGTATCATTTTGAGTTTTTTAAATTTCTCATAAATGTTTCGTTTTAAAATTAAAGTGGAGATGAAATGTTTAAATTTGAAAGCACACTGAACTATCCACTTTTGAAAATAATTTTCAATCAGTTTCATAAAGAATATAATATACAGAAGCTCAAATCAAGGACCCCCATCTTCATAAATATTCAGCTTGTTATGTAGTTTTTCACAATTTTAATACTAGCAAACTTCTTCACTTGACTGTGCTGGTACTGATAGGTTCTGTGCACAACACACTAAGAGCTAAAGTTTAGTAAATTCACTTCCACATAGAGAAACTGAAATCATTCATTACAATTTTATTTTATTTATATAAATATGAATATCTGAACAAAAAATTATTTTTGACTTTTTACACTTTTGTTTAATGCTTTACTGATAGGAATTACATACTTTAAATTAATTGTTAATTTTATGTTTGCTATTTTGATAATTTAATTGGCATATATATTACAGTACATGATGATAATAATGGTGTAACTAATTTAATGATAAAATTGCATTTCATTTGCATTGTTTTGAAATAGCTTAAAGAGAGCTAGATTTGTTTGTGTTGTAATGTGTTCACTAATTTTTTGTGCAGTGTTCCATTGGCAAGCAACCATCATGGGTCCAGTAAGTAAACAGAATATTTTGATAGTTTTATTTTTAATAATTATAAAATAAGTTAACATCCTAATCAGTCCATTTCAGGTTTTAATAATAATAGTTTTTTTTTAAAAAAAAAGATGTTTTCTTACTTTCTTCATTGTTTATTAAGAACTAGAGCACTGGTGGCCACATTTTTTTTTTTTTTTTTACATGCCAGAGACCAGATAGGACAAGTGTTTGAAGGAGGAGGGTTGCATATGTCATAGTCTTGCCACCATGCAGTTGAATATGCAGAAAACAATTTCTCCTTTATGTAGATAGTACATGAATATTGGAAGAGCTCACATTTTGCAATTTTCTATGGATTTTTATGTTCTTGAGATAATGAGTAAATTAATAGTACTTGCCTCTCCACATCATAGAGCACTGGCAGTGTTTAGAGATTTAAAAAGAAGTTCATTAGCACAATTTGCTGCCAATTTTAAACCAGGGTTGCCTAACGTGTAATTTTGTATACATGGCCTCAGACTGTAATATGACTAGTTGGGCTGACATGGGTTGGGCATACTGAACTAGAGGTTCTTATTTCACTGTCTAAATATTTCAACAACAGATTCAAACATATCTGCTCATAGTTATATAGTTTGAAATGGTATATTAGAGTTATTGCAGAAGTAAAAATAGAATTTCATTTAATTTCAATTTATTTTGTGGTTCCAATAGATTACATACATCCATAATATTTAAATCTGGTGTCATACAAAAGTAATTTTTAAAAATTAGCAGTGTAATTGTGGGTTACCAAGGATGTGGTGTACAGATTTAGTGAATAGTTGACTTGATGGCAGTTATCTTACGTTTTTATAAATAATTTTGTTAGATAGGCGGTTATGACAATGTAAATACATGTATTTTGTACCTACAACAGTTGATGGATAAGTTGGAAGAGCTGAAACAAACTCACACATTTCTCTTTTATAAACACAATGAAATTTTTAATGTGAGCCACTGCTCTTTTCTAAAATATTAACTTTTGTAATTGTGATTTAGAAAGATATCACATTATTAATACTTTAGTGTATTTAATTGCTCCATTTGAAAAAAAACAACAGATTTTCAAAGCAATTTACATTTAGGTTTTATGTTTACTCATGGTACGCTGTCCAATCTAATCATAGTTAAAGTAACTCACTATGAAGTCAGTGTCTTTTTCACTCAGCAATTAATGTAATTTTCATCATTTTAGGAGTAGTGTCATTTTCATCACTTAGCAATTAGCTTCATTTTCACTCACTTAGCAATTAATGCCATTTTAACTTACTTAGAAAAATTAATGTCATTTTCACTCACTTGGCAATTAGTGTCATTTTAACTCACATAGGAATTAATGTCATTTTAACTCACTTAGCAATTAGTGTCATTTTAACTCACTTAGGAATTAATGTCATTTTAACTCAGTAATTAGTGTCATTTTAACTCAGGAATTAATGTCATTTTAACTCATTTAGCAGTTTGTGTCATTTTAACTCAGCAATTAGTGTCATGTCACCTCACTTAGCAGTTAATGTCATTTTTAAAACACAGCAATTAGTGTCTTTTTTATTCACTTAGCAAGTAGTGTCTTTTCATTCACTTAGCAATTACGGAATTAGTGTCTTTTTTTTTTCATTCACTTGGCAGTTAGTGTCTTTTTTAACTCATTTAACAATAAGTCTTTTTCGTTCACTTAGCAGTTAGTGTCATTTTCAAGGTGGATGGATTGGGGTGATTTGTATTGAATGTAAAAATTATATTAATTATAGTATTTACACTTTAATGATGTGATCATTGATTGTATCCTTTTCTCATTTCAAACTCTTCATGTTTAAATGATTTTTTCTGAAAGAATGAGTTGGACTCACAATTAAAGGAACAGACTGTCTTATATACTATTCAAGAGAAAGCGAACATGTGAGATTTGTTTTCCAAAGACAAAAGTAATTACAGTGAAATAGTCTTAGTTATATAAAACTGTTTTTCCACCATCTGTTTATATTGAACAACAATTTATTGCCTGGATCATTAGTGTTTAAAGGTGCCCCAAAGCATTTAGTTATGTTTAACTTGCTTACATTGAAGTTTCAGTTTTTAGCAAAAGTTTTCTTTTTTTTACCCTCAACTTATGTATCAATTTTACTACTATACTAGTGTTTGAATTTCTCTCTATTGTTTTCTATCTCTTTGTCTGCCTCTCTGTCTGTCTCTAAAATCTGTGATCCTCAAGTATTTGTTTTAACTCTTAAGTTAATTTTTCCAACATTCATCTGCATATTATATTATTAGCTGCCTTATTCCAACTTTAAAGTTAAACATGTTTGCAGATATTTTTCTTTCCTACATGGTATGCAATTATTTTTTAAAAAAATCATTTGCAAGGTTAACAAATCCATTGGAAGAGAACTTATTAACATATTGTACACTTACTTTACTGTTTCTTTTAAATTTAGAAAATGGATTAGAAAAAGTTAAATGTGTGTGATATTATTATTAATATTAATTATTATTAGTTTATTGAATTTTACAAAAAAGATTGGCTTAAGTCAAATAACACTGTTTCTTTCTATTTATTTCTAGGTACTCAAAATAGATCTTTTTATAAGTGTTGTAAATTGGTACACATAAATCATTAAATGATTTTTAATTTGTATTTTCATATTTACATATTTTAATGAACCAAGACCCAAAACTTTATAATGTCATGCTTTTAAACCTAATGCATATGTACCTCTTATATTTGGTTCTGTCTACTACTTGGATGCTTGTGCTTTAATTTCAAAATTTGGGTGGTTTTACACATTTTGGAGTTAGATATTTTGAATCTCAGATATTTCAAACTTTAAACTTGATTATAATGGAATGCTACTGCAGTTTTCTGCTACTTTGCTTATGTATTATTTATACTGTTATAAAAAAACCTTGTCTCTCTATTTTCAGCCTGACAGTCCATATTCCGGAGGTGTTTTTTTTTTGTCTATACATTTTCCCACAGACTATCCATTCAAGCCACCAAAGGTAACAATAATCTTATTGATTAAAGTTTCTGAAGTTTTACATTTTATATATTCATATGCATTAACAATTTTTACTACTTTAAAGAACAAATTATGCATAAATAATTAAGGGTTTCTGCTCAGGTCTGGAATTCTGGAAAAGGTTTGGATTGATTTTAACTTTTCCAAACCTGGAAGAAGCCTTGAAAATCAGTAAAATGTCAGAAAAGTTTGGCAAAGGTCTTAAATTTGCAGGATTTTTCTTTTTATTGTTTTAAATTTTGGTCATCTTCAGACCCCAATAAATAGTTTGATTTCATCAGATTATAAGCAAAACATGTAAAAGTTTGATTTGATTGGTCGATATAGTTGGTTGCTAAGTATGATTAACTTTAGAGCTGTTCCAGAATGTTATTTCATCACTTGATATTAACTAGTTGACAAACACAATTTGGCTTATGAATTAAACATTTTATGCATTTATTTATAGTTAAAAGTCAAAGTTTGAGGGAATAAGCAAAATTTGGTGCAGAACGTTGTTACTGTAATCTTTGGCTGACAGACAAAATTTGCATTTTTAGAATGGCATCCGACACATTACAAGACATTTATTTTAATAAATTGTATCCTGCTCACATGTAAGTCAATATATGCAATATTCTTCAGAAATTATTGACTGAAAATGTATTTTAACAAATTATAGCTGAGATCAACATAACAATTATGTTTGAGAATGTAAACTGGTGTGATTTAATCTCAGTGGTTAGCTGAGATCAACATAACAGTTAAGTTTGAGAATTTACACTGGTGCGAGATCAGGGGCAGACAGCCCAAGGTGACACAGTTCCTAAGTAGTCTGATTGAAGTTCATGAAAGATATCAGAATACTTTCATCGCAACTCAGTCTAATATGTGGCCATGTCTGAGAGTTTGCATGCTGACAATCTTCTAAGATAAGAATATAGAGATTCTAACAGTTTTGACACATACAGGCAATTGGGTGGTCAAAGTGGAAATCTGTAATTAGTAAACTGTCCTAGGTTGCACTACAGAATTAGAAAAGAACAGGAAATTGTTCTAGAAAGAGAAAATCAGTTTAATTATTTTTAATTAGTATATTAAAGTTGTTTCACGTTCTTAATCATCACTTTCACATTGTTCATATCTGAGGAATGCCAGTTGCAGAATGCTGGAAGATGTAAGGATGCTCTATTGTTGTAAAGTCATGTTAAATCCTGTGCTGCATCAAAACAAATTAATTGAAAAGTGTTGGCAATAAACAAGTTAATGTGCTACTTCTTTAGAAGTAAATCACTTATTTTATGATTTTTGTTGATGCCTTGTTGGAATGTATAAAAATTAATAAGCCACTCTCCTCACAACCCTTATAAATAGATTTTTGTATTGTGCATTTTTTTTTTTGTAAGTGCAGATACTTAATTCACTTTTGTATAAAATAACTTAAATTAGGTCACATTTCATAACTGAATAGTAAATAAATTATTTATAAAAAAATGGAATTAATAAATGTTTAATTTTCATCTGAAGCAGTTAGTGCAGTTAGACAAAATGTCCAAAATACATCTTTTATCTGAATGCCATTTTATTTGGCACATTTAGGAAGATGTATGAGAAACTTTCTCTTTAATTGTCAATAAAATTCTTTAACAGAATGGAAGTGTATTGGCAATAAATATGATGACTAAAATGAAGAGTAAAATAGAAAATACATTTCACTACCCTCCTTTATTGTCTACTCATTTCTTGATCAACAAAGTTTGAGTCACAATTTTTTAAAATGTAATCATCATAGTCAAGATGAATGCAAAACTAGTTGTTAAATTTTGTTTACTATTTTCTCAAAAATTGCTTTGTGCAAACAATTCCAGATAGTATAAAAGTACTGATTCATGATCACTCTCATAAAGAATCTGCCACCATTATGAAACAAAACTTCAAAAGAAAATTTGAAAAAGTTTGATGTTGCAAGAAAAATCAATTTAAATGTGTTTGCATTTAAAAAAGTAGGTCATTGTAAGAAAAGCCAGACAGGTAACAGTTCATTTAAATGGGATAAACTAAAATTTTTCTTGTGTTACCTGACGCTGAGTCACTTAGAGCCCTATGATTCCTGGTCTGATTAAATGTTTTCAGTGCATGCTAATATAGTCAATAGAAGCTCTATGATTCCTGGTCTGATAAAATGCTTTCAGTGCTTGATAATATAGTCAATAGAATCTCTATGATTCCTTGTGTAGTAAAAGTTTTCAGTGCATGCTAATATAGTCATTTGGAGCCCTATGATTCCTGGTCTGATAAATGTTTTCAATGCAATGCTAATGCTTTTGAGACATTAAGAATTTCGGATGTACAAGAAAAAGAGCACAAGAATGTTCTTACACTTTTTACAAGCTTACATTAGCTGAGTTGGGGATCCTCTTGTATGAAAAAAAAAATTATTATCTAATTGTTTTCATTCATTCATTATTATCAGATAATTTTATAACCAGGGCAAATCTTCACTTGAAAATAACCTGTTCTTTGAGATGGGTTCTATATTGGGGGGAGGAACACATTTATAGATGTTAATATTAAGAAGAGAAAGGTAAATTAGATATTTTATTGAAATATGTTCCACTTTGATTTTTAAATTATGATTTGATTTCTTTTTTCTTTGCTTTTAGTTAATATATCTGTTATTTTTTGTTATAGGTGGCATTCACAACCAGAATTTACCACCCTAATATAAACAGCAATGGTAGCATCTGCTTGGATATTCTGCGGTCTCAGTGGTCACCAGCACTCACTATATCAAAAGGTAATTAAATTAAGCATGAATTCAGTGTTTTTGAAAGATTACAATGTAATAAAATGAATAAATATTATCATAGTTATCTATAAGTTATGGCAAATAATCACACTGTATTTTACATGATCCCATTATACCTGGTCTCTTTATTTTTGTAATTAAAAACCTCAATAATCTACATTTACTCTTTGAATTAGTTCTTTGCTGGGTGCTTCTATAATCAAATCTATTACCATCAAACTTGCAGGAAAATTGGAAAGAATTTGTTATTGAGAACTTTATAAACAGTGCACTAATACACACATGCATGTTCTTGCACACACGCACACAAGCATGCACGCAAGTACAATAAATTTACATCTGGCTGTTCATGACATTTTTAAAGGAAATTAACTAGGCATCCCAAGATCAGGTTGCAATTGAAGACCATGTGCAGTCAGTGAAGCACAAAAACTGTATAAAAATATAGAACTGAGATATGAGAAAACATTGAAGATCTCTTTCTCTCTCTCTCTCTCTTTTTATTTAATATACATTAAGTTGGTAGGTTAAATTAGTAAGGGTACAAAGAGATGAAGGGAGCATCTTTCCCCCCTGAAACTTAACTAATGGCCAAAGGAATCAATTGGACTAGATTTTTCTGTTAGATATTCAAATTTAGTATATTAGTATAATGTAATTTCATGCCAGATTAAGATTAGTTGCTGGAGCAGTTACTACAAAAGTTGAAAGTATTAATTAATTTCTCTCAGCATTTTTGCTTGATATTATTGTCTTTCGATAGTGTACATTTATGTTTTTATTTTTGTTCATTGTGTCATTGGTTGGTTTGGTAGTTCATTTTGTTTAGTTTAGGTGAAAATATGTGCTGGACATAAACTACAGTATAAATATGCTTGATGTTTTGGAGAAAGAAATAGTACTGACTGTGGTTAGTTTCTAGAAATCGTAACACAAATGAATGAGATAAGCTAACTGCATTTTTGACTAAACACATTCTTCTGTATACATTTGATTCTTATTGTCACGGGTCGCCTATGTTGTTGTTGTTGTCTGACTGTCGCTGGCCCCTGTCTCCTTCTCGGTCAAAGGGGGGGGGGGTGTGTCAGGTCAGATACCGTGACTTGCTGGATCACACCGAATGATTTAAGGTGTTATACAATCATTCTCACATGCAAATACCACGTTGGTCTTGTGGGGAAATATATTTATTTTGCATGTGGGGTAAAGTGTGAAAATCAGCGTGTATGTATGAATGCGGGATGAATGTATTTTGAGGGACGGACAGAATGAACGAACAAACAACCGTAGCACCGCACTTGCACCACACGCAGAGAGAAAAACCCAACTCTTGATGAAGAGTTAAAAAAAGAAGAAATTTATTCTAATAACTTGGGGCTAATTCTCTCGTACGGTGTTAGTCATTCATTCAAAAAAATACATCCGCTCGGCAACATTCATGGGATGGGGGAAAAAGAAAGAAAGAAAGAAAGAACAATGGATATGATAAATGGTATAAAATGACAAGCAAAATTTATAATAGATCTAGCAGTGAAAACCGCAATACTATCAAATCATGTAATATTATCAAATCATGTACGGAAAAGAGCGGTGATGACCGCAAATAACAACACTAAAAAGAGCAGCGGTGAAAACCGCAATACTATATCAAATAGTATCAAAATTTCTAATACCAATTTGTGGGTAAAATCCCACCACAAAAGATGAACACTAAAATTATCTCCACTTAAATTAAATGTCTGAAAAAGAAAGTTTAGGGTAAATACCCTATATCAATCATCAATGTTTATATAAAGAAATGTCAATAATGTTTCAATAGAGTCCTAAATAATTAATAAACTATGCTAACCTACCTAAATGAATGCACCCTGAGAAAAGTTCTTCTACTTACTAATTTCAAGGAAAAGAAAACGCACGTCTACGTGACGAAAAATAAACGTAGTGGTATTGGCCAATAACTAAGAAAATCACGATGATACCGCAGATAATGTACGTAGTACATTCGACGAGTTGAGGTTGTAGAACCGTCAGGCCTCGTTATGACAGCAGATAATGTACGTAGTACATACGACGAGTTGAGGTTGTAGAACCGTCAGGCCTCGTTGACTGGCACTTTCGCGTTGATAAACGCCGAAAGTATAACTCTTAACTCCTCGCTGAAGAATAGCGGGCGAAGTTATATTGATGAGTGGTGGTGAATATCTTTCTCCCGACCCAGTCTTGTCCCGTCAGCACTTGGCGCAAAGTCACTGATGGACAACCACTGTCCAGGTTTCGGTCCCAACGTATAATACTGGCATCCGACGCAGGTTACCATAAAAGAGTCGGGTGCGACAAAACACACCTCCAACGCTGTATAATACTTGGAAGATATTCTGGTCTTTCTTTCCCGATTATGACGAGAATAGAAAAGACGGTCCGGACTCGGTGTAGGCGAACCATATACGACCTCACACCTCTCTGTAGTCCAGAACATACACACACACACTGATTCAAAATGGTCGGGTGAATCCTTTTATTCTTTCCCTCCCAGAAAAAAAAATAACTCATTAGTCATGACTGCTTAGGCTATTGTTCTCGGGTTTTGGTGCATTCATTCTAGGGGTGCATTGACTAAGAAAATAGTTCCTAACTAAATTTATATGTAAGGACTAAAATCTGACTAACTACAACTTCTATCTATTATTAAAATGACTATCCAACCTTAACATAAAGAAACATACAAATGATTTTAATTATAAAAGTAAAATTATAAAGTAAGCGTTCACACTCTCTAACACTCTGATAAAGCATGAACATAGTACCACTCGCTCATTAATACATTGAAAAATGTACACAAAATAAGCAAAAGCCCTGACAGCAATTGGGAACAAACTTGCTGTCAGCACATCTAATTAACCTTTCACCCTAACCTGCAGGTGAACTCGGAGAGCGTGTCCTGTTCGGGCCACGTATGGACAAAGGGGAGACAATTTACAGGGACAAAAATAAATTTTCTGATTACCCCCTCCCATCCCCGTGACACTTATGTTTAATGCTAAGTTAGTATCATGAAAAATTAAATAAATAATTTTGTTCAAAGTACCTGTTTAAAACCCAGAGTGTGCAAGATTACACAGATTTTGATAGAGATTTTCACTTTTTCCAAGGAAGCGTGTGCCCACCATCCACCCCAGACCCCCTTGTTCTTTTTTTCCCCAGTAAGAATTGGTTCCCGGCCCTCTTTCTCATAATTTAAATATTTGAAATGTCACAACAAATTTCAGTACTCACCATAAATAACATTTCTCTAGTGAAAACAGCCCAAAGAGAATGGTGTCCCCTTCTGTTTTCTCTGATATGACAAATGATGTGGAAGATTTTGAATCAGTTTTTGTTTCATAAGTTCAAATTTGTTTTACCAACCTAGCAAGAGTTTTGGTAGCATTTTGACCCAGTCTCAGTCAGCACAAATTATGTTCTCATATCCTCTGCTTTCAGGTGTACAAAAGCTAATTTAAATCCATTTCATTCTTTTAAACTTAACAAGCACACACTCCTCACTCTTGTTTCCCCCCCCCTCCCCCTGAACATTTTGTCACCTATACTGAGATATAAATTTCTCTCTGCATTGTGTTAGCCACATGAATATGTGAAACACCATTGACTCTAAAAATAAAAAAAAAATTATGAAAATATATTTAATAAAATTTGGTATATATCTATTTCACATATTTGTTATTTTTTTTGCTTTAGCTTATGTCACATCTACCAGACTGTTTTCTTTTTTCCTCTGCTTTTGTTTTGTGTGTAAGGAATATTTTTGTTCATGTTTATGTTGACTTTACTCTGATAAATATTTATTAAAGTATTTTTGAAATTGAAAGTATTGGTTCCATTTGATTTTAGTTTGGTGCTTAGTTATCTTTATAGTTATTCTGATTTGTCCCAATTTCTGATTGCAGTGCTTCTGTCAATCTGTTCACTTTTGACGGACCCTAATCCTGATGACCCACTTGTGCCTGACATTGCTCGTGTCTACAAGGAAAACATATCTGAATTTAACAGACAAGCCAAGGAATGGACGGAAAAATATGCCATGTCATGAATGCAGTGTATTTTAAACCTTCTAGAACAAGAATCTTTACAAAAGAACTGCTATATAAAGAAAGGGAAAGAAAGTGTTTAGCAAATTCTTAATTTAAAAAATAATTATACGTAATAATAATGTAGTTGAACGATGGGTAGGAATGTTAAATCTGAATGAAGAAAGGAATGCAGAATTAATTAGGGGATAGGTTGATAGAATTCAGATGTGAAAGATTTATTTCGTTTTGCATAACTGTAGGTACAAAAATTTCATTTAAGCAATGGCTATACATCATAGATGTTTAATTATATACAATGTATCTCAAGGAAGTGACATATGTCTATGTATTGCCTCATTTGTTAAACACCAGTGCATTTTCTTGTTAATATCTGTACAATGTATTTGTTGTTTTGTTTGTCATTTTTTGTTTGTTTTACTTTTGTGATTCACATATGCTCGATTTATCATCAAACACCAATAGTATTCCTTTGCTGTTTTCATTGATTTAAATGTTCTTGAATGATTGGAGAATGTATGTGCAGGTTACTGGGCCAAATTCAGTATGACTTATAAATGAAAACTGTACTAAAACAGCATTTGGAAACCTTTCAGATTGCTGGTATACAGTCTAAAAGCGATTTGTCATTTTGTTTTCCATTGAATAATCAATCGCATGCAGTTAAGAATTGTGTGTGTTGTTTTAGGTTTTCTTTGCACTCAACTAATATTTGAGATTTCCCAATCTAGACAAAAACTGACACTTTTGTACAGGTAAATAGTTTTTATTTAATATAAATTAATGGGGAAAAAATTTAGTTTTCCTGAATCTTGTGTAACCTCCAGCACCATACTTCTCCAGTGAGAAATTTTAAAAAAAGTACGACAAATAACTTACAAAGATTGCATTGATGTTTTTATTATTCAATAGTTCAAAGTGAAGATTTAAAAAGTGACCGTGTAAACATACAAACCTTTTACTTCTTGAGTAAATGTCAGTACAGCTAACACCTTTCTATCTGTAAAAATAAAATTAATGGATTTTAAAGAATTTAATAATGCTAAAATATTTCATGCTAGATGCAACTTTTACTGGAATAATTTGTATTTATGGTGAAAATAAAAAAAAAAATGAAAGTCATAATTAATTCCATGTTTATGTATACATTACCTAATATAATTGAACAATTTAAACTTTATTTTGAATAGTAAAGATAATATATATTTGATAGAATATATAACTTAATTAGCCATGTTAAGATGTTTGTTCAAAAGGGGTGGGTTGGGGAAAGTTTATAGACAGTTGTGCTTATTTTGAAAAATACAAAGTATGCTTTGGTCAGACAGCAACCATTTCTTATAATTTTATTTTTTAAAAAATGTAGTACAATTATTCACACCAGGGACTGAGTTTCTTAGTGCTTAGCATCCTGACAAGTTTGAGGTTAGCATTGTTTCTCATGGGCCACACCATGACATGAACACTAGACTAAGACCTCTCTATGCCACTCAAGCCAATGTCTGTTTTGGAATAGCATACATTTTGATGTGAATTGTACATTGACAACATTTTCAGAAACAGCATGATATGTAGGCTTGTCATTATTTGCAGACACCATAATACAATGTTACTTCCCGGCAAACATGAGTATGGATGTGCACACCTAATGGCCTGTTGACAGATGTATTTCGTTGCATGCATAAATTATAATCTTTTAACACCAAGACATGGATGTTAACACAGCCACTAGCCTGTTTTAGATTGTTGTGTGAACAAATCAAAATCTTGAAACACCAGGGTGTTTGCACATATGCAAGCGAAGTTCACAAACATGCTGACGGATACTTCTCTGCAATCATTGTTTCATATGTTCATTTTAGGGAAAGATTTTAACTCTGTTTATGATAATTTTCTGTGAGTCAAGAAGAAATATTAATATTAATTTTCATTTAGTACATGTTTTTTAACAGCAGTTTTTAGGACTGTGAAGAATTACTTTTGAAATACAATTGCTAAGTGTTGTGGTCATCATTGAATTCCAGAGATCTGGACACAGCCATTCTCTCTGCATATTAACCCCAAATTATTGTTCCTCATATAAATTTTTTAAGGTTTTCATGCATCTAATTATGCCATAGTTTACAATTTCTAGATGTGTGTTCATCTTTTCACATATAGTGAAAAGTTTTTTCAACTTTTTAAATTTGGAGTGAAGATTTTTTTTCAGACATTTTCTAAAGGATATAGTTGTTTTTAAACTAAATCAGTCCTTTTACTGAACTGACAGCTTTTTAAAATAAAATATATAAATGTCAGTAATTGATTTGTTTTTAAAAAAAAAATAAAAAAATGAGAATAGTGAACAAACAAATTACATTTTTCCTGAATGTAAAACATCTTTTTTTCCCCAAAACTTTTCAGAAAGTGTTGGAAAATAAAATGACAGTTACACATGTGTGCTTGGCTTGTTTTGTAACCTATGTCAAAATTTTCACTTTTAATTACATACATTTAATAGTTCTTGAATTCAGTTTACAATACGGAGTTCATGCAAGTCTAGAATGTAATACTGGGCTGTAGTTAATGACATACCTATGTTCCCCTTTCTCTTCTTTGCCAGCAAAGAATAACTACCTTCGAGACCATCTAAAGTTGTGCACATGCATGTATTTGTATGCACACACACACACACACACATATTCAAACATTATTCTTCAGATTGAAAAGATTATTGATAGTTACAACACTATTGACATTTTATATGACTCAAAGTTTATTAGATTGGTTGCCAAGAGTCATCTTGTGATAGGTTTGTGATTGCTAGATCATCACTGCAAAGTTAGTTTAGTTTTATATTGGGATGGTAAACAAACCAAATGCAGATAACCTAATTTCTTAGAAAAATAAAATAAAATTAACATCTTTGCTGTACAAACTCTATATAGTTCTGTCATGAAATCATTCATCTTTCTGACATGAAAATCACCATTGATTTTCATTAAAAAAAACTTGCAAGTATTCGGGGAAAATGTTGGGAATTTCTCACAAGACACAAGAGAGTTGACAGTTATGAATGATTGATCTTTCAGTGTTTAATACTTTCAATCCTTCACACATTATAATCTGCTTTATTGTGACAAGTCCACTATTTCTGATGTTTGCCCAGTGGAATGTCTGTTTTGGAGTGTTGCTTTTCAGAAAATGGTTGGATACTTAACATTGCATTTATTTGTGCAACATTCATTGGTCACGGTAGTTATGGTTATATAAGCATCAAGTACTGACCCATTGACTGTGTCATTTTCCTACAAGCACCACATAAAAGCTTCCAAATATATGATCATAAATGCTAAAGGCAAAGAAATTTCCATGGATTTGTTTTTTTGTGTGTGTATAAGTGTTTGTATTTGCTAATTAATATCTTGAACTAAACCACAAAGAATTTGACTGTTATGAAACTGTTATTAATGAAAGCATCGGCTGTTTGAACCACTTGTACTTGATGGTTTTTTTTTCCTTCTTCTGTACTTTAATTAAAATGTTGTTATTGTTTTCATCTTACAAATTCTTCATAGTAGTTATTTTTTAGTACTAGTAGGCATTCATGAAACTGCAGTAAAGAAAAGGATGTTTCAGAATTAAAAGTTATCTGTAACTATATATGCCACAAATGGGTAAATATTGACTCTTTAAAAAACAAAACAAAAAAAACTAGCAGAAACCTCAGTCCTTTCTTTGAAAGGGAGAGAATTTGCAGTGGTTTTGCTTGTATTACTATTCATTGATTAGGATTTCATAAGTGATTAAGTTAATGGAATATTCTGTTTACATGACATGTCAGTTTTTGTATATTTAAACCTGATCAAGTTAGCAGCAGAAGACTGTTGAGAAAATCCGACAGGAATGGATTATAAAAAATGTGACTGTTGAAGAAACCATGCAGGAATGAATTATAAAGAGTTTAGTTGTTGAGAAAGCTATTTATGGATTACAGAGGTTGGTTGTCAAGAAAGCCAGGCAGGTCTAGTATATAAAGAGTTCATCTGTTGATAAAGTTAGGCAGGAATGGATTATAGAGGGCTGCAATGGATTATAAAGAGTGGCTGCTAGGCAGGAATGGATTATAAAGAGTTTAGCTGTTAAGAAAGCCAGGCGGGAATGGATTATAGAGTTTGGCTCTTAAGAAAGGATTATATAGAGTTTTTCTGTTGAGAAAAGCCAGGCAAGAATGTGTACAATGAGTTCATCTGTTGATAAAACCATAAGGGATGGATTACAGAGTTAATTGGTTGAGAAAGTCAGGCAGGAAGGCATTTATAAAGAGCTCATCTATTGAGAGAACCAGGTAGGAATGCATTATAAAGAGTTTATCTGTTGAGAAAACCACAAGTAATGGATTATAAAGAGTTAATTTGTTGAGAAAGTGAGGTACTTTCTGTTTGGCAGGAATTACTAATTAACTTGACCACAACATATCTTTATGACTATGACATATCTTTATAATCCAGTAATTTGACCATGACTTATCTTTATAGTCCAGTAACTTGACCAAAACATATCTTTATAATCCAGCAACATGACATTTTAAAACAAATAATCTTGTAAACTTGACTATAACATCTTTATAATCCAGTGGGGGTAAATTGCAAAATGGCAAGATGTATAAACTCTTCTTGAACTTCTTGTGTATTTGTAAGTGATTGTCATTTCTATACTTTTCAACTATAATTGTTAGAATAATGTATGAATATGAATATGATTAAAAACAAAAAAACCCAACAAAAACCCATGTTTGAATTAATTTAGAAGAAAAATGGAAAATGTTTCAACACAACACTTTTCCACAACAACTGTATTTTTTTTTCATTTTTGCTATTTTTGAAGTAAAGATAAGAGGTGGGTATCCCTCCCTCTTCCCTTGGAATGGGTGGGATTGAGAGGCAGGTATTTTTTTTTTGCTTGAAAGGAGTAGGATAGGGGTCAGGTACATTTTGTTTAAACATGGTTGTATGAGGGGCGGGTGTTTTGTGCATGAAGTGTTAGGATGAAGGGCAGGTATTTTTGAAATGGGTATGTGGTGGAACAGATCATTGAATGAGTTAGGTTTTCTGAATTTGTAATGTATCAGTTTTTCTCTCCTTAGTTTAATAGTTTGATTGATCACAAATATCACGGCTACCATTTGCACCCAAGCCAAAATAAAATACATTTAAATGAATAATTCCTATATATCACCCACCCCACCCCTCTTAAAAAATGAAAAAATGAAAAATATGTAGATATAATAAAACATAGTCATAAAATGTCATTTTGGGAATGATGCATGTTTTGCATTGCAAGTGCATCCTGAATTACCCAAACTGTGAACTTTTGTTTGAAATTGCTCATATTTTCATTTTCATATGGTACAAGCAAAATGTATTACATAAATATTTGAAAATATTGTTTGTACTTGAATATGGCATTGAAAAGAAATTACTGATGAGTCATTTTGAGGCAGATATATTGAATAGTTCTGAAAAGTCATCATTGGTTTACCATCAGACAAATTCCCCATCGTTTAATTGTGGATTTTAAGGGCTTATTTTCTTGGATAAAAGTGTACTTTTATTGCAGGTATACTGTCATGTTAGAAAGCTATATTGTTCAGAAACATAGCAGTTGGTAAAAATGAATGAAATGCATATGCCGATTACAAACATAAACAATAGTTTAGTCTCTTTTCCATTGATTGTTAATTTAATGATGTGTAAATAACTTATAGTGCATGTTTGTGTGTTTGGAAAGACTGAAAAACTGGACAGTGCTTTATCATTGCAGCTTGACATAACGGGCATCATTAGCACATTTTAAATACACTGTTTTTTTTATCATTGACTTCTTTCCTCACGGGAGCTGCAGTAGACTTTTCATCCTTGATTGTTCTCAGTCTTGGATGGCTCCTGTGAGGTCTTCCTCTTCTCAGCACAAGGCAGCTTTCTGTATTATATACTTTGGGTGTACAGTAGATCTTATGGGAGTTAACTCTGGTGTTGTTTTGTTTCCCTTAGCTAGCCAAGGATGTTGAAATGCTAAATCAATAAAAAAAAAAATCTTATGCTATAGTTTACCTAGATCTTTAAAAATCATTTGTACTGTTTGTTTTGGATCCATTATTTTAAATGAAAGGGTACAAGATACTTGGCCATTTTTTTCCCACTCTATTTAATGGTGGCATACCCCTCAATTTTATTTTATTACTCTTATGGAATGAATGTGCAGTTTATAGTATCACATATTTATGTAGAACATGCATGTGCTAGTCAATCATACAAAAAAATCAATAAAATATCTGTTTTAATTTTAGTAAATATTGATCATTGTGGAATGAATGCATTCTTATGTCAAACTATGCCTGTATATGTACATAGTTTTTACATTTCCTACTAAATCTTTGAATTGATCATTTTAGTGATATACATTTTTGTGAATCAATGTCAATTTAAACAAAAATAATAAATAACTGTTTTATAGTTTTTATGATTCATATTTTTCTTGTTTCTTTGTAGGATTTTGAAAAGAAACCTTTTTAGCAAAGTTTTAGTTTGACATTTATTTTTCTGCAAAGCTCCTCTTTTTAAGAGCTTTGTTTTAGATATAATTACTTACAATTCTTTAACATTGGTTTTGTTAATGTTTATAATAAGAAAAGTGTACTTAGTTACAAAGTTTTCAGCTAGCTTTCTTTTTTCCCATTCGTTTTTGCTTTATTACTTTTATTGATTTTAGTCATGACTGAGAATGAAAAGAATTATTGTTTACATTAAAATATTTTTCATTTTTAAAGAAAATAGTCATGGTATTTTTATGATTTATTTTCTGTTTACAAAAACGAATAAAAAGCACAACAAAACCTCATTATTCTCGTTATAAAACAATTTAAAAAAAGAAATGAAATATGAAATTAAAAAAAAAGAAATCGAACATCATTTGCTTGTAGGAACAGAGAACGTCTCGAATCGGAAAAGACAAGGGAGGTAACTTCTGTTTGCGGTAAATAGCTAGCTCCCTCATGAAAGCCTCACTTAATTTTATGTTGTACTTTACAAAACAAGGAGATTCGAAAATAACTGACAGGAATGCATGTACAGTTAGCGCAAACTGCAAAAGCACTGTGATTCCAATGGTGAACTTTTGTTTCATGGCCACCGAGTCGGCGACAACTACGCAACTGACAAAATGGATGGCAAGCTTGCACACGTTTCTCAGCCCACGAAGTTAGAAATAATAATGATGAAATATTTCAGGAAACTCTGTGAAATTAATTCAGTATTTATAACATCAAATACATTATTATATGCTGAATTTGTAATATGTATTTATTTTTGCAAATACAACACCAGTATAAAATTGAACGATTGACGACCTTCTAGTGGGATCAACGATGATAATTCGAGACACCTATAATTATAATCGACTACATGGGCAGTGAGAAAACTGAGCGACCAAAATAACTGGGTAAACAAACAAAAACCTGACTTTCTTTAGAGTCTACTACATTGGTGATATCAGAGACTGACCAACTAAAATAACTGGGTTAACAAACAAAAACCTGACTTTCTTTACTACATTGGTGATGTCAGACTGACCAACTAAAAAACTGGGTTAACAAACAAAAACATGACTTTCTTTACTACATTGGTGATGTCAGACTGACCAACTAAAAAACTGGGTTAACAAACAAGAACCTGACTTTCTTTACTACGTTGGTGATGTCAGAGATTAACCAACTAAAATAACTGGGTTAACAAACAAAACCCTGACTTTCTTTACTACGTTGGTGATGTCAGAGAGTAACCAACTAAAATAACTGGGTAGGCACACATAGCTAGAGAGAGAGAGAGAGAGAGAGAGAGAGAATAAAATAAATGCGTAGACACACACACTCCACATGTAGAGAGATTGGTTAATTAAAACAAATGGGTAGATACACAAGAAACTGACTTCGAACATTCTTCTTAGGCAATGGGCGACAGAAGTGTAAGCATGGGTTAAGGGCTTTGCAGAACATTTGTTGAATATATATCAACAGTTGTATAAACATACATTAAGGGTCTTGCAGGATACTTCTTGAATAGCAACAGAAGTGTGAACTTAGGTCAAGAGCCTTGCAGAACACTTCTCGAATAGTAGCAAAAATACGAGCCAGTAATAGCAAAAATACGAGTCAATAGCAAAAATACGAGCCAGTGAGAGAGTAGATATAAAGTTTTGGTAGGATAGAAGTCTCGATGAAGTGACTTGGATTCGATCCCTCGGGGTGACGAACTTTTGGGTGGTCCTTAGCCCTATTTTACTTTTTAAAAAAATATGGCGGACTGATTGTCTCACCCGCCAGTTGGGACGATAACTCGGATCCTGTGTGTAACAGAACATGCACGCTTAGAGATCACTCGTTAAAAATCGGAAAGAGTCGTTGACCAATTCTTCCGGAAAAACTGCGTCCATGAAATCTACCACTCATTCAAGCCTTAACTTTTTTCCACCCATATCTCTCTCTTCTAGACTATAAATCTATCACATGCGTTTGCACCCATCCGTAAAATCAGTAAAAGAGGCTGACGATAAACCCAAATCAAGCAGACATCGAATGTACCGTCTATCGCGCTCAGACAAAGTGTGATACAACAAGAAAGCCTGCATCAAACTGCTATTTGCGGAAACCCCTCAAAATAGCCCATGGTTTGTTTTAAGAAGTTTTAAGTTCTCTATCGGTAAGAGGGTCTTGTGACTTTTCTTCGTGTTAGCAACAGTTCAAAGTTCAGCCAATGAGTGTGATAAAGTAAGCCACACTTTCTTGGAGAAAATTTTTATTTTCTCTCTCTCTCTTTCTCTCTCTCCCCCCCCCCCCAAACCTGTATGGCACTTAAAAGTATCTCAGAGAAGAAAAGCACCACAGACATTGAGAAAACCGACACAATGCGAAAGTATTCTTTTACACGAATTTTGAATCTTACGTCTTTTTCTCACGGCTTTGAAACGCGTGTTTTGACATCAAAGCTGAGTGTGATGTAAGTTTCACCATAGTCTGTTCCTGTTGACGTCATATCTTATTGTGCTGTAAGGTTCGCCTTACCCATCTGTTCCTGTTGACGTCATATCTTATTGTGCTGTAAGGTTCGCCTTACCCATCTGTTCCTGTTGACGTCATATCTTATTGTGCTGTAAGGTTCACCTTAGTCATCTGTTCCTGTCGACATCTCATCTTATTGTGCTGTAAGTAATGAATTATTTATTGTACATTCCTTTCATATCGCTTTTTTCATACACTTATCAACAAGTTTACTTTTTCTAATTTGTAAACACGTGAAATTACTAAACAGTTATACATTGTGATTATTTACTGTTCATACAGATCCAACTTGTTATTATGGAGATTTAGATACACTTCGTATTCGTAGTGGTAGATGTAACAGGAGTATTTTTCACTTATCAGAGATTTGTGTGCTAGACGTGACCCTTGACCCGCTATTTACTAGGGTAGGCCAAAAGAAATTTCGTCCAACGCATTAAAATAACCAAGAGTCATTTCGTAAACATTTTCTCAAATAATTTATTCATTTAGTTTCTATAACTAAAATGTATGCAGCTTATATGATATTATTAAATCATTCGTTCTGTTTTTCTCTCTCCATGCGAAGATACATTATACAGAAGCACTATAAAATTCTGTTTTCAATTATGTATCAGGTGTAAAAGTCAGCTAAATATTTTTGATTTGGTAAAAGAAATAAGTTTCTATAACGTATTTTTCACAAATTCATATAAGGTCAATTTAGTCTTGTACCTCGAAGCGATTTTTACGTAAAAAACTATTATTTTTTAAATTATCTATTTATATGATGATTTTGCAATAAAAACAAGTACCGTAGTTATTTTTAAAAAGTATTTTTTTAATATGAAGTTTTAAAATATCTAAATTCGATACAGTAAATAATCTACAGCAACATACAACACACATTTATAATAAATAAAATAGCTTTTAATGAGAATGAAATTGTTTATCTATTTTCTCTGAACAGACTATTTTTGGTTCATAAGAAGGTCACGACTACTGAGTAATTGCACAATGATTGGTCGGCTGCTTTTAGATCCACGTTTACTTAGTATGGTACTTTCGCTTTTAAATGCTTTGGATACGACTGAAAGATACCGGTAAATGCTGTGATAGAAATGACGACAGCGAGGGTAGAACTGATATGAGTAGATCAGACGCGAGCCTACACGAATATAAGGCCTTGGACCATACGTATCCGGTGAACGCGAAAGCGGCGGAAGCCGAAAGCGCCCCATACATTAGCAAGTACCGGATGAAAGTGCACTACACTGATTCCACTTTCAAGTGTACACATAGCAACAGAGGCAAGGGAGACTACTGCATCGAATGCTCTAATTTAGCTTGCTAAACTTGCCGAGTTTTAATTTCGCGTGATCGACTTCATGGCTTTCTTTAATGCTCCACGGGTGAGTCTAGATATTCTGACGTCAATTGCGTTTACTGTTACTGCTATCTTGCTGTCAAAGCGGGTATTCAGAACGTTAAATTTAATTTTTATTATGATTGACGTTTCATTTCTAATCCGACTTGCCACTGAGGATCTCTCTCTGTCCGTCCATCTATCGTCCACCCACTTTTTCGTCCGTCCGTCTGTCTACCTACTTGTCTGCCTGTCTTAGATCACCCCTCCATTCTTCCTGATTTATTTATACTTACCCCACCCCACCCCCACCCCGACAAATCAATAGTGTTGGGTATGCGTGCGGTAGTACATTGCTTTGGAGACCAACAAAATGCGGAAGTCTAGGTTTTGTGTAGAATAGAGAGTTTAATATTGCTGTCACCGGTTTACAGTTCTTTGTTTCATATCCATAGCTGAAGCCCTCATGCAATCTGTGTTGCGTGTTGCCATCTTTTGCTGTGACAGTACGTCTTCATCAATAAAGCCCTCATATACTCTGTGTTGCGTGTTGCCATCTCTTGCTGTGACAGTACGTCTTCATCAATAAAGCCCTCATATACTCTGTGTTGCGTGTTGCCATCTCTTGCTGTGACAGTACGTCTTCATCAATAAAGCCCTCATATACTCTGTGTTGCGTGTTGCCATCTCTTGCTGTGACAGTACGTCTTCATCAATTAAGCCCTCATATACTCTGTGTTGCGTGTTGCCATCTCTTGCTGTGACAGTACGTCTTCATCAATAAAGCCCTCATATACTCTGTGTTGCGTGTTGCCATCTCTTGCTGTGACAGTACGTCTTCATCAATAAAGCCCTCATATACTCTGTGTTGCGTGTTGCCATCTCTTGCTGTGACAGTACGTCTTCATCAATTAAGCCCTCATATACTCTGTGTTGCGTGTTGCCATCTCTTGCTGTGACAGTACGTCTTCATCAATAAAGCCCTCATATACTCTGTGTTGCGTGTTGCCATCTTTTGCTGTGACAGTACGTCTTCATCAATAAAGCCCTCATACATTCTGTGTTCCGTGTTGCCATCTCTTGCTGTGACAGTACGTCCTTCATCAATAAAGCCCTCATATACTCTGTGTTGCGTGTTGCCATTTGCTGTGACAGTATGTCTTCATCAATAAAGCCCTCATGCAATCTGTGTTGCGTGTTGTCATCTTTTGCTGTGGCTGTCGTCATGCGTGTGACGTATTGTCCTCCATCATTTTCATCTTGAATCCTGTGGTGACCCACTGCACTACTATTACACTACTACACCCACTACCCCATCACAAAAACTATTGCACAATGGAGGTTCTCGAGGTCGCCTAATGCTATTTTTTAATCTGCAATATTTGAAGTCAAGAAAATTGTGCATTTTATGTTTCATTATAAAAATAATTATATTGTTGAAATAATCATGTGCAAATTGTATGTATTATAACTGTTTTGCATACAAGTATTGTTTTCATTCTAAGACTAATCTTCTAGAGGCCAGTGTACAAGAGCGGCTGGGTACCGTCCAACCTGGAGCGTTACGAGCGGTTCTGGTCAGCTCTCGTGCATGGGGAGGACTGGAGCATTGGACTCAAGTATTTCGCCCTGTACTGGTTGACCTTCAACGGACCCCAAGTACACAAAGTAACAGTTACTCTTAATGACTGACTAAATGTGGGTTCTTTATACGTCAGTTTCCAATAATTGTTTAATTTTACAGACAGTAATAGCTATCCTTCTAAATAATATGATGAGGAAAAGATATAAAATGTTTAAAAAAACAGTAGGGTTAGGGTTAGGGTTAGGGTTAGGGTCAGGGTTAGGGTCAGGGTCAGGGTTAGGGTTAGGGTTAGGGTTAGGGTTAGGGTTAGGGTTAGGCCAAATGCAGTAACGCCGAAGGGTAGTGCGAAAATGAAATAATGATTTTTAAAAAGTACGCTAAAGCAGAACCGCATGTGAAAGCTATTACTCCCTTCCCCCAAAATAAAATAAAATAAAATAAAAACAATCCTCTAACAAACAAACACCTCCCAATAAAAACAAAACCCACGAAAACAAATAAAAACAACCCCTTAACAACCCCCCCCAAAAAAAAACCTCCATAAAATCACTCCACAAACACTCTTCCTCCCTCCCCCCAAAAAAGCAAATACATAAAAACAATCCACAAACAGTGATGATCAGGGTTAATCTATAAATATAGTTTTCTAACTCTGTCTGTGTGAAATGCTAAAGAATTTGAAGCGACGCTATAGCATCCTTGACCTTCGAGAACGTGATTTTTTTGTGTGCCCAGCTTTATGTTGCATTGTTCCATTCATGAAAAAAAGCCCGACGGTCAAGGTCATTTGCTAAATGATGTTTGAATTTTCATTCACAATGTGACTTGTAATGTAAAAATAATAACCAAGCAGGTAAGGAACAAAAGTTATAAAAACTGTCAGCGGACTTTTGGAAAGGAAATTATCGATAGAATGATACAGTTTTAACTCTTGAAATGTTTTGGCAAACCCATTGCACACCACCAAGTACACCATGGCATCATCAGTACAGCCCTATGCACTGACTTTAATTTCATTCACTGACTGACCCGGCGACACACTTTTCTGTTTGCTGTGTGCCGGCCTGGAATACGTAATGCTGAGTGGTGTGATGGGCATTCATCTCGAACGGCAGCTTAGGTACGGTCAAGGTCATTTGCTAAATGATGCTCAAATTTTCACTCGCAATGTGACTTATAATCATGCCTTCCAATAAAAAAAAAAATCATTTAGGTTCCTAGCAAGGCATTTATTTTAATTTTCCACCCGTCATATGATGGTTGGCAAATACTCTAGTGGACTAATAATTTTTCCTCCTTAATCTCTATAACCTTGCCCGAAATGAACAACTAAAATGCAGCAACTTGGTCAACCATAACTTTTGATAAAAGATAACATTCACCCCACATTCAGACCTAAAAATTGTCAACTTATGAGCCTTTACGCTACACCAATGCCAATATGATTTTGGCCTCCACATCTCCCATGATTTTGGCCTCCACATCTCCCATGATTTTTGGCCTCCACATTTCCCATTATTTTGGCCTCCACATCTCCCATGATTTTGGCCTCCACATCTCCCGTGACACTGAATGCCTATCGTAATTTTGTTGGAAACGATGTTTGAGACGTGACAAATCCATTTCTTATATTTGTGATATATAGCTTTGCATTTACCAAGGTTATTTAAAGAAATTGTTAAGATTCCTGTAAAATATAGGAAAAAAATAAACTTTTATAGGCTTTGCAAATAATGCAATAAATGTAAATATGCAGATAAAGTTTATAACAATGAATGAATTCACACATATTTTATTAACATTTCTGTGAAAAAATAGAATGTATAAAAATTTCTTTAAAGATATTTTTCCACATTAAAATCAAGGCTTATTTTGTTAAGACTTCTGCTAATAAAGCAAAAGTATAAGGTTCTGTTAACATATTATCAAATTAATATAGAAATAAGATTGTAAAATTGAGTAATACAGTTAGACTTGTATTGTTTATATTTATGCAAACAATGCAGTAAATATACAGCTCATTCTTAGATTTCAACAATAAGAAATAAAATTATATTTGTTTAGATTTATGCATAACATGCAATAACGGTACTGCTAATTTTTAAATTAGACACGAAATAATAAAAGCAGACACTTTGTTTAGATCTGTGCAAACAGTGCAATAAGAATAAAGCTAATGTTTACATTTTGTTATTAAGAAATAAAAGCAGACACTTTGTTTAGATCTGTGCAAACAGTGCAATAAGAATAAAGCTAATGTTTACATTTTGTTATTAAGAAATAAAAGCAGCTTTTTTTCATTACGATTTCTTTAAATAATGCCTAAAAATATCTACATTTAACTTTAGATTTCTGCAAAGATTCCATTAAATGCAAAGTTACTCTTAAGATGTCTTCGCAGTAAGAAATGAATGCAGACTTGTTCTGTTTCAGTTTCTGTTAGCTAAAACAGTTAGCTTTATTTTATATAGCAAAATAATCTTAACTTTATGATTTAGTTCTGATTTTGTCTTTTAAGAACTGTCCCCCACTGTACTCCCCAATGTTTGAGAACGACGACTGCCATGCAGAAGAACGTCTACTGGAACATTTCCAGCTTCTCTTGTCCAAACTGGATAATGGTACTTTAAGGGAAGTCTTCATTCTGCAGAGTGCTAGTCCTTGCAGCAAGTAGGTTGAAAAGGTTCCTTCCTTCCTTCCTTCCTTTCATACTTTTTTCCTTCCTTCCAAACTTCCAAACAAACGATGTATCTTTAAAAAGTGTATGTAAAATTTCAGATGTTCAGAACTGTACTTGGAAAATCTTGGTCATCTGATTGCACAATACAGAGTTCCTGTGACAATCACCTTTTCCTCTATGTACAAGATTAAGCGGCCATCTTGCCTGAATCACGCTCATGTAAATGACTTTTCGGTGGAGGAATCTGAATGTAACATGCAAGGACTGAACTCTCTCAGGTTTGTTCATCCAATTTTAATATAGTTTACACGCATCTTAACGTTTACATCCTTACTAGCTATCTTTTATATTCTATATTGACTTCTTCTGTGTTTGATTTGAATGTTTTTTCTGTCACGTTTGAGTTTTGGTTTAATTCCATATTGACCTCTTCAGTGTTTAATTTGAATGTTTTTTCTGTCACATTTGACTTTTGGTTTAATTCCACTATTTTTTCGATTTTTTAAAATTAAATTATTTTATATGCATATAATTATTTCTTCAGTCGAGTTCGTACCTAAATTTAATTTCTTGTTTTAGAAACAAACATCCTCATTGCATTTACATTTTTTCCTTGTTTGAATCTTATTTGAAGTTCTAAAGAACATAATTTTGATTATTGCTAGTATCTCGTTTATAAAACTGTTAAAAAATACTTGTCTCTCTTTCAACTCTTATCACAGTCTCCATTTATCCCCCACCCTAACTTCCATTTTAATCTGTTTTGTATTTCATTTTAATTTTGTTTATCACACCCCCGCTCCCACACATGATTATAAAGGTCTTCTTTCTCTCTCTTCATTGTTAAAATCCTTTTACATCCGATTATAATCTAATTTGCATCGCATTTTAATCTTGATTGTTAAAATGTCTTTCATTTATTATGATTTAAAAAAAATGAAAATTGAGGTTGACGTTTGTGACGATGTGTGACAAATTCTGTGTCATGACCTCGTGACCCAATTGCTCGTTTCAAAATTAAATTTTTGAACGGACCTTTGTTGAAATTCACCCGTGATACATCAGTATCTAGAAGCTTCTAGCAAGGTCGGATTGTTGCATAACTTTAGGCCAGTGTCCAGCACCTTCGAGATCAACAACATACCACGTGAACGGTCACGTGATGCGTTCAATGCAGTTTCATAAAAATGATCATAAGGCGCCAAAACACTCACTCACCCACAGACCGGCAGACATACAAGGCAGCTTTAACATAGCTCCGTCCCGCCGCCATACCAGAGTCGAAGATGAACCCGCGCTAGAGCAGTAAAATCTACTTTTAAGAGGTAACAATAACACGTCTACTTCTTACAGTATCCATTGCATTTGTTGATTGTATTTTGTAATTGAATTGATGTATGTATTTTGTGCAGCTTAGCGCTATTTTAGCCAAAGCACGTGTTTCGATGTAAAGGGACAAATCTAAAAGTTATTGTATATAAATTATTGTAACTTTTTCTTATCTTTAATTTATATAAACCGTAAATTCACTAGTGCCGCCAGTATGTCTGTGCACGTGGTGAATTCTTCTTTGTAATTCAAATTGTTCTTGCATATAATTTTTCGTGTAAAATTGTAAAGCATTCATGCTTCATTTTGAATTAATCCTTTGTGTGAATTCCAATTTTTAATGCTGTAAATATTTGAGAATTCATACGTTCGTGTAACGTTATATGTAACACACACGTGAACCACAATGTATATTTAAATATAACCATATTTGAATTGTAAACGACACGATAGTCAAAGATTCTAAATTCAGAACCTTAAACAAAGAAACATGTGCTTGGGTTTTGCGAATATAGACGCAAATAGTTACAGAGCCCAAATCCTTTGTTTCAGCCGGGTTCTTCTTATGTTATTCCTCTCTACCTTCGTACTTCTTGAGTCGTACACCGACTCGGGTGTCTTCATGACCCATACGTGAACTATGTAGAAGTACATCGTGTTAACCACGTGTTAACGATCGTCACAAGTACATTAGCGATGCAGTAATTGAGTGGACGATTGACTGTTATGCTATGCAGTACTGACGATGAGCCAAAGGATGTGGACAAGTTCTAACCAGTTGAACCCCACATGCGACCAAGAGTGTAGTTAAGTATATCTACTAGGGTCCAGAATCAAGTGACTATTTGGCAAGGCAAAGAAATTCTCGTTAAGACTTTTAACCAGGACGGTAGAATTCTGAATAGAATTTAAGACATCGCGCTCGGAATAATCGTTGCTGTTAATTGTTAAACTTATTAAATCTTATTTCATTTTGTTAAGAACCTCTTTTTGTAGTAAATTGTATGCATATAGACCAAATGCGGATTGGATGGGGGCTGTCTGAGCTAAACGAATGACGTAATGAATGCATATGAATCTAAGAGAGTTTTTAACGATTTCCAATCTAGCTAATGTACGCAAATTATCAGTTCGTAAATCTGTGATCTAGACTACAAAGATGCATTTTTAATTTAGTCGAATGATGATTTGAGCAACCAGTCTGTTTAGGTTAAACGAAAGGGAATTAATTTAAATAGTAAATTAAAGTTCTATAATTTCCTAAGCAGGGTCTTTAAATAAATACTGGGAACGTAACAAGTGGTGCCTCGTCCGCGGATTGATATGTATTAAATTGTAACATTTTTTATACATAGGGCGTATCATAAACCTAGAAACGAACGAACGAACGGAGAATTGCCAATATTCTATTGATTCAGGATTGTTGAAATATTTATCTTGCTTTTGTTGTGACATGTGCATGTATTCTTTTGCAGAGTAGCGTGCATGTTAGTTAATGTTGATATATTTAAGCGTAGTTAAATATGTCATGTTAGCTATTGAATGATTTATTTAGTATTGTGTTACTGGATACTTCATTGTAAGAGGTCGACGTGTTATACCGCCAGCTAGGAGAGTTATCGGTAGTAACAGACTTCGGACTATTATATTTAGGGTGCTAAGTATAATGTGTAATGTTGTATGGTTGGAGCCGTGACATTACGGAAGCCTTGGAGACAACAGATTGTAACCAAGCAGGTGAACGTGTAACCAACGCGTAATTTATTTCGGAAGGTGTTCTGAATAAATTCAATAATTTTTGTAAGGTCGTAGCCTAAAAGTTATTGTGGGATAAAAGCGGAGTTTTATCGCCTACGGTTAGATACACAATCACGAGAGATATTTATTGTAGCCAGACGCGCTAAATAAATAAGATGGATCTCGAACAGACTATTGCGAGTCTGAGAGAGATAGGTTCCTTAATCGGATACCGAACGGAAGACGAGGTAATGAACTTCGTGAGAACTGAACTAGACAGGGAAAAGAGGAGAGAGGAACACGAACGAGAGATGGAACGGATAGAGATAGAATATGATCACATTATGTCTTTGATACATCTAGGGATCAACTATCGGAAGAACAGTGTAGGGAGTTTACAACTCGTGGAGATTCTAAAACGCGAACAGAAGGTTGGCATATCACTAAGATACGAAAGTGAACAGCTACGTAATTTTGTCCTACTAGAACTCAATGAAAAGGAAATAGAACACAGGGAAGAAATTAGATCTTCAATAAGCTCACGAGCAAAACAGTTGTGTGATAAAGATTTCCGATTCAAAGGGGAAGGGGAGGCTGAAATACGAGACTTAACGTTCGAAATTAGAAAGTTGAAGAAAGAGAGGCAAGTGCTTATGGAAAGGAAAGAAAGTCTAGAATTAGAATGGTTGTGGACAGAAATCAAAACAGAGTCTAAATTTGCTGGGGAAAGTACTGTTGACAAATTACGACAGGAAGGTCAGGCCGTGAACTTTGACTTGCCGAGGTCAAACGCTGCGAGCGTGGAGACTGACACACAGAAATTAGTCGCGCTACCGAACACAGCAGACGAATTAGACAGTTTGATTGAAAACAAAAACAAATGTTTTGACAAAACCATTACAGTTCAACATGCTAACCAGTTTACAGAAACAGTTAGCGCACCAAAGCTTGATCTTGAAACAGAGACAAGAAAAGACACTGTTGTTAAGGACTTAATAACACGTGTAGAATTTGGACAAACACATACACCGCCGTGTACGTGTGACACCTTGGTTGACGGACTGAATGCGCATGATAAGATAGAGACAGATTCTATCGGTTGTGTACCGTTAAGGTGTGATGAAACTTCTAGCAACACAGTGACTGATTTTTCTGACAGGACAAGTATGCATGAGAAGATAGAAACGAGTTCTATCAGTTGTGTATCGTTGAAAGGCAGTGACACATCGACTGAGTTTACTGACCTAACTGTTAGTTTAAGAGAGGGTCATGAGAATGTGCTCGCTACGAAGACTGAGACTGACATCGGTAGATCTCGATCTCCGATGATTGACGTGAGTCATGACGTAATTTTGGAACACAAGATTATTGCGTTATGCGAGGTTTCGAGTGCTAACACATTGACAGCCAGGGAAACAGAAGTATTTGATCCAGATGACAGTATAGGTAGCATTACAGACGGAGACAATGTGCCTATGATAAGTTCATTTACTTCAGATGACATGACAGTTGTCAGAGCTGAGACAGAGTTCTTTTCCAAACGTGACATGGAAGAAGATATGATCGAAAACTGTACAGGGACGAAATCTAGTATTTCTAACATAGAGATATTAGAGACGGTCAACGATAATGCATGTGTACTGACGTGTATGCACGCAGTTGTCGGAGACATGGCAGAACTGTCTGCAGATAAATCACTTAACGGAATTAGTGACGTAGACAGAAGCCACGGTACATGGACTACCTTTATTGACTCACCTGTTGAGATAAAGGAATGTCATGAGTACGTACCAAAAACTGAGACAAGTGGAAGTAAGGAGGAGGGGGTTTCATTAACTGATATGTTCCTTGGTTCACTAATGATTAGTACGGAGTGTGATCCCAAGTTGATCAAAGACACAGTACAAATGAGTGACAGAACTAGATCGATAGACAATGAAAACCGGAGTGACGGACTGATAACCAGAGTAGGTGGGGCATCAGGACTGTTACTGACATCAGATGCAGAGAATTATGATAGAGGAAACAGTGGGAGTGTAGCCTACGACACACAGAGAGTAGACATGGTGATGTTATTCAGTGTATTAGAGACAGGTAACATTCACTGCCAGTTGGTGACTGAAACTGACAGAATTTCCATCATAGATTCTGACGATTTGATGAGGAGACATATTGAATTAACTGAGTCAGTGGAGACAGATTATGTTGGTTCAATAAACGGTATGGTCCAGGGGAGACAATCGATAACTCTTGGAGAGTTTAAAACAGAACCCTTGTTCATACAACCACGGGAATCTGACTTGCTAGCGAGTGAGTCTGACCCCACAGTGACTAGAAAATACTCGAGTGGAGAGTTAGACAATTCTAGAGTCACAAAAGAGACACAGACTTATGTTGTCAAGGAGAGAGACAAATTGACAGACATAACAGTCGGACACCTAGTTGTGAATGGGTTAAAACAGAAAACAACTAGTGGGATGAGGTATTTCACTTCAGTCTATGATAAGATCAGGAGAACGGAACCTCCAGATTTAGAGGGGAAGCTAATGTTGCAATTCAGGTACTTCAGAAAGACTGGTAGCCGTGACAGAGCACATTTGCGAACCTATGACGTTAGACTTGATGCGAAATGGACCCATAGTAGATCTGACGCCATTCCGACGAAAGACGTTGAGTGCATGCGAACTAGAGACGTTCAATGTGTACACAATGACGTAACTACAGATGCACGAAACACCAAGAGAGCAAATTTCCATTTGCGTGAGTTCAGTGACAAGGCTAAGAGCGATAGATTTGAAATTCTGACATCGCATAGTCAAGGCCACAGTGACACTGACATGATACGAAACGTATCGAGAAGTTTGAAACTGTTAGACAGGGTAGAGACCAGTCATGCAGAAACTGACACTACCAAAAACATTTTAAACTTGACAAGTACTTTGGAGAGTTTTGAAAGAGATAAAACACTTCAGGGACGTACTTACCGGACAAGAAATGGAAAGTCTAAACTTGACATGCAATATATTGCACCTCACAGTGACATTCTGACGAACAGAGTAAGAAAGAAAGAATACAGTTGTCATGCCGTAGACATGTTGACACACATGGACGATGACGTGTATTGGGATTGGGACAGAACTACGAAGATTGTGCTAGGCAGGATAGTGCAGCAGTAGAAATGATTTGACACTTCTTTTGAAATTTCATTATCTTCTTGTTGTACCGTAGTTGGTGGTTGTTGCTGTAAATATGTTAGACATTTCATAAAAACTTGGGACAAGCTATAACACTGATTGAATTGTGTTAGTGTTGTAACTCTGAATATGACAGGTAGACTGATAGATGGTTCATTGAGTTGGTAATTCATAGACTCTGATATTTGGTTGATACAGGAAATCAATATCTGGAACTTTTCATAACCTGCATATTGATAGTGTTGTTCATTGGAAGTCAATTTTTTTGATCACACTATTGTTGGATACGTATTCAGTGGAATTAGTTGATGTTGGATTTCTATTCTGAATAATCTGATTAGATCGAACTAGGTTGTGTGTGAACTATTGATTATTGGGACAGATAGTGAAATTTTCAGAACATGTTATTCCATTGGATGGATGTCTATTAAATTAGACTGGACCTTTTCTTAAATCATTTTATTTGATTTTTTTCTTAAATCATTTTTCTCTGATTTCTGAAGTGAGAAATATTGTATGAGAGTGCCGTTAATCTAGAGTTGATTTCTCTGCCGCGTTACATTATTTCTGGTTATGTTGAAATTTTTTAATTGTAAATTTTTTCTTCATTTGCACTTCTACATTTTATAACACATAATTTGTAGGAGGCATTTATCTTTTGGTAAGATAAACGCCTCAAAAGCAAGGGGGTGTGACGATGTGTGACAAATTCTGTGTCATGACCTCGTGACCCAATTGCTCGTTTCAAAATTAAATTTTTGAACGGACCTTTGTTGAAATTCACCCGTGATACATCAGTATCTAGAAGCTTCTAGCAAGGTCGGATTGTTGCATAACTTTAGGCCAGTGTCCAGCACCTTCGAGATCAACAACATACCACGTGAACGGTCACGTGATGCGTTCAATGCAGTTTCATAAAAATGATCATAAGGCGCCAAAACACTCACTCACCCACAGACCGGCAGACATACAAGGCAGCTTTAACATAGCTCCGTCCCGCCGCCATACCAGAGTCGAAGATGAACCCGCGCTAGAGCAGTAAAATCTACTTTTAAGAGGTAACAATAACACGTCTACTTCTTACAGTATCCATTGCATTTGTTGATTGTATTTTGTAATTGAATTGATGTATGTATTTTGTGCAGCTTAGCGCTATTTTAGCCAAAGCACGTGTTTCGATGTAAAGGGACAAATCTAAAAGTTATTGTATATAAATTATTGTAACTTTTTCTTATCTTTAATTTATATAAACCGTAAATTCACTAGTGCCGCCAGTATGTCTGTGCACGTGGTGAATTCTTCTTTGTAATTCAAATTGTTCTTGCATATAATTTTTCGTGTAAAATTGTAAAGCATTCATGCTTCATTTTGAATTAATCCTTTGTGTGAATTCCAATTTTTAATGCTGTAAATATTTGAGAATTCATACGTTCGTGTAACGTTATATGTAACACACACGTGAACCACAATGTATATTTAAATATAACCATATTTGAATT
Source organism: Sinotaia quadrata (assembly GCA_028829895.1). Classification (NCBI taxonomy): domain Eukaryota; kingdom Metazoa; phylum Mollusca; class Gastropoda; order Architaenioglossa; family Viviparidae; genus Sinotaia; species Sinotaia quadrata. The sequence goes on from CM054182.1 coordinate 97,807,889, forward strand.
GTAAACGACACGATAGTCAAAGATTCTAAATTCAGAACCTTAAACAAAGAAACATGTGCTTGGGTTTTGCGAATATAGACGCAAATAGTTACAGAGCCCAAATCCTTTGTTTCAGCCGGGTTCTTCTTATGTTATTCCTCTCTACCTTCGTACTTCTTGAGTCGTACACCGACTCGGGTGTCTTCATGACCCATACGTGAACTATGTAGAAGTACATCGTGTTAACCACGTGTTAACGATCGTCACAAGTACATTAGCGATGCAGTAATTGAGTGGACGATTGACTGTTATGCTATGCAGTACTGACGATGAGCCAAAGGATGTGGACAAGTTCTAACCAGTTGAACCCCACATGCGACCAAGAGTGTAGTTAAGTATATCTACTAGGGTCCAGAATCAAGTGACTATTTGGCAAGGCAAAGAAATTCTCGTTAAGACTTTTAACCAGGACGGTAGAATTCTGAATAGAATTTAAGACATCGCGCTCGGAATAATCGTTGCTGTTAATTGTTAAACTTATTAAATCTTATTTCATTTTGTTAAGAACCTCTTTTTGTAGTAAATTGTATGCATATAGACCAAATGCGGATTGGATGGGGGCTGTCTGAGCTAAACGAATGACGTAATGAATGCATATGAATCTAAGAGAGTTTTTAACGATTTCCAATCTAGCTAATGTACGCAAATTATCAGTTCGTAAATCTGTGATCTAGACTACAAAGATGCATTTTTAATTTAGTCGAATGATGATTTGAGCAACCAGTCTGTTTAGGTTAAACGAAAGGGAATTAATTTAAATAGTAAATTAAAGTTCTATAATTTCCTAAGCAGGGTCTTTAAATAAATACTGGGAACGTAACAACGTTAAATCTGCACAAAATACAATGTAAATGTCATTGAAGGAGTGCCTCCACCAGCATTTACGTCACATTATAAATAATAAATACGTCACATTATAAATAGCACACACGTCACATCATATATTATATATAATGCACTTTATAAATAATATACACGTCACATTACAAATAATATATAATTCCCTGAAAATAACAGCAGAAACACCAATACAATGGTGCGTAATTTGTATCCACTGAAGCTCTCACCTAGTTTGCAATGGGTAACATTTACAAGTTATATTCCCCAATTAAACAGAAAATTAAATAAACTGGTTAACAAGGAGTGATTTCCCAGTTTTCTTTAATAATTAGATCATGTAAAGTGACAGATTGATTAATTTTTGCTTTTCAATATTCTTTGATTTCGCGAAAAGAATGCTCTGCAGTCATTTACGTCTCTTTATCAGATTTGTAGTTAAGGGAGGTAAGCCCACTGTATGGCAAACAGGGTTCATCCCTCCCCCCCCAAAAAAAAATAAAAATAAAAATACTCCCGTCACTCTCCCCCCCCCCAACCTTTGTACAAATAATTATTCTTGCTTTTTAACTTTTAAGGAATGCTGGGTTCTCGCTGCGGACGACGGTGTTCAGAGATTGGATGGACCTGCGCAGGGCGTTGCAATTACCCACCACCACCTACACATTGGAGGCGTACAACTTCTCCGCCAGAAAGATGGAGGACGATAATTTGAGCAGTGACCTTGACATCATTCTAAACGGTTAAGAACACAGTGTTCTGACGTAGATATTGCTATACTTGGACTAATGCGTCATTAAATTTGTATTCCACCTAATGACATTATGTATCTATAAAATTTACTATACCGGGCGATTCCTTTCAATAGACACAAGAATGTTTCGAGAAAATGGTATTGTTTTTCTTAATGCAGTGAAAAGTTTGGCGAACATACTCTGTTTAGAGTGCTTTCTGAACAGTAAATCTAATATAGTGCGTCACAAATGACGTATGTCTCCCCGCGAAGGGCTGAAGTGGCTATACTTAGTGACGTATTTGCGGTATTTGAGTGCACGCACTCCTGTGAGTGTGAGAAGCTCGCCTGTACAAATAATCTGACTTAAGTTACAAAGTCGCTTAATAAACGTTATGATAAAACAATCTGACTTAAGGTACTCAGTCGCTTAATAAACGTTATGATAAAACAATCTGACAAGGTACTCAGTCGCTTAATAAACGTTATGATAAAACAATCTGACTTAAGGTACTCAGTCGCTTATATACTCAGTCGCTTAATGCAAATGGGACATAAGGGTGCGAGAACATATTTTGGGAATTGGAAGGGTGCCAGCAGCCGAAAAGTTTAAGCTCCACGGTATTACTGTGAAGACGAGAAGAACATTTTATGATGTGGTTACTACCACAACTGTCAATGATTCCAAAGTGTTTGAGTCTGAGCATTTGAAAGAATTACTGCAAGTTAAATTTGTAAAAAACCCAACTACTATTTTACCATATTTCAAGGACTGTATTCATCTCGCATAGAAGTTTTACGCGCTCATTTAGTTAAATAATACTCAGCTACATTACTATTCACTAGCCCAGTGCTCTCTGTTACACGACAATACACACAATAAGTCTCACCGTCGTGACGGACAATGGACAGCACAACCAAGGTGACATTCGGTCTCACGCCGTACTGTGACTGCAGCTTGTGCCGTTCTGACAGCACAGTTCTTTGATTACTGCTGTCTCGTGCCATTCTGACACAGTTCTTTGACCGCTGCATTCTGACAGTCGATTCATTGTCGTTGATCAATGCACAGTCACGCGGTTTTTTGATCTGTTGTATACAAATTCTTTTAAAAAAAACCTCATCGTGAATGACTTCTTTTCTTTGCCGTGTAGCAGAGCGCTGAGTCACGCTTGCACGACGTCATTCTGCTTGTTGAAACGAGAAATACTTTTGCCAGTCTCGGACTGTGGTCGATATACTACTTTGTGCCTGCTTCCAATATTTTGCCTGCCGCGACGTCTGCTTTGTAGTCGTTGTAGGGTGATTGCTCTAGCATTTTATGAAAGTGGATTCATAATCAGTACACCTTACATTTTTCCTTTGTGCTCCTTTATTTGAATTAAATGTAAGAGGCAGAGATCAAGTCTTTAGACTGGAAGATTTATCTGACTTGATTTGAAATGGACTAAAGTTAGAAAGCTACAGGGTATGTGGCTTTTGGACTGCGAATATCACCACATATATGAATAAATTATCATAACATTATTTACTTACTGGCGAAGCACTCAAAGGTGTATTTTGCAGTGAAATTCAAACAGCAAACTGTCATTAAAAGCTATTTAAATGTAATTCACCTATTTTCTCTTAGCGCAGTTCAACTAGCATTACTCACTCGGATCAGGTAACGATTGATGATGAAATGATCAACACAAGCTCCAGTGGTGACGTTAAACTGCTATCGAAACACACACACACACACACACACACACACACACACACACACACACACACACACACACTGCATGAATTCCGTTTCGCTAAATGAAGACCTCAGTCTTATATGAATTGGAATCAAAGCTTAACGGCAATATACATTTACTAAAATACTTTCGGGTAATGAAATATTTGTTAGTATAATTCCATATTATATATGTACATTATAATATTTATACATTATAATATTTTATTTAAATACTACTAGATCAATAAGCGTCTGTTAAAACACTTTCGAATCACTAAACACAAATTGCATTTGCCTTATTGCTACAAAACTCAGGTTTTATTAAACTACTTCCAGATCAATGAACATATAATTTTAAGGCTTACAAAAAAATAAAATAAACAAACTAACCAACAGTTAAATAATGAATTAAACTCTCAAATCCTACACGCAGCGCAATGAAATGACAAGCTATTTATTTGCGATGGCGTTTGACAACTGACTAGGACTGCAATTAATTTTACGAAACCAACATCAGTATGACACTTTTTTCTTTTTAAATGTCGTAGGCTTACATGGTAACACTTTACTGTCATTTAATATCATACGAATCAGCTAGAGGACAAACATGACATGTCACGTGACATCCAATGTTGCAGCGACGCATTTTTAAAAGCGGCTGGGTGCCGTCCAACCTGGAGCGTTACGAGCGGTTCTGGTCAGCAATGGTGCATGGCGAGGACTGGACCATTGGACTCAAGTATTTCGCCCTGTACTGGTTGACCTTCACACGAGGTGTGAAGCTGCACTTCCCAATGTTCGAGAACGATGCGAAGCACCCAGAACAACGCCTTCTGGAGCATTTGACCGCTCTTTTACCGGATATCCAGGATAAGCTGGAACATATCAGCATAATGCAGAGTTCAAATCCTTGCCCTAGGTATGTTCTAGAATTGTGTCATTTCTTCCGCACGTTACTCTGCTGTAATTCCAGGCAGGAAACATTGTTTGTATCACGCGGACTTGAACCCGTTCGTTTTGATACCGAAATCTGGTCTGCTTATATTTAGTTAGCTGCTCTTTAGTCAATGGCTGATTGCTTATTAAGCACCGCCCGTTGTTTGACTTTTACCTGTATGTAACGTACGTGAGTTAATAGAAATGAATGCATACATGAGTTTGGAGAAATGAATACATACAGATTACAAACACAAACCATACTAAAATTTATGTTTGAATTTAAAAGCTATAGACTCATGTAAAAAAGATGGAGTAATATTTATGACATGTCCTTTATGAAATATACATCCAAAGATAAATAAACGAGCCACCATTGGTTTAAGTTTGAGTGTAAAAATGTCGCTGTGCATTTTTGAGTCACAAAATACAGTCCAGTGTAAATAAATTCACTTTAACTCCAATGTAAATAAACCCACTTTAACGGAAATAAAAACCCCACAACTCCAATGTAAATAAACCCACTTTAATTCTACTGTAAATAAAACACTTTAACTCCAATGTTAGTGAAATACTTTAACTCCACTGTAATTAAAACCTTTAACTCTGCTGTAAATAAAATCACTTTAACTCCATTATAAATTAAAACATTTTAACTCCAAAGTAAGTGAAACTCTTTACCTCTGCTGTAAATAAGAACACAAACTCCACTGTAAATAAAATCACTTTATAACTCCAATGTAAGTGAAATACTTTAACTCCGCTGTAAGTAAAAATACTTTGAACGCCACTGTAAATAAAAACATTTTAAAACTTCTGTAAATAAATCATTTTAACTCCAATGTAGGTGAAACACTTTAATGCCATTGTTAATAAAGACACTTTAACTCCACTGTAAGAAATCACTTTAAATCCACTGTAAACAAACACTTTAACTCCACTGTAAATAAAAACAATTTAACCCCACTATAACAAAAAATAAAATAAATTCAACTGTCAACTAAAAAAAATAACAGAAGTCTTTAAATCCATTGTGAACAAAAATAATTTAATTCCATCGACTCCATTGAAAATAATCGCACCACTTCCACTGTAAACAATAATGTTTGAACTCTATTGCAAACAAAAATAATTAAATTCCAATATAAAACAGTTTAGCTCCATTGTAAACAAAAATAATTTAATTCCACTATAAAATGAAAACAATTTAGCTCCTCCGTAAACAAAACTAATTTAATTCATCTACAGTTTAGCTCCACTGTAAAAAAAATAATTTAATTCTTCTACAGTTTAGCTCCACTGTAAACAAAAATAGCTTAATTCTACTCTAAAATAAAATCAGTTTAGCTCCACTGTAAACAAAAATAGCTTAATTCTACTCTAAAATAAAAACAAACAAAGCATTTAACTCCTTTAATATAGAAATTGAACTCCATTTTAAACAAACAATAAAAAATTTAACTCCACTGTAAACGAAAGGAAAACAGCAGCGAACTGCAAAAACAAAACAAAACAACAGACAAATAGCTAGGGAAAAAATGGGACAACTCCTCTCCCTAAATAAATAAAACCCCAAAATAATACAAATAATAAACCGTTGCAATGATTTCAGTTGTGCGGAAAGCTACATTCAAGCTCTTGGACAGTTAAAGAACCAGTTCAACATTGACGTATCAATAACGTTTTCTTCGCTGCACAAGATTCGGCGCCGTTCCTGCAGTCGAGATCGGCATGGCCACATTAGAGATATTAGTGAAGAGACGTCAGAGACAAACACTGCAGGTTTAAGGTCACTAAAGTAAGTAAGCTTTTCTTTCTCTTCACTTTTAATTTCATATACAGTCCGCGCATTTAAGTACACAAATTGCTATACATGAAATGAATATCCAGAAAACACTTGTGGAAAAGTTTGCATAAAGCAAAAACTTAAAAAGCGAAACTCAAAGACACGTTCTTTTACGCAAATCCGGCCTTTCTCAACCTTGAACCCTTAAAATAATTTTCAGGTTTCAAACCCCTGCATAAAAATTATGATTGCTCGCGTTAGCGTGACCAGTAGGCTGTAGATAAAATAATACAATAATAGTTGTCAATGCTCTTTTGAGTAGAAAATGCTATTTTTTTTCTGTGGATCTGTTTATTTCAGTCAACTTATTTACCCTATTAATTTATTAGCTTATTAACTTTTTATTTGGCTCCACCACCCCTCCGAAAATATTATATTAACTATGATGTAAGTGAGTATTGTGGTAGAGGAAACTTAATTTTTTTTCTGATTTCTACTTGATTGTTTCCCTTTACTAAGTAGGCCTAAAAGTCTTATCACAACATTTCTGCTCTGCAAGAATTTAACGAGCTATGGTTTGTGATATATAACATATGCAAGAGTAAATTTCTTTCCCCTATTTAAAACTAAAACCGATTTTTCAGAAAAATCTTCCCCGGTAGTTAAGTTCAGCGTTACCTTTCTTGGAATTAATGTCTTTCTTTCTCTTTCATAAATTGTAAAACTTCTGTTAGATCAGTGCTTAGGCCAAATTGGAATTTAATTCTTCTAAAGGTAGGTTCGGTAGATTTAATTTAAATAAAGGTTGTAAATTAATTTTAATGACTGCTATTTACAACATGAAAATTTATTGAAAATGTTGAACAGTAAAGTTACTAAAAACCACAAGCGAAGCAATATGAATACAAATATAGCCTAAGACACAATTTTATACAAGACGTGCTGACTGACATACTCAGATACTGGCCTAGCAGCGACAAAATTATTTATTATACACACGTGTTGATAATTCGGGAGGAAGAGGATGACGTCATAAGCATACCGTCCTCATCGTGCAATGCAGCGGACTCCAGTTATCAACGGTCTCCCATGTCACGCGTCAAAAACAGAATGGTTTCGATCAAATGAAAGATCGTTAACAATATTGTTAACAAGGCTGCTCGGTCACTGTCCATCATGCGAGCGCTAGCACCACGCCCCAGGCGAAGTTTAAAAATTCGATTAAAAAAAAAAAGAAATCATGATCTCTCGATCAGGAGTGATGGTGAAGGGAGGGGACCGCTAGTTATCGCTCACGGAGTCCAGGTTGAAAAACCCTGCTGTAATCATTAGTACTCAAAGTATCGATTATTCCAATCAACCTTTAACCTTTATACTCAAGGACATTTTTGCAAATGTGATTTACTCCAAACATTCCTTTTTTTTCTCTCTTACGCACACAACTTACACACACAACTTACATGCACAATTTACACACACACAACTTACACACACACAACTTACACATTAATGTTTAATCTTTCGATTAATTCACATCAAAATTGAATAAAATTAATTTTTGAAACGCTATTAATATAAAACGAAATCTCACACAGAAATACCCAAGATAATTTATTAAAAAATCTAGATATAATAAATAAACATGAGTTTCTTTAAAAAGTACAGTCACTCATTTAAAATGCGAGATTTGTGTTTTATTGCCCAACAGGCCATAGTGTACAAGGAACGTGCCAATTCATTTTTTTCTAATTTAAAAATTTTTTTTTGATTTTTTTTTTTTTGATTGATGTTTTTTCTAGAGATGCTGGATTTGAACTTAAGATCACTGATTTCGAGAGTTGGGATGGCCTGAGAAGAGCATTACAGTTACCAATGACGTACAATCGCATTGCATATGAGTCATCTGCACGAAAACGCGAAGATGATAGACTGAGGGAAGATTTGGAAGAAATACTTTCCAGCTAAAATAAACTGTCCACTGTGTAGGAAGGATTTTGTTGAGACAAGGAAAGTATGTAGTAAGTGTGAGATTTTGAAGGATTTTGTTGAGACAAGGAAAGTATGTAGTAAGTGTGAGATTATGAAGGATATTGTTTCTGTGGTATGCACGTTTGTGCTCATAAACATTTCTAAAGAAATTAAAAGAAAAGTTTATGGACGTTTTCACATTCTCGTATTCAGATATTTGATATAAACAAATGGAAGATGAAATGAGGGTAGATCTGAATTTAAATGTGTGGCGGAGTAAATTTGCCTATCCCTATTTCTAAACTTAATTGGTATATAAATTGTTAAATTGTCGATGTGACCCGACATAGGGTACTCCTTATAATGGTATTTTTTGTCAGAGTTGAGTGAACATTCGAGTTAAGAATATGCTAGAAATTGCTGATATTCAAAACCAGTTGCAACAGGATGAGTAGTTTTTATTATTCAATGGTTGATTTACGAGAACGAGATCAGCCAATGGGGTGAGATAAAAAATTTACAAGCTGTAGAGAATTCTATTGTCTAATCACTTGAATTTGGAGCGGCAAGAGAGTTAATTGATTGACTGAGAGAGAATAGACTTAGTAAAATTTCCCGCATTTTTGCTATTGTTATATTTGCATTTTATATACAGATGTATTATATGAGTATATTATTATTTCTATAGATTGTGAACTATGATGCTTATATGTGGTATGCTAAACACTTGAAATTGTTTAATGTGAACCCTCTCATAAAACTATTACACTGTATTTATTATGCTGTGTGTGTGTATCGGGCTAATAAATAGTGCTGCAGGAAATTGTAAGTTGAGACTTGAATGTAAGAAAGAATGGAGTTAAAAAAGAATGAACTGGAAACTTAGTGTTAGTTCCCTGATTATATAGAAGGATAAAGCAGCCTTTCCATGTATTATCTGAATTTCCTGTTTATTGGTTATAAACTGCTATGACCTTGGTTGACATGGGAAATATCTACCACAGTGTGTATAAGTGTAAGGAATAAACTACACTCCATTGGTGTATACTGGCAAGATATGCTGATTACATTGAGCAATTTCTGGTTCAAGGAGGTTACTGGAAATTGCTACAATTGTTCTGCTTGAGGGAGAGAAGGAGAACCCAGGTTAAGCCTCAAGGGAATAGCATTGAATAAGTGTTCTGCAACATGAGGAGATAATCTCATGGAATTGACAGTATTAACTGAACAATAACTTGTTTGCTTTGTTGCAAAAACAAAAAAGTATGTGAAAGCCTCTTCACTCTCGATCGCTGATCATAAACTTTGACCACTATGTTGATATACTTTGTCTGAATCTTCGTGTGACTTGAGCCATTTTTATAAAAACTGAGACAAATATTTATCACGGCTTTATTTTTAAGCAAAATCATTTAGCTTAAATTAAACACCCGAATCTGTTTAATTTTATTTAATCATCACAAATATTAAAAAGTATAACTGCACTCTAAGTTACTCCCCGTTTTTAAATGAATACACATGACGCATCTAAAAGTCTCTATGCGTAGAGACCCTACTTGAAGCGTTTCTCTGAGGTGACGTCTTTCTGAACTATTCTCAATAAGATTTTGTTTTACATCTAGTTAGTTTCTCAATAAGATTCTGTTTTATATCTAGTTAGTTTTACATCTCTATAAGATTTTGTTTCACATCTGTTAGATTCTGTTTTAACTCTCTATAAAATTCCATTTTACGGCTAGTTAGTTTTACATCTCATTAAGATTTTGTTTTACATCTAGTTAGATTCTGTTTTACATCTCTATAAGATTCTGTTTTACATCTAGTTAGATTCTGTTTCACATCTGTTAGATTCTGTTTTAACTCTATATAAGATTCTATTAGACACCGGAAGTGGCCGCTAAAAAGAAAGCAACCACTCATGTCAGTCATTCAAAGTCAATTAAATCTTAAAAGTATGCTTCAATAATTTTTCATTTTTTTCCTAATTCGTTTGGCTGATTTTTTTAAAAAGAAACTAAGGTTTAGCTGCTCATTTTATATTCTGTTTTCACAGCGCTTGCAGACAAACCAAATCAGGAGGCAAAGTGTGTGATTGCTATTAATAGAAAACTTGTAGGAGGCAAAGTGTGTGATTGTAGTTAATAGAAGACTTGTAGGAGAGTTCTCACAAAGAAGTATGGGAGGTCCGACAACTGCTACCTTCTTGCTTGTAAACAGACAAATTATTCCGCTCAAACCAAGTACCGCCTTTTCTGAAAAAAAAAAGCGCCTCAGATTTTATCTTTCAAGAAAGATTTAATATTTTATATGGGAAACAACTCAGGTTTTACTAATCTTATTTAAATCAATGATTATATCCCTTTCTTTAGGTATGTTTCCCTCAGGCAACATCTATCTATCTATCTATCTACCTATCTATCTATCTATCTATCTATCTATCTATCTATCTATCTATCTATCTATCTATCTATCTATCTATCTATCTATCTATCTATCTATCTATCTATCTATCTATGACTTACAGTGAATGATACGACTGAGAATATTTAGACCACAGATACGATTGAGAATGACCTCGCTGAAAGATATGACTGGAGAAAGATTCCCTGACAGATATGATTAGAGAAAGGCCCCACTGAAAGATATTACAATACGTGTCTGAATTTTAAAAACTGAATCGATCTAGCCATTTTTCTAAATTGTAGTTCTTATTAAACTGAGTATTGAAGTCTATAGACCGAGCTTTTCCGAAGAGGTTTTAATTATTATTATTATTATTATTTAAGAAAACAATCCTACTATGAGAGCTAACTCTACATTAGTGATGCCAAAATTATACATGCTCAGAATAAACCAGTTTTATTTACGCCAGAATATTTTCTCTAGCTCTAGTGTCTCTTTACTGATATTTTGCTAGTTTTGACTATTACTTCTCCATATTAATCAAAGTGAGTATTTTAATTATAAAACTTATTTAGTATGTGCTTTGGTATTTTAATTATAAAGATTAGCCTATGTAGTATGTGCTTTGATTTTGAAAAATACAAGATACCTTCTTAAAAATATACAAATTAATTTTTAAATTTGACTAGAATAATTTAAATATTTTTATTCACAGACGTTTTATCTTAAATGTGATGACAGAATATTGTTATCATTAAATATTCGGTGATTGTATACTGTAAAAGTAAGGGTCCAAATAATTTCAAGAAAGTTCAAATTGATCACATAAAATATAAAAAATGTTTATTACTTCTAAATTATAAAAAAACCAACAAAATAGTTATAAGAATGTCTAATATAATCCATTAGATATGATTATATAATTTACAACTAGCATTATAAAAGTTTCAAACCAAAAGTGCTGTGTCATTTATATGAAAAGGATACCACTCTAAACTGGATAAAATAATTATCTTACCATGTCCATATAGCTGTACTAATTAGCAAACTTCATTATTTAATGAGTGGTACATGTTTTAAGCAACATAGATAGGAAAACTAAAAAGTAATAGTGAAACCCAGATTTTAATTCATTATTTATAATGCAAAAGGATAATAAAAAAATTATTTCAATACATATTAAAGGTAATGAAAAAAATGTAATATGAGAGGAAATTATATTTAGTATTTTTAGTTTTAGTAAATATTCATTCCCATCTCTCACACATATATTCTTTACCTCAAGAAAAATATATAATCTGTATAATTTCTATAAACATATTTGCCAGTGTCTGTGAATATTGACATATTTTATTTATATGAATGCTTTCCAGATCAATATCTGCAGCACTATTGTTTCAGCGTTTGGCTTTCTCCCCAAAATAATTGCATTAAAACTTTCACTAGAGGAAACGTCTTCACACACGCACGCACGCACGCACTCACACACATTAGTAGGTTCTTGTGCAGGTGTGGAAACGTCAAGAGGTCTAGAATTAGTTGTATTATTTACTTAATAATGAATTTTAGTGTAAACTTCTGACTATTTTATTTTCACGCTGTATTTCAATTTGGTGTGGCAAAAAGTCCGGTCATGAAAGGCAGCAGTTAGCTTAATGGGAAAAAGCAACCTTTCCTTGTGTTATCTGAATCTCCTGGTTTACTGATTATAAACCGCTATGACCATGGTAGACACGGGAAGTATCTACTGCAGTGTGTAAGTGTAAGGAATACACTACACTCTGTGGATGTATGGTGACAAATTGTGCTGACTACATTGGGTAATTTCTGGAACAAGAAAGTTACTGGAAATTACTGCAATTGTTGTTTTGCTTGAGGGAACGAATTCGCGAAGGAACACTCTGGTTAACCTCAAGAGAATAGAAGCAAATAAGTATTCTACAGCATAATTAGGTAATCACATGGAATTGACAATAATAACTGAACAATAAACTTGTGGCTTTGTTGCAAAAATTGTGCAAAAGCCTATTGAGATAGCTCCAAAATCAGGCTATGTACAAACTATTATCACTTATCTCTAATCATTCCATTTCTCTAATAAGAACTATCCTGAGATTTGTAGTGACACAAAGTTTTGAATTCTGTTCTAGGATATAAGACTGTATAAATATTAAAATTATTCGAATGTGGTTTCGTGGAAATATTGATGTCACATTAATCTTTTTCATGTACAAGTTATATGTATATTGATTGTTGATTCAATAAATTTATTGACCTTCTTACACATATTGATAACCTTTTGTTGGAGAAGAAGGTAGGGGTGGTGGATGGGAGCTCGCTAAATATAGATTAAGGACGGATTTATCTTCTCCTTCTTATGAATTAACTTTGATGAAAACATAAATTTCACAGACAAACATTCGTACAAAAATCATCAAAACAACTAATATACTTAGAATGACAAAGGATAAAACATGAGGAACTGATACACATATACTACAAATGGCAACTAGAATGACAAAGGATACAACATGGGGAACTGATACACATATACTACAAATGGCAACTAAAACTCTAATATAATCTACAAAGGACGCACAACATATTGGCATATTGGTGCAAATATCACCAAAATAAAACATTACAAATAGTACAAAACAAAGCAACAAGGTTAAACACATATACACTACCAAACACTAAAATAACAGAACTAATTATAAAACAAATAGAACATTAAACCTAATAGAAATTTAGAACAAACAAGCATTAAAATCATGGGCAAATAGAACACAATATGGTTACACAATACCTACAAACACACACTTACATACAAACACACACTACATACAAACACACATTACATACAAACACACACTACATCATACAAACACACACTACAAACAAACACACACTACATACAAACACACTACATACAAACACACATTATTTACAAACACACACTACATACAAACACACACAACATACAAACACACATTATATACAAACACACACTATATTCAAACATATTATATACAAACACATAAAAAAAATCACAAAATGGGACATAAAAGGATACGCAAACAAAATGGTAAAAACAAAATAAAACATACCAAACGAACAGATGACAGACTACTCTCCCCCCAACTTACGAAAAAACATATTAGAAAACACAGATTAAACTTATTCAAAACAGTCTACTCACACGGTTCCGTGCTACCATGGACTATTTCTCACCTTACACTGCAAAAAAAAAAAAAAAGCTCCAACCCACAATCACGACAAAAGTTAAATTTTACATTTGAACAAATATACAGAAATTATTCCGATCACCTAAACATTTATACACTTTATACGATGGTTACAAAACATATGAAGGAATTGGAGCAGCCATTCACTAAACACAAGTATAATTTCCCGAACATACACCACAAACAAAATAAGACACTACATCAAGAAACCAGATAAACACAACTTTAACACCACATTAGTTTGGATACCAAGCCACAATGTAGTAGATTTAAGAAATGAAATAGCAGATAAAGAAGCAAAATACGATACAAAACAGCGCAGACAGTTACACACTCAAATATACAATTCAGAAATGCATGCACACATTAAACAGATTTATAAATTGAAAAACACGCCCCCAAACCTCAAAATGTACCCAACAACTTACACAACAAAGCCATTTTCAGATTACGACTTAATTCAATACTTCTAACACACAAGATTCAAAGTCAAACAAGAACATGGAATCTCTGCATAACAGAAAACCCTATGCAACACTTCCTATTGCACTGTCCACTATATAATGAAAAAAGAAAAACAATCGATACCTCAAATCAAGTCCCGCTCTCCACACAATAAATACTTTATCCAAAGCCACATACATATGAATTAATCCAAAAGCAATTTCCTTACAGAAACAAAAAACTATACCTTCTCCAAAACATTTTAGGTAGTGACTTAAGAAAAAACCTATACCTTCTCCAAAACATTTTAGGTAGTGACTTAGGAAAAAAACCTATACCTTCTCCAAAACATTTTAGGTAGTGACTTAGGAAAAAAACCTATACCTTCTCCAAAACATTTTAGGTAGTGACTTAAGAAAAAACCTATACCTTCTCCAAAACATTTTAGGTAGTGACTTTGGAAAAAACCTAACAAAATCTGACAGCCACCAACTGCATTATAAGGAACTAACCATCTCCACATGAACAAGTAGAATACCTTCTCTTCAGAACAAGTTGAAAAGAGGAAATCCTCACAGAAACAAACATAAAAAAAAATGAAAGTCTGTTGTAGTTCCTGATATGGAAGAAGTTAATAGTATAAAATAGATGAACCACCTTTCCTGAACGCAGCTACGACTACTAAGTTGCTGTATAAGGGTGACTTATTCTGCATGGTTTTGTCTTTCAACTTCATATTTAATTTTTTGCGCTTAATGTCCACTATTCCATAGAAAGTATTTTCAACAGGGCTTTCCTTTAAAATTTACAGTATTCAAATATATTTTCACGTGATTACCTGGCTGAAAGTACTTACTATAAAGATAACGGGTGACAGCATTAGAGGAACATAGGGCAAAAGTGACAGCCACAATTGTTTCCCTTGTCTAAATTTTAATAATGATCTCATGGAACCAATAAAATATCGTATTCGATTTAATCTCAAAATACGTTTGGCCCTAAAAAGAGCCTTTATAATTTTTTTTTATTTTATTTTGAGGAACATCAGTTCCACGTCCAAGGGGACGATTATGATATCCTTATTAGCGCCGTCGTCTCCTCCCTTTCCTGCCCCGTCGACGACTGCCTCTGCTGCGGCGACGTCGTCTTCGCCCTCCTCGTCTACGGCGTCTCCTCCGGGATCGAGAACGACGGGCCCGTCGTCGGCGATGAGTGTATCCTTCATCAAGGTCAACACGCGCAATGCCGTCTGCGTTTTCCTCCGATGAGTCGGACTCCACAGCAGCATTCAAGTCGACCTTGTTCACTTTGAAGCGGCCGCTCGCATTACGACTGAACAGGCCAGCCTTGAGACCTTGGGTCAGCAACGATTTCAGCTCTAAGAAGTGGGGCTTTCTGCCAGTTTGGGAGGTCACAGCTTTCTGGATGTCTGTGAACCGGCTGCCGCCTCTGTCATGCAGCCCTGCTAGGACCGCAGCCAAGCGCGGTAAAGTCAGAGCTTCGTTTCGCATTGCTAGCTGGAATCTAGTCAGGTCGCTCTGGCCAGACTTATATACATTTCACTGACATGGACAATTATGGGAAATATATTCTTCTTTTTTTCTTCTTTTCCGCATGTAGGAAATGTTATTGCTTTTATTGGTTGTGGCCGAGGAAACCACGCAAAACACCCGACGACGGAACTGATTTCGTGAATTTTAAAATGCGCACGTTCGCTTCGGAACTGGGGTTGTCATGGAGATATGTGCTTTTTTTTTTTTTGGGCTAGACTTGAGTTGCTACGAGTGTTCATCGGAGTAAACGAGAACCTCCCATAACGACAGGAGTTACAGTCATCCTCTAAGGCAATTTTAAGTTGTACAAGAAAGAGATTAAAAGTTAGATCATTGATCATTGTTTATCATGAATAACAAAAGCAAGCAGAAAGACTACTGTCCTTTGGAGAGTATCACCATGGTGTGGTCTTCCCTTTGGAAGTTTGATGATTGGCCGTGATGCGAGGAGACAAAACAAACACGTCAATGATTAGGAAGCCAACCAGAAATACGTTTACGAGAATAATAAAACGGAATAGATTTATAACACTCTAAGAGACAGAATGATTTCTTTCTCTTATTAAATATGCGCTTCTAGATCGAAAGCAAATAAACACCAGACCAGATCTGAGAAAGAAAAAAATGAAGCAGAAAGAAACAATCAATGAAAGGAAGCAAATACCAACGCAGTTTGATCAAATGACGTAAATGACTCGAGACGTCAGCATATGACGTCAGAATGAAGGAACGTCTTTCTTTCTCTCTCTGGCTTTGTATTGTATACAATGTTTAAAATTTCCACGTTATTTTGGCATCTGAATTTTAGGTCTTTATATACATGTATTTTAGTATTTACTTTGAAAGCAGCAAAGTTTTCTAATGAATTACAGAAACAAAACAACAGTTCCTAACATAACTGACAATGTATTTTTTTTAAAATTTCAATTCTCCATCAGTGAGAAGCACCACACAACTTCCATAGGTAATAAAGTAGGGGTAATTGACATGACGATATTTCTTTTGTAAATACTAAAGTGAAAATAACAACTCAGTGTCGTGTGCACATTTTGCTGATATTGCAATATCCCCAGATATTTATATTCTTTTCACACTGAAACTATTATTTCTATGTTGAATTGTAGGCCTTCTGTTGGTTTGATTCTTTTTGGACCATACTTTTGGACCATACTTTTGGACCATTTCTCATGACTAAATTTCATGTTAATGTTCTCTCTTCATATCTTTACTGGATTGATGTTAGATTCATTTTTAACATATAGTTTTAGATCGTCCATAATCAGTAAACGACTGATAACATTTCCTGATTTTATTTTGTACCCTACTCCTGTTTTCTGAATGACTTGACTGGGAGGAGTTGCTATGTAGAACAGCAGTGGTATTAAGGAGTCTGCGTGAAAAAAAATCCAAATTTTATTGGTATGTTTGTAATTTCTATGATGTTACACGTGAGTGTGATTTTCCAGTTTGTGATTGATACCTGTATAAGGTTGTACTGATGGTACTATCTTGTACTTTTTATAGTTTCAGTTATCCATGGGAATATGGGACTGGATCTTAGACCTTTTAGTGAATCCATGTCATTTCAAGGCTTGTTCTTCGTTTTAATTATTATTATCTCTTGTATTTCATTCTCTTTTTCAATTTTTTTGCATTCTCATCTTCAGTTTCTGCTATATTTGTCATTTTTATTTTCACCCCTTTCTCTTTTCTCTCTTGATGTCCATTCTTTTCTCTTACTTTCTCTCTCTTTTTTTCTCTATCACTTTCTAACTTTTTAAATATACTTTTCTCTCTAATTTTGTCCCTCCTGCTTTGTCTCATTTCTTTCTCTCCATATCTTTCCCTCTCTTTCTCTCATTTATATACACGTTTCTCTCTCCACACTAAACATGCCAGCTCACACCGACACAAAGGCTGATAAGGTCTGCTGGCCTTATGCCTATGGTTTTGTTTATAAAAAAACCCACAAGCTACGGTACTGTATCACAACGAAGCCCGGCGTGGGGTGGGTGGGCGTAACTCAGAAGAATTTCAATCTACCTTTAAAATAAAAATTGACACTTATAATTTCCATAAACGTTAGATATAAAACCACGATTTTCTGTATTATGGTTCTGGGTCGAATTTATTAGGGAATCACTTTACTTTAAGCACCATATTCTGATAACTGACATTTATGTAAGCAAAGTCGTGGGCAAATATCTAGTGAGAAATAAAATATTCGTCTACCTGTACAATATAGACTTTTAAAGTTAGACCATCTATTTAAGAGTCAACGTTGGACCACAGACATGAAATGAAGCAAAGAAAAATATTGGCCCATGGATGGCCCAAGAATATCACTGTACCAACGCCAATATTTACCGTCGAAGACCAGTCATTTCCAAAAGTTGGCCCAGCCTAGTGTCTTAGGTGGACTTTACTACGGGGTATTACACATTTCAGGGAAAAACCGGTTATCATTTCTACTTTCGTTTTATTTGACGCGAGCTCCAACACGCAAACAATACAATACATAATCGTCAGCATGGGCACACATTGATTTTTTTCCATCTATCACTGAGATTTTCTAACCTTCACTGATGATTTCTTGCTGGGTGACAAGATATTGATGACCTTCTATGGCTTTCAACTCTCAAAGGGTAAGACACATTTCGAGAAGTTTTAACGTTTTTCAAGTATAACTGATAATTTGCTGATAATTTGCTGAGTATAACTGTATAGTTTGCTTTAGCTACTACCACCAAGTATAACTGATAGTTTGCTTTAGCTACCACCACAAGGAAAAAGAGAAAAGTACATTAAAGGAGTACGGTGTTTGCAGTACTATAAACATTGCGTGATTAAAGGCAATCAAGTACAAAAACTCCCACTGTACAACAACAGCAAACTGCTACACGTACAGACACGCAAAACAACAAACCATACTCGCGAACAATAAAAAACAAAAAGCAAACAAACCAAAAAGAAACAAGTTTTAGCAAAATTCATAGACGTTTACCACTAGGTAACAATGGCGTGAGTGTTTACAGTCCAAAAATGTTAATGAGTGTTTACAGTCCAAAAGTATTAATGAGTGTTTACAGTACAAAAGTGTTAATGAGTGTTTACAGTCCAAAAGTATTAATCAGTGTTTACAGTCCAAAAGTGTTAATGAGTGTTTACAGTCCAAAAGTGTTAATGTGTTTACAGTCCAAAAGTGTTAATGAGTCTAGCTAGGATACTAAGACAGGAATCACTCGAACAGCAAAGCCGCAGTCCCGGGATTTGACAGCTCGTCATGGGTGATAAGTGAGCGAGTTGTGTGCAGCAAGCTATAACATGCTGTTGACTGTTTTCAGAGTTATTCGTCGACATTGAGTGACAATCTTCAACGTCATCCGTATTCTTTTTTCCTTGTCATGTTTCATTCTTGTCTACAGTAAGATATTTGAGACAGGTTGATTTCATTCTTGTCTACAGTAAGACATTTGAGCCGAACTTTCTACTCTGCCAATTTATATAACAATTAAATTTGTAAATAGGGAGGAGCAAATTTACTCTGTTACAGACTCTAAATTCACAGTGATTAGAAAATAAATTCTTTTCAATCTTTTGATTTAGCCCACTGGCTGGTCTCATTCTTTGTAAATCTGAACATTTGGATAATAAAACCTCTTCATCCACATAAAACAAGTTTAGATTACATTAGCACGTTTCTAGCACATTCTCCACCTGAGTTATTTACCCCAAAAATATCATCAAAAGCAGTGGCCGAAGTGGGTCACGTTAACATTGACAACAAAAATATAATTATTAAGTATAGAAGTAGGGATAGGCAAATTTTTTCCGTCAAACCTAGAAGGGCAAAAGTTATATTAGAATAACTAAGAAACAATACATTTATTGTTTTGAAATGTTAGATATTATATTAGAGTAGCAAAATATCTTATACTTGATAGAAACTCATTATTGACAGGACAAATTGCTGCATGTGCTTTTTCTTTCTCATGTACTGATATAGAAAATAATTCTTGTAAACCACATTTTAGTGAAAATTAAATCATTACTTTTCACCAGTATACTCTGTTCAGATTTATCAATAATTTTATTTTTGACATCGCAAGTCAGACATAATCGCTGCTGCTTAACATGTTCTAACTGAACCCTTCGGTCGTAGTGTAGGGGGCGCTTCAGGCTTCCGCCGCTTTCGCGCTGTACTGAACCCTAACCTCATGGGCTGTTTTTTTTTCATCTGGAGTTAGTTTTCTCTTAGGTGGCATTGGAGGGTGAATTCAGTTGTGGAAATATGATCACCTCTCTTTTGTATTGTTGTGACAATTGTTTGTTTGAAATACATATTCTGTAAATGGACTGTGCTATAAACATTTCATTTGGTTTGTATCAAGTGGTCATGGCCTCCATCAGAAGTCGGGTAAACCTGGTTGAACAATGGTTTAGAGTGGATCCCCTTGAGCCACAATAGCATCAGTGCGCAGGTTGACTTAGAATAACGGACGACCTAACACTTATGTAGTAGGGCTACAAACATCACTAGTTGGTCTTGAAATCAAGAATAACTTTTTAATTTTTTTTTTATTGATGACTGGCAGGCAGTTTACAAGAGCGGCTGGGTGCCGTCCAACCTGGAGCGGTATGAGCGGTTCTGGTCAGCTCTTGTGCATGGCGAGGACTGGAGTGTTGGACTCAAGTATTTTGCCCTGTACTGGTTGACCTTTAGGCGAGGAAATTCCAAGCAACACTTTCCCATGTTCGAGAACGACTCGAAACACGCGGAAGAACATTTATTGGAACATTTGAACGTCCTTCTGCCCAACATTCAGGAGAAGATAACTGAAATCAATATAATGCAAAGTGCCAGCCCTTGCTTTACGTAATTAGTAGTTTTGTTATAAAAGAATATTGAATTACGCATAGTCAAATACTTCCTCGGTCTTAGGATTAATTTTTAACATTAAACCTATGTAGACAAATCAGTTGTGAAAAAACTTTCTGACATTGCCAGCCTCACTCACTCACTCACTCACTCACTCACTCACTCACTCACTCACTCACTCACTCACTCACTCACTCACTCACTCACTCACTCACTCACTCACTCACTCACTCACTCACTCACTCACTCACTCACTCACTCACTCACTCACTCACTCACTCACTCACTCACTCACTCACTCACTCACTCACTCACTCACTCACTCACTCACTCACTCACTCACTCACTCACTCACTCACTCACTCACTCACTCAGCAGTTTTAAATCTTCCACCAACAACCATCCATAACCCTCTTCACCATTACCATCACCAGGAAAACAGTTTTAAACACCTTACGCAATCTTACTAGAGTTGTGGTGATTTGTATGCGAAGGTGTTCTGAGCGGTACATCGAACAACTTGGAGACATCAAGGAAAGATTCGGTGTCAAGGTGACCATTACCTTTTCATCACTTCACAAGATTCAGCGCCAGTCATGCAAGAACGACGGACACACTCATGTGAAAGATGTTGATGAAACTTTGTCAAAACGGAACGCAATCGGATTGAAGAAACTTCGGTAAGTGCGTTAGCGTCTCTGTTAGCAGTGAGTATTACTTTCAATGAAAATAAATATTATTGTGTGTAATTTTAGCAGTGAGTATTACTTTCAATGAAAATAAATATTATTGTGTGTAATTTTAGCAGCACTTAAAAAGTAGTGTCGATTAAGTTTAGTGTTTATTTTTCTACTCTAAATTTACCTTAATGATTTTGTTGTTTGCATTCAGTAGAACATATAAAAGAGTTATTTATATATTTCTTTCATTTTTTTACTCGCTTTTGTTGTTTCATATGAAAAGATAAAAAAAAAAATTTGAACATACCCTTCGCTTTCTATCAAATACCTTTGGAGTCAGACCGCAAGAGACAGTGGTTGTCAGTTTGCAGATGACTAATCCTCCCCAGTGTTCCTGTGTGCTGATAAATATCGTACCTCTGACAACCCTAACCAGAGTGATATCTTGGTTATAAAAGAAAGGCAGTTAAAAAGTGTTGGTATCCAGTGACAATGTCGTCTGCTACATATACAGATGCCTAAGCAAACCAGACAAAGTTGGAAACAGAAAGTCAATGCGGCAATTCTAACTAACCCATCTGATCGCCTCCTTAATATATCTTTTTTGATGATCTAATCTTACTTTCAAAGTAATCCGTGTTTATGTAAAATTCTAAAAATGCAAATTCTAACGAGCGGCTCAAAACAAAGTAACAATTTCGCAAAAAACGGAAGTAGATCACAAAAACACTGAGGATTTACAAACGTCACCGACCTTGACACATATTTTAAGTAAGGTTGGGAAAGTTGTGGATAGTCAATTGTTGACAAACAGCCGATGATCAGTGAGAAGAAGACACCCCAACTTTGGTTTGATTTTGCGTCTATAGTTGAACGTATTTAAAAAAAAATAGTTAGAATAATAAATACATTTTAAAAAAGTATTTACTGAAATCATGGGCCCACACGAATTCCTAAGACTACACAGAATAATAACTTTTTCTCTGGAGAATGCTTAAGACGAGGTAATTAGCGGAACATTGAAATTATTTGTGTGTATGTGTGTTTGCGCGAATGCGCAATGTGTGCTATACATGTATTTGTGGTGTGTGTATGTTGTTAAATATAAAATCCATATAATCAACATTGCTCATAACCCATGATTAAATTCTCACAATAAAAATTTGTCTATTTAAAAACGTAAATGAAACCAAACTGTAAATTTCTGATAATCGTTTAATAAAATTAAAAAGAATAGCTACAGGGAAAAAATCATCTAAACATTATTATAAAACAGAAAGAAAAATTAAAGACATTTATATTTATTTTTTTACTACTTATACGACTTCACAACTAGTGACATTTCTTCTTTTGAAGAAAAGCCGGCTTCGAACTTCGAATCACAGGTTTCAGGAACTGGTGCGAATTACGTACAGCTTTACAACTACCACCGACTTACAGTCCTGAGGCCTACCATCTGTCTGCCAGAAAACTCGAAGATGTCAAACTTTTAGAAGACTTGAGGATGATTCTAAGAAACTATATTTAAGATTACGTCTAGATGTTCTTCAGGGTGCTGTTCACAATCTGCAGTCAATAAAACTGAAAGACTGTGATTAATATATCAAGTTAAGCATTCTCACATAATATATTCCTACACACACACACACACACACACACACACACACACACACACACACACACACACACACACACACACACACACACACACACACACACACACACACACACACACACGCGCGCGCACGCACACACACGCACACACACACACACACATACACACACTATGCACGCATACACGCACTGAACACCCACATACACATAATGTATATTTAAGTATTGGAAAATACAGTTAATTTGATTCATTTACACAAAATAAATTATTCACACTTATATTTGCAACACTATTTTTAATGACCTGTTATTATATAACTGTTTCAACTTTGTAATTTATTGCTTATATATCATACTTTATTTTTTTAATAAATACAAATTAATCGTATGACCACCGACTCGATTTTTTATTCTCCAGTCATTTTACCATGTTGTGACTGATTAAGAGTCAGTTAGTTCCAGACTAGCAAACAGATTTAATCCAGTTGATACACATGGCTCAGGCTGTACGAAGCAACCAAGGAGCATAAATCATTATTCTTCAGGATAATTTTTTTAATAATGAAGTAGCAGAATAACACACATTTAACAATATACATAGGCCTACATATTACAAAGAAGCAGACATTGAGACTATTGGTGCCGTACTGGAAATGACTCGTTGGTTGAAAATCTTCAAAGCAGCAATATAAATTAGCACAAATAAACCATGCTTCGGGAACAGATATAAATGCAGAATGGCACAAATAAACCTTGCTTCGGGAACACATATAAATGCAGAATGGCACAAATAAACCTTGCTTCGGGAACAGATATAAATGCAGAATGGCACAAATAAACCTTGCTTCGGGAACAGATATAAATGCAGAATGGCACAAATAAAACTTGCTTCGGGAACAGATATAAATGCAGAATGGCACAAATAAACCTTGCTTCGGGAACAGATATAAATGCAGAATGGCACAAATAAACCTTGCTTCGGGAACAGATATAAATGCAGAATGGCACAAATAAACCTTGCTTCGGGAACAGATATAAATGCAGAATGGCACAAATAAACCTTGCTTCGGGAACATATATAAATGCAGAATGGCACAAATAAAACTTGCTTCAGGAACAAATGTAAAGTGCATAATAGCTTCTTCTTTGCTTAGGATGATGGCAGCTTCCGGTCTGGACCGATTTTGCTGTGCATAATATCGCAATCGATAGCAAGATATATAATCAAGAATGTAAGTTTTGAAAAAATTGTATAGAGATGACCAACCTAAACTATTCTCCACCATTTTTTATTGTCATGTGACTGACATAAATCCACAGAGTTAACTAAGTTATTGAATTTGTTTTACCTCAGTTACTAATGAAGTATATAGTTCAAGATAATAAATACAGCATCCCATACTCAGTATTGTGCTTACCTGTCTTAAGTGTCAGAAACTGTGTCATGTTCATACTGTGTAATATTTTAAAAAATTATTTTCAAGTCATAGTGTATGTAAAAGAAGTACAGGCTGACATTCCGTACACAAAATCAAAACACACACCTATTTTAACTGCCAAGGTTCATGTTTATTTCGTGACAAGGGCTTAAACTAAGAAGGACCTTAGGAATACGCGGATAACAAAAAAGAAATATGACGTCATAAACGAACGAGGTAAGAATTAAGTTCTTCATTAAGCTCTTTCAGCAGATTTGTGTGTTGTTAGTGTGAAATAACTTAGACAAAGGAAACAGTTTGCAGTGGTCATTTTTTTACGAGTAAGGATGCCCATTTTAACGATTAATATTCCGATTAATCGCTAAGAATTTTTATCGATTAATTTATTTCATGATTGACGATTAAATTTCATATAATTTTCTTGCTTACTTACTGAAGCAATGCCGATATTTAGTTGCACCGGAAGTTTTATTTGTTATTATAATTTACTGCCAAAAAGACCGATTCTAGGATAAAAGATTATAAACCGGTGAAGGGTAAATTGCTTGACCATTTTGGTTTTAATGTTGATGATAATAAAGTTATAATGGTGAGAAGGTATATGATTTTACTGTGATAAAGTCTTCGCCTTTTAAGCATTAAAGCCAATTTGTATTGAGGCATGACAGGCCATTTAGTGCCAAGCTCCAAACTGATATTACAAACAGTATTGCCCCTTGGATTGTTATTAATGGTCGACCGATGTCCGAAGTTAATGATTCTGGTCTTCAACAGGTGTTACGCGTCGCACTTCAGAATTATGAATACAAGTTGCCCACCAGACAAAATATAAACAACATTATTGATAGACTATTTCAAGTGAAAAGCATTGGACTGAAAGTGAAGGTCAGCAGAGCCAGTGCAATTGCAATTACGAGTGACTTTCTCGGAATTGAGTCATATTGCTGTGTTACAGCACATTGGATTGACAGCGATTGGTCACTACAATCACTTACATCGGACTGTATTTGAGTAACGGAACATCATTTAGCAGAAAATGTTGCTGAAATGTACATAAACCTGGCGGTAGAATGGCAGTTTACTGACAAGTTGCAAGCCATTTTTACCGATAGTGCTCGTAATATGGTTACTGCGGTAGCGAAGACACCATTTCATCACATACCATGTATTGCACACTGTTTGCAACTAAGTGTGTTACATGGACTTAAGATTTTAGACACTGAAACTTTGTTCTCAAAATGCAGAAAAGTAGTAGGCCACTTCAAACACAGTGTTGCAAACACACATGAACTTCAAGTGTGCCATGAGTAAGCTGGGAATCAAGAACCTCTTAGAAAGTCCTAGAAGCAATGGAAGGAATATGAGACAGTTTTTTAAAAGTCCTGTAAACAATGAAAAGAGTATGATACAAAACATAAAAGTCTATGAGCAATGGAAAGAATAAGAGACACAAATAAAAACTGTCATGTGAGCAATGGAAATAGTACGAGACACAAACAAAATTTGTCATGTGAGCAATGGAAAGAATACGAGACACAAACAAAATTTGTCATGTGAGCAATGGAAAGATTACACACAATTTAATCTAAACTTTGAGAACAACAGCAACGAGTAACAATTTCAGCAGCAAAATACAACAAATGCTAAACACGCATGCATTTGTTTATATGTCTATAATGTTTACACTTAACATTTCCTTGCTCTTTTGAAATAATTGGCAACAGTTTCTAAATTACCAAACCACAGTCTGGAAAACAATATCCGACGACATGAAAATGAAAATGAAGCAACGACACACACACACACACACACACACACACACACACACACACACACACACACACACACACACACACACACACACAAACAAACAAACACACACACAAACAAACACACACACACACATAAGGAAGAAAAGAACAACAAGAAGACACGTTAACAACTGTAAAGATTTCTTTATTACGATATGTCTACGCTGTCGGTCAATTTGTACACAAACAATCTGACGCTATAATGTTCTACAACTCGCCATTCACATCAAATCAAGTCACAGTGCAAATTGGATCAGTGGATCTAAAGTTTCAAACAGGCGACTTTTTTTTTCAAGATTAATGCATACTAATACATAATTAAAAAAAAACTACAGCTATCACCTTTTACTTTTAGTACATAAGGACTGTCCTTATATAAAAGTGAACCTCTCAGTTCTGTTATTTTGACATAAACCGTGACTGGATATGAAGTTACAGTCACTTAACTATCTACCTGTAAACGTTTGCGCCAATAGCTAACCAAATATACGTTGTCTAATAATTTCCGAGCCCATACCCCAAATAACAATAATTTAATATTGCATAATACTGCGTTATGTTATTCAACAAAAATGCATATACACGTACTTGTATAAAACAGTGAAATTAGTTCTCGTGCTGCATGTTCCCCACTAATTCACAAACATAAACATCTTCCACTAATTCACATTAAAGAAACGGGTCGACTCCTAAATACCAACAGCTCCAATGTAAAATCATGACCGCAAGCACTCACACACCTATACACTTTAGGGCGTGGTCTCTGACAAACAAATTGACCTACAACACCCTCCCCCCCGCCACAATGTCCCTTTTCCTCTCTAATCACACAAACTATACACAGAAACAGACGCACACTCAAGCACACTGGCGATCTAAATTTGCAACAAATATTTAGTATCTATAAATTCAAAATTTATAACTGTGTAACTGAAACATAATAAATAAAAACAACAAAACTTAGAAACAATGCATGGAAGTGGGGATAGTTCTGTATGGTAATTACGGGATAGGGTTGAGAAGAGGAATGGGGAAAATTACACTTCTTAAGGAATAAATGGAAAGTAGGATCGGTCACGTGGGGTCCACAAGGAGTTGATCAGGATGACCTACTCCAAACTTTAAACTTAAGTAAATCCCAAAACTTCATTAAGTTAAGGCATGTCTTCTACAGAGAGAAGAGGAATTCAAAGACAAGAAATATCACATGTGCAGAAGAATGCATACACAATAATTTAATAACAACTATCACATGCAGAAGAGCTGCAGTACAAACCAGGCAACATTTCTAAAAAGGAAGAGCTGCAATACAAACCAGGCAACATTTCTAAAAAGGAAGAGCTGCAGTACTAACCAGGCAACATTTCCAGAGGAAGAGCTGCAGTACAAACCAGGCAACATTTCCAGAGGAAGAGCTGCAATACAAACCAGGCAACATTTCCAGAGGAAGAGCTGCAGTACAAACCAGGCAACATTTCCAGAGGAAGAGCTGCAGTACAAACCAGGCAACATTTCCAGAGGAAGAGCTGCAATACAAACCAGGCAACATTTCCAGAGGAAGAGCTGCAGTACAAACCAGGCAACATTTCAAGAGGAAGAGCTGCAGTACAAACCAGTCAACATTTCCAGAGGAAGAGCTGCAATGCAAACCAGGCAACATTTCCAGAGGAAGAGCTGCAGTACAAACCAGGCAACATTTCTAAAAAGAAAGAGCTGCAATACAAACCAGTCAACATTTCCAGAGGAAGAGCTGCAGTACAAACCAGTCAACATTTCCAGAGGAAGAGCTGCAGTACAAACCAGGCAACATTTCCAGAGGAAGAGCTATAGGTTATGGGAAATGTGGACAATGCTTCTTCACAAGACTAAAATAAAATGCAGAATCGCCTTCCATATTCTTGGGCGGTGGGGGTGGGGTGGAGGAGGAAATATTGCATCAGTGCTTTCAGCAGTAGACACGAACGCTCCGAGCAATAAGGAGTGCATTCCCTTGAGCAACAATGAGTGCATTCCCTTGCATGGACACCGCGCTGATGATCTGTTCAAGCAACATGGTCAAAAATAATCATTTTCAAATGTCTATCACCCAGATAAATGCCACTCTAATAAATATGGAAATAATGGAGGGATTGCGTATGACTCAGCAGGAAAAAGTAAAAGAAATCCTCTTTCGAAACCTAAAGTATATTGACTTAAGCTTCCTTAACAAAAATGATTTTGAAATCCAACAAAATTATAAGAAGGAAGCATTCC
Organism: Sinotaia quadrata; assembly: GCA_028829895.1. Taxonomy (NCBI): domain Eukaryota; kingdom Metazoa; phylum Mollusca; class Gastropoda; order Architaenioglossa; family Viviparidae; genus Sinotaia; species Sinotaia quadrata. Next base: position 97,836,235 of record CM054182.1, read on the forward strand.
TTTCTACAACAATAACAATAAATTAAAAACATCAAAATATAATTCGGAGGGAAAAAAGCGATTAAAAAGTATATAATTCTTTATTAAACTACAAACTTGAAAATAACCAATCTTTGTTTCCAGAGTAATAAATTGTGCACAGGCACCTTCTGCAAATGAATACTGAGAACAACGAAATAAGAATAAAAATAACAGGAGACGTAAAAGCAACGGCGATTACAAAACGGTCTTAAATTGGACTGGCGACCTAATATTTATAGATATTTACAGACAGGCGTAAAAAAAACCCCAAAAGCAAATAGGCAGGGTGATGAACAGAAAGGAAAATAGACACATTCGTGGAAAAAGAAAGACTAAATAGAGCCAGACAGATTGAACACTTACTGAGGGAGACTTTACAATACAACAAAGAATAAAACATTAATAAAACGCGAAGTCCGACACTAAAATGATTGGAAATTGGATCCTTCCATCACCTAAAAGTGGGTAAAGGTATTACCTCTGTACTGTCGGAACAAAATCTGTGTCCAAAGACAAGCTAAAAGTGTGTAAAGATATTTCCTCTCTATTATCGTAACCAAACCTGTGTCCTAAGACAAGAAAAAAGTGTGTAAAGGCGTATTTTACAATGCAGGAAAAACAAAAACAGTAAAAGCATATGCCAGCTAAAAGTACTTATTTGCACGTCCTCTTCATTGTTAAAATAAAATTAGTGGACTACGTCAGCTGAAAGTGTGTAAAGACATCTCCATTACTGGAATAAAACTCGTGGCTTGAGAAGGCCTTGCATAAAGATCATTGACTAAAAGAACGTTGACAATAACAAATGGCGAATCGTGATGTGAAGACAGATCCATACAACTTGGGTAGTGCCAGCACTACTGTTACGTCACACAGAAAATATACATTTATAACCCAGCAACAAGATCCCCAGAGCACCAACGAAGTTTTCAGCTGCTTGCATACGTCTCAACGACTCCACAAACTGACAGATGTTGAGTTATTACACCAAGCATGGACAGTTCACGAACAGTTTCATCAGTCCAGCCACTCAGTTTCTGAATTCAACCATTCATAAATCCAAGATATGTGCGTGTTGCGAAAGGGAAGCAGCAGTGATTACATATATTATCCGAGGTAACATGAGCTATCTTCACTTGAAAAGAATTGAGTTCCCATCCCCACAGCCCTTCTGACCTTGAGTTTGACTGGCATAGAGAACAACGCAGTTCCATGATTGTGTACTTTGATGGTGTACATCCATTGCCGTCTTAACGCATGGGCATGCTGGGCAGTTGCCCGGGACCTCACGAGCATAGGGGCATTTTATTGACCATTTACTTTTTTTATTCCTGGAATATAGGGTTGTGTAGGTAGGGGCCCCAGTGCACTGCTTTGCCCGTTGGCCTATAATGCTGTTAAGACGGCCGTGTGTACTCCTCTCCCCACAATCCCTCTAACTCCAGCCGTCTCCCCAAAGCCTTTAGTCTCGACCTGTACAACTAGTAAGAATAATTAAAAAGAAGCATTCTTGTACTTATTGAATAGGAGTTATTTTTGTACGTATATTTTTCAAATATGTAAAAGACTCTCTGTGTAGTAAAAATTATTAAGGCGCCTGACAAGTCACTCCCTAATGTCACACTTTAAAATTGCTGCTAAACTAAAGGAGATTAACAAACAGATTTGTATTCTGTGCTCACGACTATAATCTTTGCACCTATTTACCAATGTTACAGATAAACAATAATGCCTGATGTACTAATTGTAATAAAAATTACACCCACCCACCCACACATACACACACACACACAATTGCATCAAAGTACTTTTAACAATCCAGTTAATCCAGTTTAAAGATGGTGGAGACACAACCTTTAACGTTTGCCATGAGAAAAAAAATGGCGACGAGTGTTGCAGAACACCATCTCGAAGAGCGAAAAAAAAATATAGTGCAATATTTGTCATTGATACAGGGGCATGATAATCTTAGAAGTGACTTTTGTCTGCAACAAAGCTTAATAAATGTATAACATATTATTTGGTAATAATAAACTTCAACATGTGTCTTCAGTAGTGGATTTCCTCTTCTAATATAGGGGACGTAATCTTTAACTATAACCAGGGAGTGACTTCCCATGTACCCTTGCGTGCGTGCACGCACATACACACAAACACATTGACTCTCACACACACAAACACACGCACATATATAGGTGTACATTTTGCCTTAGACAAAGGGTAATCCCATAGCTCTAACACTTCGTTTTTATTTGAAAGAAAAATATACACACAACATTTGCTTTTGAGCGATCCCTTTCAAAGTTATCTCCTCCTGATACAAGTGGCCGTTTTTGCCACTTTTGGAAATAAAAGGATGGAAATCTTCAACTGAGGTGAACTGGTCGAGTTCCACTTTCCTCTTTAGGATAAACCGTTGGAATGTCATCAAGTCGTTACGTGTCAGATTCATTTTGATTTTCTTGGGAATAAGGACTCAACTGGACAGAGTTGCGGTTTTTATTGATTACATTGTTACTGATGATTCGACGTCGGTGACGACCCCGAAATAAACTGCCAGTTATCTTAATGTATAATTCACCAGCTATTATCTCATCCTAAAGAAGGTCATGCCAGTTTTAGTCAAAGGTGAAAAAGCGATTACGGATCATGGGTCTCAGGGACTTAAGAACTTGTACAACTTTGTCAAGTAGTAAAGAAGACTTTAAAAAAAAGTTGAAAAGACTAATTCAAGTGATGAGAAGAAATTGGAAGGAAATAACCCCCACCCCGACCGTCCCCATCCTCACCCTTAGAATGACCCACATTTATACATCATGAAAACGAACACCGCTGTGTCTATGGAAGATGGTTTAATAAAGAAGACCCATTCCAATTATATCCATCATTCATATTCATTTGACCTCGTCCTTGTGAATCCCCACCCCCATCTAAAAACAATGAAATCTAACTGAAGTTGAAAGATATGACCATTTAACCATCCATCCTTAATGTGACAGCGGAACTCGATTAATTCACAGATAAAAAGACTTTAATCATTATATTCCAAAAGTGGCAGAGACGTTGAAACAATTCTGTATCTTCAGATGGTGACTGGAGGAAACTGCTTATAAAATTGTTGTGTGTACAGTATTCTTTAAAATAAAAGCTATGCCCTTGATCCTTTTGAGTAACCCTCGTGTAAAGCATTCGATATTGCGAAGATGAGATCAGGAAGATCCCACATCTTCACCAAGGGGGGATAATAAACTTAACTGACAAAGTCTTTCGACCAGCTTTTGAGAACGTTGTGTGAAAATGAATCACTTACATGCTGCCTTGATAAATTATTTAAATTAATTTCAAAGACATGCAAATATTCATCCAAAGAAATTGTAGATATTTGTTTTCTAAGTTCGAATTCGCTTTTGTGATTTTATAATAAACAGTAAATTTTAGAAGACAGGACGAGTTTTATACAGATGCAATTAAATTAGAGAAAATTTATACCTTCCATTTTATTTTTGCACTGGTAATTAATTATTCAGCTGAGCGACGGGGTCGAACACGTTCAGTACTGAATGCAGATTTAAAGTTAAACATATCCAGAAGCTAATGAGGTACGAAGTGAGTAAATGCCTAATTGGATCAATAAGTAAATGAAATTTCAGACGTCCCATAGGAATAATAGTTTAGAGAAGATGTCAACTTTATTAAGTGTATTTTAGATCTACAGTATTTGAGATTATCGATAGTGACTCTTAAATCCGTTGAAACATGATAGATTACAAATTTACAGACCCACCCACCGATCAGTAAAACTGCAACTCGTTCCATAATTGAATACCATTTATCGATTCAATGCAATTCAATGGCACACCTAAACACTAGTGCATTGGTTTTCCCAGCAGGGTTCCAGCAACGAGGAGTGAAAAGTGGTATAAAAGTAGGTTGTTCCTCCAACCTCACGTCACTCATTTTAGGTTCTGTAAAATCATTCAAAGCAAAATTGATCTTGTGATATTCACATATGAAGACGAAATTTCTTGTACATTTCCCAAGTATGAAGAAAATGGTATGTGATAGTGATTTTAACTATTCACTGCACTCAAAGACCACAGGAGCAGTCTGAAAAGATATTTCAACAGTTCATCATCATTGAGTTTATGATTGCCTTACTTGGAAATCCTTTCACTTGTCAACTAAAGGTAACAAAAATGATTACATGGACTGAAAGTCTCTTAATGTTAGAGCCAAAGTCGTACTCTTAATATTAGAACATAAGTCGTTACTTTTAAAGTTAGAGCCTAATTTCGTACTCTTACTGTCGGAGCCTAAGTCGTACTCTGAATATTAGAGCCTAAGGAGTATCCTTAAAGTAAGAGCCTAATTTCGTACTTTTAATGTTGAAGCCTATGTCGTACACTTTATATTAGAGCCTAAGTCGTACTCTTCATTTTAGAGCTTTATTTCGCACCGTTAATAATATTCATAAAGTAAATATTTAAAACTTAATTAGTATCTTTAATGTTAGAAGCCTAATTCATATTCTTAATATTATAAGCCTAAATTTCGCACATTTAAGAAAAACCCATTTCATACTGTTAATAATGGAAATCTAATTTCGTACTGTTTAATAATGGAAATCTAATTTCGTACTGTTAATAATGGAAATCTAATTTCGTACTGTTAATAATGCAAATCTAATTTCGAACTGTTAATAATGGAAATCTAATTTCATACAAATAATGTTGGAAACCTAGCTTCGTATCATTTTGCCATCTCTTTCTATCTTGTAGTCCCCCGTTTGAAATGTGTTCGTTCAAGCATGGCTTTATTGACAGCGGTGCGACGTTCTCTCCAAACTTTTGAAATTGGACTACTTTCGGTTATACCTGAGATCTATTTATAGTCCCGATGTGATTTTTGATATAACAAAGCCATCTGCCAATCATCCAGGGGCAAAATCGGGAAACATGAAATTAGAGCCCGATAATAGCTGAAAAATTGAAAGGACTGAAGGAAAATATAAAATAAGATGATTTATTGAATTCTACAAAACAAAGGTGAACTCCTAGATTATCTCCTCGTCCCAGCCCCTCAACGGGGTGTTATTGACATTTGGGTTATTATGTGACGTAAGAGTGAAGCATTTATGTCACAATATTGGAATTATACAATATTACAATTCTTTGAGAAATGTGACAAAATTCAAACAAAAACGGATTACGCTTCTATAGTAAGTTCTTACGGTAACCATATCTCTTTAGTTTAGCAGCAATAGTTTCCAATTAGGGAGTGAAGTGCTCAAATATACAATTTAATTTCTAGTTCATTGTCGTTGAAATTTTTATCTTAAAAATCCAGTCAATGTTACTTTCATTAAACACAGGGAAGAAAAAAAAATAATTCTCATACATTTTGTCCATTTAAATGGTCTCTCCACAATGATCTTGCAATCCACAAGTGTAATATATACGTGGCATGAATGCCTAGACAACGGTCCTTCATCAATTGTTCACTTCGTACTTCATTAGCTTCTCAAAATATGCAATGAATCGGTGCATTGTGCTTGAAAGGAGTGTTTCCTGTTATATACATATATATTGAAATACCACAGTTTGCGAAGAATTTCACATTCGAGGAAGAAACTGTTTAACAAAAAGTAAGTGTTTGTTGCTGTCGTTTTCTTTTCTGCATGTAAACTGTCTGAAAATTCCACAACCATTATTTTGATATGATACACACATCTTCCTCCCACCCCACCATTTTGCCGAAATAGTTGGAAACATTCATATGGAACTGCATATTTTGTTTGCAACCAGTTAAAGTATTTACAACTCTCAGCGCAAAACTATTTAAAAGTGCTGCACAAGAATGAGAAAAGTAGGTCCTGAAATATTGCGCAACTCTCGCAGTAAATTATCTTGAAGTATAGCACGATTATCACCTTAAATTGTCTTAAAATATTGCACATCTGTCCATGAAAATTGCCTCAAACTTCTGACAATTCTCACTTTATAATGTATTGAAGTAATGTACAAGTTTCACCTGACATTTTCATGAAGTATTGAACAACTATCAATGAGTTGTCATGAAGTATTGAACAACTGTCAATGCTAGTTGTCGTCTTGAAGTATTGCACAACTGTCTATACAAGTTGTCGTCTTGAAGTATTGCACAACTCTCAATGAAAGTTGTCCTGAAGTATTGCACAACAATCAATGCAAGTTGTCTTGAAGTATTGCACAACTATCAATGCTAGTTGTCGTCTTGAAGTATTGCACAACTGTCAATGCTAGTTGTCGTCTTGAAGTATTGCATAACTCTCAATGAATGTTGCCCTGAAGTATTGCACAACTATCAATGCAAGTTGTCTTGAAGTATTGCACAACTATCAATGCACGTTATCTTGAAGTATTGCACATCTATCGATGCCACTTGTCCTGAAGTATTTCACAACTGTCAATGTAAGTTGTCTTGAAGTATTGCACAACTATCAATGCAAATTGTCTTAAAGTATTGCACAACTATCAATGCAAGTTGTCTTGAAGTATAACAATTAGTATTGCATAACTATCGATGCAAATTGTCAAGATATACTGTACAATGTTCACGTCATATAGTCTCAAAGTACTGCACAACTGTCAATGAAAATTGTCTTGAAATTGCTCACCTATCAATGCATCTTGTCTTGAAGTATTGTACAATTATCACCTAAAGATGTCGTAAAGAAATGTACAACTCTATTTGCAAATTGTTTTGAAGTATATCACAGCTGTCAGTGCAAACTGTCGTGAAGTATTGTACAATTCACACCTAACGCTGACCTAAAGAACTGCACAACTGTATTTCAAATTGTTTTGAAGTATTGCACAGTTGTCAGTGCAAACTGTCTTGAAGTATTGGCAACTAGCAAGACCATGGTGTGGAATAATTTAACAATAGTAAAACATAGTATATGAGACAAATACAATTACACTGTTCAAAATACGTCCATGGCGTCCATGGTATCTATCATAATAAACGGATCACTAAAATATTCTATTTTTATGTCGACGCAGAGAAAGGAATCATTAGACAATTTAAAATAGAAGATTGCAATTCATCAGTTTAAAATTCTGTTTTATGTGCTCGCTACGGGTATAAGAAATTCTTTGAAAGAGACACAACACCTAGTGCAATCTACCCCTTGTAGATTACATTAGTACCTGTATCAAGTAGTTCAATCTACCCGTAGATTACAAAGAGAATACCTATATAATATATAGTGTAAACTACGCACAGCCTACATGACTATTAGAATCGATTGAAAAAACAAACAAACTATCTTTAGGCGTCTGGAGAAATAGAGGAACTGAAACATCTCATGCTTTCTAAACTCAGATTCTTGGACTAAAAAAGTCTGGCTGCAATTTTCATATTTTAAAATTTGCACTCTACGTATCATACTTATCGCGTTATCTCCCATTTTCTCAGAGTATGACTTGATAAATAATTTTTCACCAGACCAGACACTCTCGATCCAAAAATATCTCAACAGTATAATTATTTCTCCGAGCCTGCGTAAATAAATAATTCTCCACCTTACAAGTATTCCTTAATCCAAAGCAAACCCAAACAGTATAGTCACTTAAACTGGTCATTTTGATTCACTTCACATATGATTGGATCAGAGTTTTCCCCCTTCAGTTCTTATCGTAGTACTGTCTTGGCTACACGAAAGCCTTTAGAATGAGTGAGAAGTGAGTTGAGGATTGACAATCCTAGTGTTGTTTAAAAGAATTTACAAGGATGTCAGCTGATATCCATTTTTCAATGGAGGCGTTTGTAGACTTTTTCGTTTCCCTCATTGTTCACTCATCCCCCACCCCACCAGGCCATTTACACAACGGGTGTCAGGTTTGACTGCGTTCAGATAGAAGCTTTTAGTAACGGATGGTGATAAATGCACCCCGATTGTAGCGTAAAGCCCCGGCACATTGCAGTGTCAGTCGAGTTGTCACAATTTACTTTCGTCTTCATCAGGGCCCGAGCCTCGTTTTCGTGCTGCTGGCGGCTGGCCAGAAGTAGGAGATGCTAGAGCATTACGCAAACCTGACGACACAGCATTCCCTACTTGTTGTTGTTGTTGTTGTTGTTGTTGTTGCTGCTGCTGCTGCTGTTGCAGTAGTTGTTGTTGCTGTTGTTGCAACTGCAGCTGATGTTGCTGATGCTGCTGAAGAATGTACTGTATTTGATTTTGATGGGAGTTGGCATTGGGCACATTCGTAGGGCTTGTGGTGGGTGGAGATGAGGTAGGACCCGTCACAGTGCGCCCTGTCTGGCCCTGTTGGGACTGTTGACGGGGAGTTGGCTTTAGGCATTGCACCAGGTTAACGATTTCGCCTTGTATATTGGCCAACGCTTGTACAACGTTATACAGAGCCTGGAACAACAACAAATAGAGCACGTCAACAAGCTGGACTTTATACAACAAGCTGGACTGTATATACAAAAACTGGACAGTATACAACAAGCTGGACTTTATATACAACTGGACTGTATACAACAAGCTGGACTCTATCGAACAGGCTGGACTGTATACAAAATGTTGGACTGTATAAAGCTGCTACTATGTTTCTTTCAAACATATAAACAAACAGCCACATAGAAAGGGGAACGGAGAGGAGGGGAGAGAATTCGACAGAGACAAAAGCTAAAGAGCTAAACAGACAGAAAATGGTACAGAGAGAAAATAAAACAAAATGTCACTAGCTAGATAAGTAGACAGCGAAAGAGGCGTCCAAAGTGCTGAACAAATAGACAGAGAAAGAAAAGAAAGTAGACAAATAGAGAAATTAGGAAGAAATATTAATGGATAAGGAAAAAAGAGGTCTAGACAAACGGTTAAAGAAAGAGAATTAGACAAACTTGAGAAGAAATATAGATAAACAAAGAAGAAATATAGATAAACAAAGAATAAATATAGATAAACAAAGAAGAAATATAGATAAACAAAGAATAAATATAGATAAACAAAGAAGAAATATAGATAAACAAAGAAGAAATATAGATAAACAAAGAATAAATATAGATAAACAAAGAAGAAATATAGATAAACAAAGAAGAAATATAGATAAACAAAGAAGAAATATAGATAAACAAAGAAGAAAGCTGGACACAAAAAAAGGACGGAGAAGAAAGAGAATTAGACAAATAGACACAGAGAGATAAATAAAGAGAGATGGAAGGGGGGGGGGGCAGAGTTGTAGACAAATAGACAAGAAAGGAAGACAGCTAACAAATAGATTTAGACAGATGACAAAGAAATCTAAAAAAAAAAATTCTCAAAGACTGCAATGAATGAATACTAATTAGTGAAATAAAAAGATAAAGTAATATTTATTCTAAAGAAAAAAATTACAATTAAAATACGGAGTGTCAGAAATATCTGCTTGGATTAAGAATATAACATGATGCATTTATTATTTTATATTTTAATATTCGCACAATAAAATTGCAGTCATTAAAACACATGACGGAATACGCAACGTTAAGTACGAAAATAAATAAAGGATCCGTTTATACTTGACATGAAAATGTTCAAACAAATGCTGACACTAACTCCTTCCAACCTTTGACTTACATTTATTCTCAATTCAAGAAAAAAGCCAATATATGCTTGGAAGCGTGTGTGCTTGTTTACTTGTATATGTCTGCATGTGTGTGTGTGTGTGTGTGTGTGTGTGTGTGTGTGTGATATCGAGTCTCTCTCTCTCTCTCTCTCTCTCTCACACACACACACACATACACAACATACAGAGGAGTCACCTTTTGATTCTCGGTCATTAGTCTTCTAATGAACTCTACGTCATCCATCATTCTATTGTTTTCTTTGCTGTTTGCCTGAAGGTGCTGCAAACGAACATCTAAGAGTTTTTGCGATCTCTGGATTGCGTCCAGTTGCGGGATGGCCAGAGTGGTGGCCAAAGGCACATTTCCGGAGGAAGTTCGCCGAGGGTTTTGTCGCGTAGTGTTCTTTCGTTTTCCTTTGAATGAACTGCGGAAACCTAGAATTGAAGAACGATAAATATTCATGACAGTGAATGAGTATAAAGAATTTACAAGACGACTGTTCACAGAGTCATTGCGGTAGCTATTGGGACAGCGACATTTACAAATTGCCGATGTTTTGAAAAATAAGTTGTTTGTTTTAATACATACTCGTATGACACATATGTACACATATACACGCTCAGGCATGCCCACACATAAAGTACATACATACATACAAACACACAGAGAAACATTTAAACATCCGATCCATCTAATCATCGATCTATCCACAAATTGTTCCATTCACTCACCTAACTATTCATTCTCAATTTAAAATATTTCATCAGCCAACTTATAGCCATATTGTTCATTTTGTCAGCGAGTGAATCAAACAGTATTACCCCGAAACTTAATGATAAACAACTTTTCTACACCTGCATAGTTAATTACATATGTAATACCCACACAATTTTTTCTTAAGACTAAAAAACGGGTGGTGTATGAGGCTATGTATGTGATGTGGTACAATGCGGGTAAAAGGGAGATAACTCCACAAGATGAAAGCTCAAAAAGTAAAAGCCAAATGTTCGTCATACTAGAAGGGGAAAAATTAATAGTACCCACCCGACTTTCTCTCCATGGGTTGCTCTTCTTCCTCCTCAGCGATTGGAGGGGTGGCGTAGGGAATGCGAGAGGGTGCGTCCGGTATAGGCGGTGGGGTTTCTTCAGCAGTGGGGTCCCATATTTCGACCTCTTCCCCTCTGATATTTGTATGCCCGTCTTTCACTGTAAGAAACGAAAAGCATTATATGGTTGTTATTTTAAAGACTATTTTACTATATTATTATTTATTAAATTTCTCAATTGCAAAGCACAAGAAGAAGAAAAGATAAACGAAAACTAAGAAACCAGCCAAGCAGCCAACCCAACCAGCCCGTAACTATCTCATAGAAACATCAAAGGCAGCGAAACGCTTTTAGGTCGTTCACTTTGGGAGGTGTAAAGCTATTGGTGCTATATAAATTACTGTTTGAGACAGTCGTATTTCTTTTCTTTTTATAAATTTAGCAGTTCTGCCTCGATCTCAGCGCCACGTAGCGAGAAAGGTAGCTAATAAGCATTAAGACACCAGGGCCTAGGTAGTACAGCGCTAGGTTTTCAAGAAGACAAAGTGAACACCCTCTTTGCAATATTACTTATTATACGACGTTTAACTGGTCTGTAACACACATGCATTTTGAAATAATTAAAAACATCATGAAGCTTGACCTACAAATGAAGAACAGTTAACTCTCATGGCGCCTCGCTTTTGTTGTCTTTAATTTTATTTTTCACAGAAGCAACAACACATGATCTTTTTTTTATATACATAGTCTACTCTGAAATTAGAGAAAAGCTTCGCAGCCAGCTATGCACACATTTAGATCACACCTTCATCACAAAATACTCAAAAACAAAAATGTTATAATTAACGTCTGCGTACTCTCACGATCCCATGCCCTGTAAATTAGTTTCACCAAGCTTTCAAGTTAATTTAACCCATTGGGTTAGATTTGGGTACCTGTCGCCGTAGGCAACTTTCGGAAATAATACTTTTGTTACTTATTTGTGTTTATCTTATGTTTATCCTACTCTGATTTTTGATCACTAAGCTGACCCATAATACATTTCATTCCAGTCGTTTCAATGTCACTCATAGATTGGGAGAAAGGCCTACCCCTCACCTTGACAACACAGTTATCTCCCCAACCTTGGTATACGTCACTGATTTTACTGGCAATACTAGTTTCCGTGAAAGAGAGACCAATCGGCGCTCGCCTCTGGAACTAATGAACGAATTGCAGTGACAGTTTTCACATTATCTTTGAGCGTCTTGAGTCTAACGATCCATTTCATTAATAAATAATTAATTTAGCCACTAGTACTCACAGAGTAATTTGAGAACTCGTATTATCGTATCCCTTTTTTTTTTTTTATCTCTGCAGGATTGTAAGGTGGCCGAGTCATTTAGACTAATTTTTATTTTACCCATTTACATACTGTAATATTTTAGTAGATACACTGAGCTCCAGTCCTGTGAGTAGGGACTGTGCCTGCTCCCCCCCCCCACCATTTTTTTGTTGTTCAAGTACGGAGGAGAGGATACATCAACATGAACCACCATCTAATATGTACAAGCACCCCACAAGACGTCACATATTGTTGTTAAGAAAAACGTATAAATTCCATTCAGTTTTGAATTCATTAAACCCCTTTATGCTTTCAACTAATTCTTTCCTTTCTCCTTTCTTCACACAATATGTCTGGATAAGTCCTCTTAATATATATTCTAAATTAGGACAGGGTTTGTGCAGTATGTAGTCGTCACAATTCATATTTCAGTAACTTGAGTTATTGCTAATTTTACCCCCCCCCCCCCCTCACACACACACACACACACACACACACTCACACACACACACACACACACACACACATTTATACGCAGTCGCACAGATATACAGATAGATATTTTTATATACAACTGCAGGTATGTACAAAATTCACATCTATTTAAAATTATGTTTGACAATAAAAAATTTAAGAAGAAACCACTTGGACGAGATTTTCAACATCACGACTGTTTAAGATTGTAATGTCGAGCCCATCTCTCTCTCTCCCCTTCCATCCATCCCCGCTCCAAGCACCCATCCCAAACCCGGTTATTATTTATCTCTAAAGGCACTATGCATGAAGTCACCTCTGTCTGAATAGTGATTTAGCATCGAGCATATACATATTCCTCAAACCACTATATCATCCATTTCGTGCTTCTTGCATATGATCAGGATAAAACTGGTTACATAATATTATTGTGCAATCAGCATACAGAATATATAACTGAAACAAACTTGCTCCACATATAGCATCCTAACTTTGATACGTAATAACCTTATAACTGAAGCATCCATTTTTAGCAGTCTACAGCAATACTGCTTCACTTATAAGACGGACGGAATCACAGCTTTTCAGTTGCTGCAGTAAAGGAAATTGCCCTTAAAGGAGTGATGTGACAAAGGGCTTGACGTACCAGTCTCTTTTTCATCCTTCGCTCTCTCTAGCTTAAAGAGATAGCGCTTCACCAGACGATGCATAATGTCAGAGTACGATGTCTCATCCGGTTTGAGTTCCAAATTCTTGCACACAGTTTCTCGCCGAAGCTTGAACAGTTAGAATGAAAAGAAAAGAATATAAATAAAAATGATAAAACTGAACACTTAGAACGAAAAGAAAAGAATATAAATCAAAATATAAAACTGAACAGTTAAAATGAAAAGAAAGTATATAAATCAAAATGATAAAACTGAACACTGAGAACGAAAAGAAAAGTATATAAATCAAAATTATAAAAGTTGACCCGTCTAACAAGGATCTGCCAAACACGACACACACAACCATTGCCCTCCAATGCACAAACACAAGCACATACACACAATAAACATAAACTGGCACCTCGCATTCACACACATGTACTAACAAAGCAACAAAGCAAATGATGAAAGCGACCTAGATAATATGCAAAATATAATTAATTTATAAATGAAACGATGACTATAAAAATAATTTTAAAATAATGTTCAATGACATTATTAAGAAACTTTCTGCTTTTACCGAGAGGTGGATGTTGCATATTTGTGTGTGTGTGTGTGTGTGTGTGTGTGTGTGTGTGTCTGTCTGTGTGTGTGTGTGTGTGTGTGTGTGTGTGTTTGTGTGTGTATACATTTAATAAAATTATGAATGTGGTTCTGTGCGGGATTAAGTAAAAAAGGTATTGGACAGATTTTCATCGGACAAGATAGGTTAAACAACATCACGCTATCCCATAATGTAGCTCACCAGTAGCCCTAAAACTAAGAAAATTTTCAATTAAAAGTAAAGCGCATGCGCACAGGCCTTGACTAATACATCTCTGTGATCTATGCGCACAATGGACGATTCTGTTTTAATTGCCTTTCTCAATCGGGTATTAGATTTTAGGCTGGAGTAAATATTGGATTTTGTATTTGGTGGGTTACATTACACACTGTAACTAACTGTTATTTTTTAGTGCCTCCATGAAAGAGATTAAACCTTAACTAACTCTTATTTTTTAGTGCCTCCCTGAAAGAGATTAAACCTTAACTAACTCTTATTTTTTAGTGCCTCCCTGAAAGAGATTAAATCTTAACTCAGTCTCAGCAAATGCTGTGTAGTGGAACAAGGTTTCGGGTGCAACACCAGCATGGCGGCCATATAGACAGGATTGGGTAAAGGACAATTGGTGTTCATTCCCCGAATCCCCCTTATTCCGAATATTTCTCTTGAAGTATAAATGGCTGCATTTCTCGTGAGTGGTCTGCTTTGGGTGACAATTAATAAATCGCAAGGACAGAAATTCTGGACCATACGCGTGGACGTTTGTTTCAATTGCTCCTCATACAGAGAGCTGTACGTCACGAGGTCCAGGGTCAGCAGCAGCGACAATCTCTTCGCTTGTACCCCAGAGAACGAGACTCGCAATATTATATACAAAGAAGTACTTAGATCAACTTGTAAATTAATAAAAAATTATAGTTAGCAGTCTACATTCTACCGACATTTACGCAATACATATATGTATGTGTAAGTGTGTCAAGGTGCGCGCGCGTGCGTATGTGTATATATATACATGTGTGTGTGTGTGTAGGTGTACGTATATATATATATATATATATGTATGAGTGTGTGTGTGTGTGTGTGTGTGTGTGTGTGTGTGTGTAGGTGTGTGTATGTATGTATGAATGCGTGCGTGCGTGTGTGTGTATGTATGTATGAGTGCGCGCGCGTGTGTGCGTGTGTCTGTGTGTGTGATGTTAAAATCAGTAAAGACATAATGAAATGAATATATCTGCATGCTTTCCTTATAACCGTTGCTTTTTATTGCAGAAAATAAAATAAAAGAATAAAAGAATTAATTATAAACTGTTCGCATCCCAGATTTAATAAAATTTATTATATATTTTTTAAATTAGATTCATCTAGAGGTTAGATGAAATTAACCACCACCACCACCACCACAATAATAATAATAATAATAAGAATAATAATTAACCATCCACCCCTACTCTTGTAACTATCAATAATGCGCCCAGGCACGTATATTAAACTTTTGCCTTAACACTGAAATGTAAAATTTACGCCATATGTTGAAATCTGAAATAGGTCGTCAAGTACACGTTTTGCTGTCCATTAGTGTGAATTGTAAGAAAACATACAAATACTTGAAATTTACACCACTAGGCAGGAATGTGAATTGTACGGCATTTGCGAACGTTTTGCTACCAGGTAGAACTGTGACCATTATTCAACCTGGGAAAAATGTTTATCATATCACCAACTAGGAGGTGTGAATGTTACACCACCGGGTAGAGCTGTGAAAAGCACATCTTTCTGTCACTAGACACAAAATGGATCTTCAGGTTGATAGGAAAGAGCACGAATGCTATCGAAAAGAACTGCAAATTTATAATAAAATAACAATATAATAAAATGTGTGCCTTCAGCGGAATTCTAAGGCAGGTGTGCAAACTTTACGTCATCAGGTGAGCTTACAAATACCATCTACACTCTAAGGCAAACGTGTGAACTTTACAACCCCCATGCAGACATGTGAATGTGACATCCCAGAGGTAGATGTGTGAACTTTCGTCTCCAGGCAGAAGTAAACTTGACGTCACCAGGCAGGTGTGAATTCGACGTCACCAGAAAGACGTGTGAACTTTACGCCACCAGGCAGATGTTTCCACGGCGCCACGTAAATGACAATGTAGCGCCTATGAAACACCTCTCCGGTGAGGTAAACAGTCTAGATGCCTAGTTGGAGGAACCACGATCAGACGACGTTCATATTTATCTGCAAAATTTACTTTTTTCTTTTCTAGTGGTGAAAATTTAGAGCAAGGGCACGTAATCAACCACTAACGCTAGAGGGGAAAATGTCGCTAAGAAATAAAGTATACACATGAAACCATCAGCTAAAACGTAGTGTACATTGTTTAGTGTTTGTAAGGCGATAGTAGAGTGGGGGGGGGGGCTCACAAGAAACAAAGTCTAGCTACGTACAGAAGAGTATTACCCAATCCAAATCATCATGGTGCGAGTTTTTAAAGAGTAGAGACCTAATATGAACTATAAATAGTCTTGCACGCGTACACACATACACTAACCAAACCGAAATGTACTGAACACGCAGTCACTGAAACACACTACATACATTCATCCAACACAGTGAAGGAAACATAACACACAATAAATAGAACACACTGAAACACATTGAACAATTTATAGAATACAATAAAACTTACTAATAACACACACTACATACATTCATCAAACACAGTGAAACAAACTTAACACACAATAAATAGAACACACTGAAACACATTGAACAATTTATAGAATACAATAAAACTTACTAATAACACACACTACATACATTCATCAAACACAGTGAAACAAGTTTAATATACAATAATAGAAAGAAAATTGAAACTCATAGTGTGGTGGAGTAAATTTGCTTGTCCCTATTTCTAAAATTAATTGTTATATAATAATTTATTAAATGTCAGCATGATGTGACCTTCGGGCACTGCACATGAAGCTATTTTTGTAAGGACCAGAGTTAAAATAACAACTCAGGTAAAGAGTATAGTAGAATGTACTGATGTAATTCAAACCAGTTCCAGGCAGATGAGTAGATTTTTTGACTAATAGTATCATACTTGCTCATAACAATTTCATCTAATGGGGATAGACTGAAATTTACTTCATTGCAGAAATTTCTATATTTTAATTACTTTGATTTTGATTCAAGTCCAGTCATAATGGCGATTGTTAGCTTATTGTAAGTTAACTGATTGATAAAGAAAGAATGGTTTTAGAAATATTTTGTGCATGTTTGCTATCGATTTGAATTGGAGAATGCTTTATGTAACTGAACTATTATTTCTATGCTCACTAATTTGGTTACATTGTACATTATACTTGTGTGAATTTTGATGATGCTATATTTCTTACCCAGTGTGTGTGTGTGTGTGTGTGTGTGTGTGTGTGTGTGTGTATCTATCGTGCTAATGAATATTGCTGCAGGATTTGTAAGTTGAGAATGTGAGTAAGAGAGAAAAGAGTTGAGAGATGATATATGCCTGAAACTTAGTGCTGCTATTGATTTCACTTTTGCAGAAGAGATCATGACTATTGATGTTTTGTAACCTTGTATCCACTTCAGACTACAGTGACTACTGTACTCTACTGGATCACATAGGTTTGTATCCAGGCTTGTTTTCAAACTTATCAGTGAATGTGTTGATGTAATGTGGTTCCTGGTGAATTCTGTTTGAGAGCCAATATGATGGAAATTGAGGTTTTAGTTTGGTCTTGAGAATTCGTGGAGATTTTTGAACACTCCTCGTGGTGTGCTTGGGTAGTGTGTATGAAGTTCTGGATGATTCTCCACAATGTGCATTGTGAGTGCATCAACGATTCTGTAATGTAATGTCCTTGAAGGGGTATGTTGGACGGTGACCCGTCAAAACCGCGAACGACAAATGCGCGCCGACAAAACCGCGATGGACAAAATCGCGCCGACAAAATCGCGCTCTTTGAAATCGACAAAATCGCGCCGACAAATGCGCGCCGACAAAATCGCGATAAACATCACCAAGTAAAGAATGGCAGGAAGTGTTATGTATGTTCGCTCTATTACGTAACTTCTTTTCATTCTTTTCATTACCTTTGTGTAAGGATTATTTGCACTCAGTATCTCTTAATATTGCTCTTTAAACAAAATTATTAAGATTAGATATATGCTTCATTCTTTTCATTACCTTTGTGTAAGAATTATTTGCACGTAGTATCTCTTAATATTGATCTTTGATGTATGCTTCATTCTTTTCATTGCATTTGTGTAAGGATTATTTACACGTAGTATCTCTTAATATTGATCTTTATGGTAAAATTATTAAGATTTGATGTATGCTTCATTCTTTTCATTGCCTTTGTGTAAGGATTATTTGCACTCAATATCTCTTAATATTGCTCTTTAAACAAAATTATTAAGATTAGATATATGCTTCATTCTTTTCATTACCTTTGTGTAAGAATTATTTGCACGTAGTATCTCTTAATAGTGATCTTTAAATAAAATTATTAAGATTTGATGTATGCTTCATTCTTTTCATTGCCTTATTTTGAGGATTATTTGCACTCAGTATCTCTTAACATTGCTTTGTGTATCGTAATATTGATATCTACGTATGTTATTATTACATTCTTGTACGATTTAACATGTATCATCGCGATTTTGTCGATCGCGATTTTGTCGGCGCGATTTTGTCGTCGCGATTTTGTCCATCGCGGTTTTGTCGGCGCGCATTTGTCGTTCGCGGTTTTGTCGGTGAACCATGTTGGACTGGCATCTAATAAGAAAGTGACTTGTTGCAACCACATGATTGTGAGCACATGCCAGTGATAGCTGACATTATTGAAAAGGTTATGTGCATTGACTATAATTATCTCTTTGAAACTCCACTCTGATTTCTATGATGAAACCTTATCAATGAACTTTGTGAAGTGATGTAAATGTCAACGCTGTTTTGATTATATTCTTATGTTGTATATTTGATTGTAGATTTAATAAAATTATTGTTAAATTTATTAACCTTCATGCACACAGATTAAAACTTTATGTTGGAGTAATAGTTGGTGGATGGGGGCTTGTTAAATATAAATAAAAGACTGGTTTTTATCACTCCTTTAGTGAGAAGTTTCCACCTGCAGAAACATTACGGTAAAACGTCTGTCTTATTATTTTGTAAAGGGTAGAGTTTTGCGCCCCCCTTATAATTTGCCAAGTGAAAGAGACGTGTTGGTCATGTGGAAGAATTATTAACTATAAATTAAGATTCTCGATCATTTGTAATTAGTTATTTGTCATTAATTAATAAATAATAATCATAATGAGTGAAGGGTGCCCAGAAGTGTCACACATTGAAACATAGTAAACAATTTATAGGATACAATAAAAACGTACTAATGACACACACTCGAACTCGATGAAACATTCTGAACATTTACAGAACACACTCAAACATACATGATACAAAAATAATCACACATAAATATACTGAACATACAATCATAACAATTAAAACATAACAGAACAGACAGTCAAGCACAGAGAAGCACAATCAAATAAATTGAAAATACACTGTATACACTGAAACCTACAGGACACACTCAGAAAACACACTGTATACACTGAAACCTACTGGAAACACACAGAAAACACACTGTATACACTGAAATGCTCTGGACACACTCAGAAAACACACTGTAAACACAGCAACTTACTGGACACATTTAGAAAACACACTGTAAACACAGCAACCTATTGGACACACTCAGAAAACACACTGTAAACACAACAACGTACTGGACACATTACGAAAACACAATGAAGCGGCTTAACGCAGACTCACAGATGAAACATACTAGAAATACACCCCATGAACACACCAAAACCTTTCTAAAAGCACGCATACTGAAAACATACAGACAGAAGTCAGACCGTGAAACATACTGAACACGCACTCACAATATGCAAATGAACAATATTCAGAGAACACCCTTCTGCATAAGTAACACAAAACGTCAGAGAACACTGAAATCTACTAAATGCAATCTGAGAGTACTCAAAGAACCATAGGGGCTACATTCACATGATACACTGAACTCAGTCTCATAACATACTGAAAATACTCCTTAAACATACTGAATATATTCACTGAACATACTAAAACATACTGAGTATAAACACTCAAAACGCAAAAAATATTAAGAAAATCAGAGACACTTTGAAAACACACATAGCTTAGTTTCTACTTTAAAATACCATTGATATAAAACAGTGAAATGATTCTGCAAGTTAACATATAAGGATAATTTACAAATAGACACATACGACCATTTGAAATAAATCTAACACCCGTCCATCTACACAACATTTTAGAATGTTCAGAACATTGTGACTGATGAAACATTTTATCTGTTATATTGCGACTTATAAAAAAAACATGCTATCTGCTAAGGTTAAACTCTTCAGAGTCATTACAAGTAAAGTGTTTCAAGGATAGATATATACTACCTAAATACAAACCAAATGATAATTAAAAATAATGTAGAAATTGTTCAAAGAACAGTCTACCTTTAGGAACGTCTGTCTACGACTCTTGCCTTGCTGCAGGACGTTGTCCTTCTTGCAGAAAATGTCTTTGGACGACTGCCAACCATAAAAGAAAGACTTCGGAGTTGGCAACATGTTGAAAGGAACTGGAAGCGTGCTGCCCTCGTCCATGTAGTTCAGCCACAACTTGGTGCGGGCGAATTTCCATTCGACGTCACAGTCCGTCTGCAGAGAAGTAAGAGAGTTACTTCCCTTTCATCAGTTATTTTCCTTAAGTTCTGAGTTCCTTTAACATTCTACTTTAGTTTCTATCCCGTAGGACTACGAACATTTCCTATTTTTTTTGAAGAGTGTTTACATTAGGCCAACTGGTTTACCCCCAGCCCCCAATCCCCCATTCTATCTATCTATCTATCTATCTATCTATCTATCTATCTATCTATCTATCTATCTATCTATCTATCTATCTATCTATCTATCTATCTATCTATCTATCTATCTATCTATCTGTCTGTCTGTTTGTCTGCCTTCCTACCTCCCGATCTATCTATCTATCTATCTATCTATCTATCTATCTATCTATCTATCTATCTATCTATCTATCTATCTATCTATCTATCTATCTATCTATCTATCTATCTAATCTAATCTAATCTTATCTTAACTCTCTCTCTCTCTAATCTAATCTTATCTTAACTCTCTCTCTCTCTCTAATCTTATCTATCTATCTATCTATCTATCTATCTATCTATCTATCTATCTATCTATCTATCTATCTATCTATCTATCTATCTATCTATGCACACACAGACACATAAGAGCCCATAAAATTACTAATGCAATAATAAATTGCTTTCAGACTAAAGGGGCTATTTATTCACATATTATTTATTAGTATTATATATTAGAGACAGTTATTATTTTATTAGTGACTACGCAAAGACGTTTATCTTAAATGTAATGTAAGCAGGTTTCGTCTTTTTTTCCTTGTAACGACCTTGATACTTACCTGAATATCCTCAAACGAGTGACT
The DNA here is from genome assembly GCA_028829895.1 of Sinotaia quadrata. Taxonomy (NCBI): domain Eukaryota; kingdom Metazoa; phylum Mollusca; class Gastropoda; order Architaenioglossa; family Viviparidae; genus Sinotaia; species Sinotaia quadrata. Next base: position 97,857,546 of record CM054182.1, read on the forward strand.
CATCATGGCGATGAGCATGTTGATGAGGACAATGATGATGACGACGTGGTAGATGCCGAAGAGGTACATGCCCACAGTCTCCACAAGAGACGTGCTGCTCTCCGTCATAGTGTGCTTATCGTCCGTGTACACTGCCGACAGACATAAACACACGTGTTGTTACGTATGGAGGAAGGAAAATGATAAGGAAACTTTAAAAAAAAAAAAAAACTCGACAGGTGCCAAGGTCAAGTTCAGGTCGACCAAGACGACATAGAATTTTGATTTTCGATTTATAAACAGACTTGAGTCCCTAGGCTCAAAACAATTTCGAACTGTCATAATCTATAAACTACGGTTAAAGAAGAGGAATACAAAATACCAATACATACAAAAGTGAAGAAAACTACAAATGTAAGTACCATAATAATATTAAATGTATTCAAAGGATACTGATCTATCTACACATTCATACGCACGGTGACCCGTCAAAACCGCGAACGACAAATGCGCGCCGACAAAACCGCGATGGACAAAATCGCGCCGACAAAATCGCGCTCTTTGAAATCGACAAAATCGCGCCGACAAATGCGCGCCGACAAAATCGCGATAAACATCACCAAGTAAAGAATGGCAGGAAGTGTTATGTATGTTCGTTCTATTACGTAACTTCTTTTCATTCTTTTCATTACCTTTGTGTAAGGATTATTTGCACTCAGTATCTCTTAATATTGCTCTTTAAACAAAATTATTAAGATTAGATATATGCTTCATTCTTTTCATTACCTTTGTGTAAGAATTATTTGCACGTAGTATCTCTTAATATTGATCTTTATGGTAAAATTATTAAGATTTGATGTATGCTTCATTCTTTTCATTGCATTTGTGTAAGGATTATTTACACGTAGTATCTCATAATAGTGATATTTAAATAAAATGATTAAGATTTGATGTATGCTTCATTCGTTTCATTGCCTTATTTTGAGGATTATTTGCACTCAGTATCTCTTAACATTGCTTTGTGTATCGTAATATTGATATCTACGTATGTTATTATTACATTCTTGTACGATTTAACATGTATCATCGCGATTTTGTCGATCGCGATTTTGTCGGCGCGATTTTGTCGGCGCGATTTTGTCGTCGCGATTTTGTCCATCGCGGTTTTGTCGGCGCGCATTTGTCGTTCGCGGTTTTGTCGGTGAACCCATACGCACACAGGCCTACATACACACATACTCCATACTTGTTATACTTTATAAAATAATTGATGTAATACGATATTAAAAAATATAAATTTCAAAAAGAATGCATTTCTATCAAATCCACCCACTACCATTCTTTGGATTAAAAAAAAGTATGTATACCCCGATCAAATAAAAAAACAACAACATCACTCTAAATGATCTTCAAACAGCTCTCAAGCGAACAACTTAAGAGTCAACTAAGAGCTCACCCAGTGACGCTACCCAGTACTAGGCAGTTGGCCAGTTATAAGCGACCAGTGCTCCGAAAGTAATCAATAACAAATATAACTAATGTGTCAGGCAGAAAATGATCTGTTAGAAAAATCCCTTGTTCTTATCACTTTGATTGTCCAGTGGGTGAGTTATTTGACTGATAAAGAAAGAGTGGGCTTAGACATATTTTCTTGCATTTAATTATTAATTTTATGGTTGTCATTAGACATAGAGATGAATTTCTTGTATTTAGAATGTTGACTTTTATGGGTTTGCAATATGATTTAGAAATGTTTTCATATATTTGAACTGATGTAATTAGAGTGGTTTTGTACATTTCCTTGTTGAACATATGACATAATCCCTAGTGTAAATGCTATTCATGAATTTGATTATGTTATATTTTATGTTTATTGACATTGTCCCTAAATGCTATTCATGAATTTGATTATGTTATATTTTATGTTCATGTGCGTGAACAGGGCTAATGAATTTATTATAGGAATATAAGTTTGTAGAGAGATATGGGAGTTTAGAATCATTTTAGACCTGGATTTTAGCTGCTGTCCCTTGATTTGACATTTTCCAGAGAAGAGTGTGCCTTTTTACCTTATATCTACTTCAGATTGTAGTGATCTACTGCACTCTACTTGAGCTACTTTGGTACATGTGTCCAACATTGTTTGTTACACTTGCTGGCAACAAGGTTGCTGGAAATTGGTTACGTGAGTCTCCAGTCAAGAACCATACAACAGAAGTTGGGTCCGTCTTTGGTCTGGAGAGAATGCACACATAATTCTTGGTACAGCTCGGGTAGCATGCCTAGAGGTGCACGTTAGATCCCCCCCCCCCCCACAGGCAAAGTGAGCCTGTGACACTGTTGCAAAAACCTTGCCAGTTACAGTTTATATCATAAGAAGGTCATGTAAATTTTAATTATTGTTCTTCCAATCCTGCTCTGATTCTGTGATGAAAAACAGACTCACAATTCGATTATTGATTACTAACTTGACTATTTATTGTTACTATAGAGACTGAATAAGTGGTGGATATTATCTGGGCATTTACGTCAGTAGTTGTATAAGTGCCAATGTTTTCTTTCAACTGTATTTGTTTGTATGTTTGCATTGTTGATTTAGTAAATTTGTTGTTGTAAATTTATTTGTCCTTACGCATTACTATTTAAAGTATATGTTTTGAGTAATAGTGGGTGGATGGGGGCTCGTTAAAATAACTTAAAAGATGAATCTAATTACTCCTTCAACAAGAAGTTCCACCCTTGGAAGAAATTATGTCAGTAGAACGTCTATCTAAATATTGTGGGTAAGGGGGTAGAGTTCTGCAGCTCCAGGTAATCCGCCAAGTGGGAGAGAAATTGGACGTCTTATTGAGATTTATTATTAATATATGGATAAAGTTTCTAGCTACTTGTATTTTTAGTTATGAATTATTAATTAAAATATAATAATAATCGTAACCAGCAGCGCCTTCCAAGTGCATGGCTTGGTTTGATAGCATTAAAGTAATCAATCTTTATTGAGGACACGGTTATATATGAATACAAACCAAGGTCTCCTATGTAATATGGAATGATTAAAAAAAAAGAAATATCACAATAATAATTTAAGAAGAAAATAAATTGATAATAAATTATTTCTAAAAATAATAATGTTTAAAAGATAATTCTTACATTCAAGCATGCATTTTAAAGCATGGTGACGTTAAACTTCGCATTAACTACACAGAATTATATCCTCAGATATATTATTGTATTTAAAAGTAATTAAAATTAACAATAAATATAAATTAATGAAAGAAAAACTACTTCGCCTATTGTTAAGACATGAAAAAAAGCGAATGCGTTACATATATACAAGGGAAAATTTGGTGCCACATATCTGTAAGTGTAAACACACACACACACACACTCTCACACAGTGCTTGTTAGCAGCATGCAAGGTTATCTATGGTATCGGCCCACCTTCCGGCTTGAAGAAAATAAGGCAGATAGAAAACAATAAATAGCTAGTGTCCATCCCTATCGTCACCATCCTTGTCTTCTAAACCCTACCACTTATATATTGCTGTACGAACCACTTATGTAGTTTTGTACTAAACAACCTACCACTTATATATTGCTGTACGAACCACCTACCACTTATATATTGCTGTACCAGCCACTTATGTATTTTTATACTAAACCACCTACCACTTATATATTGCTGTACTAAACCACTTATATATTGCTGTACTAAACCACTTATATATTGCTGTACTAAACCACTTATATATTGCTGTACTAAACCACTTATGCATTCTTGTACAAAACCACCTACCATTTGTGTATTCTTGTACTAAACCACCTACCATTTGTGTATTCTTGTACTAAACCACCTACCATTTGTGTATTCTTATACTAAACCACTTATACATTCTTGTACTAAACCACTTATGTATTCTTGTACTAACACCTACCATTTCTGTATTTTTGTAATAAACACCTAACATTTGTATTCTTGTACTAAACACCTACCATTTCTGTATTTTTGTACTAAACACCTAGCATTTGTATTCTTGTACTAAACACCTACCATTTCTGTATTTTTGTACTAAACACCTAACATTTGTATTCTTGTACTAAACACCTACCACGTATGCAATTCTAAAATCCTTTCACTTAGGTATTGCTAACTAAAAACCAACCACTGATTATTTATGATTTTTTGTTATGTAGTGCTGTACTAAACTTCCTAGAAGTTATTGCAGTAAAAATCCTGTAACGTTAAGTATTGCTGTACTAAACTTCCTAGCAGTTATTGCACAAATATCCTGTAACGTATAGTATTGCTGTTCAAACACCCTATCACTTATGTAGTATGTACTGCAAATTTACTATGATTATTCTAATTAACAAATATCCTGTAACGTATAGTATTGCTGTTCAAACACCCTATCACTTATGTAGTATGTACTGCAAATTTACTATGATTATTCTAATTAACCTTGACGACGAATAATATTTATCTTCTAATTAACAAATACCGCGAATAATATGTCTCTTCTAAGCACCCAACTACTTAAGTGTTGTTGTACTAAATTGTACTACTTGTAGTACTCCTATTCAAATGTTGGCTCTGCTGTTGCTTTAACCAAAATCTCTACATATAGCATGTAGTACTCCTATTCAAATGTTGGCTCTACTGTATTGCTTAATCAAAATCTCTACATATAGCATATAGTACTTCTATTCAAATGTTGGCTCTACTGTATTGCTTAATCGAAATCTCTACATATAGCATATAGTACTTCTATTCAAATGTTGGCTCTACTGTATTGCTTAATCGAAATCTCTACATATAGCATATAGTACTTCTATTCAAATGTTGGCTCTACTGTATTGCTTAATCGAAATCTCTACATATAGCATATAGTACTTCTATTCAAATGTTGGCTCTACTGTATTGCTTAATCGAAATCTCTACATATAGCATGTAGTACTCCCTTTTCTAAAGTCCTGCTAGTTGTATGAACTGTGCTAAAAAAGCTAATAGTAAACGTATGATATAGCTGTTCTAAAAGCCCTAAACACCTAATATTTTTGTGCTAAAAACTATACTATGTGTTATATTTTTGTTCTAAAAGCCATTCCACTTATGTTTTCCTGTACTAAAATCACCACTAAATATTCTAAAAGCCATACCACTTATGTATTCCTGTACTAAAATCACCACTAAATTATTCTAAAAGCCATACCATTTATGTATTCCTGTACTAAAATCACCACTAAATATTCTAAAAGCCATACCACTTATGTATTCCTGTACTAAAATCACCACTAAATTATTCTAAAAGCCATACCTTTTATGTATTCCTGTACTAAAATCACCACTAAATATTCTAAAAGACATACCACTTATGTATTCCTGTACTAAAATCACCACTAAATATTCTAAAAGCCATACCACTTATGTATTCCTGTACTAAAATCACCACTAAATATTCTAAAAGCCATACCACTTATGTACTCCTGTACTAAAATCACCACTAAATATTATAAAAGCCATACACATATGTATTGCTATACTAAAAATTATACTAGCTACAATATTGCTGTTCCAAAAGTCCCTCTGCCCATTAACTCTGTTAAGTATGATATTTTGATCTGAAAGTTTTACTCCCCGTGAACCCTTCTACATATAATATCGCTGTCCTAAAAGCCCTGCTAACCACGAATTGCTCTGCTAATAACCCTACTATGTATGATATTATTCTAAAAGCCCCACATCATATGCATTTATATACTAAAACCCCAGTACGTATGATATTGCTGTTCTAAAAACCCTACTACCTATATACTGCTATACTGAAAACCCTCTACATACCATTTTGCTCTAAAAGCCCTACCACTTATGTTTTGCTGTACTAAAATCTATATCATGTAGATTATTACTGTTTTAAAGGTTTTCTAATATGTCACTTAAGTACTAAAAGCCCCACTGCTTATTCATTTCCGTACTAAAACCCCAGTGCGTAAAGTATTGTTCTAATAAAACCCCAGTGCGTAAAGTATTGTTCTAATAAAACCCCAGTGCGTAAAGTATTGTTCTAATAAAACCCCAGTACGTAAAGTATTGTTCTAATAAAACCCTAGTACGTAAAGTATTGTTCTAATAAAACCCTAGTGCTTAAAGTATTGTTCTAATAAAACCCTAGTGCGTAAAGTATTGTTCTAATAAAACCCCAGTGCGTATGGTATTGCTGTTTATAGCATTCTGAAAACATTTCTGCACGGTACTCTGCTATATTAAAATCACTACACGATTAACTGTACCACTCAACCACTGCTACAAATCGTAGTGTTGAGCTGAACTCTCCATTACATTCGAAATTGGGAATAATTTTTTTTGGTCGTAATATAGCTTGAAATCACCTACTACATAATAGCTTTTATTACGCTAAAATATCTACCACAGAGAATGACACTACACTTCAGACAACTTAGGGCATATAATATTGTGAACACCAAAAGCTGTACCACATATACAGATTAGTGCACAATGTAAATTCTAGCAGACATTTATCAGTGTGCTGGTATTGTGTGTACTTTGTAATACTGGTGTAATACAACAGTGTGAAAACGTTACCACTTAGAGAAGGGCTGCACTTACATGCACCACACTCAGTATTCACTGTAGTTTTACATCTACCACACTCAGTATTCACTATAGTTTTACATGTACCACACTCAGTATTCACTGTAGTTTTACATGTACCACACTCAGTATTCACTATAGTTTTACATGTACCACACTCAGTATTCACTGTAGTTTTACATGTACCACACTCAGTATTCACTATAGTTTTACATGTACCACACTCAGTATTCACTATAGTTTTACATGTACCACACTCAGTATTCACTGTAGTTTTACATGTACCACATGATCTCAGTCACCAGGCTCTCGGGAGAAATGTAACTAAAGAAACATTGATTCAACTCTATAAAACCCCACCTCGTAAAGAATTGTTCTAATAAAACCCTGGTATAGAAATACATATGTGGTATGGCTTTTAGAATAATTAGTGGTGATTTTAGTACAGGAATACAAAACTGGCATAGCTTTTAGAACAAAAATATAATATACAATTTAGTTTGTATCACAAAAAATATCAGTGAAAGCTGATTTTCTTGCACACACTACTAGTACAATAAACAAACAAAGCCAACAAAAGACAACGGACGGACAAAACCGTGTAGACACAGTCTATGGTCCACACACGGGTGCAGTTCCGTTTCATTACTTTACCTGCGTTGGCGGGGTCGTCGCCAGGGTTCACGCCGTCCGAGCAGTAGATCTTGGTTTTTTCGCAGTCCAGTGCCAAGCAGTGCCGCACTAGACACACACAGGGAGACAGGCCGGACACCGTTAGCACATGCAGCACGTGCAAGAGGCTCGAGCAAGAGGTCAAGAGAAAGCATAGTAGTACAGGGCGTGAACAAATGACCTTTGTGAAATGGACACTCTGGGCAGATATGCCATTGTGACATTACGACTACAGTTATAAGCTATTGATTAAACTTTCAGGTAAGCTCTTGCGAAACCAAACAAGTCCTTCCCACCACTCCCCTGTCCAACCTTAATAGAGGTCTGTTTCTGAGGTTAGTGATAATCATGATTTGCTCTATTATATTTCAATATTTAATATTACGTGTAATAACGTTATCGTTAGTACATAACATGCGTCAATGCAAAATATTTATGACGCTATATTCCCCACCCCACCCCACCCCCAATTATTACACTCCAATAGAACTTGGCTTGCTTAAAGAGGAAATCGTCCACCTTCCTACCGAGTTAGGTATCAATAATACGATGGTGAAAATTCGATGTGCAAAATTTCGTATTAGTTGTAGTACACTGAAATACTCAATCTTCCCGTAGTTACAGCCCCTTAAGGTAATTAATGAAAGAATGTTCCAAACTTATTTGTTATGTTGTATCTCCATCTTCCAAATTATATTAATAGGACAGTTTTTTTCTTCTAGAAATCTACTTAACCACAATAGTTTACAAAATGTTGATGGATATGTAAGTAAAGATTTTCATGCAGAAACTGGAAGATGAAATAGGTTAGGTTAAGAAATTCACGTGATGTTATGCATACACAAACATTCAAGTGCTACACATACTAAATAAGCAGTTACAGTGATAACAGAAAATTTCAGAAATAGCAAAGTACACAGAAACAATTGTGTGTTTATATATTTATAATGCTGCTAACACTCCGTTTCAAATAAATTATTATACGATTAATAATTACATTAGAATTAACATGTATACAAATACTACGAAATGAATACGCAAAGATAAACACAAATTAATTCAAAGAAAATTAAAAGTAAGTAGTAAATAGTTGGGGTTAAGGACAAGGTTATCAATGCGTTGAGATGATATATAAATGACAAAAATAAAAGGACAAAATGTTTTGGGTTGCTAACACAATCAAAAAGAAAACAAATGACAGTTCCAACTTGAGAGCGATTTCTTATAATTCGTTTGGTCCGAATCAGCATCTGTCGTTTTCGGAGCTGACTGAATCTTATCTAACATGTACACGGGACGCACTTGAACACATTTCGTCATCGCTAGACATGCACTGTAAAGGCACGGAAACAAAAGAAAAGAAAAGAAAGAACGAAGAACGAAGAACCGAGTAGAGTTATCTTTCCACGAGACGTCTGTTTTCTTTTCACCTTACTTATGCAGCCACAAAAAAAATATTTAATTACTTTAAGTAATATACGTGTTATCGTTTATTTTAACTTATTGTTTTCAACATTTCTAAGGTGGGCAACAGGCAAAGTGCTCTTTGAAAAATAAGACTCAGTATTTACATTCATTTTCACTCACTTTTTTCTTCTCCAGCTAACCGATTCACTGTTCACTGATTTATTCTGCTGACATGAAAAGACTCAAGTCTTTCCTGAAACTAAATGTGATGCGTTAAACATCTCTCCGTTTTATTTTGTTTACTATTACGATGACCTGCCTTTTCTGAGGTTACGCGACGTCAACTGTCACCTATATTTGAAGATTTCGATCCGTTTTTGTGACGAAAAAGTGATAAATTACACTTATTTCAAAATACGTCCGCTAAATTCCAAATAAATTTGCTACAATGACGTTAATGAAAGATAGGGCAAATGTCTGCAAAACATGGATCATTTGGTTTGTGCATACTGTTTATATCTTAACGAAAGTGGGACAATAAATTGCGCACAGTGCACCCCTGTAATAAAGATGGGACAATTAATTGCACGTTGTGTACCCCTGTAATAAAGATGGGACAATTAATTGCACACTGTGCACCCCTGTAATAAGATGGGACAATTAATTGCACACTGTGCACCCCTGTAATAAAGATGGGACAATTAATTGCACACTATGTATGCCCTGTAATTAAGATGGGACAATTAATTGCACTCTATGTATGCCCTGTAATAAAGATGGGACAATTAATTGCACTCTATATTTGCAGTCAAAAAGAGATAAGCGTGCACTCTATGGACACCTAGAATAAAGACAAAGACCGTTACTCTACATTATGAATGCATTTAAGGGATACTGGGACGATTACTTGTCACTAAGAACACCTTGAACACAGACAGGAAGAAAAACGCTAGCACACTTTAGAAAGTTTTAACACTAGCTATATTCTTTCGCGAAGGAAAGAACATAGGAAATTATGTCTTCACTCTCTACCATTAAGGGCATTGTCGATCGAACATGCATTTAAGTGTGAACTAAGAAGAGGCCTAGAAGCATGACGATGCATTTTGCAACGGCAAAGAAAAGCACAAGACTGTTTTACAGTCTCCGCAGTTAAGGGCCTTTGCGGATAACTACATCCCTCACTTACATGAAGGCGACTTCAGCAAACAACACATCCCGTCTGCGTGACTAACAGATGGAGAAGTTTACGAGCGTTTCTATCGCCAGCGGCAACAACGAGAACGAGAAAGTTTTCAACAGCAACAACGCGAGCATGATGGAAATCTCCGTGGCCTCGATATTATTCCGAGTCAAACAATAAACGCCGTCTTGATGTGTGTTTGGCTATTCAGCATTTTGCCATTTCATGGGGTTTCCTTCTACTTTTCATAGCATATTTGCTTGCACGAATATCGTTCCATTGATGAGAAAACTGTCAAGCATCTGCTAATGACCTTGTTGTACCTTGTGAACATAGATTTCAGTTACACATAGTAAAGGGAAAGTCACTATGGTAAATCAAGTAAAAAATTCATTTGTGAATTTATCAGAAGAGCGGTATTCTCGACTGAGTCGAGGATGGTGATATTACGATTTCTCTAAGAACGTTCTGCAGTTCTAAGATTTGTTAATGGGGCAGAAAACCAAACTTCTCCAAATAAGTTCAATTCAGAATTAACTCTCCTAACGACAACAATTTTGAAGACGGCTAATTTGTCAACATTCAATCACATGATACAAGACTATATTCTTTTTAAGATTTATAGAAATTTATTACTTGATCTTCTGTCAGCAGGAACAAGAAAATGATTCTTCAAAAATTACCATTCACAGATACTGGAAAACATTGTACAAACTTGTTCAGTCACCAAATTTATATACATCTACATTGCATGAACTGGATATGAACATTCCCGGTAACTGGATATGAACATTCCCGGTAATCAGATATGGCCATTCCCAGTAACCGGATATGGCCATTCCCAGGAACCGGATATGACCATTCCCAGGAAACGGATGTGTAAATGTTAGTCACAGAAGCCAGGATTTTAATTTTTGCATAAGTATAAAGGCACAAGCGTTCTCTTAACATTTTCAAGACATTAGTGGGTTTTAATTTTGCACAGAAGCTAGTTTCATACATTCGAACCTTTAATATTTCGTGCAAGTAAAGCATGAGATCAAGGGCAGATAACTTCCATCGACGATTTGTGTTACTACGAACTCGAAAGTAGACACACAAACAAATGCATTAGTGAAATTACACGAATAACAATCTATATCCATCTGAAAGTAAGCAGGCATAACAGTACATCGATTCCACCATTGATTTTCTTTAATATGTGATTGGGTTTCAAAGTTGCACAAAGCGAAGGGCTTCAATCGGCTCAGTGCTGGAAAAAAAAGGGAATCCAATAAAACGGCATTCTCTTCAGTGTTAACCACATCACTCTTAACTGACCAGGTGTTAGGCAAGTGGTGCAAGGCAAGTATTAAATAGTGCTTTAATAATTCAGGCAAACAGTTAAAAGCACATCGAAATCAAAATGCAATTGTGCAGCTGCTCTCTTCTCTTTTGTGAGATTGTTAGCCAATGGATCATCCACAATCCCTGAGGCGAAGGTGGTGAAGCAAATAAAAAGGGAGAACACTCGAAATGTTTTAGCGCAACCGCCAGGACCTTTGTTTATCAGGGCTCAGTTGTCCTACCTTCAGTACCCGCACCAAAAGATCCCCGCACGTTGTCTTGTCCCTGGGATATGGATGTGACCCTGACAACCCCTCCGCCCGGCAAAGGGTGTTTCACAGGGATCTCACCAATGCCCACCTGCCCGAACATCGCCCAGAACAGGCTGGCGAACGTCTGCTGCAGACTGGTGCGCGTCAAAGACGAAACCAGAGACAGAGAAACATATTTAGGTCAAAGCAGGGCTAAAAGAACAACGAGTGATTTAAGAAGAAAGTGCGTTAGCCTTGGTACTACTGATTTCATGCATCTTGAATATGTGCTGTACTTCACGGTCTGCTACAGTTACACCACTCAATGTCGTCTTCTGAATTTCTAAAGCACGCAAACAGTTTAAAATAAATTACAGGACAGTATAAACTCGACGTAAGACACACTTCAGCGCGTAGTTAAGGACACAGCTGTAAATTCGCGCATTTAATTTGTGTGTGCATGCTTTTAAAATGACAGATGATAACAAGTTTTAAGTGTGGACGAGCGATGGTAGTATTTGTAATCCAACGTACGTGTCACGCATGAGTTAGTGGTCTTTGAGGGACACACAGTAGGAAGAGTCAGTCAGTAATTTTGTTTTAACGAAGCACTGGCCTTGGTTGGTGGAATGACCTTGTACCTGAGGATCAGAAGAAAGGAAAGGAAAGGTAGGCAGGCTGAGTCGTCATGGACCAGTAGATGTAGTCGATACTTACTGTTAGAGTCCAAGCGAGAAGTAACGGGGTAAATAATTCGTTCCCTGCATGCGCGTGCTAAGACGATAAAATAAACCTTGTCCAGAAAGTCGTTTGAAGCTGTCAGGATTTTTTACTTTTAAGTGCCTTCATGACACTGCTTGATTTGTTCTCCTTAGAGTACAGGAGTTCTGTAGTGTCAATAAGTGATCTTTTCTCCTCAAAGTGCAGGAGTGTTACAGTTTCACGAATAAGTGATCTTTTCTCCTTAAAGTGCAGGAGTGTTACAGTTTCACGAATAAGTGAAAATTCTGTCACCACTGATGCATAAAACCAAAGAAACGTAACTCTCAGAATTGAAGAAAAATAAATATTAAACTTGAGAACCGAATCGAGTGTGCAAAAGGATTTAATTCAAATTGAAATAAATGCGTTAGACCGGATGCAATGTTTAAACTGTTACTTAAAATTCCACTACAACAAACATAAATAACAACCGAAACACGTTCAGTCTCCAAGACTGTTGCTAAGACGGGACTCGAGAGCGCATACCGCTTCAAATACATTCTTAAAAGCTTTAAACTATGATTTGCTTACTCTTTTCAACGCCAAACATATTTTCAAAGCAACAACACACATACAAAACATACCAAACCAAAATACAAAAGAAAACGATAAGAGAAATACAGCAACCAAAACGAACAAAAAACAAACCCACCACACAACGCAATATCACCACCAACAGAAACACAAACAAAATGAATAAAAAAAAGAAACAGCTAAAATATTCACTCCCCTCCCCCACCTTCTCTAAGCTCAAACGGAAATCTTAGAATCTTTATGAACCTGTGAAAAGAACTGATAGCAATGGGTGGTAGATATAAAAGACCTGGTGAAAAGGGAAGCTACTATGTTTTCTATGGTTACCTCCTCCTGGATTTGGGTGAATGACGGCGATGTCGCTGAGGGGAATTTGCCCAAACATGGACCAGAAGAGACTGGCAAACGTCTGTTTCAGACTGACACAGAGAAGAGTAAACAGCTAGTTTTCTAGGTGATAGATAGCATTCAGCCGGAAAAGCCATTCTTAACTATAAAGAAATGTGATTATATATACATACATACATTTAAGAAAGAGAGAAAGAGAGTAAAGCCATTAGCGAATACTGTAACAAAACTTAATATAAAGACGAATTTCTCTTTCTTACTTTCAATTTTTAAACAAACGAAAATACTTTAAACATTGACGTACTGTTGGCCTAATTTTATTCTAATCTTATGGAATTTCGTTTGGTAAAGTAATAAGAAAAGCGTAAGCTGATTTCCTGCTAGATGAGTGTTCCAGAATCCACATCCGGCCTTTACTGTTGTGCATAAGGAACAAACGACTAGGATTTTTTTTGTGTATTTTTTTGGAAGAAGAACGATAGTGCCAAGGCAGTTAGAAGATAACGATGAGAAATGGCGTGTGTTTATTGTTAGCACTTGTCTGTACGATTGTGGGCTTCATTTTTTTTTTATACGGGGGAACAAGACAGACTTCAACACCTGCCACTTCTAAATTTCCAAGCAGTCAATGGGTCCTTAATATGTAAAAGTTTTAAACGCACTCGATACGATAGTGGATCTCTCCACACAGACAAATCCATGGTCAGTGATTACGTCACTCGTCAAATTATATCAAGCAAATAATGATAACATAATTCTTTACATTTCACAAAGACTAGTCCATGGTCAGTGATTACGTCACTCGTCAAATTATATCAAGCAAATAATAACACAATTATTAACACTTCACAAACAAATCCACGAGAAGTGATCAGGCCACTCGTCAATTTATATCAAGCAAATAATGATAACATAATTCTTTACATTTCACAAAGACTAGTCCATGGGCAGTGATTACGTCACTCGTCAATTATATCAAGCAAATAATGATAACATAATTCTTTACATTTCACAAAGACTAGTCCATGGGCAGTGATTACGTCACTCGTCAATTATATCAAGCAAATAATGATAACAGAATTCTTAACATTTCTAAGAGCCCTTATTCCTTTTAAGTGTTTTGATACTTCTATAAAGAGCGATATATGCGTGTTGCGCTTTGTGTGTGTGTGTGTGTGTGTGTGTGTGTGTGTGTGTGAAGGAAAGTAGGACAAACGAAATAAGCAGGTGAACTTGTGAGTAAAGGAAAAATTCGTCGGTTACTCACCCTTGAAACGCTTTGGCTGCATGGACAGAAATTATAGTACCGTTCAGATCCATTTTGATCTTTTGAGAACCATAGTACCAGTACAGGTTATGCAGGCCGACCATGAAGGCAAATAACACCTAAACGCATAAAACAAAAATGACTTTTTACATATAGACGAAGATCTATCTATCTATCTATCTATCTATCTATCTATCTATCTATCTATCTATCTATCTATCTATCTATCTATCTATCTATCTATCTATCTATCTATCTATCTATCTATCTATCTATCTATCTATCTATCTATCTATCTATCTATCTATGTATCTATCTATCTATCTATCTATCTATCTATCTATCTGTCTGTTGGTCTGTCTATCTATCTATCTATCTATCTATCTATCTATAGAGCTAAATGAATGTATAATCAGAAAGATCAATAGAATTTATTGAATAAATAATATAGATAGATAGATAGATAGAAATAGAGAGAGCGAGAGAGAGATGTATAGCTATACAAATACAACAAGAGAGAATTTTTAAATATTTAACATATTTTTTTAATTCTTTCATCCACACAGAGCAAGAAATTAAAGATTTCTATAAATGATTTCAAGGAAATATCTATATTGGATTACTGATAATGATATATCAGTTGTTTAAAAGAATCAAACATCAAAATAAACAACCAGCACCGTCACAAACCAACCACAACGGAACACACATCAACGCTATTATACTCACGATCACCATTGCAAACAGCACTAACAACTGACAAAACGTATCAACACTAAACACAGACAACAACTGACCACCCATATCAACACTATAATCAGCATAACAACTGACCACACTCACCATCAACACTACTCACAGCTGACCACACTTATAATCAACACTACAAACAACACATTTGACCACATTTTAGAAATCACAACTCTATCTCGCAGTACAAAGACGTATTACTTTCTAACTAAAAATTCACTGACCAGCGTGAAAAGAACCATAAAGCGAGTGATGTCGCCAATCATGCGACCCAGAGATATTTGGAGAGGACCCAGAACCTCAAAAGCTGGCATTAACCACGTGGTTCGCGCAAAGCTGATGACGTTAGCGATTGCAAAAAGTGCGTCTGATACTATTTCTGGGTCGTACGGCTCCCACTGGAATCTGGCTGCACGTGCAAAGTACTGTCTAAAACAAAAATATCTATCTATCTATCTATCTATCTATCTATCTATCTATCTATCTATCTATCTATCTATCTATCTATCTATCTATCTATCTATCTATCTATCTATCTATCTATCTATCTATCTATCTATCTATCTATCTATCTATCTATCTATCTATCTATCTATCCATCTATACAACCGTCCGTCCGTCCGTCCATCCATTCATCCACCTATCTATCTATCTAACTGTCTGTATACATGTCCAATTCTTTATCCGATTACAAATTTACACTGAGCATTCATCCATCCACCCACCCTTCATCTAACCACTACCACCTTCTTACCCATCTATCCATCCGTTTGCATACGCTTGATGTAAGACACCCTCCATACCCAGAGTCCCACGTTTTAATGTAATATTCGATATTCGGAGCTTAACGATAGAATAGTTAAGACAATATTATGACCATTGTTCTGAGGCACCAAATTTGTATACACATGAAATAACAAAGTACCCGTATGCTCATGGAGCTCTCTACGTACATGCTTCCATAAAATAATGGTGTGGCGAGCTCCTCTGTTCTTTAATTTTGTCTATGTGTAAGTGGAAGTAGGTGTAATTCCCGCTCAGCAAAAATTGTCGCGCTAAGGCAGTTCCATTGAAATATCTGCAAAGAGAAAGGAAGACAAAGAAAAGAAAAATCAAAGAGCAAGAAGCCCCGCCATGCCAAAACGTAGTAGAACTACGAAGTCAGGGGATACCCACGTATCATGATGACGTAATGAGCTGCAGTGTGGTTGTATTGAAAGCTCTGGTGAATGCGAGCACTTTATACATGTTTGGTTGGTGATAACAGTGTAAGCCTACTGTAAATCGAACTAAGTTATGGAGCTATCTCTCCTTCCCTCCCATCCCCCCCAAAAAAAGTGTGAGAGAGAAATCTAATTCATTGTCTGCCAATTTGCCCTTAATACGTCTCTAGCTAGGTTGGAGTTGGTCTGTTTTGGAGCGTGTACGTTGTAAGAATAATATAAATAATTCAGTGCCGAAGTTCACAATACTTGTAATCCTTAAAAGAACCATGAATATTTTCTGTGAGGTCCACTGACAAGTTCCAAGCTGGAATAGAGTTGACAGGCAATTTTAGAATAATCCAATGCAGTGAAACGTGTTTACCGAAACTGCATCCTAGATTTCAAGTTTTACCTCTCGCTTGAGACAGTCAAATTTAAGCAAGCCAACCTATTAGTGTATGTATGTAAGTTTTAAAAGTAAGAGTAAATTTGCCTCTCCATATTTATAAATTTAATTGTTATCTAAATACTTAAATTGTGGAAGTCACCCAACCTTGGACACTCCTTATGGTGGTATTTTTGTAACTGTCAGAATTGGAGTAAACACTCAAGAATATGCTAGAAATTGCTGATGTAATGCAAACCAGTTCCAACTGCATGAGTAGGTTTATTATCCAATGGTTAAGGTTTACGAGAACGAGACCAGCCAATGGGCTGAGATCAAAAGTTTATATGCTGTAGAGAATCCTATTTTCTAATCACTTGAATTTGGCAGGAAGTCCGGTCATGCAAGAGTGGCCATTAGCTTAATGGTGAGTTAACTCACTTATTGAGAGAGAATAGACTTAGAAATATTTTGTGCATTTTTCTATTGATATGTTATACTTGTATCTTACGTAGAGATGTATTATGTGAGTAGACTATTATTTCTACAAATGTTTGTACTAAGATGCTCGTATAAAATATGCTAAAGACTTGACATTGTTTTGACTTTGTTTTGACTTGAAACCACTCATACAATTATAATGCTGTATTATTATACTGTATGCGTGTATCAGGCTAATAAATACTGTTGCAGGAAACTGTAAGTTGAGATTTGAATATAAGAGAGAATGGAGTTAAAGATGGATAAACTGGAAACTTAGCATTTGTTCCCAGATTATATTTTTTACAGGGACAAAGCAGCCTTTCCATGTATCATCTGAATCTCCTGGTTCATTTATTATAAATCGTTATTACTTTGGTAGACAGGAAATATCTACTGCAGTGTGTGTAGTTGTAAGGAATACATTGCACTCCATTGATGTATGGTGGCTAGGTATGCTGACTACATCGAGCAATTTTTGGTACAAGTGGGTTACTGGTAATTGCTACAATTGTCATTCTACCTGAGGGAGATAACATGGCGAAAGAACACCCAGGTTAAACCTCGATGGAATAATACCGAATCAGCTTTCTGCAATGTAGGGAGGGAATCACATGAAATTGACAGTATTAAGTAAACACTAACTTGTTTGCATCTTTTTGCATAAAAGCATGTGAAAGACTATTGAGATTATGTAAAAACTATTATTGCTTATCTCTAATAACTCCATTTATGCTCTCTGATAAGAACTCTTTTGTAATTTGTATTGTCACTAATCTATAGAACTGTATTTTAGGATATAAAACTGTGTAGTACAAAAAAAATTAAAAAAATTGTTTAATAGAAGTATTGATGCAAGTAATCTTTTACATTGTAAATTTATTATTATGTAATTTGACAGTTGATTTAATAAATTTATTGTTAAATTTATTGACCTTATACATATTGATAACTTTATGTTGGAAAAGAAAGTAGGTGGGGGTGGGGGCTCAATATAGATTAAAGACAGGTTTGTCTTCTCCTTTAGTAAGAAGTTTTCCACCTACGGAAATATTGTGTGATGGTAAACTTTTGTCTTTAATGTTGTGGAAGAGAGAAAACGTTTACGGCGCCCGCATATCCGCCAGTTGAGAGAGACAAGTGGTGTCTGCTGGAGATTTATTAATAACATAAATTAAGATTCTCATCACATGTAGTTAGTTAAGGACGATTAATTAATTAATAATAATCATTAGGATTAACTAGGTGACGTTGACGTCACAGTAGCGCATGCCTAAAGCTGCCTAAAAATAACAGCTGTTATCCCTCCCATTCCACCCCGTGGGCAAGTCGTAATGTTATCAGGAAGTGAATGCTGAGTGTGTAAGGCCTCACCTGTCTGCGTGTGACACCTTGTACTCGGTGAAAAACCGCAGGACGTACGATGACAGGTACATGGACAGGACGCCGAAGTCCATGGTATTATAGTAATCGGTGATATAGCTCCGTGCGCCGGAGTTGTACACTTGCTTGCATTCTATCCACAGTAATCCTGCAACAGCCACACAGTAACAATGGCAATGACACATTGATACAACATATCTACAGTAATTCTTCAACAATGACACAGTGACTCAATATCTCCACAGCAAGCCTGCCACAACGACACAGCACGATGACAACGACATAGAGACACAATATCTCCACAGTAATCTGCAACAATGACACAGCACAGTGACACAGTATCTCCAAAGTAAGCCTGCAACCATGACACATCACTGTGATGCAAATTATCTCCACAATGCATTGAGAAAGGACACGGTATTTACTGTAGTAAGATGACACATATCTTCACATTACAGTGAGAAAAAACACTGTAGTTACTGTAGTGAGATGACACAATATCTCCACAGTATAAAGAGAAAAGACACTAGATACTGTATTGACACAATATCTCCACAGTAGAGAGAGAAAAGAGACTGTAATTATTGTAGTGAGATGATAGTATCTCCACACTATAGAGAGAAAAGACAATTGTTACTGTAGTGACACAATATCTCCACAGTACATTGAGAAAAGACACTATAGTTACTGTAGTAAGATGAACCGATGTCTTTATGATACATTGCAATAGAATCAATAGATTATCAGACATGTCATCATGAATAGATTATATATCAGACATGTCATCAGATGAAAGGAACAGAGTTCAGCGCATAATTTAAACCCTCGCTAATTAAATAATGCAAATTAAACAGAGAAAACTGGTGAACAGTATAACATATAGTCAGACAGTAAGATATGTATATTGAAAGGCTTATTATTGATACTTTTTGAGATAAATAATATAGATAATAAAGCAGAACAAGAGACATGAAGATAGACAGGCATGTAATCAGATAGATAAGGAGACAGATAACAGATAACTAAGATAATGTGGAAAGCGTAATCAGATTTAAAAAATGAATCCGAATGAAAATTACAAGTTATAGTCTTGCACCGTTCTTAACAAATAAAGTTTAAATTAACCAAAAACATGACTAGCAGAAAAGAACAGAAAAACAAAATATCTATATATGTGCAATTCAAACGCCATACCATATATTAATGCAGATTTTGCAGAATGTATATGTATGATTAGAAATATTCATAGTCATCTTGAAATGTATACAAACATATTTTTGCAAGTGTGAATAGAATCACAACTAGTGTCGATAAGACTATGAGTATCTACCACGAGTAAACTATACCTATTACCGACACAAGACTATGAATATTTATTACGAATGATTACAATTACATCAAGTATCGAGCAGACTATGAATATCTGTCAAAAGTGATAACAATCACTTCTAGTTTCCAGAAAACTATAACTCTGTGTGAACTGTGATTTATGTACGGTTAGGATAGTCCCCGAGCTCAGGACACGATGTTTACCTAAACATGTGTGATTTAGAAATGAAACTTATCCCTGGCAATGCACACCCTGCATCATGTAATCACAAACAGCTAATATCCAGAAGACTAAGCGTGTAATCACAAACATACCTAATATCCAGAAAAATAAGCGTGTGATCACAAACATACCTAATATCCAGAAGACTAGGCGTGTAATCACAAACATACCTAATATCCAAAAAACTATGCATATTTGAACATGAGTGATGAGGGTGCTGGCAGGTCGCAATGTCTCCTTTAATAGGCTCTGCACCTTCTCGTCTCTGTTCAGCTCTGAGTACCGAGGGTCGTCGAGCGCTGACGTGTCTGTGATTGTCACTCCGCTCTCAGTGATGCGGAAAGTTGCAGCGGCGAGAAGGACGAGGAAACACATGTGTGACGTAGTGTGCGTGATAAACTTCGTCACCGGACACCGCATAACTGCGCCAATCTTAGGTGGGGGAAATAAAATAAGGGATATCATTTGGATAACCTGATAGCATACAGGATAAAAGTGTATAGTATTTTAGTAAGAAAGAAATTGAGCTCTTAATACTGTACAGAAGTAGTACCTTCACTAAAATTGAACTTAGAACTAATTGTACAGAACGAAGAAGCAATCTAACAGGGATGCTAAATACTTTTAAGTGAGGGTGTGATAGCCGGACCAGAAAATCTCCAGTCTCCAATTATAACTTGCAAAATATTGTATCTTTGAAAATATTTTTAAGGGCATAAAGTTTTAATCTGTAAATATTAATTATTATACATCATATATTAATTTCTTATAAAGAATTAAAAATTTATGAATGTTCTCTCTAGTAAATGTTCGAGTATCTATTATTTGCCTCTCGTGTAAGCTGTACATTTGTCAGATAATGCTACATGTATAACATTATGAAGTATTCAAAGGCAAATGGCTAACTAAGATTTGCAAGTTGCAACTGACCACGATGAGTGACCCCCTAGGTTAGATTAGGCGGGTTTTAGGGTCATGGGGGTGACGAGGACAGGTAGGACTGATAATTAGAGTTGGTAGAACATACAAATTGACCAATGACCAAAGACTGACCAGTTGATTAACTTTGAACAATCAGTACAACTAAAGGTGCAACTCAGAATTTGATGTTAGGGACAGAACCTTTCAAAAACGTTAGTCTCACCTGAACTTCACCAAAAGCAGAAGGCTATAATACCCATTTGGAGTGCATGGGACAATTACAATATATTGTAAGTGCAAAAGTTATTCAAAGTTGTTAGGAAACTTAGAATGTGGTGTTGAAGTTCACACAATTCATGGTTTATGTTAAAGGCAGCCACTTTAGAGTAATTCTTATTCATATTCATAGAGTAATATTCATATGATGTAAATTCACATCAGTAGCTCTACTAACAGAATTGGAAATAGATTTAATTTTGTAACACAACATACAGGATGACAAAGTAACTTTTAGGACAGATAGAAAGGCAGTAAACAGAGTTTTAATGAAAGAAGGAAATTAACATTTTTTTTTCAGTGGAACAAGAGATCATTGTGTTTACTCCTCCTTTGATCTTCGACCTTCATCTTTGGTTTCCTCTTCTTCATTGTTCTGCTCCTGATATCCTACGACACTAACTGACGAAACTCACTGAAGTGCAACCATCCAGAGCTATTGAGTTGTTGACCAGAGAGAAGAACACATCCGTCATAGTCATGTACTTTTAATTAACTATCTTTATTTTCTACCTTATGTGACGTCACTTGTTCTGTGTGATTGTTCTGGTCACTAAATACATGGCAAAAACTAATAATAGTTGAATCTAACTGAAATTATATGAAAGAAGATATGTATATCAGAAATCTAAGTATTAAATTCACTTCTATCTCATTTGAAAAGAGAGAAGTTATGTGTTGGATTTTCACTTACAAGGTGATGAACTGCATTAAAGAACAAGCATACATCAATACGCAAAGGACTGCATAAAAGAACAAGCATACATCAATACGCAAAGGACTGCATTAAAGAACAAGCATACATCAGTACGCAAAGGATTGCATTAAAGAACAAGCATACATCAGTACGCAAAGGACTGCAAAGTTATGATCTTGAAACTTTTATTAAATTTTGAATATTTAGTACTATTATGAGTTCGTAGATATTTTTAATCAGTTGTATATGATTATGTTTACTATTTTGTGCAATTATGTATAATTGATTCAATTTTCTTCTACTGTGTATATTACTAAGGAGAATTTACTTATGTTTTCTATTATTAAATTCTCGTTAAATTTTCTTCTCATTTCGAACTTCCATGTATTTAATTGGAAGCAATCTAGGGGTGCAAGTGGGGGCGATTGTGATGTATGAACATCGGACTAAATTGAGATTGAATATGAAATGACTTGAATTGCTGAAGGGGTATTATGCCAGATCAGCAATTATTCTGGAGCATAAGTATGTATGTTAAAAGATTGCGTGGGAAAATTGTCGATAGGCCGCAACTCTTTGAACTTACATTTCCTTATCCTATCTCCATAAGAAGACGAATTTACATTAATTGGAGTTAACACGAATTACTCGTTTTTTTTTTAAAGTCATGTTCCCTTTTAAAAGAAAGCTAGTTACAGTTTCCAGTGGGTAGGACGGGTCTAGAGCAAAGGAAAACGTCTTTCCAGGCATGGGAGCTAACTGAGGACGAGTGACTGAAAGCATTATCTAGGATATGTTAAATGGTAGCCGCACGCAAACATTGGTCAGAAGCGACCAAGCTTCTTAGACACAGAGAAGAAGTGTATCAACAGAGGAAAACACTTGCAGTCCCATTTTAAGTGCTTGCAATGTGTATCAATAGAGGGAAACACTTGCAGTCCCATTTTAAGTGCTTGCAATGTGCGCACTTAGCTGACGCAGAGTTACAGATTGCAGTGTCACAATGACGTCACCAAGCATGCGTGCTGGCTTTCATATTGATATGTAGCTTTGTGACTGACATGATACAATTATTTAGTAAGAGCTGACCTGCAACATGAACTAGGAGAAAAGTACACACTGGTTTTAAATAGTTTCAGAGTAAATAACATGTGTTTAACTAAATCGTTCAACAACAAATAATTCATATGTAACTAATCAATAACCATAAAAATTTTGTTAATCACACAATTTTTAACGATTAGACAAACAATTGTATAGCAACAATGCATATGCATATAATAACAAATTTGCTTGCAAAGTGATGACACATTAGTACAACAAAAATGCTAGAGAATATTTTCACAATCATACTTATCTAAACAGGAAGCAGCAGTGGTATATAAAATAGTAAAATAAAACATGCTTCTACGAAACTTTTTACATAAAAATAAAGTATGAGGAAGCAGACATGGCTTAGCAAAACATTTCAGAGCGATAAATGGAAAAGAAAAACTCTCACACAACTTAGCCAGACATAGTTTTAAAAAGTTCGGACATTTAACGGTATTCTCTAAATAAAAAGAGTAAAGTATCCCCCACCCCAACTATCATGTAAACTGCGATAATGTAATTTAGTGCAAATGTCTTGCAGGGTGACGTCAGTCTATACGTATGTGTAGAAAGTTGGCCACAACTGATTCGATCACACACACACACACACACACACACACACACACACACACACACACACACACACACACACACACACACACACACGTGCCAGTTTCAATAAATTCATATACTTTTGGATATCTCTCTAGTCTGTTAAGTGACCTTCCTGACAAAAGAATAATAAGTAAGCACAGACCAGACAAGTGGACATCTTTACTACTCAGTACGGCTCCTGTGATTTTTTCTTGAAGAGAAGGTTGGGGAGGGGGTAGGGCAGCCTGACTAGGGCAGATATCAAAGATACCATCATCAGTCTTCCTTCTTAATAAATATGAATGCGCACGTGCACACACACACACAAATAAAGTAACAAGGGAACTTTGTACTAATCAAGTGTAGTATTGAAAAGCATTATAACATAGGATCAAACATATTAGCAAAAGAAATCGGGTCAAACAGTTTTGTCTATCGGGTCAATCAAATTGATATAATAAATCAGTCCCATTGTTATTTTACCAGTCGAATCAATCAGCCCTAGAAATCGGGTCTAACAGTTTTGCCTATCGGGTCAATCAATTTAATATAATAAAATCGGTCCCATTGTTATTTTTCCAGCCCTAGAAATCGGGTCTAACTCTTTGGTCGATGACGTAAAATAATAGCAAATCGCAGGAGTCGGTCTCTTTGGGATATCAATGAGACAAACATTTCAGGTGAATTAGGTTGGTCAATCGAGTCAACCAAGCAAGCAAGCAACCAACGAAACCAGTTGGCCAATCAATCAAAAGGAATCAGGTCAAATAGCTGAATAGATTTGATTAATCAAACATCATTTTCAAATAGCTGAATCAATCTGAAATTTTGATCAAGTAGAGTGTAATTTGTTTAATGAAAATTTAATGCCGTTGTATTTTTTCTACAAGTGCGCTTACAGGAAAGAGAAAAATCTCCAATTAAACATTATTGAATTTGATCAAAAAGGAAGTGGTGCAAATGGTGCAAACCATTAAACCTAATGCCACAACTTGGACAACTGACCCAACAGGTAAAAGTAAAGAGCATATTGAAGCAGCGATTTTGTTCGCAAAATAAGGAAACCAATCTTAAAGCTTAGGTATATTAAAAAAAATAATCTAACACGATGACAATGAACTCTTACAGAAAAGAGAACAGGTAAAAATTGTGAGTGCCACAAAAGTCATAGCAAGGATATTTACCACTATAATACCGTACAGGTTGGCGATCTGGCTTGAGGAAACGGAACGGATTAAATTCCATGGATGCTAAATATTAAATTTTTTCTGACGTCATGGAGAGTCGATCATAAGAAGAAGTGTAAAGAACAAGGCTCTCTCTCCATCCATCCATCCATCCATCCATCCATCCATCTATCTATCTATCTATCTATCTATCTATCTATCTATCTATCTATCTATCTATCTATCTATCTATCTATCTATCTATCTATCTATCTATCTATCTATCTATCTATCTATCTATCTATGGTCTTGTGTTCATTTGTCTGGCTGAATGTCTGCCTGTTTATAAGTAACACATGGAAACAATCTTAAAATTATCCCGCCAGAGAATTAATTGGCAATAATATTAAACAGCATTGCTGTAAAGCAGGGAAGATATATCGGCAATTACCCTAAAAATCTGGAGAGGTATTGAGAAATAATGTTTCGAATCCTGGAAAAAGCAAACCGATATAAATTAGACAAACAGATCAGGGGATTTTACCGGGAGAGGTCTTCAGACGAGAACCAGTATCAACAACATTGCATAATGACATTACTTTGTCGTCAGAGTAAAAACCGGTTCAACGAATATCCAGCAGCTAGTGGGACAATATCCTGTCATTTCATGCCAAGAAAAACCCAATGAGAAAAACCATGTGTTGCTGAAAAACTTAAATTTTAAATAATGTTTATTTTGTAAATTGAATTAATTTCTAGCTATGCAAGTTATCAGGTTTTCGGTTTTCTTTTCTGTGCTTGGAAATAATATCAAAGAGAATATATTGTTATTTATTCTGCTTTCTTTGATTTCTTCTTTAAATAGTACATCAAAACATGTACCTACTACTTCAAGGGAAATAACGCGTTCGCTCACCCACTCGACTAAATGAAGCAAATGTTTAATAGTCAGTCAATGAAAGAATCAACCAATTATATAATGTTTCAATAAATGAGTCATTCGCTTATTTAAAGGAGGACAATTATAATTTAAAAATAGAAATATGCTAAGAAAAGGGTTATAAGATGTAAAACTGATTAAACGGAAATAGTGTTGAATTCATAAACAAATTAAAATAAGAAAATGAAAACGACAACAAAATTAAATGAAACCGAAATGAATATTAAAAATTAGAAAGAAAAACCTCAAACAAAAGCAGAACAAGACCACGCAAAACAAACATTACAAAATAAAGTATACAAATATATGCAAAACAAAGGAAAATAAAACGAGTGGGGAGAGAAAAATTAATACTGTCATAAACCACAAAATCCTTTTTAAGACTTATCGCTATTTCCTCTTTGCATTTGCTATTTGATTTTTTTAAAGTGCAGCGCCAACCCCCGCGATCAACAATCACTTTTAAATTTAATTTTTATTTTTGCTAGTTTACTTTATTCAGCCGACGGGCAATTGGCTTTGCAGGAGTCATCTCGAAAGCCTTTGCTACTCGAAGACGTTAATCGATCCAGTTTGTCTCCCCCTGACGAATGTGTAAACACGCTCTGCGACGCAGTATTTTCAAATTAGCGACGCCTCAGTCACTATATCGGGGACGTTCCATGTCGAATTGGACTTACCACTTTCCTCTCTTCCCGGAACTGTAGATATGCCCGTTTTCTCTTGAAAAGAGTCCTCAGCTCAGGTCAGTGGATGGGATAATTAATTGCACGACTTGGAACGAAACCCGTTTCTTTTGATAAGCGATGTATCAGAGAGCTTGGAGAGTTGCGAGCGTGCTGTATAACACTCGAAGTTGTAATCGCTTTGATGCTTTGGCTGGCACCTCCAGGATAGTTTTAGTACGGGTTCAGTGGGGGTGATTCATCGGTAGGGTAATGACTTACTTGTTCGCAAGTTACCCGTTGAAATCAGCGTGCAGTATCGACTTCTCGCAACAATTAATTATTTGATTGTTAGATGTCAGGGGTATTTTTTGTTTGGATGGTCGATTGGGGGGGGGGAGGGGAGGGATACTGACCAGTAGAACCTTACAGGTGAAAGAAACGACTGGCTAGATATGATGCGACTCACAGACATTTTGAAAACGATAACAGTGACCGAAATTCTATGTGTTTCTCTGTCTTCCCTCCGTCCATCCATCTTGCCATGCATCCATGCATCCATCCCTCAATCCATCCATCCATCCGTCCATCCATCTTAATATCAGATACATTTTCAAATTTATTACGATATAATTTTCGCATAGATATAAATATAATCCAAACAAACTATATTCACAAAGCATAACAAAAATGATACAACGCTAAAATATTGCTATACCCTCAACCGAGGACGGAAGTAAAAGAAAAATGCAATGAAAGTATCGTCTTGAACTTAACCCTGGAAATTAACGTTACGTTTAGATTCTCAGAATTAAATGCAATTAGATCTAAAGCTGAGAAGGATAGTTCTACTTGACCTTTGAAGACTACGAGGCTGAACCCCAAATAAGGAAAAAACCCTACCTTTTCATGTCTTAAAGTAAATTTGATAAACAATATCGTTATAATACCGAACAATGAAACTAAAATAAACAATCCAAAACGTTACTGTATTAGTTAATCAGAGTCCTAATGGGAAACAGTACATTACAACTTAGGTCAAGAGAATTTAAGTTTTTGATGGGATTAGAGCATAAAAAAATTATCATACTATATTATACATGAAAACAAAATCTACGCAGAATTAGAGACACATTATTTACCTTACCCTTGACTAGTGATAATTAAAGGAAAATGAATAACCTACCATTTGAACAGTGATAATTAAAAAAAATGACTAAAGGAAAATGAATAATATACTTTTTGAATATTGAAAATTATACAAGAAAGATTTACCTCACCGCTCGATTTTGCAACGTCATTTCGAGAAAGAAAAAAAAGACGTTATTTGACCATTTCACTACAGAAAAAGGAAAATGCATTACCTTACCAAGGAGACTTGCAAAAAGGTTTTACCTTACCACGTGACTATAGAAAAAGAAAAGAAATTACCTTACCACATGTCTACAAAAAAAAGGAAAAGGCATTACCTTACTACCTGACTACAGAGAAAGGAAAAGGCACTACCTTATCACGTGACTACAGAGAAAGGAAAAGGCACTACCTTACCACGTGACTACAGAGAAAGGAAAAGGCATTACCTTACCACGTCACTACAGAGAAAGGAAAAGGTATTACCTTACCACGTGACTAAAAGAAAAGGAAAAGGCTTTACCTTACCACGTGACTACAAGAAAAGCAAAAGGCTTTACCTTACACGTGACTACAAGAAAAGGAAAAGGCTTTACCTTACCACGTGACTACAAGAAAAGGAAAAGGCATTACCTTACCACCTGACTATAAGAAAAGGAAAAGGCATTACCTTACCACGTGACTACAAGAAAAGGAAAAGGCTTTACCTTACCACGTGACTACAAGAAAAGGAAAAGGCATTACCTTACCACGTGACTACAAGAAAAGGAAAAGGCATTACCTTACCACGTGACTACAAGAAAAGGAAAAGGCATTACCTTACCACGTGACTACAAGAAAAGGAAAAGGCATTACCTTACCACGTGACTACAAGAAAAGGAAAAGGCATTACCTTACCACGTGACTACAAGAAAAGGAAAAGGCATTACCTTACCACGTGACTACAAGAAAAGGAAAAGGCATTACCTTACCACTTGGCACAAAGACGTAGATGACGCAGAGAAAAGGAATGATGGGAATGAAAATGATCAGGTAGATAAATTGCATCAGGCCGTTTAGGGACTGTAGGAAGCCCATCTCTGGACCGTACCAAATGTTGGTCATGTGTTGCTGGCAGTTAGGGTGAGCGACAAACTGAAACAGAACCGTTATGCAAGTAAAGGCGATTGCAGAAAACTTGGTACTAAGAGCGACATTAAATATTTCTGTTGATATTCAACTGTATGCAAGGAGTTGCGAGCATTTGATAATTAATGGACAAAACTGTCGCAAGCAATTAAATTAAACTTAAACAATTCTAAACGATTAGAGATAAACTTACACACGCATACAAACACGCATATAAGTAAGAAGAAAGAAAAGTTTTGAAAAATAGAAGTTGATAGAAATAGAAAGTATTGATTGTAAAATGGACAAGCCAAAAGTTCATTTCACTTTCACGCTTGCACAAAGGCGCACCCCTCCAACCTCTAATCCAATCTCAATCTTAAAATGGTCTATCTATCTATCTATCTATCTATCTATCTATCTATCTATCTATCTATCTATCTATCTATCTATCTATCTATCTATCTATCTATCTATCTATCTATCTATCTATCTATCTATCTATCTATCTATCTATCTATCTATCTATCTATCTGTCTGTCTGTCTGTCTCTCTGTCCGTCCGTCCGTCCGTCTATCTATCTATCTATCTATCTATCTATCTATCTATCTATCTATCTATCTATCTATCTATCTATCTATCTATTTTCTTACAAGTTTAAATCGCTAACCTTTTTCTCCTCGTAGCGAATGGCCATTTTGAGTCTGGCTAGGGGATCTCTCTCTGAGCCTTCACCGCTCTCACTGAGTACCGCTTCCACTTCTTGGGTCCCTCGACACAAGTCCATGAGTTCACAAGCGAAGTTCATGCACTGTTCTACCATAGCCAGGTACTCGCTCTGCATGACAGGTGCATACACAAAAAGAAAAAGCTGTTGGGAATGTCGTACGGTTCTCTGCAGATATGCTGAAAGACGTCTGGTGAGATAATTCCTACACGTACTTGCAGAGATTGATTGTTTTCCTGTCATGACTTTTCATTTATTGATTTCCTGTCACAATTTACATTGATTGTTTTCCTGTCATGACTTTTCATTTATTGATTTCCTGTCATAATTTACATTGATTGTTTTCCTGTCATGATTTTTCATTTATTGATTTCCTGTCATAATTTACATTGATTGTTTTCCTGTCATGACTTTTCATTTATTGATTTCCTGTCATAACTTTTCATTTATTGATTTCCTGTCATAACTTTACATTTATTGATTTCCTGTCATAATTTACATTGATTGATTTCCTGTCATGACTTTTCATTTATTGATTTCCTGTCATAATTTACATTGATTGATTTCCTGTCATAATTTACTTTGATTGATTTCCTGTCATAACTTTACATTGATTGATTTCCTGTCATAATTTTCCATGCTGATTAAATAGATAGGTAGAAGATGTACACTTTAAAAACTTCAGATACATTGCATGCAGCTATGTGGAGTGATTTAAAATATTAAATATATCGCAGGTGCGTGTAAAGCTTAAATATAAATGAAATACAACATTAACTTGAATACGTTTCTTTCCTTCCTTCTTTTCCGTTTGATTATCGGAACACAGATATCAGAATAAAAAAGAACTACTCAGTTTCTGGACAATGATAAAATAATGCGGAAATGTGTACAGATATATTGATAATATATAAAAAAAATGATTTTATGCTTCATTATGGAATTGTACTCTTTTATTTACTGAAATATTTTCTGTGACTTTCAAAACAAGAACACGTATTTCAACACTACATTCACTATTTCTCATGATTCATATCCTACTACAATTACCAAAACTACCACTACTAAAACCATTTAGAATATCACTACTACAACAACCAGCATTCCACTACTACAACACCTAGTATTCCACTGCTAAACACCTAATATTCACTAATACAGCATCTAATATCCAGTATAGAAAACACTAGTATTCGTCTACTAGAACAACTAGTTTTCCACTACTATAACACCTAGTATTCCACTACTAGAACACCTAGATTTCCACTACTAGAACACCTAGATTTCCACTACTAGAACACCTAGATTTCCACTACTAGAACACCTAGATTTCCACTACTAGAACACCTAGATTTCTACTACTAGAACACCTAGATTTCCACTACTAGAACACCTAGATTTCCACTACAAGAACACCTAGATTTCCACTACAAGAACACCTAGATTTCCACTACTAGAACACTTAGATTTCCACTACTAGAACACCTAGATTTCCACTACTAGAACACCTAGTATTCGTCTAGTACTCTAGTAGAACAACTCATCACCCACCTCTCATCACCCATCTCTCTTCTCCCACACCCCAACTTATCACTCATTTCTCTTCTCCCTCTCCCCAACTCATCACCCACCTCTTTTCTTCCACACCTGAACTTATCACTCACTATTCTTTATACACCTTTAACCTACTTCCATACTCACAAATACGTACACAACATACACATACGTACACACACACACACACACAACTCACACACATGGAGAGAAAGAAAGAGTTTCGAGTGACAAAGAACGTAACATTTCTTTGTACATAGCACAAGATATTTTAATTTTGGGATTTATTTTCTTGAATTTATACAGTAGAAGACGGAGATAAACACACAATAAAAATACCAAATCAGAATTCCTGAAAAAAAAATAATTTATTTTTGTAAATAGGACGAAGTTTTAAAATAAAAGTAAATCGTTCTGAATTTTTTTCTCTGTGAATATTGAAGGATAATTTTCATTTTTCGAGACATAGTAATATAAATACAAACATTCACACACACACACACACTCACACACACAGCCGCATATGTATTACGCGCAAACATGTATACACAGTACGCGAACGTATCATATACGTACACACAAAGGTACAATTATAGATATTTAATATTTATCTTCGGTAGACTCTAAGAATGGAAATTAACAAGTTTTGAAAATTGATTTAAATTTCTTCTCTCAATATAAGGGGTGGGTATAAATAAACAACCTTAACTTTAGTGTTTTAGTTTAATCAGAATAAAAAAACCCCACCAAAATTATCGATGTAATATAAACAGATAAAACCCAAGTATATTGAAAGCGTAGAGGAAACAATTAAAAACTCGTTAAATAAAAATATCTCGCAAGATAAGGTTTTAAAAATATACAAATAAATAAAAGAATGAACAAAGTCAACCGGATGCCGCAAACGTATTGCTGCAATAAACGAACTTTTATTTTAAAGAAGTAATAATGAAAGCTGTGTAAAAAGGGCGAATCCTACAAGAGAATTTATATGATCCGGAATCTATCTATCTATCTATCTATCTATCTATCTATCTATCTATCTATCTATCTATCTATCTATCTATCTATCTATCTATCTATCTATCTATCTATCTATCTATCTATCTATCTATCTATCTATCTATCTATCTATCTATCTATCTATCTATCTATCTATCTATCTATCTATCTACCTACTTACCTACATACCTACCTATCTACCTACCTACCTACCTACCTACCTATCTATCTATCTATCTATCAATCTATCTATCTATAACACAACGCCACCTTAGTTTTTGTTTATTATTATTATTATTATTATTATTTTTATTATTATTATTCATCCATAGCTAATTACAAGTAATGATTATCTTAATTTATATTATTTAAAGTTCTCTAGAAGACACTGCTCGTCTCTCACTTGACGGATAAGAGAGTGCTGTAAACATTTTCTCTCTTCCACAACATTAATGATAAACATTCATAAAACGAAATAAATACTGTTGATTGCACTGTTGCGTCTCGATTCAATAACTTAAGCAATTAAGGACTATTAAGTAAGGTATACTTATTACCCAGATACTAATTTAGGCATATTTCCTGCCCAGATTCTAATTTAGGCATACTTCCTGCTCAGACACTAATTACGGTATATTTTATGCCCAGATACTAATTCAAGCATATTTTATGCTCAGATAATAATTAAAGGCATAATTTATGCCAAGATAATAATTAAAGCATATTTCCTGCCCAGATACCCTCCAAAGTAGGCTATTAAACGTTCTTTGTAGCGTGAGTGTGTGTGTATGTGTGCGTATGGATGTGTATATGTGCGTATGTGTATGTGTGTGTTTATCTATGTGTGAATGAGCAGATGCTGAAGAGGATACACACAAAGTGCGATTGAGAGAGAGAGAGAGAGAGAGAGAGAGAGAGAGAGAGAGAGAGAGAGAGAGAGAGAGAGAGAGAGAGAGAGAGAGAGAGAGAGAGAGAGAGAGAGAGAGAGCTAGTCGAGAGTTATTCAGGGGGAAATAATTTGCAGCCATCCTTTCAAGAGCACTAGTTAATAATCGCATTTCTTGAATAGTGTATACGCCTTCACTTATTAATTAAAAAATTGAAGATTTAAATTAAACGTTAAGCGCTCGCTGTATGCTGCTGCCAGGCAAATTATACTGAGACATAGTTTGATTCCTATGTTGTTGGCCAAGAATTCCTGTTGCTGATTACGTGGACATTCCTACAGATGGGACAAGGAATAATAAAACAAACGGATAGAAAGCGGATGACGATTGACCTCAAGAAAGAACTTAAGGTTTGTGTCCAATCGATCGGGCAAATGTACGATGAATTCTGCATAATGGAGATGTGAAATATTGATTGATCGGACTAATGTACAATGGATTCTGCATAATGCAGATGTAAAATATTGTTTGATCGGGCTAATATAGAATGGATTCTGAATAATGGAGATGTGAAATATTGACTGATCGGGCTAATGTACAATGGATTCTGCATAATGGAGATGTGAAATATTGTTTGATCGGGCTAATGTACAATGGATTCTGAATAAAGGAGATGTAAAACAGTGTTTGATCGTAATCGTTGTTTAAAACTCAGAAGACCATACATTCAAATCCCATAATAAGCACGTGTTAAAATATGACTTTACCTTCATCAAGACAACAATTAACAATTTATATTTTGTAGGCTCGATTGTACATTAATAATTTTTTCACACACATATATAAAGTTCAGTTATATATTTCAATACATGAGAGTGTTAATACAGTCTAAAGAAGTGAAAGTATTAAATAATTGTAACTATGGTTATAAACAAAATCAAAGAACGGAAGGGTTAACAAGACAAAATGTGTGTTCCTGGGCCAGCAAACGACAGATGTGTCAGTATTATTCGGTGAACGATAGAAAATTAGACCATCGAATATCAGGAAAATTAGCACTCTCGAATGTCAAGAGGAAAATTAGCGCCATCGAATGTCAAGAGGAAACGAGCTAACAAATCGCGTACAATCACACGAGATAATTGGTTACTACTTTTTATACCTTCGCCTAGGTCAGTGCTGGTTCACTGCGGATTGTTGACACATCTGACAGGTTTTATTCATCCGCTGCTAGAAGTGTGCGCGTGCAACTGAAATTACCTTTTAGAATTTAACTGTCACTCACTTTCTCTTTAAAATTTAACTGTCACGCACTTCCCTTTTAGAATTACCTGTCACGCACTTCCGTTTTAAAATTTAACTGTCACGCTCTTCCATTTTAGAATTTAACTATCACGCACTTCCCTTTTGAAATGTAACTGCCACACCTCTTACCTTTTAGAATTTAACTGTCACACCTCTTACCTTTTAGAATTTAACTGTCACATCTCTTTCCTTTTAGAATTTGTCGCACTTTTCTCTTTTAAAATGTAACTGTCACACTATTCCCTTTAAGAATTTAACTGTCACGCTATCCCCTTTAAATATTTAACTGCCGCACCTCTTACCTTTAGGATTTTACTGTCACACCTCTTACCTTTTAGAATTTAACTATCACATATCTTACCATTTCGGATTTAGCTGTCAACATCTTACCTTTGTAATATAACTGTCACACATCTTTACCTTTATAATATAACTGTCAACATCTTACCTTTATAATTTAACTGTCACACATCTTTACCTTTAGGAAATTTAACTGTCACATATCTAACCTTTTAGACTTTGTTACACATCTATCTTCAGGTTAAACTGCTTGACCGCTACCTTTAGAATTTAACTGTCAAATCTTTACTTTAAGGTGAAACTGTTAGACCCCCACCTTTAGAATTTAACTGTTAAATCTTTACTTTAAGGTGAAACTGTTAGACCCTCACCTTTAGAATTTAACTGTTAAATCTTTACTTTAAGGTTAAACTGTTAGACCCCCACCTTTAGAATTAAACTGTTAAATATAAACCTTTAGAGTTAAACTGTTAGACCTTATAGACTATAGAGATAAACGTCTCCCTTCACACTCTTTTTTTTTTCTCGACCCGAATCTACTGAGATGTACATGACAAAACTGTCCGTGTACATGTTCACATTGATAGATCGTACTACAAGACACCTTTACATGTCCATCAAATGGCCTTTACATGTTTTACAAGTCCATCAAGGGACCCTTATATGTCCATTAAGTGGCCTTTACATGTTTTACAAGTCCATCAAGGGACCCTTACATGTCCATCAAGTGGCCTTTACATGCTTTACAAGTCCATCAAGGGACCCTTACATGTCCATCAAGTGGCCTTTACATGTCCGGCAATCTATGGCAAAATCACATGCGGACAAACACTGAAAAATGATCTTTCGCTGTAACAATTATAACATCACCAGTTTATTTAACCTGACGAAGTGAAAGGTTAACTGAAGTTCTATGCGCCTAAAAAAAAACAACAACTTAGTTTGTAATATTTTCGCTGTGTAGACATCGTAATTATAGGTGACGTGCAATACTTAGTTTGTAGTATTTTCGCTGTGTAGACATCGTAGTTATAGGTGACGTGCAATACTTAGTTTGTAGTATTTTCGCTGTGTAGACATCGTAGTTATAGGTGACGTGCAATACTTAGTTTGTAGTATTTTCGCTGTGTAGACATCGTAGTTATAGGTGACGTGCAATACTTAGTTTGTAGTATTTTCGCTGTGTAGACATCGTAGTTATAGGTGACGTGCAATACTTAGTTTGTAATATTTTCGCTGTGTAGACATCGTAGTTATAGGTGACGTGCAATACTTAGTGGCACCAATCCAACGGAAGTAGCTTCTGTGCTGCTCTGTCTATTCATTATTATGCAATCGTCCACAGGGGGTAGTGATCTTTTAGAAATGTTACTATAAATGCACTTCGCAAAAGTAAGTACCCGTCTGTAAGGATAATCTTCAACATCACTGAACGCCCACGCAAGAAAGAGGAAGACAACTCAAAATAAGCTACAACGTGATGATCACGAAGTTGGCGAGATTAACGCACATTTAAAGATACAATATTTATTATGCATGCTTTGTTCAGCATTTGCAAGTACATACGCTGAAGTGTGAAGATTCGCCAGAAAATGCCAATGGCCTTTGGCAGAAAAAAAAAAAGGTCAGAAGCTACAACTATTGAAGAACGTTTATTTCTTCCAAAGGTGGGAAGGTTGGGGGTGGATGGTGGCTGAAAGAAAAATTCAACGAACGGCGGGGTGGTTGGGGGTATTCGTCATTCAATGAGAGTGAAACTCTAACCCGTACAGAGAAAAGAATTCCGACTGTTATATTATCACCCACAGTATTCATTTCCTGGTCGACGTGGAGTTCCATTTCATCACGTCTCGAGCACTTAAGGTGTGACGTGGCCTTTAAAAAGACAAATAGCACCGCGTCACAAGAGGTCTCTAGACGTGCCGGAGTGGGAAAAACTTAACAGCATCCAAAGCTGCGCTCGCACAGCCCTGAACACCAACGTTCTACTTGACCTCTCTCACACTGCTAGCCGCTCAGCCCAACGTAGAGAGTTGCGAGTGGGTGAGCTAATATACTGTTCTAAAGAGGCATCTCTGATTTGATTAGAATAAAGCCCCGATTTTAATCTTGTCAAACTGAGGATCACTGTTATAGCACTCAATCGTTTAAAAGGTATCTTCTTCTTAAAGTCGACCCCCTCCTCACTCACACACACACCATTTTTTTTTGTATGGCACCTCAGCGACAGTGTTCCGAGAACGGAGTTATTGGTACGGGAAAATAAAATGTCTTAGCTCAAATCACCGCAATGAAAATATTTAAATGCTCGGAATCCTATGTGTGGATTAAAGAAAAAGTGTCAATTTTATGTTTGATTTAGAAAAAATAAAATAAAGGATTAACTTGTGTTGGTTTTCGATAAAAAGACACTGTTGAAAATAAAATACACAAGCTGGACAAAATTAGAGAAATGAAAACAATAAAGTGCAGGATTGTTAACGAGCTCAGGGAAACCTTAAACTGTCACTGTAAAATGAATGTTATCCCCAATCTTTACCATTTAGGAACAAAATAAAATTCGTTAATTTAAAGAAAGTTGTTAAATATAGACCAAAAAGGAAATGAGCTCCAAACATAAAATGTTTTTGAAAGAAATATAATTACGACATTCAAACCAATGAACAGAGGTTGTAAGATGACTGGAAAGTTAATTAAGCGTTCACATAAACTGAAAGTTCCAATTTTAAACTTCAGACCCAATAAATCCCAGACGAAATAAATTATTATCCTGCAGTGGTTTAAAGCTAACTCCACATTCGCAAGAGTCAAAGAATAAAAATTTAAAAAAAATGTTTATCAGACTAATGAACATTAAAATATGTCAATGTAAAGGAATTCAAATCTGCTGAAGTAATTCATTGAAAACAAATGCAAACACTCTACTTTTGTGAAACACATTTTAAAACGGAATCAGATAATTTCTGTGTGTTAGATGTTGATAGGAATATACAAATGGAGACAAAAGAAACTAAATGAACACAGAAAAATTTTCAAAGTGCTACGAAATACGCAACTTAAACATGGAAAGAAGTAAACACGCGGAAGGGGGAAATAACCTGAAAACAAAGTTGCGCTAACCAACATAACACAGCGAGAGGAGCCAGGCGTGTTCGGTGGTTGATAACAAGATCTAACCATTTCGAAAGATTACAGTGGTGACATTTTGATCAATCTGATGTATCGTTGGACATTGTCCAAACACTGCTCACCAAGTATAAATTGAGCTTGTCATCTCTAGCATGAAATAAATCTTGCCCCCAAACTGTTTCCGATTCTGTGTCTAAAGTTGAACGAATGCGATCCAAAATCTCTTATGTTTGTGATATCTCCAGCGTCAAGTGAATCTTCTTCGTAGATCTATGATTTTTCTTATCTCCAGCGTCAAATGAATCCTGTCTATGGATCCATATTTCTTGATATCTCCAGCGTCAAATGAATCCTGTCTATGGATCCATATTTCTTGATATCCCCAGCGTCAAATGAATCTGTCCATAGATTCATGTTTCTTTATATCCCCAGCGTCAAATGAATCTGTCCATAGAGTCGTGTTTCTTAATATCCCCAGCGTCAAATGAATCTGTCCATAGAGTCATGTTTCTTTATATCCCCAGCGTCAAATGAATCTGTCAATAGATTCGTGTTTCTTGATATCTCCGGCGTCAGATGAATCCTGTCCATAGATCTATGTTTCTTGAGTTCATTGACTTATAGTTCCTGATATCTTCTATATCAAATAAATCTTGTGCAGTGATCCAAATTTCTTAATATAAAATAACGGCATAATCTGCTCAAAGACCTTCATGCTTTTGATCTTACATACGTCAAACAAATTTAGTCTTGACGCCATTGACGTCAAATAAATGTGTATGATGTCCTGTATTTCTTTATGTCTCTTTATAATTGTCAAACCTGCTTAGGAGTACATTTCTTGTGTTCACAAGGAGGAAGTATACACTGCTCCAGACGGACGACGGATAAGCATAAAGCCATTATCACTTCAGAAAGAATATCATCTTCACTGGGAAAGATCTCCTCCACAATCAGCTAACATCAATGACTTTCCAACCTAACCTTGCCAACTCTTGAGAAATCAGGGTGTTCTACTCAATCATACTGTCTCATTACAAACAGCATGCCATGGATATGTCAGAGCAAATACCCAGACAACATGCCATGGATATGTCAGAGCAAATACCCAAACAGCATGCCAAGGATATGTCAGAGCAAATACCCAGACAGCATGCCAAGGATATGTCAGAGCAAATACCCAGACAGCATGCCATGGATATGTCAGAGCAAATACCCAGACAGCATGCCATGGATATGTCAGAGCAAATTCCCAAACAGCATGCCGTGGATATGTCAGAGCAGATACCCAGAGTTAGACGAACAATTTTATTTTAGCATATTTCTTTTAGTCTATGCCACAACGGAACCTGAACATTCCATTAAACACAACCGAAAGAATTTTGCTGTATGTCAGACTATTGCCTTAGCAAATAAAGATTATCTTAACATACCAGAATCGTAACCTAACTAGTCAGAACGCTATCGTAACATACCAGAATAGTCATCTAACAAGCCATAACCTATCATAGCATACCAGAATAGTAACTTAACAAGACAGAAAGCTACCTAAACATACCAGAATAGTAACTTAACAAGACAGAAAGCTACCTAAACATACCAGAATAGTAACTTAACAAGCCAGAAAGCTACCTAAACATACCAGAATAGTAACTTAACAAGCCAGAAAGCTACCTAAACATACCAGAATAGTAACCTAACAAGCCAGAACGTTGTTTTCACACATTTGCAGTTTTAACCAAACAGATCGTCCTCTTAAGGCGAAGATATTTTGCATTAATTTACAGGAATATTATCGTTACAAACTAAAATATTATTTTATAAATATATAAAATGTCATCGTGACAAAAAAAAAAGACATTTATTTTAAAAAATCAAAATATAATTGCCTTACATTGTCTAATATCATTGTCTTACACTATCTAATATCATTATCTAATATCATTGTCTTACATTGTCTAATATCATTGTCTTACATTATCTAATATCATTGTCTTACATTGTCTAATATCATTGCCTTACATTATCTAATATCATTGTCTTACATTGTCTAATATCATTGCCTTACATTATCTAATATCATTGTCTTACATTATCTAATATCATTGTCTTACATTATCTAATATCATTGTCTTACATTATCTAATAACACTGCCTTACATTGTCTCATGTCTACAACAAGAACACGAGAATCGAAAATGTAACTCTTTAGTGGGACTTTCTTATGGCGTATCACGTATACTTGCACTTTCCACAAAGAGATACTGATAGAATATGGGGGTGGGGGTCTGCTTAGCAATATGTTTTCAGGCTACGTTACTGGAAGTTGGAGGGTGGACTGCTTTATGATGTGTGTTCATGGGACATTGCTGGAGTCCGCAATCTTCGATATGTCCTCGCTTTCGTGACAATGGAGCTTTGAACGAAATCGCAGAAGCAACGACAAGTGTGCGTTTAATCTTCATAAACAAACATTCCTAACTGGCTTCATCTCATAGCAGTGCCTTGATGCTTCGAACTTTTTCATCGAACCATTCCACATCGCCTCTCAACTTTCTTGAATGCGAAATCTTATTTGTTGCACGCACATCGTTTGCCACGACAGAAGCATTCAAATTATTGTAGAGGTATATTGTGGAACGTGAAACAAAATACGACTGCCGTTTGATCGTAAAACAGTTTACGTATATTATCCGTCCTTCTGACTGTCAAGTCAATTCGCCTGCTCGCATCCCTCTCTTATCTTGTCTGTCTGTCTGTCTATCTATCTATCTATCTATCTATCTATCTATCTATCTATCTATCTATCTATCTATCTATCTATCTATCTATCTATCTATCTATCTATCTATCTATCTATCTATCTATCTATCTATCTATCTATCTATCTATCTATCTATCTATTACTTTGAATTCGTTTGTACTATCAAGGTAAGTTCAATATAGGACATACGTAGGTTTCTAGACAGCTTTTTGCGCGTATTAAAAAGAAGAGATAGCTAAAGCACAAAAGAGTGACGTCAAATGCTAAGGAGAATTCCAGATTTGCCGCACATGGTAATCTGTTCAAGTGGCGATCAAAGACAAGCAGGCACACGGGGTCGAGTGTCATTGCGTACTAGTCGATGCCAGCAAAGCGGTTCGCGGAAGTATCTGGCGTGGGTATCGCCTTCACTCAGAGCTCTCTATGAGGGAAAGGTGCGATTATAAAAGTGATTTACGGCCTAGTAAGTATGACGAGGTCAAGTATGACGCTTTAGATGATGCAACCATTTGAAAGCAAGAAAGGACCACCCCCCCGATGAAAACATGCACATGACGAGAACTCTTTCGAGAATTACGTGCGAAGCTCGTTGTTGTTGTTGAAGATTCTCGCGAATTCTCATATTTACTTCGAGATCGAAAGAAAACAACAAATTGGCTCATTAACTGTAGTTTATTGCAAGCACTTGCATGAGCACTAGATACTGAGAAAGTACTGAAACTAAAGGCTGTTTACACAAAGAAAACGTTCTGTTGAAAGAAGGAGGAATCGTTGAATAATTGCTGTGATTAATGACTGTCCAAATGACTTTTGAGTTGCTGTCTCCACTGCAATATGGAAGAATGTAAATTATATAAACAGTGAACAATGTAGAGACAATAATGTGGCAGAGTAAATTTGCCTCTCCCTATTATAAAATTTAAGTTGTTAAAATTGTCAGAGTAACCCGACCTTGGGCACTCCTTATGATGGTTATTTTTGGAAGTGTCCTAATTGAACACCCGAGTTGAGAATATTCTAGGA
This sequence comes from Sinotaia quadrata, assembly GCA_028829895.1. Lineage (NCBI taxonomy): Eukaryota > Metazoa > Mollusca > Gastropoda > Architaenioglossa > Viviparidae > Sinotaia > Sinotaia quadrata. The sequence continues at coordinate 97,898,923 of CM054182.1, forward strand.
AATTGCTGATGTAATGCAAACCATCCCAAATAGGTGAGAATTTTTATTTATCCAATGGTTATGATTTATGAGAATAAGACCAGCCAATTGGCTGAGATCTAAAAGTTTACTTGGTGTAGAGAAATCTACTGTCTAATCACTTTGAATATGGAGTGGCAAGAAGAAGTCCGGTTTTGAAAGGCAGCTCTTAGCTTGATGGTGAGTTAAACTAACTGGTTGAAAGAAAATGGACTTAGAAACGTTTTATGTAGAGATGTATTATGTGAGTTGAATTTTATTTCTACAAATGTTTGAATTAGGCTCCTCACATAGAGAGTTTAATAAACACTTGACAGTGTTTTGATAGGCTGTATTTATTATGCTATGTGCAGGTATTGGGATAATAAATAGTGTTGCAGGAAACTGAAAGTTGAGACTGTAATATAAGTAAGAATGGAGTTATAAGGTGATAAACTAGAAGCTTAGTGTTTGTTCTCTGATATACATTACAGAGACAAGTAGCCTTTCCTATTTTCATTTCAACATTTGATTTGAACCTCCTGGTTTACCGTTTGTAAGCCACTACGACCGACTGTGGTAAAGGTAAGAATGGCTTGTAAGTCTAAGAACGCATTAAACTCTCGTGATATGTGGTAGCAAGATATATTACCTACCTGAACAATATCTAGTGTAGAGAAGTTTTTGGACATTGCTACATTTATTGTTCTGTTTTAAGTAGTTGACATGGTGAAAAGAAGTGCCAAGATCAACTCTAAGTAGCAGAACAGTGTTTTTCAATGTGCAGTGAGGCATGTGGAGCTGACCTAATAACTGCTGACAATAACTTGTATCTTTGTTGCATAAGTGCACATGACTATTGAGACATCAGTTAACAAGGTTATGTAAAACTATTATTGCTTATCTCTAATAACTCCATTTCTGTTCTCTGATAAGACTAACCTGAAATGTGTATTGACAGAATTATTAAATTGTATTTTAGTATAAGACTGTAATCCAAATATGGGCTCGTGGAAATATCAATGTTATGTAATCTATTTAATTGTATTTGTTATATGTATATTTGATTGTTGATTTAATAAAAATATTTATTGCTAAATATATTGACCTTCTTACACATACTGATAACTTTTATGTTGGAGAAGAAAGTTGGTGGATGGGGGCTCGCTAAATATTGATTAAAGACAAATGTGTCTTCTCCTTCGGCAAGAAGATTTCCACTCAAGGAAACATTGTGTGACCGTAAATGTTGTGTTATGTTGTTTCTATCAAAAAACGCCCGTATATCCACCAAAGGAGAGAGGTGAGTGGTGTTTGCTGGAGGATCATTAATAAAATAAAATTCAGATTATCATCACATGTAATTAGTTTTGAATGGTTAAGTAATTAATAATAATAATATCCATTAACTAAGTGGCCTTGGTGTCACAAATTAAATACACAGCAGTGATAAATGTAGAGACAGTAAATACAAAGCAGTATTAAAGCAATAGGAACTAAATCTAGAATACAATAACAATAAATCACATTGCCCATCAGAATAGCAGCCACCACAACACAAACCAATGGCACACAAAAACTACAATAGCAATGATAAAAACTAGCAAATCAAAAGCAAACAACCAGAACAACAAAAATACAAATTAACGACATCATAATGAGTATCAGAAAATTATCAAAAAACAGTTAAATCAACGAAAACAGCAACACTAATAACCAACAACGAAAACAGCAACACTAATAACCAACAACGAAAACAGCAGCACTAATAACCAACAACGAAAACAACAACACTAATAAACAACAACGAAAACAGCAGAACTAATAACCAACAACGAAAACAGCAACACTAATAACCAACAACGAAAACAGCAACAATCTAAACTTTCCGGAAGAACAAACTGTTATAAAAGAATGAACAACAACTGAGAACATCAAGAAGATGAAAAGGTTTCACGCAATTCCTGTGGGAAAAACAGAAGTTAACATAAAGAAGAAGAAGAAGCAAAAGCTTCAAAATACAAGTAATGGAAAAAAGCCAAAAACTCAACAAACGCTTACAAGAGCAAAAGTGAAAACAACAAAATGTTTAAAAAAGTTAAAAATAGTGGAAATTACAAATTACTTCGTACTTAGACAATAGAATGATTATTTTTGACTTACACACAGTCCACGAGAGGGATTTTAGAAATACAGTTTCGTACTTAACGCGCACAGTACTGATCGTAGTCAATCTTTCTGTCAAGTTATAGCAGTTATTCACGTCAATGCAGATCCGGCAAGTTGTATTTTAAGTACCCTCTGAGTGCACATTGTACATTAAGTACATACTCAGTGCATCGTGAGTACACTTTGAGTGCATCTTGAACTTTAAGTACATACTGAGTGCATTGTGAGTGCACTCTAAGTGAACCTTGCACATTCAGTATATAATGAGTACATTGTGAGTACACTTTGAGTGCACCTTGTACCTTTAGTACATACTGAGTGCATCGTGAGTACATTTTCACTGCATCTTGTACACTAAATACATACTGAGTTCATTGTGAGTACATTTTCAAGGTCCCAAGAATCGTTAGTAAATACTTATTGCATCTTAAGTACACTGTGAAAGTCCGTTCAAACTTAAGTAAATACTGAGTGCATCGTACCTCTGGAAGGCATCGTGAGTACATTGTAAGTACATCTTGGGTGCATCGGGAGTACATATTTCGTACACTTTGATTGCACCTTGCAAATTTAGCCCATTTTGAGTACATCAGGAGTACATATTACGCAAACCTTGAGTGCACTTTGTTTTCGTTGTTTAAAAAAACAAATAATGAGATATCATGGAAATCTTAAAGAATCAGTTCGCAAAAATAGAGAGAAAGAGATTTAGAATCGTGAACAAGCATTGATACTGACATATACACAGGAGGAGAGGTACAGTGCGATAAAAAACAATAACAAAGTCCATCCATTAATCCAACCATCCATACGTCCGTGCGTCCGTCCGTCCTTCTGTCTGTCTATCCAAAAGTATATAAAACATGCGCTGTGTTAAAAAAATACAAGACTTTAAAAAATTCTAATTCGGAGAGCTACAGTGCCAGCCGTGATCGACACAGGCAGTTGCCATTAACATTACAATAAACCTCTTTAGTTACGAAATCATCGCATTTAGTCATCGCAAGTCATATTTTAGTTCATTCGTATTGCTTATGGGTAAGGAAGTGCCTTGATCGTAAATATTTCCGGCACTTGAGTTGTGAATTCACTGCCTTTTGAAGAGAACTAATGAAAGTCTTCACTAATTTATTCTTTCTTCAAGTGTGTCAATTCAAATTGCCAAATTATCCAACCGGTTAGCGTTGTTTGCCACATGAATATAAACCGAATGGAATGTGTGTCAGCTCGCATGAGGAGATAAAGAATGTAAGGCGATATCTAAACAGCACTATCTATTTGTCGAACAGTGTTGCTGCATACTACAGTACACTCACCTGAAAACAAATATTCCATTTAGTGCGTTCGTCCGCAGTCGGATGATGAAGTAAAAAGCAATATCAGTCATTTACATCACAACACAGAACACACATTTACACACACTGTCTAAAATACACACACATTCTAACATACTCTCTAGCACAAGGACCCACACAATTGTCAGTATTGAATGGATAGTACATTTGCATCTGCATAAAATACAGTCACACTATCGTTACAACTCTTGACTGTCATTATAGACAAAGTCATAAAATACAGTCACACGATTATTATAGCTCTTGACTGTCATTAAGACACAAAGTCATAAAATACAGTCACACGATTATTATAGCTCTTGACTGTCATTAAGACACAAAGTCATAAAATACAGTCACACGATTATTATAGCTCTTGACTGTCATTAAGACACAAAGTCATAAAATACAGTCACACGATTATTATAGCTCTTGACTGTCATTAAGACACAAAGTCATAAAATACAGTCACACGATTATTACAGCTCTTGACTGTCATTAAGACACAAAGTCATAAACTTTACAAAAGCAGTCTGGATGTGTGATTTCACATCCTGACAAAGCCTGTCTGTACCAGTCCCCTTTGAACCACATTTGCAATACCCCCTAAGACCTACGACTTCTCCATGGAGTCTGGCTCGCACGTTATGGCCATTGCTTTGCAAACTCCAGTGCGCTTACAGACAGTCAGAACAGCAAGACGACAGCACTGAATCTGTCTGAGAAGTGCTCTTCCACAACGTAATTTCTTTTATTGTTGTGCATACCGAGTTACCGCCCTTCGTTTAACAGAAAAGTTTAAAATATCGTACAAAAGTGTTCATAGAGTTCTTGAACATGAGATGACTAAGATATTTGTAAGCCAATGAGTATATTTGTGTTTGTGTATTTGTGTGTCTGTCTGCGCATATATATATATATATATGTGTGTGTGTGTGTGTGTGTGTATGTGTGTGTGTGTGTGTTTGTGTGTTTGTGTGTGTGTGTGTGTGTGTGTGTGTGTGTGTGTGTGTGTTTGTGTGTGTGTGTGTATCAGTGTCGGTCTTTGTGTGTGAGTTTCTTATTTTAAAGTTCATTATGTATAATTACATAACATACTATTATTCAATTTAAGTAAACATACTAGTTTTATAAATGAGCTTTGTAAATTGCATTTATTACTATTAAATATAAATGCAGTTATACTTTAAATTTGTAAATATGGATGAAAATTAAATCGATATGTATGAAATCAATCAGTCAAATGTACTGACAAAATTGAATATTTTTTTATGTTAGGGTGTTTTCTTTTTTTTATAAAACCATTTTGTAAGCACCTGACATGATCGGTGATGTAAAAGATGGAATTTGTATTGTGCTGCTTATGTCCTACTCTTTACAGTTTGGTACATGTAACTCCATTTCCACTTGGACACTGCTATGTGCTTACGACGTACTGTGCTCTGGCCACCTGTAATCTTCTGTCAGAACTCTGGCATTTGCATTGTTACCTACCATGAACTATAATAACTGCTTATATTCTGAAAACCAGTAAAATTTAATGTAGAAATGTGCAGCTTGTAAAATATGAATTACAATTCATACATATCAAACTCTTCAGCCTTGAATTATGTCTTCTCAGACGAATGAGGAAAAGGTTGTTCAGAGTCGTGCGCACCAACTGAGATCCAAGGGCAAACAGCTCGATGTATAGACTGACTTTCAAAGAAATAAATTTATCTCAGTGAACATCCGTATATTATTTTGTGTAGAGAAATCTTAAGTTTCTGCTCGTGTCCGACAGTTGAATGCAAGTCTGAAGAAACACCAAAATCCAGTTTAAACACCATATTAAGTTTCTGCTCGCGTCCGACAGTTGAATACAACACTCTAAATAAAACACAAAATCCAGCTTAAACACCATATTAAGTTTCTGCTCGCGTCCGACAGTTGAACACAGTCTAAATAAAACACCAAATCCAGTTTAAACACCATATTAAGTTTCTGCTCGCGTCCGACAGTTGAACACAACAGTCTAAAGAAACACCAAATCCCGTTTTAATACCATATTAATTTTCCTCTCATGTCTGAAAAAGTTGAATTCAATAGCTTAGAGAAAATTATGTAAGAAATCGTGAACCTTAGTTTGAATGCCTCTGGAGTCCTCAAGACAAACAAGCGTTTCTGGGTTAGAAGACTTTAAAGAACGTTTCAGGGTTACAGAACTTTAAATGATGTTTCAGGGTTACAGAACTTTTAAGAATGTGGGTTACAGAAATTTAAACAACGTTTGAGGTTAGAGAACTTTAAAGAACGTTTCTGGGTTACAGAGCTGTAAAGTATTTTTCAGATCTACAGAACTTAAAGAACGTTTGTGGGTTACAGAAATTTAAAGAACGTTTTGGGTTACAAAACTTTAAAGAACTTTTGCGAGTTACAAAAATAAAAAAACCGTTTATGAAAGATAGAGCTTTAAAGCTCACGAGGACGTCAGTGAGGTTTAGGAACATATAGCGTAAGTACAAGTGGAGGAAATACGTCATCAACAAGGACCCATTTACCGGAAATACACCATAGCGTTTCGCCATCGACTCGTGAATATATTTATTGGGGTGGGGCGGAATGGTGGCGGGGGCAGATTGCTTTCAGACAAATTATTGAAGATAGAAAGTTTGACCAAACCGTATCGACCAAACAGTTTCTGCGCAAGGCGCGTCGAGTGAAGTACATGTTGAATAAAGTTGTTTGACGGGCCGGAGGACAAATTGTAGGGTAGAGACATGACTTGTGCAAAAGGGGTTCTGCTGACTATTAATATATTATTTTCGTTTGGGTCAGGGAAATAGAGGGTTACGTTGGGGTCATGTGATTTTGAATGATAATAGGAAAATTAATGTTATTTTTATTTTTATATTTTTAAGAGTAAAAGATTGTGCTTATTCACATAGAATAAATGACTATCTAATATTTTAAAGACGCAATCTCTATTGAATTAAGACAATTATTGGAAAGTTCCTGGACATTAAACATTCGTCAAACTAGTAACCGTATTGAAGTTAAAATGTAAATATTTGCATTTCTCATCTGATGTCGTCTTAATCGAAGGTGAAAAAGAGTGAAACACTTTAGACTGCTGATCATAAAGCAATCCAACCTCACTGTTTGTAGGAATAAATAGCATTTAGCGGACAAATTTTATTTTCTGTAGCTGTATTATAGACTTTTAAACAATTATTTTTGATGTAACTTTGATACAATTATAGATAATTTCTTCATCCTATACACTGTTGTATTTTATTTAATGTGACTTACACAATGCTTGAGAGAAAAAATAATTGCACTTACTGAGTGTTGGACGTGTTTGTTGCTAAAATTGGGGCCTCCCAACAATAAGTCGTCGTGATAAAAAAATTGCTATAGTCCGGATTTCTTTTTGGCGCACAACCGCTTTTTCTTACATAATAATAAAACAAAACAAAGAAACTAAAGATATAAACTTTTTCCTGATTCCACTTTTATTACCAGAACTCAAGCTTCTGGAATCGATTAAACATTAGCTCATTTTGAAATTGTTGCCGTAACCAAATTTGAATGGATATTTTCTCTCTGAAAGTTGTGCAGACAAGATCATTCTATTGTCTATGAAATTATCATTTGAAATTACTTATAGCTTTAGCTGCGGTTTTGCGCCAAAGGTTTCCGTTGGCTGACCAAAAAGCATCAACTTCAAGTTCGAACAATGACCGCATCGTGTGTGTTAGAAAATTTAGAGTTGCAGCCATGTTTCAAACCGACGAATCTTGACATTTCTTACACTTATTGCTATAAATGAACATAGTTCTTTAGTTGTTTATGAATTTTTTAGCCTTTGCAAGTTAATTTTAGCTGCTGTATAATTGCAGGATTGTCTGATTCTCAGTGCTGTAATTAGTTCGCGACAGCACTACTCCATTTCAAACCAATTTAAAACCACATACGGTACCTACTTTACTAAAGATAATGTTTTAGATTTTTACAATAGTCGTATTTATTTATACATCAATTTTAATCTGAATCAAATTTGAAATATTGGTTGGCACTACCTAGGTTATGACGCAGTAAAAGCACTTATAGAATAAATTCATGTTTTAGTCTTCTAGCGCCTTCGGCCGATTCTAGGAATACTTAAGTTAATTCAATGAAATTATCAGTTCACATAATGCAAACACAATTTTTACACTATAACACAGAAGAGAATTCTCGTTAAGTCTGCATTTAATAGCCGCACGTGAGCAAGGAAATATCTGGCCGCTAGAACAGGAATTGGAAACAAGACCCACTGAGGTGGAAACAAAGACTTGTGTGGGTGAATAGCGAATGGATTTCTTTCTTTCTTTCTTTCTTTCTTTCTTTCTTTCTTTCTTTCTTTCTTTCTTTCTTTCTTTCTTTCTTTCTTTCTTTCTTTCTTCTTTCTGTCTATCTAAACATCTTCTTTCTGGCTATCTTTCTTTCTATCTATCTTTCTTTCTTATCTATCTATCTATCTATCTATCTATCTATCTATCTATCTATCTATCTATCTATCTATCTATCTATCTATCTATCTATCTATCTATCTATCTATCTATCTATCTATCTATCTATCTATTTATCTATCTATCTATCTATCTATCTATCTATCTATCTATCTATCTATCTATCTATCTATCTATCTATCTATCTATCTATCTATGACAAATACACAAGAAACTTAAAATTAGTCATTGCAAGTCTTTCTTTAATTGCCTTGATTAATGTGTACTCGTCATAATTATTATAACTGGTTTATAAGGACACAATTGGAAATGAAATATCTTTTCAAAATTGTTTTACTAATTCCTCCTAGTATCATTTTAGAAACATTGTGTAGCGCAAGAAGACAATATTATTATATTTTTTGTTAAAAATGCTTTAATATGGAAAATTAATGTAGTCAAATGAATTTGGATTATAAAGACAGAAAGAAATAAAACAAAAAAATATCCCCACACCCTTTCCTTGGCTCAGGATTTTCGAGCCACGCCCCAATTGTCAAGCGCTTCAAAACGTCAAGAAATATGAAAAGTTAATAAAAGACAGCGAGATGTTTTAATTTTAATTTTATGTGTATTAATCTTTATTTACCGACATAGCTGAATGGAATGTACGTCAGCAGTACATATTTATATGTAACGGCGATAATGTAATAATAAATAAATGGAACTAACAAATGCTCTATAGTGTCTCAGCAGTCTTATCAACATTAAAAGCTCACCTTGACTGATCGATCTCACAAGAAAGTCTTTACTCAGAGCCGATTTATAAAACAAAACAATACATCATTATCTACTTATTTAAACACAGTCTTTACTGCAACATTTTAAACTTTGACTGCAGTCACTGCACTAAGCAAGCATCAATCTTTACTGCAACATTTTACACTTTTAACCGCTCGAAGCAACACCAGTCTCACTCCCTTTGCCGCAATAAAAGAAAAAGAAAGAAAAAAAGAGAAGCCTCTAGTACAAAACAAAAATTCAGTCGCACAACTTAAACGAACTTTAATATAATGAACCTAACAGACATTGCATTATGTCAGCTCAATCACGACTTCACAATCGTAAACGGATTGGAGAGGTTTACTAGTTTACGTGTCTTGTTCTGTAAACAACGCAAATTGCCTGCAAGCCAAAACGAAAGAGAGCACCCTTCTTCAATTCGATTCGGGTTAATTTCTAGCAACGCCGCACGTTCCTGATTTATTTTTAAAAAGACAGTTTCAGTGCCGTCGGACGAAGTACAACAATCCCTGACGGTGTGGAATCGGTTCCAGTGTAAGCTGCAAACATTTAAATTCTGAGTTCGAGTTTGTACTTGGTAAGGAATGCAACGTCATTAATTTTCCAAAAGGTGACGTCATCCTGAGGGAAACATGCTGTGAAAACACTTGCAACGTTTTCTTGCTTGTTTCGTTAATACTGACTGATTTTTCACACCCAGAAATCGTTTAAATGGTAATTTACGGATGGAGACAGTATGGCTTAATATTTTTCAGTGTGCTTGAAATTAAGCTCAGTTGGTGATTATCTCTCTCTCTCATATGTACACACACACACACACACACAGACACACACACACACACACACACACACACACACACACACACACACAGATATCACCACAGTTCTTATATGAAGTACCACGAAAGTGGAGAAGACCATGACCAGAAAACGGAGTAATAAGACCGAGTTCACATTGCCTTCTTTCATTTGATTCTGTTTGGATCTCACATCTCTGTGTTTCATCTGACAGCTAACAGCGACTCCGTATATACTCACTTCATTATTACTCGATTATGACAAAAACTACTATGCTGTTGCTATTATAAGGTCAATGTTTTACGTCCAGATAAGGATTAATTTTCATAAAATAATGCTCGAATACGCATTGAAATTATGAAACCAAAAATAGTATATCATTTTGCATGTTGTAGTTTTCAGTGAGAGATTTTTCTTTTTCTTTTAAAATTAAAAACACGGCTCTGGCATGAGATCTACCATGAATATGTCCGTCGGTATTAATCTCGTAGAATCAAAATACCATTGTGAGAACTGTACAGTCATCGATTTTGCACCAAAGACAGGTGTGAATATAATTTTAATTATATCTGAAGGGATTGCACCTATTGCACGAATTCCTTTGTAATGCCAGCCGTGTGCCAACATTAATTTCAGAGGAGATCAAAAGCCCTCTTTTTGATTGCCACACCGAAAATAAAAGGGGGAACAAGCAATTGAATAAAAATAGTAAATCGGTCGTGTTTACGTTTAAATTGACTGATTAGCCGTAGTTGAGTGCACGCAGTCTTCGAAATTCGTGTTTATTTTTAATTGCCTAAGGAGCCATATGATAACAACACTGAGGCCTTCATTTGGCATCCTTGCTTGTGACGCTAAGATAATGCTTTGCAAGCATAATGGAAGTTCTAGGCCAAAGTTACAATTCTGGGTTGGAACACTCAAGGTAGTAATCAAACACCGAGTCAAGGAAAGTGATCCGGCTGAAAATGTTTTTTCCCCGCACCATAATCCACGGACCGTTTGGATACAGTATTCATTCTGCTCATCGCCATCAATAAAAGGCGAGGCTTTGACACTTCACTCTGGGCTGTAAGATAACGACAGAGGAGAGAGAAGGAAATGCGCTTAACAAATGAATGCTTTCCCCCCAAAAAAAAGATTTGGAACTGAGAGCGATTAAATAACAAAAAGTGGAAAGCTACAGAGGAAGGACCTTTTCTATTACGACAGTATTAGGAAATTTACAAGGAAACGAACTCTTTTCAGGCCAACAAATACCAACAGAAATTCACAAGGAAACTACAATTTCCAGATGAAAATAGTGCGATAAATCTACAGTAAATATAATTATTAAAAAAAAATTGAATAAAAATCAAATTGCAAAGATTGTCTTCCAGAGAACAAAACAAACAGGAATTCACATTTGACAATTTTCTGACAATTGACATGTCAATAAACTAAATTGGGAATTATATTCTCAGTCATTGAAAAGAGAGAGAGAGAGAGAGAGAGAGAGAGAGAGAGAGAGAGAGAGAGAGAGAGAGAGAGAGAGAGAGAGGCTGAAAATCACAATAGGTTTGACTGTTCTCACACAACAAAAAGACAGGGAAATCGCAACAAAAATGACTTCTCCAACATTTAAATAAACATGGAAAACCACAATGCGCGAACCTCACTCCAGACAAGGCAGATAAGTTCGATCCAAAATGTGAAATGTATTTTATTCTCGCAAAGTGTGCCTTACATGAAAGAAAGTCTTGCTCGGAAAGAGTAGACGATGTTGTCGAATGCCACTGTGGAATAAATTGACTTCTCCACAACGAAAGGGCGTGGAAAGAATTTTAATAAGAGACAACATTACCCTCCGCACATATTTATAAATTGTAAAAGAAGACAAGATACATCCTGCTAATAAATAAAGAACAGTAAAACAAAAAACAAACAAACAACAAAAGTATCAAATGTTTTTTAAATCATTGCTCACGTGTCTCGCATATCACAAACGTTATGAAATTATTTAAAGGTGAAGTTTCAAAAGGTATTTATTCTAAAAGCACATTACTTCAAAGGATGCTTTGCCATTTGAATATTAGATAAAGTGACTGTCAGAAAAATAGTTTATCACAAGATTAAGAGAGACAAACTAAAAGTTAATAAGAAGTAAAGGTGCCCTAACAAAACGAGTTGAGGAAAGAAGTTTTCATTATACATGAAAACAGTAATGAAAATTATTTTTAGAAAATATGGTAAAAGGAATATGACAAGAAACGAACATTAAAAATTACCATTATTATTTTTGTTAAAAATAGGCCGTGATAATTAGCTTCTGCAACATTGTTAAGAAATTTCAGAAAACAGTATATATACCCACTTGTTTTCTAGACTGAGGTTATTATTTTATTTGCATCCATTGAAATCTACAGTTTAAATGTTTAATCCATTGAAATCTATATTTTAAACTTTGTATCCATTGAAATCTATAGTTTAAGTTTTGTATCCACTGAAATCTATATTTTAAACATCGCATTGGAATTTGTATTTTAATATTTGTATCCACTGAAATCTATATTTAATTTTTTTATCCATTGAAATCTGCATTTTAAATTTTTATCCATTGAAGTCTGCATTTTGAATTTTGTATCCAGTTTGTATCTATATATTAACGGCATGTTCAAAGTATTGCAATGATTAAGATTCGTAGGAAGCATTCAAAACGACGTCAGCAATTGCTGTGGGAAACAAACAATTCTGGAAACAAACCCTCCATCTTGCTTGAAATAATTGCATTTATTTTTTTTATTTTATTTTTTTTAGAAAAGAATCAGAAAATTGGTTCTGGAGGATTTTTTGTGCCTTGAGGACATTACACATGTTTGATCGGTCAAAAGCAAATACAGTCCTTTAACTAGATTGCCTGTTTTCCCTCTCTCCACTTCCCTTCCTACCTTAGAATTCTAGCACGCCAGTGACCTAATATTTACAAAGAAATATTTGAAAAGTAAATATATAGCCTTCGGGTCACTATGTTCTGGGCCTTGACCTTACGCAGTAGTTGACACGATAAGTTTGTCATTACGCAGTCAATAATTGAAAGGGAGTAACAAACATTTCAGACGGATAATTTAGTCAAGATTAAGACAAATATTAAGTCGTAAATACTTGGAGTTTTGTGTGTGTATCTATCTATCTATCTATCTATCTATCTATCTATCTATCTATCTATCTATCTATCTATCTATCTATCTATCTATCTATCTATCTATCTATCTATCTATCTATCTATCTATCTATCTATCTATCTATCTATCTATCTGTCTGTTTATCTGTCTGTCTGTCTGTCTATCTATCTGTCTGTCTGTCTGTCTGTCTGTCTGTCTGTCTATCTGTCTATCTATCTATCTGCTCTGGTACATTTTGGTGTTTGGAATTCTCGTTTTTCTGCCACCTCGAATGCGTGCTAGAAATTGGGAAATCCCCGAGATTCCATCCCAGCCACCCTACCAACTTTCTCTCACCTGAACTCACCTTGAATTCTTTCTCGACTTCCGCCAGCTTCATCATCTCTTGTCGCAGCTCAAACGTGGTCATGATGGGGTCTGGACTCGATAGCGCCATATACGCAGGACTGGCCAGGGCTCGGTAGGCGTTCAAACGAGAACGCGACCGCTTGAGCGAATCATAGTTTTGCTTCGTAACACAATCGTTGCATTTGCACGAGATCGGGTGCGGCTTCTCGATGGTGTGGTTGCGCGAAAGGAACATCTGAATAATCTCGTGGTTGTTGTAGTGGGCGGCGAGGATGAGCGGCGTGATGTCCGGTGGGAACTGACTCTTCTCCTCGGTGCGGAAGAACGCCTCCCCGCCCCCCATGCGCCTCAGGCGGTCCTCGCCGGCCATGAAGTTTGGGTGCTCGATGATGATCTTGACTATCTTTGTGGCGCCTTTGCTGATGGCGTGCAGCAGCGCCTCTTCGATGCAGTTGAAGCTGAGGTTGTCGAGGAGGATCTCAATGATGTCGAGCTTCTCGGAGTCGATAGCGAGGTGGAGGGCGTTACGGCCCATGTAGTCGACGCAATTGACGCTGAGGTTAGAGTCCCCACCTTCTTCCAGCGACTGTCGCACGATACCCACGTCTCCGAGAAAGGCAGCGTTGAGGAAGACCCGTTCCTCATCTGTCAACTGTACGGAAGATATAGCATACGCGCGTTAACATATGCGTGCTCCTACGTAACTGAACGCACTTTAGATAAACGGTATTTAGTAGTAATTGTACAGCAAGTGGTGAAGCAAAAAGGTGTTTGGAATTTGGAGCCGTTTCAGTAGTCAGACCCTGATACAATGAACCCAGCTCCACCTTCATCAGCAGAGATCTGAATGCAGTCTACCTATCTATCTATCCCCTTAGCCTTGCCGACAGTTGGGACACCACTTATGACCTGACAACCGGCTTTCTCCATTCCATTCTGCTCTCTGATAATCTTACTGTAAGTAATCTTTTTAATGATGCTACTATTACCACTAGAGCTGCTACTATTATTACTACTAGTGTCGCTGGTGCTAAAGCTACAACTAGTGCTTATACCATTACAACTTCTATTTCTTCTGTAGCTACTATTACTACTACTGTTCCTATTAATACTAATACGATGCTACTGCCGCTGCTGTAGTTACTGCTATAATTATTGCAATTATTATTATTTATTATTATTATTATTATTATTATTATTATTCAGCCTCTTTCCACGATTTCTGTTTGACTGTCGTCGGTTATGATCCAAGGTCTCGGAATCTTACCAAGATTCTGGGATTTCCAAGGTTTACGGAGGATGTGGGAACTTCCAAGGAGCGCTGTTTTGAGTAGTGGAGGGAGTCTGTTATTATTATTATTATTATTATTATTATTACACGACGAAGACCAGGTATTTTAGTTGCAATCCTGGCTAGTTGGATAACAACAATTACCGTTGTCGCTGTATTACAAAATTTAAGCCCAGACAAAAAAAGGCATAAGAGAGGCAGGTTCTAGACTATCAGGATAAAATTCCGGAGATAATAGGATGTGAATATGGTATAGATGCAAAGGAAAAAAATCAGGCGTTGAGAAATGTTAATCTGAAATTGAAGGATCGAGAATAATTAATCAGTCCGAATTTTACAGATCTATCCCTCTGACAAACCAGCACTGTTAGGAAAGCTTCTATATCCTCCATAAACTCTAGGATCTCACAGAAATCATGATAAACCGCCGACCCCAAAGCGTACAAACAGTGTGGTAGTAGATAGAGAAGAGTTAATAATTATTATTAAAATATTATAATAGTTATAATAACAGTAATAATTCTATCAATGCAAAATCACAACACGGCAGTACCAATATCGAGTTTAAGACCACTAAATAGTGTTCAAATTAAATTATACCACTACAAACAGTGAAGGTGATTTATTACAGCGTCTGAATGTTAGTACCTCCCCCCACTACCCCTTTTCTGCATAAAATTGCGTTTAATTAACATTCAAAGATTTATGGTCCCGTCAAACCCAAACTCCTGAAATATTTCAGTGCCGTTAAAGTTTACAAGCAAATAAGGGCGTGAATAGATAGCAACATTAGCAATTCCACACAATGGCACAAAAGACAACGACAAGCTATGTGTTTCTCAGCACTTACCCTACACGAAAATATATATAAAAACAAAAAACAAAAAAATAGCAAAGGGATGTAACTCTCTGACTGCAGGTAGAAAACATAAGCATTTTAGCCAGCAGAGCCTTAGCGATGTCAGATTTATTCTCGTTGTTTTCAAGTTGAAGAGGTAGTTCATTCCAGGGAGCCGTAGCTGATACGTCAGTGAAGGGGCGAGGTGGCTGTTAAGGATTGTATAGCGCGTTGCACTTCACAAAAATTCTGCGTCTGCCGGGAGGGGAGATAAATCTACAAAGTGTTTTGAATGGAGTATGTGCCATGTATTATAAATCTCTCGAACAACACAAAGTTCCGTTGAAATTAAAAAAAAGGCAGCAACAATAAATACTCAAGCAAGTAATTTTTACTGTCCAAGAATTGGTTTATTACACCACACACACACACACACACACACACACACACACACACACACACACAGAGACACACACACATACATACACAATACAACCATTATATAGATGGATGGATAGCTAGATAGATATATAGATAGATAGATGAATAGATTCGATGAACACGACTTAAGCTTACACTTAAATTTAATCGAGTTATACTTAACCGTACACTTAATCTCTACTGTGCACAAAGTTGCCTGACCAAAACTTGAACTTCTGTAGTAGGTAAACTTCTCACTTTCTGTTACTTTCTAGTGCCATTCTTGTTTATAGCGACCAGGGAACAATTTTATTCAAAAGCATTTTCTGAGGACACCAGGCTTCATGCATATATGTATAGAGTGTCCGTCACTCTTTGGGTCTAACTCCTCTCCCACACACGCCCCACGCCCACAAGCCCACCAACACACACACACACACACATCACACACAACACACACAGAACACACACAGAACACAAACAACCACACACAACACAACACACACACACAACACACACACACACACACACACACACACACACACACACACACACACACACACACACACACACACACACACACACACACATGAAAGCAGGCAGACACGTAGTGTAAAAACGACAGTACGTTTCACAAATTGCCAAGAGACTTGACATTCGTAACGTTACCAATCTTAGTCAAAATCTCCGTTTTATTAGTACATGACTTAAAATACAGAAGAATTCTACCAATTTCCCTGCAAATCAAATGAGATTATTATTACCCTACTCTCGAAATAAAGAGAAAAGGAGAGACAAACAGATAGACAGAATGAAAAAGAAAGATATAAATTAGAGAGAAAGAGAAATAACGGGCAGAGATATTTCAGGGACAGACTGAGGAACAGAGGTACAAAAAAGGGAGATAAAAAACCAGATTTGGGGAGAACAATTAAGGACACAAAGTTGTTGTTTGCCGTACGGAATTTTATAAAGAAAAAATAATTTTAATTTCTCTAATTACAACTCTACAAGAAGTCATTCGAGTGAACTCGTACACTATTATCGTCTGAAAGCTATGCCGTTTTAAAAACAATTTTATCTCGATAAAATATTAGCAAAATGGATTTCAAAAAAGAAAGTATATCAGAGCAGAAATGTAAACGAGTACTAGACTATTTGTATTTTTCAATAATGCAAAACAATGTAAATAGACATATTTTTGCTTACTTCATATACAAATTATCGCCCTTTAAAAACGAGACCCATGCTTACAAGATAGAATGGAATGCAATAAATCAACACAGTTCCTGCTTTCGTGGCATTTGCAAGGTTTAAAATAAACAATAATTGTTTACGAGTTGCGAAGTGTTTCACGCCTGCTGTGACTGCAAGTATACTACAGTTTTACGACGCGTCTTGGTTTTCGTACGTAATATTCTGCCTCGGGGTTCCATTTTAAGAATGGCCGAACCAAAGAAGAAAGACAACCGTGACGTCATTCTGTGACATACGTTAGCACTCATTTAAATATTTAGACTAAAAGTAGAAAAGGTAATCTACATATTTCATGTTAATTTATTGCAAAATAAAAACTAACTTTCGTTGTGTTTTTTTTCCCCCTGGCAACACAGATGCAGTGCAAAATAAATTTGTTTATTCGTTTAAAAAAAAATCTGCCCGAAAACAAGATATTTTCTTTTTTAGAAATTGTTTGCATCTTTAAACTCTTGAAGTTTCTGTACGACCTTAATTCATTCTGACACAAAAGTGTTAATGCAGATGTTTCCCTCTCCTAGCTGGAAAAATTCCTGCAAAGGTTTTATATCTGGACTTGTTTCTTTTGTTTGGTTTTGTTGTGTTTTGTATTTAATATATTATGGCTGAAGGCGCCTCATTTTTAAGACTTTGGAGTAAATGTAATGACTGTTTCATGGACCTCGTATCCATTTACGTCTGCCATTTCAATCCTGATTTTATCCGAATTTTCTAAGTTATTAAATCATGACCAGATAAAAATGTAAACGTATATTGCCAGTTTAATAATTATTACGTATCTATTGGGCAGTGAAGTGGCGGGAGGGGGAATCTTCCTATCTCTCGTTAACAGTTCACGTTGCCGACAGCAATCAGATTGCATTTAGAGTTGCTCTCAATTACATGAAGAGTGATTCTATTTCGACGCGTGTGTGTGTGTGTGTGTGTGCGTGCGTGTGTGTGTGTGTGTGTGTGTGTGTGTGGTGTGTGTGTGTGTGTGTGTGTGTGTGTTGTTGTTGTTCATATTTTCATTTCACTGTACGAGATATGGTACAATTTAAATAAGTACAATGAGGTTTCTGCACGATTGTTGAAGAAGGAGAAGGAGGAGGAGAAGGAGGAGAAGAAGAAGAAGAAGGAAGAAGAAGAAGAAGAATGAGGAAGAAGAAGAAGAAGAGGAATGAGGAAGAAGAAGAAGAAGAGGAATGAGGAAGAAGAAGAGGAATGAGGAAGAAGAAGAAGAAGAGGAATGAGGAAGAAGAAGAGGAATGAAGAAGAAGAAGAAGGAAGAAGAAGAAGAAGAAGAAGAAGAAGAGGAATGAGGAAGAAGAAGAAGAAGAAGAAGAAGAGGAATGAGGAAGAAGAAGAAGAAGAAGAAGAAGAAGAGGAATGAGGAAGAAGAAGAAGAAGAAGAGGAATGAGGAAGAAGAAGAAGAAGAAGAAGAAGAAGAAGAACGTCCTTAGAAAAACTCAGCAAAGAGAGCAAAATTGCCGTTTCTAATGATTGCTTTCACTAGAAAAATTGCACCTGACAGAAAAGTAAAAGATGATAGAAATGCACCATATGGAAAGATCTTATTTTCAATTACATAATTTGAATACTTTTAAAAATAAATTATAATATTTTCGATGTAAAATTCTTCTATTTTGACTACCAGTTTCTGTTAAAATTCAAGATCTTGCTGCAGTTTATTTTTCAAACAGAAGAAAGATAATTCGTTGTGTGCAAGTTCACACTCTCCTTTACCTGAGTGTGCGCTTGGCGCTAACTTATTATGGCAGATACAACTGGAGGTTTTAAAATCGAAATAAAACAAAAAGTCGACACTAAAGAATCCATGTTCGCGTTGCTGACTGCAACAGTGACGTACATCCTTGATGACGTAGCTGAGTAAACTTAATTCGCTTCTGAAGATTTTTTTTAAAAAGGAAAATATAATTCGGATGAAAAGAATACAGAAGCCGTAACAAAGAGACAGTGCCCGCAAATAATACATCACAGTGCCTACGTCATAAGGGAAAGAAATGTTTATGTTTATTATAGGGGGGTCTCGGTGGCTATGAAGTAACGGCGCTTACATAAAACCGGTAGATCTTGGTCTTCACCTTCTTAAAATAATGCATATACTATTTTAATATTATAGTTACAATGAAAAAAACAGACAAACGAGGGGACAATCTTGAAAGCAGATCACCGAATATTACATTACAAATTCACAATATTTTTAATCGCTAGATAGACTTGCTACTCATTCATTATGAAAGATCAGCAATATTGGGACTAATTTCATTTATCAGCAATAATGTGACTAATTTCATTTATCAGCAATAATGTGACTACTTTCATTTATCAGCAATAGTATGACTAATTTCATTTATCAGCAATAGTATGACTAATTTCATTTATCAGCAATACTATAACTAATTTCATTTATCAGCAATACTATAACTAATTTCATTTATCAGCAATAGTATGACCAATTTCATTTATCAGCAATAGTATGACTAATTTCATTTATCAGCAATAGTATGACTAATTTCATTTATCAGCAATACTATAACTAATTTCATTTATCAGCAATAGTATGATCAATTTCATTTATCAGCAGTAGTATGACTAATTTCATTTATCAGCAATAGTATGACCAATTTCATTTATCAGCAATAGTATGACCAATTTAATTTATCAGCAATAGCATGACCAATTTCATTTATCAGTAGAGTAAAATGTTTCCTGGTGCGGAGTTTGAGCAGGGAGAGTGTGTGTATGTGTGCGGGGGGGGGGGGGCGAATAAGACCATAATGACGTTTGTACAAACATGAATAATGCACGAATTTTATTTTGATAAATTCCCAACGACAGCATGTCTAACAAGCAAACAAGCAAACAAATAAATAAATAAACAAACAAACGAAAAACTATTAAAAATAAATAAATAAATGAAATGGCACTGCTCAACAGGTACGCCATAAAGAAATGCAATACCTGCTCAAACACCTTCCCCATCACAACTTGCTTGTCGGAGTAGGCACAGCGCCGAACCATGTCCTTGAACAAGAGAGGTTTGACGTGTTCCTGTTCAATGTCGGGTATGACAGAAATGTCGCCCTCGGAGCTGAAGAACGAGTCATCATCGAGATCAATAAACCTCACACCCGGACCGTACCCGCGAAAATACCTGCTGTCGAGTTCGCTTGGAAGGAGAGTGTTCAAAAGAGGTGGATCTGGCACCCGAGAGGTTTGCATAGCTTGACGGGTGGCTACCTGAAGTAGATGTGCAAGGGCCGGTTTACAACGGAAGTCCACCCGTGAGCCCATTTTGAACGCAGATTAATAAGACACTTAAAATGGAAACTGCTTCAGACAGAAAGTTGTGTCAAATGCTCCGAACAATAGCCCCATCGACTTTGTGGCAAAGCTATTATCAGTGACAACTAAGTAGATGGCATTGCTAAATGTACCACCGACAATGGTGCAAACTGTTTCAAACAATGAGTTGGATGAAAGGTTTTGCAAAATGTTCAGCAGCATAGCTCCGTGGAAAATGGTGCAAAGTTACTCTAAGAATCAGTTGGATAAAGCCATGGTCGAAACGTCCCTGAGCATTGTTTTATTAGCAATGTGCATTGACCAAGTTAAATTCTCCGGAAGATTATTTTTTGTCAAATATTCCAGCGCCAACGGACGTCGATTGTGACGTGAGCAGTTCCATCCATCTGGATCAGATTAACAAATAGACTATTTTTAGAAATTGATATGGCGATCCACAGAGTGACATCCAGACCGGGCATTGTTTGGCAGAGCCATCGCGACTCAAACTGATTTTCTGATAGAGGGGCATTTTAGCATTTAGAAATAATTTACATACAAGAGATTACTTAGATGTGACAATATGTTCCCAGCCAGCTTCAGGGTGGATAGAAATTACAGATGGACGCTGATATAACTGATCGGACCTTTGGTCATAACGACGACTTACGCACGTTTTGGTTTGAGCAGTCCAGCAGACATTCTTCACTTGTGGCTTTACTTCTGTTGAAAAATAATCACTATAAAAAAATGTACGAATTCTTTCATTAGTGCATTCCACTGCTATTATGAACGAATGAGAAAACTATATCTAACCGGTCTCTTGAAGGTGTGTGCTATGGATTAATTCGGATATGAGATGTATTAAAATATGAGAGGGAGTACTATTCAAAAGCCCTTTTTCGCTTTTAGTGCCTGTTTGAATCTACAACATTTGTTTTTAAATTAACAACAGACGTGTTCCCGACTTAGAAAGACAAGATTGAATATCTATCTACTCATTAACGTTTTCAATAAACACGAAGGCTTTAAAACAAGATACATTCCGGAAAATAAAGTAAATCAACAGGCCTTTGTCGTTTTCTAATTTCTTTTCTCTTTCGAGAAAAAGTAAACAAGAACATTTCTCCAGCAGTACTCCAGACCTTGGAGATACTGAAAAGTATCCATACATTTATTGAAGACAGTAGAAAAGGCACCCTCTAGCTTCGCATCTGTCTCATCAACTGTCGAGAGTGAACGACAACTCTTACCGTTAACTCGCTACTCGTTTATAAGGTGGCGTAAAAAATGGCAACAACACGAATATAAAGCCGGCTATTGATCGGATCTGATGAAGACTATCCTGCACCGCCTCTGAAAAAGAATTCGTCCAGAAAGGTATGGACCAGGGGTCACCCTTCAGGCTTCGACCCGTCCTGCCGTCGATACAAGCCAGACACCTATTCAGATTTGGCTATGATGCACAACCTGTCTGTCTGCTAGGGTTGTTCACTCGTGTTTTTCTCAGGCCAAGCGTCGACGGGATGCTCTGCAATCTCATTAAGAAACTCGTAACAGAGGAGAGTCGCTCCACCCACAAATGAATGAAGCTTAGGTGGACGACATCCTCCATACGTCATCATGACGTCAGTCATGCGCCTGACTTCTTTGCTCCAAATCTTTCGTAGTGGAGGGAAATGTTCTTCACGTTGATTTTATATCTCTCAGACTCTGCAAATCATGCAGGTTGTAGTACATGGGTTACAAACTTTGAGAAAATATATTTTAAAATAATAAAGTAGATATCTGAGCAATCATATAGTTGCTTTTCGAACGTCGAACTTTCTGGGAAAGACTAACCTTTGGATAACGTATCCTGAACACGTGCGATGCTTCAGCATTGTAAAATTCGTTCCTAAACCCGCATCAGAATCCGCAAACTGAAGCCTCCCTACTCAATACCGAATGGCCCTACACTCTAGTGAACTCTTGTCTCAAAGCTATCAATCCAGAAATGACGTACTAATCGGGTGCAGCCATTATCACTTTGAAGACCAGTAGACAATCTCCTCATGCAGCCAATAAACTGCCCGAAGAGCGAGGTCTTCCCGGCGTAAATGTGTCGACTTCAAAAATCTCGATCACCATATAGAAGAACTTATCGACGCATCGCGCCTGTTTTACACAGGAAATTTTGCTCTCCTTAATTCTCGGCAAGAATGGATGCTAACAAAGTCGTGAGAAGTCTTTGAAACCATCTGGCGGCCAGTGGCAGTGAACGGTTATCGAACGCGATCGCTTCATTAAAGCTTGGTTAAGACGGATGGCGACATTGAAATATTAGCACGGCCACCGGTCCTCGAAAGGTACCGTTTAGCCGATACGGGGGAAACAAGATGAACTTGAAAGCGATTGTGTCATAAAACGTTTGCCCTGCGTATGGGAGTTTTAAAATGCCAATCATGTTTTCTGATTTTAAAAATATGCATTCAAATAAAAAATAAAATAAAGCGATAATCAATTTTTAGAGTGGGGATATTATGTGTCTATTATTTCCGGGTATGACGTCATTACGACGCATGGATGGCAGATATACTATTCTACAATCACCACTAATTCAATACCATTGCTGTTGTTTTCTACTGCTGCTACTTCTTTTACTACTACTAGTACTGTTGTACACAAACCACTACTACTATTACTACTATTTCCACTATTACAACTAATAATACTACAACTGCTACTGCTAGTACTGTTGTGCACATACCACTACTACTATTTCTACAACTTCTACTTCTACTACTACTTTGTTTACTGCCTCTACTACTGCAAAGACTAATGTTTTATGTATGTACTATCGGTATTCAATTACCATTATTACTACTGCAACTTCTACTACTATTGCCCTCTCTGATGCTACTACTATTGATCCTGCAACTACTAGTTAACTAGCAACCGAGACAGCGTTAGCCAGCTGCTAACTATTAACCAGCAACCGAGACAGCATTAGACAACTGCTAACTAATTACATCTATACCCCTACTCCCCGACTAAGAAAGTGACTTTACGCACAACGCAGCTATTAATCGCACACAGCGTTGTTAAGTGTTTGAGTAAGGGACATAATCTAGTCTGAGTGGCTTAGTGAAAGAAACAAGCAGCAACGAACTGTTACAGATGAAAGCCCCCGATGTCCTGCAGAGCTCAAGAAATACGATATAAGCAGCAGTACTGCAGGACTAATGGGTAGTCATTGTATAAACATTTTCAAAACTAATGTAAGAAAATAACCAGCTCTATAGATAATAAAGGTTTTAATAAACAAGAAATTTGAACACACACACATATTTGTTATTTATAATTATTTATTAATTATGATAATAATATGGTTAAATTTGTGTACTTGTGTGTGTGTGTGTGTGTGTGTGTGTGTGTGTCTACCTCGACAACCAGTCATTCATTTAGACACGACTTCCATTTGGGGGGTACATTATTAATAAACATTAAATACTCACTTTTTATGTCAGTGCCGTAGTGCGCATAGTTACTTTCAATAACATTGTTTGTCAGGAAAGGGTAACATATGTAGGGGACGTAATTCACATATATACTACGTCTAAACTACTAAAAATAAGTGAGCAACCAACACATCGCATTTAAATTAAATCTTAATATGAATAATTGCCCTTAGTTTCAGACCGGTATATTTTTCTGAAAAAAAAAAGTTATTTGCTGTAAGACACTGTGGACGTTTAAAGAGAATGGTTCATTTAAAGGTTATGATTTTAACAACAAAAATGAGTTCTATGAGAGTGTTTAAATATATTTATAGGTCCTTAACATTAAGAAATAACGCCACTTCTGGAGTTAAACAGTCAAGGAAAATAGATAAGCCATTAGTAGGTCTTAATTATTTTTTAAATGGAACCCTAAAACGATTTTTAACATCTCATGGAAGCTTGCATTAAAAAAAAGTACCTAATCTCACTTATGACGTAATTTATTCCTGTACTTGTGCTAAACGTTTCAGGCGGTGGTCATTTTTAAACTGTTGCTTAGAAATCCGCGGGAGGAGAAAAGAGAGAAGAAAGTTCTCTTCAATGAACAAGGAAGTAGCGATTTACAACAGACTAAATAAACAGAAGTGTAAACACTTCGCACACAGAGCGGGGGAAAGAATGCGTCAGACGAAAAACAAAAACCAACCTCAGGAAAATCCACAGATTCAATATCATAGCGTCAGAGCGAAAGCAAAAATAGGAGCCCGCTCCCCCCTCTCCCCGTCACACCCACCACCATTATCACCGACATCACTAATTATCTCGACAGATTCGTCAATGGCCTCAAAGGGACAATCACACCACAACAGCAGTAATATGATTGGTTTACGACGCTTGCGGTGACTTGTGACCACATTTAAAATTTTTAAAAATTGCCATGTAAGTTGGCAGCAGAAATATTCCTTACATATTCCCAGTTCCTCCTCCTCATAAATTCCTCCGATGCTCTCTTCCCTCCCCCCTCCCCCTTACCCCCGTCGTCCTTTTATTTTTTTCGCCAGTAAATCCCTTGTTCACTCGCTAAATGGCCGTGTGTTGCGACAACCACATTGATTGCTAGGGTTGTGCCAGCAGCGAATGTGATTTGAGCGAAACCTCTAAATGAGATTAGTACGATTAGGCTCGCTGGCCAGAAGCCGATGGGGTCCGGCCAAGCCTGGCTCGGTTTAGCAGCCATTGTCAGTTCCAGGCTTTGTTCTGGGCCCAGATGGCCTCGAGGTCGCTTGGCCTAGTGATTCTGAATGAAGTTACATCTTAGGTTGCTGAAATCTGGCCAGTTTTCAATTAGCAGAGTTTCCCCTCGATCTCTGACTCTTGCGGAAAACAAGGGGCAAGGTTTTCGTAAGAGGTTTGCATTTTCTAATCAATGTTAGTCATTGTTTGCTGCTCTTAAGTTTTGTTGTGCAACCCAGATATGAAAGGTAATACTCTTTATTTTCAACCAGAAATCTTAGTATCTTGTTATGTATGGTACGGGTTTATATTTTAACACTACACGTAAACAATGCAAATAATTGTTGTCTTTCGTGTCGGACTTGGCAAGAGTGTATTTCTTCTGCAAATCAATACCTTTAATTATCTTCACCAAGATGGATCCCCAATCTATCTATCTATCTATCTATCTATCTATCTATCTATCTATCTATCTATCTATCTATCTATCTGTCTGTCTGTCTCTCTGCCTGCCTGCCTGTCTTCCTGTCTGTCTGTCTATCTATCTATCTATCTATCTCTCTATCTCTCTATCTATCTATCTATCTATCTATCTATCTATCTCTCTATCTATCTATCTATCTATCTATCTATCTCTCTCTCTATCTATCTATCTATCTATCCAGTATCATTAATGGTGAATTTGGCTCGTGCCTAAAGTTTCTTGGCGAAGGAAGAGTGACTTAAAGCACATTGTCACGTTCCTCCAATTACTACGTCACACGAAGAGAGCCCGGAAATCGCTGACAGGTTTCGATCCGCATTCGTCGGTATGGTCCACTTAGAGTCTATCTAAATAGCCAGTAGACCACTTAGAGTCTATCTAAATAGCCAGTAGACCACTTAGAGTCTATCTAAATAGCCAGTAGATCACTTTCAGTTAGCACGCAATTTTGAAATCTGTACCTGCAGTGCAGTAATTTTGAAAACAAAAGCGATATAAATTAGAAATATGATAAAACCCAACTGAAATCACAGTACACACCCTCGTGCATCAACAGTTTCCGATATGACAGAAAATGTCTAAGCACTTTTAAGAAGTTTAAGCAGTCCAAGAGTTACCCTCTTTTCATTAAACATGCTTGCGATCATTGAGATGAATTCACAGGAACTTTTCGGGATTACATGGCATCAGTGACGAAATTAGTTTTCTTGATACAATTGTATGAATTTACATGCAGAGATGTTTGTGACTTCTTGTGGCTTGGTCCTTAAATTTATACACTACATAGATAATGTCTTGTGCGAAGAAACGTGTACATGTGGTGATTATTTAGCTTTACACTGCGTTTTGTTTGTGTCTTCAGCTCTCGTATCCGGTAGAGGAGTTCATTCCCTTTATTGTTTCATCAGTGACAAATGTTTGCCAATATAGTTGCCATTATCATTGACAAATGTTTGCTAATTTAGTTGCCTTCATCAGTGACAAATATTTGCCAATATAGTTGCCATTATCAGTGACAAATGTTTGCTAATTTAGTTGCCTTCATCAGTGACAAATATTTGCCAATATAGTTGCCATTATCAGTGACAAATGTTTGCTAATTTAGTTGCCTTCATCAGTGACAAATGTTTGCCAGTTTAGTTGCCTTCATCAGTGACAAATGTTTGCCAGTTTAGTTGCCTTCATCAGTGACAAATGTTTGCCAGTTTAGTTGTCTTCATCAGTGACAAATGTTTGCAAATTTAGCGCCTTCATCATATAGGTTTGCTTAGTTTTGTGCTCTGCGTAGTTATCCTTCGGGTCCAAATTGTTTCATAATGAATATATCAGTTGTAAAATTAACCCAATCTTGTAAAAGAAAATTCGTTGTTAGCTCCTATTTGGTTCACACACTAACTCATCTAATGTCTGATTTAATTTAGGACACAGTTCACCCCATCTCACTTTAGAATTTTAGATCATCAGATTTCGTACACACGGACACGCTCTCAGTCACTTTCGTAGACATATTCTCACTCACCTATGTCCTTATACATTCAGTCTGCCAAACAAATTTATCTCAGAGACATACTTTAACTTCATACAGAGTGATTAGTTGGGCTAATGTTAATCTCGTGGTTGGTACTTTACAATGGGACAATTGAGTTTAAGAATAAGGAGGAGAGAAGCAAACTGAAAAGAAGGAAAATGTCTGTGCCTGTACGTAAATTAGAAAAGAAGAAGGAAAAATGTGTTTGCATGTGTGTGTGTGTGTGTGTGTGTGTGTGTGTGTGTGTGTGTGTGTGCGTGTGCGTGCGTGTGCGTGCGTGTGCGTGTGCGTGCGTGTGCGTGCGTGTGCGTGCGTGTGCGTGTGTGTGCGCGCGCGAGTGTGTGTGTGTGTGTGTGTGTGTGTGTGAACTTGGAAAGAAGCTGGGAAAAGGTTTGTGAAAACCATAACATAAAAAAGAAATGTGTGTGTCTGTCTGTGTGTGTGTGTGTGTGTGTGTGTGTGTGTGTGTGTGTGTGTGTGTGTGTGTGTGTGTGTGTGTGTGTGAAGTTGGAAAGAAGCTGGGAAAAGGTTTGTGAAAACCATAACATAAAAAAGAAATGTGTGTGTCTGTGTGTGTGTGTGTGTGTGTGTGTGTGTGTGTGTGTGTGTGCATGTCTGTGACTGTACGAGGGGTCGCCGCCCAACACTCCATTCAGACTTTAGACTCTCAGGACACCAAACTATTATTAGATTCGATAGGGCGGACCTGACTTTAGATCTTGCATTTCACATCTTTAGACTCTCAGGACACCAAACAATTGTTCGATTCGATAGGTCGGACCTGACTTTAAATCTTGCATTTCACATCTTTAGACTCTCAGGACACCAAACAATTGTTCGATTCGATAGGTCGGACCTGACTTTAAATCTTGCATTTCACATCTTTAGACTCTCAGGACACCAAACTATTATTAGATTCGATAGAGCGGACCTGACTTTAGATCTTGCATTTCACATCTGCTCGTTAGCTCGCCTCTTGTAAGGAAGCCGAGGAGACTGCTGGTGATATTCTACAATTCCGGCCGACCTAGTGGTCAGGTTGTAATAAATCGCCATATATTTAGCCCGACTGACCCAGTCACCGACTTGGTCTGTCTTTGTGCACGCCAAAATCAGCCTCAATGTTCAGAGTCTATCCTGCCGTTGTCAGAGAAACATCATTCGAAAAGCTCTCCCAGATCCCCACTCTTATTGGCATCATTTGCATCAAGTGCCTGCCATCTCATTGCGCTCGTTCAGTGATGAACAGAACTGGTTCTGGCCAGCTGAAACCCTCTACCAATGCAAAGCCTAAAGCCTGCGCTGCTCCAGACAGTTGACAAGGCCATTTCGAGAACCTGCCAAGTTGTCTCGGTCAATTTAACAGTCAGCCCCGGCAAGTCTACAGACAAATACACTGACTCTTACTCTGTGAAATACATGGACGCTCTGCAAAAATCGAACTGTCAGAACGCGTTGCATCATTTTGATTTTGTAACCATCTTTCTGGCACCTTTATTTTATTTCTATAAAATTTTCATCTATCTCTATTTGCATTTGTCATCATCTTTATGCCAGGTTGGAACTGGGGGTTTGTAGCCGTTTTTGTTGTTGTGATTATTATTATTCCTTGTGATTATTAAGATTTATTGTACCTTTAATCTTCAAATACCTGGTAACATCTGACACTACAGAAGTGTGATGGGACCTGTGGTCGGCCATGTTAGGGTCTAAACGTTGATTCATTCTTTCCTAATACGTTTCTAAGCCCCCCCCCCATTCCACAGTGTCTGTATGTGTGTGTGAAATAGAAAAAGAAGGGAAATGTGTATGTGTGTTTGTGTGTGTCTGTGTGTCTGTGTCAACTAGAAATAAGTATGAAAATGTGTGTGTGAGTGTGTGTGTGTGTGTGTGTGTGTGTGTGTGTGTGTGTGTGTGTGTGTATGAACTAGAAAAGAAGGAAAATTGTGTGTATGTGTCTGTGTGAATGTGTTTGTGTGTGTGTGTGTGTGTGTGTGTGTGTTTATATGTGTGTGTATGTGTGTGTGTGTTTTGTGTGTGAACTAAAACAGAAGAAGGAAAAATGTGTGCGTGCGTGCGTGCGTGAACTAGAAAAAAAATGTGTGTGTGAACTAAAAAAAAAAGAAGGAAATTTGTGTGTGTGCGCGCGCGCGTGTGTGTACTAGAAAAGAATAAAGAAATGATTGATTCATGAATCTCCAAAGAAATGAAAACTTGGGCATGTAATACACACTTTAGCAAAGTGTCAATCTATGCCAGTTGAACCATTTATTTTTAGCAAGTTTACCTCTGGGAGGAATTCGCACATGACACTGAAGACTTCATGCGTTGATATGTGTTAGAGCTATCGCGACGTCAGAACTAATAGCAAACTAGCGGAGCCTTCATACAAGAATAGCATTATGGGAAATATGATAGAGTGTTCAATATTGATGAGTAGAACGCTTCCCCCCCAAAAAAAAAAAAAAAGAGAGAAAAAAAGATAAGATAACTCTCTTCTTCAAATTGACATTAATTAACCAGTTTCATGGAATATGCTTTTTATTCTTGGCATTTGATTCACGTAATTTGTGCACATCATACCGATGGCCGTAACTCCTTTAATACAGAAATAAGATGCTATCTGTGACACATATGAATATTGTCTGTTGAAGCAGAACACCCGGATCAGCATTTGAAGGAAGGGGGCACATGGGGTCTGCTCGATATACGGCTCACTTTCACTGAATTCTAAACAAAGCCATTCCTTATAAAAATCGATGACGAGGATTACATATTTTGTTTGAACTCCTATGGAACATAAATTTATGTCTAACGGTGGAGGAATGTGCAAAAGACTCGTCGTTTATCCAGTAACAATAAACATTCCATTATTAATAATAATTAATAATACAACGAAACTGTAGGACACTGCAATTAGTTACTACAAACAGTTACGACAGACAGGGCACGAATTTCTTTGCTGGAAGTTTGTGTCTGCAGCCACACCCACGTATTTATTTTCGTTTATTTCTTCTATCCTTCTGTTACGTCCTTGCTTCATTTCATTCCTTTGAACGCTCTGTTAATTAATGTAAATTTTAAAATTTCACGCTCTGTTAATTAATATTTAAATTTTAAATTTCACGCTCTGTTAATTAATATTTAAATTTTAAATTTCACACTCTGTTAATTAATTTAAATTTTAAATTTCACGCTCTGTTATTTAATTTAAATTTTAAATTTCACGCTCTGTTAATTAATTTAAATTTTAAATTTCACGCTCTGTTAATTAATTTAAATTTTAAATTTCACGCTCCGTTAATTAATTTACATTTTATATTTCACGCTCTGTTAATTAATTTAAATTTTATTTTTCATGCTCTGTTAATTTAATTTAAATTTTAAATTTCTCGCTTTGTTAATTTAATTTATTTTCTTTGTTACAGTACTCCTTCTCTTAGTGTAATTTATCCCGATTTTCTTTAATTGTTGAAACTGTTTATTTATTTATTTTTTTACTTTCGCGCATATCTTTTATACATTATACTATATTTCTATATTATTCTACTATTCTATATTATCCTATTAGTTTACGTTTCTATATTATTCTATTATTCTACATTCCTAAGTTATTCTATTATTCTGCACCTCTACATTAATACATTTCTACGTTATATATTATTTGCAGTTGTGACCAGCCCCACATTTCATGCATTTAAAGAAATGTCGTCA
This sequence comes from Sinotaia quadrata, assembly GCA_028829895.1. Taxonomy (NCBI): domain Eukaryota; kingdom Metazoa; phylum Mollusca; class Gastropoda; order Architaenioglossa; family Viviparidae; genus Sinotaia; species Sinotaia quadrata. The sequence goes on from CM054182.1 coordinate 97,929,542, forward strand.
CCATCAGAAGTTGATTCGTTATACATTCTAAACGTTCCCCGAGCTGTCGTCTTAATTGTTACTTTAATTGGGAAGAAAAGTAGATGGGTGCCTTTTACCACGACATCAACAACTAGTACAGTAGCAGTTACTTCTGATCTTCAAAGACAAAAACAAAAAAAAAAAAAACAAAAAAAAAAAAAACAAAAAAAAAAAAAAAAGAAAGAAAGAAAAAAGGAGAAGCAACCGAGAAGAGACGAAATAAATAATCATTAAAATAAAATAATTCCAACTCTCTCTGCAGTCAGCTTAAATCTTGTACCAACAGGTCAAACTGCTCATTAACTTCCGTTTGTTGCTGTAGATACACACATTCGCCTTTTCGCTGACCTAATAAAGTCACCGGGCTCTGAGTCTCATTTCCTCTGGATATGATTGATGGCTCGCTGTTCTCCCTGCAATGGAACTCCGCGCTAGCAAGTAGAGGATCACCACAAGTGATTGATTCCCCACTATCTTGGATGAGCAGCGCTAACGCGGCAGCAACGCAGGCGTAGACGCAAAACCACGGCAACGCAGGCATAGATTTCAGAAGATTGCAACTCCCACGCATCGCAGGCGTTTCTATCTATCTATCTATCTATCTATCTATCTATCTATCTATCTATCTAATGAATGATTGCGAAAGCAATTCAGTCGCACAGTATTCGAACCTTTACTGGCCGTAATAGATCTGCTTGCGTTGGCTCCTATACTAAGAACAGCTTGATACTAGAGAAAGTTTTTAAATTCAGCGACTGACACTGATAACCTTACTTTGAAGTTTAGATTTTTAACATTAAAAACATTTCAGCAGTATCAGAGACCAGATTTACATGTCCGTCTAGCAACTAACTAATACAATCAAAATAAATGGCCCATTTAAAAACTTATCCAAATGATGAACGTGTCAATCAGCCTCCGTAACATGAAGACAGCGATTTCCTTAAAAATGTCAAATCACGATGATTATGACATTATATAAATGTGCACGTACACGCACACAAACACACTCACACGCACACACGCATGTAAAAAAAAAGGCATTCTTACACACACTAACATTCACGCACGCATGTACACTTGAATACGAACAATAATAGATAGATAGTCAAACGCACTAAACAGCATCAGAAATAAAAGTACGATGCCTTGCTGTAAGATCAATAACAGTGGTACAAAATGCATTAAGTATAACATCATAATAGAGGTACACATGCACTATAATTACATCATCAAAAATAAAGGTACACATGCACTATAATTACATCATCAAAAATAAAGGTACACATGCACTATAATTACATCATCAAAATTAAATGTACACATGCACCATAATTACATCATCAAAATTAAATGTACACATACACCATAATTACATCATCAAAAATAAATGTACACACGCACCATAATTACATCATCAAAAATAAAGATACCCCATGCACTACAATTATAACATCAAAACAAAATCTGCAAACTCAACAACGAAATACAGTCGGCTATTCCGGAGAGGTATAAATGCACACATGTATTAGATTAAACTTTTTAAGTTCGAAAAACATCAAACATTTTTCCTGTTATTTTTATATAAACAGTCCTCTCACATGAAAGTTTACCTGGTTGACGCCGTGTTAACGATTTCATCTCATCTAGTCTAAAATCTTAATTTGTTTTCTTTTACCGTCTCCTCACATAACATTTTATTATCGCCTCTTCTGTCCTTATCTTATCTCATTCCTATCCACTTGACCGATCCGACTTAATCTCATGTCTTTTATATCATATCATCTTGTGTGCAGAAAAAAAAGAGTGCAAAAATAGAAAGGGATGGGGGGAGAAAGAACAGAATGAAAGAAATTAAGAAAGAAAGACAAAGGGAAAAAAGAAAGAAGGAAAGAAAGAAAGAAAGAAGAGGAAAGGAAGAGAAAAGGAAAAAAGAACAGTATATGCATTTGAGTACTCTGTTGACAATAATGAGTCCTTCCCCCGAAAAATATAAATCTAAGGCTAATTCAATAATAAATAACAATAATAAATGAATAATAAATTTTGTTTTCAGTTTTGTTTGATTTCTCATTACTAGTTTTATTTTTATAAAAAAACAAATCAAAGAGAAATAGACACCGCTAATTTCTTGCCACCTCAGCATAGTGCCTCTCCTCCCCGCCTCCCTCGGACCCCATCTAATTATCCATGGTTGTTGCTTTTCTTTGTTTACATTTTGTGATAATTACTGCAAGTGGGTTTATGCGCACGCGTACAGAAGAATTATTACGTCAGAGCTCTAATTTCCTGAGTATGTTCCGTAAATCGGACTGACCTGTTTCTTCTATAATTCCTCCTTTCTTTAAAACTTTGAGCAAGACACAACAGGTTTCCTTTCTTGCAATATTTCTGGAAATCCTTTTCCATATCACGTGACGAAGTAGGGACAATGTGTACAGGATTAAGTTTCGCCTTATATGTTACTGAGTCGATTCCCCAATTCCATTTTAAAACATTTAAAACCGAAATGGCTGCAAAACCGATGGAAAAGTTTAATTTTTGAAATGTCGAACAGAAATGGGATTGCGTCTGTCTGGTAATGCGACTCCTGATTGCAAAAGGAAATAAAAAAGTGGGGAAACCTTATGAGGACTAGTAATGCCACTTCCTTGTATGGACACATTGTGATCAGAATTCATGTCATGCTTTAAGGTTCAGCTATTTTTAAGACTGATGATTTGGAGGAATTTGGAGGAATATTTTATGTCGATCCCCGCACGTTTTCGAGGGTTCCTCATATTTCCGTGGAGATTGCTTTGAAACATTTTCAATGTCAGCGAAATCTGCTAGAGATTACCAATACAACTCAATATTCGGAGAAATTCCTTGCTGATTAAAAAAAATATATATATACTGTGTCCAACTTGCACCATGATATCAGCTGGAGAAAAATTGAATGTGAAAGAAGTTTTGCATTGCGCATTTTATTGTTATAGAAAAAAGATCCAAATACAAAACGAAAAAGTAAACCACTCGGTCAGTCAAAAAGATTAAACAGCGAAACTTTCCTCCAGAAAAAGAGCAATGTGGCATTCATCGTTATAAAGAGGTGGATAGAGTTGTCGCCACTTGCAGAACAATCTGTGGACGTATTTTTGGGGCATGCTGTTGGATTTGGGGAAAATTGATTTTTTTTTAATTTTCTCCCTTTAGACTAAGAATATTCTCTTGGGGAATACATTTACTAAGTTAATGGTGAATAATAATTATCTTGCTCAACCTTAATACTAGGTCTCTCAATTAAAAAAAAACTAAAATACAGTGATTGCTTATTGTATTGTTTTAAGGATACCACAATCATGAATGTTATTTTATACAATTATTTCGCTACTAACACGACTAGTATTTACATTATCACCCCATTATCTCTCACCCTTCTATTAACATTACCACCATTTATAGTATGGCCCCATTATCTCTCACCCTGCTACTTGCAGTATTGCAGATGCTGTTACTAAAACTACTGCTACCACTCCTATTTCTACTGTTGTAATATTAGTGCTACCAGTAATAATACTACTGCCACCATTGCTATTTCTACTGCTAATACTTCTTCTATCATTAGTAATACTACTTCTACCACTACTATTTCTAACGCTGCTAATATTACTGCTACCACTACTACTGCGACCACTGCTAATATAATGGCTACGACTACCTTTGCTACAACTGCTAATATTACTGTTACAACTGCTAATATTATGACTACCACTGTTACCACTACTACTACTACTACTACTACTATCACTGCTAATATTACTGCTACCACTACTATTGTTATAATTGATAATATTACTGCTACCACTACTATTGTTATAATTGATAATATTACTGCTAACACTACTATTGTTATAATTGATAATATTACTGCTACCACTACTACACTGTTTTGTTATAATTGCTAATATTACGGCTACCACTACTACTACAACCAATGCTAACATTATGAATGACACTACTACTGTTACCATTGTTATCACTTTTAATTAGCGCTACTGCTGCTAATATTATGACTGACATTACTACTGTTACCATTGCTAATATTATGACTAACACTACCTGTAGCAGATTAAAGTTGCCTATCCCTATTTCTAGATATCATTGTTATATACATTGTTAAATTGTCAAAGTGACCTGGCCTTAGGTACTCCTTATGATGGTATTTTTGTAAGTGTCAGAGTTGAAGTAAACAACTAGAGAATATGCTAGAAAATTGCTGATGCAATCCTAACTAGTTCCAATTGGATTAACAGTTTTCTGATTAATAGTCTCACACTTGTTCATAATAAAATTATCCAATGGGGATGGACTGGAAGTTTCTTTCTTGAAGTAGTACTCAATTCTAATCACTTTAAATCTGAACATAACTCGAGTCCGGTCGTAAAGGCAATCATTACCTTATGGTAAGTCAACTGACTGATAAAAAAAAGAATGGACTTAGAATATTTCATACATATTTACTATTGATCTGTGATTTGAATAGGTATGCTTATATAATTGAACAATTATTTCTATGTTCATTAATTTGACTACATTGCGCATTTTACTTGTGAATTTTGATCGATGCTATATTACTTATGCTGTGTGTGTTGGGCCAATGAAATCGTTGCATGATTTGTAAGTTGAGAATGTTTGTAAGAGATAAAGGAGTTTAGAGATGAAATATGCCTGAAATATAGTGCTACCTTAATTTTACTTTTGCAGAGCAAGCCTTTTGGAGTTGTCACTTCATGTTACAGTGTCGGCTATGCTCAACTGGATTACGTTGGTTAGTGGATTCAGCATTATCGTCAACTTATCAGTAATATGCGTTGCTGTAAATTGATTCTTGTGAATTCCGTTTGAGTGCCAATATGGCGAAAATTATGGCTTGTGTTTGGTGTTGAGAATTCATGAAGATCATTTTGAATATTCCTTGAAGCATGTCGAAGATTCTGGAACAGTTGTGTAACTTGCCTAGAAGGGGTATGCAGACCCTTGCCTAGATATGAAATGGCAGTGACTTGTTGCAAACCGCATGATTGTGAAACATGTACCGACAACAGCTGCCATCTTTGACTTTAACTGATAAAATTCCTACTATTACTAATTTTGCAAGGAATAATGCAATATTGCTACTTCTGTTGCTACTACTGCTACTACTCCTGTTACTACTATTACTACTGATGCTTTTTTGCTATTTCTTCTACAACTCCTACCAAATCGTTGATACAAAATCCCAAACTCTCAGACACCTTTAAAGGAATTTGTTTTCTGTTACAGAATATTAAGTGCATGCATTGATTTATTTCTGTTACAGAATATTAAGTGCATGCATTGATTTATTTCTGTTACAGAATATTAAGTGCATGCATTGATTTATTTCTGCAGACAAATTTATACTGTGTTAAAGAAATGTTACTTTTAAAAATGTAACATAGTAATTCTACAGATTACATTTAACTATATTCGGAACCTTTTACTAATGATGGCCTTAATAAATAAAATAAATAAAAAGTAAAACTACTTACAGTACAGCATAATGAAATTATACTAGTGAAACTGCTTACAGAAACAGCATATTGAAATCATTCTAGTAAAATTTGAATATGCCTGCAGTAAAATATCTGCTATGCAATGCGTGCAATGGGGAGGAGAAAAATACTTGTTGAAAAAGCAAATGAAATGAGTTCTTAAATTAATGTGACTTTTCAAGATACACAAATTAAATAAACTGGAACTAATTAAAAAGGCGGTGCCAATTAGAGACATTAAATGCAAGCGTAAACAATTCTGGCAAATATTTTATTCTTTCTACTTGAGAGTAAGATATATGTGATCAATCATACACTACAGAAAAAAAATATTTTAACAGAATTGCTCAAAAATCATCATTTCATCGCTTAAATCGCTAGTTTGCAAACCTTCTTTGGATAACGGCTTATGGAGAGGGGAAAAACAGTAATAGGATACATATTTTTTTTCTAAGCAAAGCCAATCAGAGCGCCGCTTAAGACATTTTGACGTTAGATGTAAGGAATGCAGGGTCATAAGATATAAAATAAGCAAGGCAGGATCAAATATAAAAATAAGCAAGGCAGGGTCAAAATATAAAAGTATGCAAGGCAGGGTCAAAATATAAAAGTATGCAAGGCAGGGTCAAAATATAAAAAATATACAAGGCAGGGTCAAAATATAAAAGTATGCAAGGCAGGGTCAAACTATAAAAAATATGCAAGGCCAGGTCAAAACATAAAAGTATGCAAGGTCGGATCAAAACATAAAAGTATGAAAGGCAGGGTCAAAATATAAAAAATATGCAAGGCCTTGTCAAAACATAAAAGTATGCAAGGCAGGGTCAAAATATAGAAAATATGCAAGTCAGGGTCAAAACATAAAAGTATGCAAGGCAGGGTCTGGTATTTACATCTGCATAAATAAAACAATGCGTTCCTCTCGTTTTCCTCTTCTCTCAGATGTGACAACATTATAAAGAGTTTGGTGTTTTTACAACATTATAAAGAGTTTGGTGTTTTTACAACATTATAAAGAGTTTGGTGTTTTTACAACATTATAAAGAGTTTGGTGTTTTTACAACATTATAAAGAGTTTGGTGTTTTTACAAAACCATAAAGAGTTTGGTGTTTTTACAAAACTATAAAGAGTTTGGTGTTTTTACAAAACTATAAAGAGTTTGGTGTTTTTACAAAACTATAAAGAGTTTGGTCGATCTGCTTAGGCATCAAAAACGACATGGGTATTTATTGGTAAGTGCGCGTTTCCCTTTTCAGTGCCAGACTTTCAGTTTGCCAGTTAATGGAACGATTTATCTTGAATTTTCAGACTGACAGATAACCGCTATTTAATATAAAACAAAAACATTTAGACAGCAACTGTCAATGCTGTTATAACTACTACTATTATTAATACTGCAATTTATAACACTCAATCGCAAAAGAGTTACAAGCGCTCACGGTCATAAGTAGGGAGTGAGTGAGATAGATTTACAACAATCCTTTACAAGCGCTCGCGGTCATAAGTAGGGAGTGAGTGAGATAGATTGACAACAATCCTTTACAAGCGCTCGCGGTCATAAGTAGGGAGTGAGTGAGATAGATTGACAACAATCCTTTACAAGCGCTCGCGGTCATAAGTAGGGAGTGAGTGAGATAGATTGACAACAATCCTTTACAAGCGCTCGCGGTCATAAGTAGGGAGTGAGTGAGATAGATTGACAACAATCCTTTACAAGCGCTCGCGGTCATAAGTAGGGAGTGAGTGAGATAGATTGACAACAATCCTTTACAAGCGCTCGCGGTCATAAGTAGGGAGTGAGTGAAGATAGACTGACAACAATACTTTACAAGCGCTCGCGGTCATAAGTAGGGAGTGAGTGAAGATAGACTGACAACAATACTTTACAAGCGCTCGCGGTCATAAGTAGGGAGTGAGTGTAGTGTAGACAGATTGAGACCTTATGACCTAAATCGGGTTTAAGTCCAAGACCTTTGCTCGTGATGTTAGTATCCCGACCTCACAGCAAACATGCACGTTGCTGCCAAACGATTTATTATGAACAGTTTCGCCTATTTCAAGACTGCCTGAAAGACAGTCATTTAAAAAGAGAGCCAGAGTTTTTCGTTATTTATTGTTGTTGTTCTGGTGGGGTACTTCTCATTTAAATTTATTTTCAAATCAACTGCTCTGGTTTGGAGCAGTTTTCTTGCAATATTTTGTAAATGCACAAGTTTTCAAATGAAAGTTAGTTATGAATTAATAACTGCTCGTGAATTTAAAATGCATGCTGTTATTTACGACAAAAACAAACAAAGGCCTGAAATCTTTTACAGACAGAGAACAGCCTCGGGCAGCAGTAACTCTTTGTTCCACTGCAGTCTAACCTGGGATCAGATCAAAACATCAGAGCTGCCGGTAACAAGTTTTACGTCCGCCCCGCCAATAATAACTTTTACAGACTGAGCAAACAGTATGAGGCTGTATATACTGCTTTGCTTAACACAGCAGAGATTAGCGCAACACTCAGCCACCCAAGTTAACTGGTTAAGCCTACTGGGCACAATCGGAATGCATAAAGGAATTACAGTCAGAACAATTTAAAAATAGTTTTCTTACACACGAAATGGAATTTCATATTGTATATATTTGAGATGTAAAATTATTTGTAAGAGGATTTAGAGGGCTTCAAATGGACAGTTAAAAAGATGTGGACCACAACGCATGTGTAGCGTGAACTGGGAAACATTCTAAAACCTTGACCAAATGTACGCCAGACTTACTAAACAAACAAACGAATCCTAAAAATGTATGATCATGGGTAGCGACCAATATAGGATTAAGGCCGTGTTTCCAAACTGATTTGTAGGTCAACTCGTCAGTGAACATCTCTCAGCTCATTACGAACGTTCATTGCCACCTTTCACCGTTCAAACATCCTTTTGAATAGAGGTTGTGCTTCTTTATGCCGATGTCCGAGACTTCGAACGTTTATGGCCACTGTGTGATGCACAACATTGATTAGACAGTGGAAATACACGCTGTCAGAATCACCCATGAGAAGAGAAATAAAACTCTAAGCCACAGATACAAGTGCTGATTATGAAAATCGGTAGTTTGATATGCTAGCTGGTGTGACTAGACATTACTATTTCAAACTATTTTGTATTCATGTACTATTGGTTCGTTCAAATTCCCAGACACATTGAATGCTACTACAACGACACGTCCTATCAAAGACGGCTTGGTACAGAGCAGTATTAGTACCACAATAAATAAGCATAGAATCCACAGGTTGTTTATTTAAAACCTATATGGAAAACAAAGGTACCTGTATACAATGGACACTACACGAATCCACAAGCAAAAGGACGTTATTAAATAAAATGAGTTTTAAAATAGTGTAAAAAATCAACCACTGTGTGTAAAACAAAAAGAGAAAATTATTATTTTTTTAAATATACGAATTTACAAATGTTGAAGCTAACACAAGGACAAACAGCACAGCTGTTCAAGATAATGGCACTGAATCTTGATGGTAAAGTTTATATTATACACACATCAGATAATGATCCTAAAGAAGCAACATAATAAATATTATTATTATCATCATTATTATTGTCTTTATTGTTGCTGTTGTTATTATTTTTAATGCTATATGCACATACTAACTAGTACCTCAAATGTTCATTGCTACCAACAAGTAGTGACCAAGAGCATCACTGGACCACGTGACTTCAACAAAAACACACCATCGTTTGTCTTCTCGACTGAACTGAAGTGAATGCCGGTTAGTTTTGATGCTGGAGCTTAACCAGGAATCATTACTAAGTTTGTCACCGATGTTCTTCGATCACAACATCGTCATATACATTCAGGTTTCTTCCTTTCCAGCGTTTAACTCATACTCCCTCTTTCAAATAACAATAATAAAAAGAAATAAATAAACGATGATATAAAATAAAATAAAAAATAAGAATGTGCTATAGATCTCTTTCCGCATCGTCCTCATTGTATTATGTCAGTGCTCAGGTATGCCCATTCCATTATTTCCAAAACCCATAATCTATCTATCTATCTATCTATCTATCTATCTATCTATCTATCTATCTATCTATCTATCTATCTATCTATCTATCTATCTATCTATCTATCTATCTATCTATCTATCTATCTATCTATCCATCCATCCATCTATCTATCTATCTATCTGTCTGTTTGTCTGCCTATCTATCTATCTATCTATCTATCTATCCATCCATCTATCTATCTATCTGTTTGTCTGCCTATCTATCTATCTATCTATCTATCTATCTATCTATCTATCTATCTATCTATCTATCTATCTATCTATCTATCTATCTATCTATCTATCTATATGTCTTTGCTGTCGTACCAGCACAATGTCCTCGAGAACTTACGCCATGTTGATTTATGGGCCAAGTTTGTTGGACCAGTCAATGATGTATCATTGTGAAGACCACAATTAGTCGGACCGGCTTGCTCCATTTAAACTGCTAGGGCAGTCTGCGCTCCAGATGCAGCTAAAACCCAAACCAGAAATCTTTCACAGTCGATGTCCCAAACATGTGCTCACAGAACTACAACCCACGCACACTATGCAGAGGAACTCCTCCAGACAACAAAATTTCAAACGTTCATTCGGATACCTGTTATACCCAAACATCACTCAGCATCAAAGTGAAGGACGCACACGGCGAGAGGTTTCCACCGGTGTCGTCGGGTGCACTTTGAACTCCCAGAGGTCAGAACCCCAGTGAGTTATGTTTGAAATTCGAACGTTTCGTCCGCGAAAATGTAAGCAGACGACAATTCGAAGCGGATAAAAAGATTTATAGTTTGTAGCGAGGTATGACTTCATGTGTTAGAAAAGATGGCTAGTCATTCGCTTTGAACCTCACATTGATTTGTGCGCCTGCAAAATGTTTATATCTCGAAACTTTAGCTTAGATATTTTATTACTTTTCAGTGGACAATGATCGATGGCGCCTTCTCATATATTCCACAATTCTAAGAAAAGAGCAAACAGCTGAGAGACGTTATGGAGGTTGTTTACTTGCTCGTGTACACATTTTATGCAAATCTTTACTGCCGAACTTTAGTAGAAATGCTTCTGTGTTTTTAGAAATTGTTTTAGGAATTGGTCAGTCGGAGACCTCTCGAGATAGACTAGAAAGTGAAATGAATTTTGCAACAGAAGCACCCTTTCGTTTGAATGCAAAGGTCATCAGGCATGGGTGTACTACACTAGGTTTCGGGGTGCTGTGATCAAAATGGCTGTCTGTATTTAACTTTTAACCGGCTCATTTGAGTGTTTGGGCCCCAAATACAAATATTTAATATTAAAAATGCGGTCAAAATAAAAAAGGATTTAATGTATTTAATAGGTCAAAAATGCAAAGAGGACTTACTGTATGTAACAGGTCCAGTATGAAGAAAAGACTAAATGTATTTAATAGGATCATATTACAAAAGATTATTGCATTTAATATGCCCAGAATAAAAAAGGATTTATTGTATTTAACATGGGCAGAATAAAAAGGACTTAGTGTGTTCCTGTATGTCACAAGTCTGATAAAAATGTCCGACCTGATGACCCACATTGCCTTGTTTACTTCAAATTCGAATATTTGAAACCCTTGGCCCTTTGTTCAAAGCTTCCTTTTTCTAGGTGCTTCTAGAACAGGTCAAGATGTTATGTAACTTTAGGACCATTGTCCAGTTCTCGAACCAACCACATGCTTTGCGAACAGTCACGTGATACGCAATATACCTTTCTATATATGTACCCCCACGCTTCCGCTCCCTCACTTCGAGCACATTTTAGCTAATTCCATCAGCTTACTCGGGTCGTGAGAGGCAGCCGGCGCCATAGAGAATCAAGGTACCCTTCGACTTCTCTCAAAGGTATCATTTTATTTAATGGTATTTGCCTATGTATTGTTTAAGTATGTATTTGTGCTATGTATTATATGATTTCCATATACACTTGAGCATGGTTCAGAGAAATAGCTGAAAACCTATATGTTACGGAATATAAATTTATTGTAGCCATTTTTCCATTTCTGTACTTTAATTTATATTGTTTTAATTCACTAAGAGCCAGAACGCTGCGCTCGATATGAATTCTTCATGTAATTCAATTATTGCGTGTAATTTAAATTGTAAATTGTGAAGCGCTCTGTCGGCTTGAATTACCCCTTGTATGAACATTAATTTAACGTTGTATCTATTTTATTGCTTCATACGTCATGACTGTTAAATGGAACACATGTGAGACGATTATATTTTTCTAAAATCTAACTGTAAGCGACGCGAGGTCGAAACTCTTTGTTCAGCGCATTTAATTGAGCCATGCCTAAGTAGGGCCTGTTAGGTTGAGAATTATATCCAAACACGTTGCATCCACAGGTCGGCTCATGGTTCATGTTTCACCATGCCTCACCTGCATTAGCTTATTGGTATAAGCGTGTCGAAATCCACTCTGAGGGCCATGCTGCAAAAATTCCAGTTCCTAGCCACTAACAAAGGGACATCATTCCTTATGCACCACGTGTGTCGTTAAAGGGGGACTGAGGGAACGAACCGGCATGACTGAGTGTTGAGACCAAGGATACAAGAATAGAGCTAAGTGCAAAATCAAGTGTACAGATCTCAAAGGAACACTTTTCTGGCAATTTAGATTGACAAAAATCAGGCATAGGCGCGTAAAGACAGAGTGAAGACTATTCGCGTTGCATTCGATTTATTGTTAATTTGTTAAACTTTATTAAATCTTATTTTCTTGTTAATACCTCTTAGTAGTTGATTTTTATGCACAATAGACCAATTAGATTAATTCTTAGATTTGAATGGGGGCGGATGAGCAGAAGGATTGATGACGAGTGCATATTAATTTAGAGGGATTTAACTGTTTTCAAATCTAGCTAAAAGTTCGCAGTTTATTAGTCTGTAAATTTGTCGTCTGAACTACAAGACGCACTTTTAATTAGTCAGATAATAAATTGAGCAACCAGTCTGCGTAGAATATGAGAGGAAGAATTAATTATATTTAAAGTCTTTTAATTATTCTAAGCAGGGTCTTTAAATAAATACTGGAAACGTAACAAGTGTGGGTCGTCGCGGGATTGATATGTATTAAATTGTAAATTGTAACATTTTTCATACATAGGGCGTATCATAACCTAGAAACGAACGAACGAACAGAATTGCCAATTGTTCTTTTGATTTTTGTATCACTGATTTTCTTTGCTTTTGTTGTGACATGTGCATGTATTCTTTTGCAGAGTAGCGTGCATGTTAGTTAATGTTGATATATTTAAGCGTAGTTAAATATGTCATGTTAGCTATTGAATGATTTATTTAGTATTGTGTTACTGAGTACTTCATTGTGAGGAGTCGAAGGTTATACCGCCAGCTAGGAGAGTTATCGGTAGTAACAGACTTCGGACTATTATATTTAGGGTGCTAGATATAATGTGTAATGTTGTATGGTAGGAGCCGTGACATTACGAAAGTCTTGGAACAGCGGACACTGTGACAAGCAGGTGAAACGTGTAAGAGTTAACGCGTAATTTATTTCGGAAGGTGTTCTGAGTAAATTAAATAATTTTTGTAAGGTTGTAGCCTAAAAGTTATTTTCGGGATAAGCGGAGTTATCGCCGACGGTTAAAACACACAATTCACGAGAGACATTTCATTGTAGCCAGCGCGCTAAGACAGTAAAATGGATCGCAAACAGGTTCTCGAAGACCTGAAAGAAACCGGTATCATGCTAGGATATCAGGGTGACGAACTGACTAGCTACATTAAAACTGAGCTAGAGAAAGCGGACAAAGAGAGACAAGAGATAGAAAGGGAAGAACGGTTAGCTGCCCGCGAAGCAAAAAAATTAGAGGCTGAAAGACTAGCCGACATCGAAACAAAACGTATCGCAGCGGACACAGAAGCCAAACGCATCGCCGCAGACGCGGAAATAAAACGGTTAGAATGGGAAGTAAAGAAACTAGAAGTTACCAATCCAAACCGTGATCGCAGAAGCAGTGGTGATTCGCGTTCTAGCGATGGAAATAATCACAGTAGAATTGAAAACATCATTCCAAAGATAAATATGGTCCCATTTGATGAGAACAAAGATCAAATAGACGCGTATTTAAAAACGTTTGAAAAGTTAGCCAGAGCAACGAACATTCCAGCGGAACATTGGGCGATAAATTTATCGGGGTTATTGCAGGGCAGTGCGAAAAACGAGTTCAATAAGCTTAGCGATTCTGAGTCAGATAATTACGACACAGTCAAGGCCGCATTATTGAAACGTTACAAACTCACAGCAGATACATACCGACGTAAGTTTAAACAGGCCACGAAAGCCAGTTCAGAGACGCACGCACAGTACATACGACGCGTAGCTGACTTGTTCCAAAGATGGATAGATCTAGCCGAAACTCCACAGACGTACGCAGGTCTTAGGGATGAAATGGTAAAAGACCATATTCTCGGGTCATACAAATCAGATCTACTGATTCACTTAGCAATAAGGGAAAAATCTACGCTAGAGGAGATAGGCAACGCCGCCGATCGCTTTGATGACGCACATTCTCAATTCTCGAACGCACACGCGAACAACAAGTCTCGACCGAACGAACCGCAGACTCGAAAGGATAAGAAAAATGACGGGAAGGCACCTAATGAGCGTGATGATAAAACATCTAAACCCGACACTAAAAACAAGTCCGACAAACAGAAAGATAAAAAGAATCTTGCATGTTACACTTGTGGTGATAGTGGCCATTTTTCACGAACATGTCCTGAAAAGAAAACAGCTAAAGTTTACGCAGTAGAAAGTCATACACCTAAAACAGAAAAGTCGAATCGAACACCAGTACAGGCAAACGGTCACGACACAATCGCTTTGCTTGATACAGGGTGTGAGCTAGACGCTATTGTAAATGCATCATTAGTTAACCGTACCGACTACACAGGGGAGACAATCTCTGTCACCTTTGCAAACGGCGAACAAGACATTTTACCAGTAGCTGAAGTCTCGATTGTTTCAGACTTTGTAGAAGGAACAGTCAAAGCGGCAGTTATGGAAAACTCACCGCATGACGTGATCCTTGGTTGCAAGTATGTTTTGCCGTGCAAAAAACAAACTTCAACTGAACCACCACTGGTTAACGCTGTAACCAGAGCAGCGAGTAGTAAAGACAAATCTGTAACTGCACCGATGTCTGCCGCACCAGCCGTAGATAAAGCAACAGTTAGCGAGATTAAAATATTACAAGCTGAGGACGAAACACTAGACAAGTTACGCAGACAAGCTGTACTTGTTAGTGACGTCAACACTGACGATTCGAATAAGAAAGCGTGCATTATTCTGAAAAAGGGTTTATTGTACCGCTATTCGAAAGTGGGAGACGAATTTCGGAAACAATTAGTCGTTCCACAAACCAAACGAAATGACGTATTACGATTAGGTCATGAGAGTCTTTTTGGTGCACACATGGGTGTACAAAAAACAACTAGTCGTATTACAAGTGAGTTTTATTGGCCGGACATCACTGCCGATATCCGTAGATTCGTGTTAAGTTGCGACACATGCCAGAGAACACAGTCTAAAAATTCAATCAGACCCGCACCGTTAGGAGAGCCTGAACTGATCAGTGAACCCTACAAGCGCGTAGCATTGGATTTGATTGGGCCTATAATACCCACATCAACGAGAGGTAATCGATACGTGCTGACCACTATTGATTACGCAACAAGATTCGCCGACGCAGTACCATTGAAAAATATTGATACTGAAACTGTCGCCGAAGCCCTTTTCGGTCTTTGGAGTCGTGTTGGAATTCCTACTGAAATTTTGACGGATCAGGGGAGTCAATTCGTAGGCAACGTAATGAAGGAAGTAAATCGCTTACTTTCCATCAAACATCTTACTTGCACACCCTACCACCCCCAGGCAAATGGTCTGATTGAAAAATACAATGGGACATTAAAAACAGCACTTAAAAAGCTCGCCACAGATAAACCGAAAGACTGGGACAGATACATCCCTGCCCTACTATTTGCATATAGGGAGGTGCCACAATCTTCCACCGGGTTTTCACCATTTGAGCTACTTTACGGACGTACTGTACGCGGACCGATGATGATTTTGAAGGCACTTTGGACTGATGAAAAGACAGATGACGAAGTTAAGACAACTTATACATACGTCACTGACTTAAGAAACCGTCTTGAAACTATAGGCAAGATAGCACGGGAAAACTTGACGATAGCTCAGTCTAGACAGGCAGAATATTACAATAAGCACACCAAACCTAGAGAATTTGAAGTTAATGACAAAGTGTTACTGTTGCTTCCTGAAGCACATAACAAACTTCAGATGAAATGGAAGGGGCCCTTTGTAGTTACCGCCAAACTAGGGGGACTGAACTATAAGGTGCAGACAGGAAAGAGAGAGAAAATCTTTCATGTTAACCTACTCAAAAAGTACATAAGCCGTGAGGATCAAACCACTCAAGCTGATTTTGTCGTAGCGACGATAGTTACAGAAGAC
This sequence comes from Sinotaia quadrata, assembly GCA_028829895.1. Taxonomy (NCBI): domain Eukaryota; kingdom Metazoa; phylum Mollusca; class Gastropoda; order Architaenioglossa; family Viviparidae; genus Sinotaia; species Sinotaia quadrata. Next base: position 97,945,680 of record CM054182.1, read on the forward strand.
GAGGGGGATACTGATTGCGTCACTGGTACTTTACCAAACTGTCCTCTACAGACGGACGAAACTGTCAAAGACGTTAGGGTAAATGAAGCCTTGACAGAAAGACAGAAAAAAGAAGTGAATGAATTGCTTAATGAGTTCTCATCTACTCTGACAGACAAACCAGGGTTGACAGACTTAATAGAATTTTCACTGAAGCTGACTGACAACAAACCGATACGTTTGAAGCCGTATCCGTTGCCACACGCTAAGATAGATGACGTTAGACGTGAGATTAAGACTATGCTAGATCTAGGGGTCATAGAGAAGACTGACAGTGCCTACGGATCACCCATCGTGTTGATTAAAAAACGTGATAACTCGTTCCGTTTTTGCGTAGACTACCGCAAACTCAATCAAGTGACAGAGTTTTGTGCCGAACCTCTTCCTGATCCGGATCTCATCTTCACTAAGCTAGCTAACGCTCATTACTATACCAAAATAGATTTGTCACGCGGTTTTTGGCAAATCAAGGTCAAGGACACTGATCGACACATACTAGCTTTCACTACACCAGTAGGAAACTACACATGGAAAGTTATGCCTTTCGGAGTTTCAAACGCTCCAAGCATCTTTTCTAAAATGATGCGGTCATTGTTAGAACCACTGTACGGACGTGGAGTTGAGAACTTCATGGATGATTTAATTCTAGGCACCCAGACATGGGAGGAGCACTTAACACTCTTACGAGATGTGCTAGCCAGATTAAAGCAAGCCAACCTCACTGCCCGCCCTACGAAGTGTGAAATAGCACAATTCTCCTTAGACTTCTTGGGACACAAGTTGAGTCATGGAACTATGTCGCCAAGTGAAGCTAAGATAGCACAACTTAAGGACACTTCACAACCGCTAACAAAAACACAAGTTAGAAGTTTTCTTGGTCTTGCTAACTACTACAGAAAATTCGTACCAGATTTTAGTGCCATTGCATGTCCTCTGACTGACTTGACACGTAAGAATATGCCTACAAAAGTAGTGTGGACTGATGCATGCCAAAACGCTTTTGACACACTGAAATCTAGACTGACTTCAGATTTAGTTGTTAAACTGCCAGATCTGACAAAACCATTCTTGTTAAGGACTGATGCTAGCAACACAGGATTAGGAGCAGTGTTATTACAAGAACACAATGACACCAAACACCCAGTTGCATATGCAAGCCGTAAACTCACAACTACTGAACAGAAATATTCCACCAGTGAAAAGGAATGTCTTGCAACAGTTTGGGCCATAAAAAAGTTCGAAAACTATTTGTACGGAAAAACCTTTGTCATTGAGTGCGATCACCAGCCGTTGGCCTTTCTCGGACAGGCGCAATTTACGAACAGCCGTTTAATGCGTTGGTCTTTGTTTCTGACACAGTATGACGCAAATATTCATTACATCAAAGGGTCTTTGAATGTTGGCGCAGATTACATGAGTCGTGCTTGATGCCATCAAGTGCCGGTACTGATAGAATGTTGTTTAATCAATTAACTGAACCCTACGGATTCCTTCCTGTAAATATGAAATATAGTTGCACACTTTATTTCTAGGAATGTCGAAATTTTTTGTGTAAATTTTTCTTCATTGTGGACTTCTACATTTTATCATACATAATTTGTAGGAGGCATTTTATCTTTGGTAAGATAAACGCCTCAAAAGCAAGGGGGTGTCACAAGTCTGATAAAAATGTCCGACCTGATGACCCACATTGCCTTGTTTACTTCAAATTCGAATATTTGAAACCCTTGGCCCTTTGTTCAAAGCTTCCTTTTTCTAGGTGCTTCTAGAACAGGTCAAGATGTTATGTAACTTTAGGACCATTGTCCAGTTCTCGAACCAACCACATGCTTTGCGAACAGTCACGTGATACGCAATATACCTTTCTATATATGTACCCCCACGCTTCCGCTCCCTCACTTCGAGCACATTTTAGCTAATTCCATCAGCTTACTCGGGTCGTGAGAGGCAGCCGGCGCCATAGAGAATCAAGGTACCCTTCGACTTCTCTCAAAGGTATCATTTTATTTAATGGTATTTGCCTATGTATTGTTTAAGTATGTATTTGTGCTATGTATTATATGATTTCCATATACACTTGAGCATGGTTCAGAGAAATAGCTGAAAACCTATATGTTACGGAATATAAATTTATTGTAGCCATTTTTCCATTTCTGTACTTTAATTTATATTGTTTTAATTCACTAAGAGCCAGAACGCTGCGCTCGATATGAATTCTTCATGTAATTCAATTATTGCGTGTAATTTAAATTGTAAATTGTGAAGCGCTCTGTCGGCTTGAATTACCCCTTGTATGAACATTAATTTAACGTTGTATCTATTTTATTGCTTCATACGTCATGACTGTTAAATGGAACACATGTGAGACGATTATATTTTTCTAAAATCTAACTGTAAGCGACGCGAGGTCGAAACTCTTTGTTCAGCGCATTTAATTGAGCCATGCCTAAGTAGGGCCTGTTAGGTTGAGAATTATATCCAAACACGTTGCATCCACAGGTCGGCTCATGGTTCATGTTTCACCATGCCTCACCTGCATTAGCTTATTGGTATAAGCGTGTCGAAATCCACTCTGAGGGCCATGCTGCAAAAATTCCAGTTCCTAGCCACTAACAAAGGGACATCATTCCTTATGCACCACGTGTGTCGTTAAAGGGGGACTGAGGGAACGAACCGGCATGACTGAGTGTTGAGACCAAGGATACAAGAATAGAGCTAAGTGCAAAATCAAGTGTACAGATCTCAAAGGAACACTTTTCTGGCAATTTAGATTGACAAAAATCAGGCATAGGCGCGTAAAGACAGAGTGAAGACTATTCGCGTTGCATTCGATTTATTGTTAATTTGTTAAACTTTATTAAATCTTATTTTCTTGTTAATACCTCTTAGTAGTTGATTTTTATGCACAATAGACCAATTAGATTAATTCTTAGATTTGAATGGGGGCGGATGAGCAGAAGGATTGATGACGAGTGCATATTAATTTAGAGGGATTTAACTGTTTTCAAATCTAGCTAAAAGTTCGCAGTTTATTAGTCTGTAAATTTGTCGTCTGAACTACAAGACGCACTTTTAATTAGTCAGATAATAAATTGAGCAACCAGTCTGCGTAGAATATGAGAGGAAGAATTAATTATATTTAAAGTCTTTTAATTATTCTAAGCAGGGTCTTTAAATAAATACTGGAAACGTAACACTGTACGGCCCAAATTAAAATAAAATTAGAAACTCTGTCCTAAACAAGTAATCCGCTCGTTTCTATTGGAAAGTTAAGGTAAAAATAAAGAGGGCAACCTGTCTACCTCTAAAACGACACATCCTCATTTAATAGTCCAGACTACCCTAAAAATATAAATAAATAAATAAAAATGAGGGTTTTCTAACTTTAGAACAGTTCGTGTACATTTGAGAATTTAGGCCAAAAATAAAGAGGGCTGTTCTTTAACTGGGAAAGAAAACAAAAATACGGTTCGTTCGTTTTGACCTAAGAGCTCGCCTACCCCCCCCCCTTTCACCCACCAACTACAGGAAATTAAAAAAAAAATGTGTGCATGTATCACACTAAAACGATTCGTTCTTATTGAAGTGCTATGATCAAACTAAAGATGGCTGCCTATCTTGCCTAAACTTATCGTTCGTTATTGGCAGCAACTGAAACAGATGAGACAGATGTCTCAGTAAATCTCAAATTTGAGAACATATAAGCTGAGCTGACGGCACAACGTTGAAAGAAAAAAAAAGAAGTGTTAGTTTCTAAGCTCGAACGCTATTAAAGTTTCTTTCTCTATCTTGTTTTGCCTCGTTGTTATTAAGATACCATAAATATTTAACAGTGACAACTTTAAATCTAGTTATCTGTATGCTTGCGTGCTTTCATGTGTGTGTGTGTGTGTGTGTGTGTGTGTGCGTGCGTGTTTTAGGTTCCTTTAAACAAATAGCTTTTAGAGTGGAAATGTTAGGAGAAGTAAAATGTTTTTGTTTTTTAAAAAAAAACGGTTGTCTGATGTGTTTTTAATGGTTTGTCTTGCCATCGATTGATTTCGGTTAGATATTTGTCACCACCCGTCACACCAAACCCTTTCTTATCCCACCCCCACGTTCAACTTACCCCCACAACCCTCCACCCACTACCCTCAACGGAACAGCCTAAGATTCAACAATTCAACAAATTAATCGACGTTAAGTGTTTGTTCTTGCATCTACTTACAGATTTTGAAGATCTCGTACAAAGTCTTGAAGGTTGGTGAAGTTAGTCAAGTTCCCATTTATTCAAAAATGGACAATCGCATTAAATTATTAAATTAAATTAAAATTATATGAATTAAACAATTTATGACAAGAAATAATTTCACTAAAGTAAATGTGTTGGAAATATTTCATATTTTATTATTACTCATAACAAATATACAGAATGTTACATAATTTATAACTCCTCACAAAAAATGTACAGAATGTTACATATTTTATAACTTCACACCAGCAAATATACGGAATGTTATATACGATTTAACTTTCCACAGCAATTTCACGGAGTGTTTCATATTTTATAACTTCCCACAGCAAATTTACAGAATATTACAGACTTTATAACTTTTATAGCAAACATGCAAAAGGTTAAATATTATAAAACTTATAATAGCAAATATACGGCGTATTATATATTTGTTAGCTTGACAAAACACATGAAAAAACGTGTTACATATTTGATTGCTTGTCACAACACATGAAAAACGTGATACATATTTGTTAGCTTGTCACAGCAAATAGCAACACGAATGCACGACTTCTGTTGAAAGAAAAATCCCAAGAACATGCGCCACAAAAAAAGAGGATTTTTAAAAAGGTGAAAGGGAGGTAAGGCTCACAAATAGATAAATTAAAGAATAAAATAATTGGGACACCACTCTCTCCCTCCTCTTTTGACAAACAATGGGTATCAATAGAGGCTTGTGTCTCGTCTGTCTCATCATTTCACGTCACGCTCATGTACCCTTTGCTGCCTTGCAGACGGGCGTGTGGGCTTTTACAAACACAATCGAACACCAAATCCCACGAAACTGCCCTAAGCCAGGAAACACAAAACAAATATTGCCACTTTCTGTCAGTTCTCTCTCCCCTCATTCTTTTTTATACTTAAGAAATGAAGGAAAAGTCCAAGTCCAGAGATCATGTAATGATATCTTTGAATTCAGATCAGGTTTCTTTGTAATGAGTTGCTAAACATAGTTCTAATTTAGAAGCCACCCCAAAAGTGGGTGGGTGGAGGTGAGGGAGGCACTTCGCGTAAGGATTAGACGCACTTGCAGAATGAAATCAATATCTATGCAATATTTACATTCGTTAGGCCTACCCCCGATCCCTTTCCAACACACACAAATGGGTAAAAATGTTGATGAGCAGTTAGCGAAGCCAAAAGGCCATAGAGGACTGACTGTACGTAGATACTTGCGCTATTTATATTACAAGCACTGTGCAATTTTATTACAAAGACCCCCCACTCTCCCTCCAATAAAGCTAACCAAATTCAGAGAGAGTCAACTCCCTTTTTATGAATGTTTTTTAATGAAGGGCAATCGACGATTTACTGTAAAGTAACATCAGGATTCCGACTTATTTACATGTTACTATACATTTTCTTAGCATCACATCAGTAAATATTTTTTATGTCTCAATAAGATGTATTTGAAAGGCTTTAATGATCAAACATTTCTAATGCAATACTAACAAGCAGAAAATAATCTTCCTCACCAAAATCTTTAAAACAAATACACATTTCTTTTTCCCCGAAGCTTCGACTTTTAAATTCTTATCCATAATTTCTCCCAATGTATTCAGCATCATTCCACTAAATCAGCTAATGATGAAAACAGATCCGGTTTCACATTAACTTCGTAATTAAACTTCTGTTTACTGAAAGGTTAGCACACAGAGAAAGGTCGTGGACTATTTTTATCTTCCTATATGTCATTCGAACCTTTTTCTGATTTATCTCGATCACTTCAGTAGAAATCGAAATTAATCTATTAGTCTTCCGATTTTGCAAATTAGAATGAACACCGTCATTTGTCCATTAGTATCCTGACATTCTGACACTTTAAATGTTTTCGTTAACCAATATGGCATTAAAAGTTGCATTCATATTGTCTTTAAAACCTAAATGTGAAAGCTATTGCCGGTCTTGATGATGATCCAGGTTTCTGTTACGCTCCATAATCCACTTTCACAATGGTCCAGGTTTCTGTGAAATTCCATAATCCCACTTTCGCCATAGTCCAGGTTTCTGTTACACTCCACCATCCACTTTCACAACGGTCCAGGTTTCTGTTACACACCATAATCTACTTTCACAATGGTCGTATATAGTATGCTAAGCACTTGACATTGTTTCTAGTGAATATGTTCATAAGGTTGATATGTTGTATTTATTATTCTGTGTGCATGTATCGGACTAATAAATACTGCTGCAGGGAAACTGTTAAGTTGAGACTAATGGAAGAAAGAATGGAGTTAGAGATGAATAAACTGGAAACTCTTTCTTCCTTGATTATATTTTACAGGGAATAACCAGCCTTTTCTTGTTTTACCTGAATCTCCTGGTTTACTACCCTGGTAGATGCAAGAAGTTTCTACCCCCAGTGTATAAGTGTAAGGGTACACTGTTCCCTGTTGATTTATGGTAGCAAAGTATGCTGACTACATCATGGAAGTTTTGGTACAAGGAAATTACTGGAAATTGCTACATAGTTGTTTTGCTTGGGAGCTAAATGGCTGAAGCGCACAGATTAGCCTCGAGAGAATAGCGTCTCATCAGTGTTCTGCAAACATGCAAGAGAATAGCGTCTCATCAGTGTTCTGCAAACATGCAAGAGAATAGTGTCTCATCAGTGTTCTGCAAACATGCAAGAGAATAGCATCTCACACACATTGTTCTGCAAACATGCAAGAGAATAGCGTCTCATCAGTGTTCTACAAACATGCAAGAGAATAGCATCTCATCAGTGTTCTACAAACATGCAAGAGAATAGCGTCTCATCAGTGTTCTACAAACATGCAAGAGAATAGCGTCTCATCAGTGTTCTACAAACATGCAAGAGAAATGCATGAAACTAGTTTCCTTGGGACAATAAGCTTGTGACTTTGTTATGAAAACATGTGAAGACTCTTGAAACCACTATTGCAGCTTCGCCTAGACTAGATTAAATACAAACTATTATCACTATAATCTCATTATTCCATTTCTGTTCTCTGATCAGAAATTACTCTTTGATTTATATTGCTAATTATTTGTGTTAGGAAATATGACTTTATAAACTTCAAAACTATTTGAAAGTGGTTCATGGAGATATCAATGTCAAATAATCTTTCCCTTGTATTCACTAATAAATTTATTGATTTTATTGACCTTCTTACACATATTGATAACCTTATGTCGGAGAAGAAAGTCGGTTGATGGGGGCTCGCTAAATATAGATTAAAAGACGGATTTACCTTCTCCTTTAATGGGAAGTTTTCCACCTATGGAAATATTGTGTGATGGTAAATGTTGTCTTTCATGTTGTGGAAGAGAGGAAGCATTTACAGCGCCCACATAAGTGCCAAACGAGAGAGACGAGTGGCTCCTTTTGAGAATTTTTAAGAACATAAATTAATTTTCTCATCACTTGTAATTAGTTAAGGATGATTAATTAATAATATTAATCATAGCCATTAACTAGGTGGCGTTAGCGTCACACAAAGTAAAATCATTGGTTCAATATACAAATAAAATAATAAATTTCAAACATAAACCAGCATCGCAGAACCTACAAACAAGACAATGTGAAGATACCTGCAACAACACTCTCACGTTTATGCAGATATAGATTTGAGAAGCACGAGTAAAAACGTCTTAAATCAGTCCATTACACAAATCAGTACTTTACATCTCCACACACGAATCAGGACTATACACCTCGTCACAGTAACTGACAAATACACGAATCAGGACTATACACCTCGTCACACTAACTGACAAATACACGAATCAGGACTATACATCTCTTCCCATTAACTGACAAATACACGAATCAGAACTATACATCTCTTCCCATTAACTGACAAATACACGAATCAGGACTATACACCTCTTCCCATTAACTGACAAATACACGAATCAGGACTATACACCTCTTCCCATTAACTGACAAATACACGAATCAGGACTATACATCTCGTCACACTAACTGACAAATACACGAATCAGGACTATACACCTCGTCACACTAACTGACAAATACACGAATCAGGACTATACACCTCGTCACACTAACTGACAAATACACGAATCAGGACTATACACCTCGTCACACTAACTGACAAATACACGAATCAGGACTATACACCTCGTCACTAACTGACAAATACACGAATCAGGACTATACACCTCGTCACACTAACTGACAAATACACGAATCAGGACTATACACCTCGTCACAATAACTGACAAATACACGAATCAGGACTATACACCTCGTCACAGTAACTGACAAATACACGAATCAGCACTTCGTATTTCATTTTCATTAATTCACCGATAAAAATCAGACTAATCCCTATATCAGCTATTAATCTAAACATAGTAATGACGGGGCAGAATTCAGTTACGATGTCTACATACACAACGCCTAATTACGTTACCACAGTAATACTGTCAATACAGTTCCCCCACCCCCTCCTGCCTCCTTGCAATTGGAGAAAGCAAGAACAAGCATCTAGCGGTAAACTCAGCACTCTACGTAATGTTATTGTACAGAAACGCATTAGGAAGACAATTTGCTATCTCTGAGAAATTTCTACAGTAAGTGCGCAATACATCAACATGGATTTAATAGAATGATCAAATTGTAGGCATGCCTATTTAGCGCATCGGTTCGCCCATGCGAAGTGGTGCGCAGCCATTTCAATGCTTGGCTGCAATGAAAATCAGTCAACACAGTTTGAATATAGAGTTCGGCAGAATTTCAACAAAATCCACACATGACAGAAACTGAAACCATCTCTCGTGAAGTTGGATCTGCTGAACTTGCACGGAAGCACGGGAGCAGAATGGCTGGAACGAACTAGCAGTGGCATGGGGTCAGGCTGGACATGACAAAGAATAGGTGTCTTTCTGGTGGACTGGCACTCACTAATGTGGTGTAACAGCTAATTCCGAGGAGTGTAGCACATTGTATCATGCATTTACCTTTGTTGGCTACAGCTAATCATCTAGCTTGACAATTTCCTATCCACGTGAGAAATGGCTTAGTAACAGTGCTCTCTGGTCAGATGGCGTTTTCGAGAAACGTGATTTGAAATCAACAGGAATTAAAAAAAATATTGCCAGGAAATAAGACGACGTAAAGAGGGGAAATCTCTAGCCACGTGACAGCCGGAGGGAAGGGGTAATGATTACTGCTCTGCATTGCCGTACTAATTGAGGCCGGAAGTACTCGTAACATCAAAGGCTGAACTTTAACACATGCACAACCCCATGCACACCCGTCCCCTTTCAATGTGGGTATATACAAAGGGAGACAAGAACAATACACTTAGCCAAGCAGAAAACCGTGTCATGGTGCTAACATACAATATCCATAACTAATTTACAACAATACAAAATATGGTAATAAATCAGCAAAAGAATACCAAGAAATATTACCTTAATTAATTAAATGCAACTGGCGGAAAATTAATTTTGTCACATTCCAATCTTCACTTTAGTACTGGCCCAGTTTTTCTGTTCAACTCAAGTACCTACTCTAATACCAGTCCAGTTTTATATTGTATTCCAATACCAGTTCTGATAAATTTCAGCACACTCTCTGAGAACGGACTATATCTTCAATTAAATTAAATTACTCGGTTCGCAAAGGTCTACCTCTTCAGTTCAATTTCATTTTGATTAATGATCCAGTATAGCCGTTAAATTCTAATGGGATAGTACTTCTGCAAATTGTCAATATTCACCTGGTTAAAGAGCAGGATACTTTTGTTAAAGACGTGTATTAATTATCTATCTATCTATCTATCTATCTATCTATCTATCTATCTATCTATCTATCTATCTATCTATCTATCTATCTATCTATCTATCTATCTATCTATCTATCTATCTATCTATCTATCTATCTATCTATCTATCTATCTATCTATCTATCTATCTATCTATCTTGTGTGTGATTATAAATTGTGTATATTTCTTGTTAAAAACCATCCACCTCCTTTTGCCTTAGAACAGTAATCTTACTTTAATTTACTGTTTTAAAGGTTTATGATCGTTTTGTTAGGAAGCAGTGTACTTTGTGAAAAAGACCGTTCTACATTTAGTCAAAGAACAGTGCACTTTATCAAAAGTGAGCACTTGGAAACCAGACACTCTAGATGAAGAACAGAAAGGTTTTTGAGTTCACTTAGATTTAAAATAATGCAAGAATATTCTGCGAGCATTCGTTGACCATTTAAATTGTTTGTTTAGATTTTGAATTAGTTGTAACATTAGTGGATTATTTTAGTATAGATTTTTCTTACTGAAGGTATTTATAAAACCGTAATAGAATAATCCGGATGTGTATTGTTTGGTGTGTGTGTGTGTGTGTGTGTGTGTTACGGTTTTTTGATCAATGAACTGAATTTGCAGTTTTTGAAGGCGAAATGCTTTTCTTTTTACGTGGGTGGTATAATTATTTTTAAAGCTTTCCAATTTATACCTAATATCATAGTCACTATACCTAATATCATAGTAACTATACCTAATATCATAGTATTCTATGTTTTAATCTGTACTGTTTCCAGACATCCCTGTCTGTCAGGTTATGATTGCTTTCGATTTCTCGACTAATTTTCGTGATGATTGATTTTTCGTAATTTGAGTAGTTTTAGGTCAAAATATTACACATACATATACACAGAAACGCACATATATAAATGCACAGAAACACACACTAATAATCAAACACAAACACACATTCATAAATATATACACGCACACAAACGCATATATACACACAGATATATATATATATAAAATCATACACATAAACTTAATATATATATATTCACAGACACACAGACACACTCATAATCGTACATCATATGCACATATACCCTCACACATACATATACACCACACAAAACATACATAAACACACACACGCGCGCACACACACACACTTCACTTGCACTCACATTCACGTTTTGAATAAATTTAAAGCTGCAATATTTAAAAAAATAAATTAGTTAAAGGTACACACTTCCTGCACTCACACGTAACAATACGCCACAATCATCATCACCACCCCCTTCATCATCATCACATTCATTATAATCATCATCAACACAACCATCCTCACATCTACCATGATAACCATAATTATCTTTAGTTTGAAGATCATCAGCATCGTGGCTATCATCGTGGTCATCATCATACCATCTTTATTGTAAACATCGTCGTATTATCAATACTGTAATTGAAAAAAAGACGAGACTAGCATTATTGACATGATTAATTCTAAATATGAAGATGATAACCGCATGAGTCAGACACTCAAGCTAATTTGAAACGTCATAAAACGTGATACATCAACGGTACACTAATTGTAGAACAATTAACCGAATAGTGAAATCCTCATAGCCATAAGTCCTGTTATAATCCATTAAACAACTTATTTTTCATAAACAAATCAATTAAATAGATGACGCTTAACTGCAGTAGTGCTTTATGCCCTAAGATCTCTAAATGTTATATAAGTGGCCGCTGAAACGGACATTCCCGGGCTAGTGTGTTAGGAGTGTATCGAGTGCAGTAGTACAGCTGAATGGGTTAGTTTCGAAATTATGACCACCTGCACAAGGGACCAGCGCCTAGACCTCTGGGCTACCCATACCTCCTCTCGATCATCCAACTCTCCTTTCAACCACCCAACTCTCCCGTAGGTTACTCGCCACTCATCTTTCTTCTCAACCACCCGCCTCTCCTCTTGGCCACCCAGCTTTGTTTTCGACCAAACACCTCTCTCCACGGTCACCCGTCTTTCCTCTCAGCCACCCGGCTTCTTAAAAACTCCGCCATGTCCCACAGTATTACAAGCATATTTCCTTTTTCTTCCTACAGTTAAAGGAAATAAAGAGCAAACAAAGCAAAGGCAACAAGAAAATGATAAAAAGAAAACTAAGAAACGAAACGCACTCAACATTTTTTCTTCTCTGACTCTCCGCCTACCCCCACAGCGTCAAGACCCATGACAAATAGACTTATAAAGGTCCACGAATGTCTTGCGATGCAATTTAAATAATTCCATTTCCTTGCAAACGCGGACAAAAATACTTAAACTGACTGCATCCTGACTTCATAAGTACAGAACAGCTCAACCTGGGACAGGAACTTCGACACGCGCAGAGTAAAACTTAGTGTTTGCTGAAGTCGTACATCCGGTTGTGCTCTGGCTTTATTGACAGATACAGATTATTCTCAAGAACGGCACCGCAGATATTGGGAATATTTTCTGCAATGTCCGTACTTAGGTGGCAAGCACCGTCAATAATGTGTCCATCAGAGGTCAAGATATTCAGTGGCTGGTCGGTGACCTTTCCTTAATAGGCAGTAGAAGCTGCCGCAAAAAGAAAAAATATGAAGAGAAACCAGAGATAGCTGATAACAAAATCGAATCTGAGATTTGAAAAACACAAAGCACTCTCTTCTTCCTCCCCCCCCCCCAATCTGTAAAAATATTATAATTGGAGAAGGTAACTTTATTTCTCCTTATTTACCACACACGCATACGCACACGCACGCGCGCGCACACACACACACACACACACACACACATTTATATACAGATACACATGTACATGTAATGATTAAGTTTATTGACTGCTTTGTGAAATTATTTTATTTTGATCCTTTCAATGAATACGAAGGTCGTGTAAATACACACGAAGAAATCTATTAGCTAGAATAATTTTAAAATAACCACTTTCTGGATTGGGTTAAAGTAAACAATATTAGATGGGTGAAAAGAAACAAGGGATTAGATTGGGTGAAAAGAAACAAGGGATTAGATTGGGTGAAAAGAAACAAGGGATTAGATTGGGCTTACTTTGCAATGCGATCCAAAGTGGGTCGATTGGCGTATTTAAATGCAGTTTAAAAACTAAAGAAGGGTATAGATAGGGTCTAGTGCAGTTTCACACTAAACAGGATTAGTTTGAGTTTACATTGTTGTTTAAAGTAACCATTGCAATAACCATGGATTACAGGGTTGTTTAAAAGTAACCATTGCAGTTGACATGGTTTACATGGTTGTTTAAAAGTAGCAACTGCAATAGGTGTGGTTTATAGTGTTGTTTGAAAGTAACCATTACAATAAGCATGATTTAAGTGATGTTTAAAAGTAACCATTGCAGTAGGCAAGGTTTACAGTGTTTAAAAGTAACCATTGCAGTAGACATGGTTTAAAGTGTTGTTTAAAAGTAACCATTCAATAGGTGCGGTTTACAGTGCAGTTCAAAAATAACAATTCTAGTAAACATGGTTTACAGTGATGCTTACAAAGAAGAACTAGGGAAGATCTGGTTCAGGCCAGTTTTATATTCATGATCAAAACCTTTCAGTGATGAAGACAATCGATAATCTTCTGTAAAGTAATATTCCTCGAATTGTCAGAATGATACAACAGCAGCTCAGTTACACTTAAGAAACAACAACAAAAAAAATGTACGCAGACGTGATTTGATAAAGGACCCGGTCGGCAAGAATTAAAATTAGAGAAATAAAATGAAATAATATATTAGAATTATTTATTTTTGCTTTTTAAATCATAAAAAATTAAATAAGTATTAGTTTTAAAAATGAATATGTAAACTTGTTTTCGTTGAACCTAACTCGTCTCTGACCTTTAAAGTTAGAAATATATCTTAGTGGGGGTGTCAAATTAATCAGTGTTATTATAAGTGCATCTACATTAATTGTTATGCAGGTGTGTTAAGATAAGTAAAACAAATCTAAATGTCACAATAAATAAGTACGACACCCTGCACAGAAATTAGTCTCGAAAGACAGTTGACTTACTAATGATTTATCAATGGAAGTAATTAGACTTAGCACTAGTTGTGTAGCAAACATTATGGGTGTTATGGTATGTGTTCGTATTTTGTTTTCTGTACATCTTTTCATTAAGTACAGTTGTTAAAGAACTTGCTCTTGATTTTCTTTGAAGATGGTGTCCATCATAATGTTTTATATTATTTTATACTAATGTACTACTTTCCATTTCTTTGGTACTTCTTATTGCTTCATTGTAAAGTTTGTTTTTGAACTGGTTTATGCCCTTTCTTTCTTTGTGTATTTCTTTGTATTGCTGTGTAGCTCTTTGAATTGCTGCGTAACTCTTTATATTGCTGTGTGCCTCTTTATACTGCTGTGTACCTACTTGTATTGCTGCGTACCTCTTTATATTGCTGTGTAGCTATTTGTAGGGCTGTGTGCCTGTATACTTCTTTGTGTTCCTATGTATTGCTATGCCTCTCTTCGTGCTGCTTCTACACTTCGTTGTGTTCCTGCATAACTTTAAATTCTTCTGTTCCTCTTCCTATTGCCTGTGCCTTTTTTGTGTTTCTGCGTACCTCTTTGAATTGCTTGTTCCTCTTCCTATTGCTAGTATATTTTGTGTTCCTGCGTACCTCTTTGAACTGCTTGGTTCCTTATCCTATTGCTTGTGCTTGTATGTTGGGTGTTTCTGTGTACCTCTTTGTTGTATCCCTGTGCATTTTAAAAAAACCCTGTGTACTGTACTTCTTGGACTTCCTTTGCATTTCTTTGAATTATTGTGTTCGTCTTTGCATTTCGTTTTTCTCTGTCCTTTTTGGTTTTCCTTTTAGAATCTTTGCATTTTTCTTTCAAATTCTGTATAATCTTTTCTATTCTTTGTGTACCATTCTTTGTTTGTTCACCTTTAGGCACTTCTGTACACCTCATCGTCTTTCTTGTGATCTCTGCTTGGATATATATTTTCGTACTTCTGAGTTGCGTGTTGCTTTTATGTAAATCTTTGTACTTCCTGTTCGTGTGTAGCTCTTTATTTTTAAGTGTACCTCCGTGTATTTCTGTGTGCCTCTATGTATTTCTATGTGCCTCTGTGTATTTTCTATGTATTTCTGTGTATTTCAACGTACTCAGTGTATTTCTGTGTTATCTATGTGTATTTAAGTGTATATCTGTGTATTTAAGTGTATATCTGTGTATTTCAGTGTAGTCTTATGTATTTATGTGATTTTTCACTTTTCTCTGTGTATTTCAGTGTTCTAAGTGTATTTAAGTGTATTTCTATGTACCTCTATTTCCGTGTACCTCAAAATATTTCTGAATACTTCTTTGCATTTCAAGGTACTTTAAGAAAATTCCTGTTAATCTCTTTCTATTGTTTTAGCTTTGGACTTTTACGGTTGTGCATGCTAGCTACTGTAGTCGTGTTTAAATCTATTTGCTCAGGGTATTACGCGTTGTGTATGAACATGTTAGTGCAACACACACTGCTTTATGTATGAACATCTTAGATGCTACGATGTGATAGATTAAAATAGTGCATGCTGCATACGCCACTTAAGACTATGTATCTATGTTGTTTGCCTATGTCTTCATATATTGTATTTCTTTGCACTGCTTATATATAAATATAAAAATGAAGCAGTTTTATTTCACTGTACGCTCATATATTTTGTTGGTAAGAGTGCGTATATCGTATGCTTGCTCTTGATATAATGTTTGTACTAATTTCCAATATTATAATTATTTTCTTAATGTAAACTATTTACACTTACTTGTACCTTACAGTAGCACTGGTAATATTGCACATTTTGTGTATTGCTTGTACTTTAGAGTATTTGATAATATTGCGCGTTTGTATATTGCTTTTACCTTACTTTGGTAATATTGCACATTTGTGTATTGCTTGTCCCTTACAATATCTTTGATAATATTGCACGTGTACTGCTTTTACCTTACAGTAGCTTTGGTAATATTGCACGTTTGTGTACTGTTTATACCTTACAGTAGCTTTGGTAATATTGCACGTTTGTGTACTGTTTATACCTTACAGTAACTTTGGTAATATTGCACGTTTCTCTATTACTTTGTACTCTTCTTTATACGGTTTTTTTTTATATCCGAGCACTGCTTGCCAATCCTTAAAACCCATTTTATTCTGTTTGTTTGGGAGCCACATTGCTGACGCTCAAGATCGTGTTACTTGAATACTTTTATATTGAAATCGGCTTCTGACTTGTCAGATCTACTACTCAATGAAAATGCCCGTGTCATCCTATATCAATTTTCTTGTTTGGACGCGACAAGGAAAAAACCAAAGAATAAATACATGCAACGCGTGTGATTGGCATTTCATGCCAGCATAAATAAAATAACAGCAACAGATATTGTCTAAGGACATGCTCTTGTAAGGAAGTAGACACAGTAAACGTCATCGAGCTTAGGACGTACTCAGGAATAAATATTGACGTCAAGGGGGAAAACAAACAGAGACGTAAAGAGAGAGTTTATTGTTTTACAATTTGTGTTGTCGCCTTCATTAAAAGAGAACGCACTTCATTTACGTACTGTGTTTTGCTGCACTGGCAATAATCGAGTTTGCCTCGGTTAAGTAGATGTTTTACAACAATTTCTAAAAACAAGCAGTAACATTCCTGTCTGATGTAAGGAAGCAATACTTGCCATAATATTTCATACTTTTAAAGAATGTATTAAAACAAACCACATGGTAAATTGTCACAATTTTGCGGTTAAGTGTTCTGTCGTCAGCAACAAAATGCAGTTTCGATGATATAATTTTTGAACCACTTTCTTAAAATATATTTCTTATTTCCGAACGGATATGGTGATCGAGAGTGACGTGCCTTATGTTTATGTTTTTACTTATTAATACGTTTTACCCAATCGAAGAGCTCACCTCGTATAGACACCCCGCTCCTCCTTAATTTAGATTTAGACATATTACTGAAGAAATATCCTAAACAACATGTCCCAAATGTTATTAACACAGTATTAGACAGTAGCCTTTAAAATACAGCGCACAATATGGAATCCCTTCGCCTTACGGATGTGTAGATACCATAGAAAATCATTTGGCGCATGAATTGTGTGTGGAGCAAATAATAAGGCCACGATTCGTATGAAAATAGACATTCTTTTTTTTTTATTATTTCAAGATAGCAGACAACTCAAATGAGAAAGATGTGTCAATCTGTCTCATTCGGCCTCGTTGGGTGGATAGAAATGCTGATTACAACTGAAAAAGAATGACAGACTGGCTTAAGAGTGATAATATGAAACAAAACGTAGGTTAGCAAATACTCATTCAGACCATTTAGCAGACATTGTGTCTAAACAGTAAACTTCTGGAATACTGTCTTAAACAGTTACTGTATTAAACATTAAAATTCTGGGCATGCTGTCTTAAACACTGAAATTCTAGAATTAAAATACAGTATTATGAAAAATATTGCTGACTACGGACAAGACATAATAAAGCACAGATGCAACGTACTGTGCATAATTTCCATTTTCAATCGTGAAGAAAAAAAAAAAGGGCAATAATCTGTTGTCGTTCGAAACTTCCTCCATCCTCAACGCTCATCTTCATTCAGCTATCATACCCAGCGACATTAATTCTACCACTTGGGTCATCGCTGAAACATAAAAAATCATAGACAACCGTTATCACTCTCTATTTGCACCGGCCTTTTGCCTCCTCCAGATTTGTAACGGCGGAATGCAGCCAGCTCCGATAATGGTAATGCTATTAATAGTTTTCTTTCCTAACGTCAACAATAGTCGTAATGTACAATTCATCTATTCACTAATCGATTTGTTAAAATATCGAGTGTTCTTCAATCCCCAAAGTGTTCCATTTCTGTCTGTAATTATAGCAAGAGTTTGAAATTGTTACGTGGATAGAATAAAGTACGAAAGGTAATGGGGGTGGTGGTGGGGGTGGTGGCGAGAGGCGATCAGGCGATGGTAATGTCTGGAAGGGAGACCTACTTGCTCAGTCGCTAACTCCTAAACAGGACTGAGCATTGATTTACTTCAATCGTACGCACAAACCTCCCTCTTCATTTGGCCGAGTTACGTGTTGCCCGCGGCGGATGTGACGTAGTTCCGATGTCGGAAGTCAGCTAAGCAGTGGCGCTAGAGTAAACTAGATTCTGTCGTCGACTTCATGGCTAACAATATCATCGGCGAGAGTGTCGAACCCGTACACCGCGAACTGAACGCTCGCCATGTTCACCGGTAATACTGCAGACATTATATCTCCTCGAGCATGGAGTCGAATTGTGTCGCAGGGAGTCATTGCAAAGTGCCAAGCGACAGTCTATTTGTCTCACCATCATTCCCGAAACAAATATTGAAAAATATGAGAAAAGAATTTTTCTCTGTTCTATGAGTAGTTTATTTCTACAGTTACCGTCACCTGAGGTACAAGTTCCATTACTGAACATGAAAAATAAGTTGGGCGGAGGAAGGTTCCGGAAATGTGCGATGCCAAAACTTGATATGCTTAAGAGAAACACTTTGTTTAACTCTATATGAAACGATTCCCATATAACATAATTTGTGTATGATTTACCATGCGTGTGTACATGAGTGTGAGAGAGCGAAAGTGTGAATATGTATATGCATGCTTGTCGTTCGTGCATGCGTGTGTGAGATTGCTATGCAATTCCAACAAGGAAGAAAGAACAACAAACAGAACTATTTGGTAAAATAATTATCACTAGAAGGTGCAGACGTGAAAAAAGAAACATAAACTAGCTACATTTTCTTTTAATTACACCCACCGAACCGTCCTGCGACATTATTGGGATGAGCTTCAACACTTTGTTCTCATCTGCACCTCAGCCCCTTCCCATATATACTTTCAAGAAAACTGTAACTTTCACACCCCAGTTACCTCCTCATGAACCCAGCAATTAATTTTACCGGACAGTGCACTATGCCCAAGAACAGTAATAGAGAGTTATCTACCGTTCGATGCGTTTGCCTACCCTTACACGCGTCATTATTTGCTGTAGAGAAACCACTGTTGTACTGTTGTGAACAAGAACGAAGCAACAGATAAAGATAACCTCACAGACATGGCATATCAGATCCTGACGGTTGATTAAAACCGCAGGCACTGAAAAACTTCATCGGCAGAGAGAAATGGTAAGCATCTACTGTCATCGATTGCCATTGGGCGCCAGATTACTGAAAAAATAATTTTCTTTCCTCCCCCCCCCCCTCGCCATTCACACACAAAAACACTATCACACACACACACACACACACACACACACACACACACACACACATACACACAAACCAAACAACCTCCCACCCCGCCCGGTGCATCAAATTGAATTTCTTTATCCAAGCCTTGTCTTTCCTCTTCTCATTGAAACAGCTTTGAGCTGTATTTGCCACCCCACCCTAATCTCCCTCCCTCATCTTATTATAGTTAAGATAGATGTGTGAAACGAATAAAACCTACCCAGAACTAAATTATGCTAATTTGACCAAATAAGCTTTGCCCTGAATGGCTGAACACAGCGCTTTAGACTAAAGCTCTGCCGTCAGATGCTCAAATAAGATTGCTGGTATCAGAAATAATTACGCACAACAACGACGTGTTCTTCAGGAATGGAAAACAAAATCTAGAAGCAATTTAACGTCAAACTATTTAACAATTTCTCTCAATTTATTTTAAGAAAAATGTCTGCTGTGATGAATCTATCAAGCTCAGAGCGAAAGAGCCACTGCGCAAGAATTTTGACTAAAAAAAAAAATATATATATATTTATTAGCGCATTTATCTGATAGCACTCTCCAAACGCATTCATCCGTGGCCGGCCGTGCTGATGTCGACACTGGTTTCTGCACTACACCTGTTGAGATTCCTGTCGTGCACCTGAATGATGTTAGCAGGACACCTGTATCATTCTGTATTACCAAGAGTCTGGAATTGTGGCTGCGAGATGAGGAGGGAATATCGCTTGCTTGTGATAGCATATGGGAATGTTGTTAGCGTTTCTTCATCTGTCCTCATTTTCAAGGGTGGCCAAAATAGCCTCCCTTGGTTTTTTCATTTCACAGTTTGCATTTCCTATGAAATTTTAGTAGTATTGTTGGGAAATTTCAACCCCAGTATACGCATACATCAAGAATATATAGAGGGGTTTTCTAAAGTGGGTTTAGTGAAATTATACCCCTTGTGCCTTGTAGTAATATACACAAAACAATAGTAATCAGTGACAAATATATTGTTACCTTAAATTATAATTAATCATAAATTAAAGGAAACAACTAATATATATCGAATTGTAATAATTTAAATTTAAATGAAATGTAACTATAACGGGTCAAAATATTTTATATCTATCTATCTATCTATCTATCTATCTATCTATCTATCTATCTATCTATCTATCTATCTATCTATCTATCTATCTATCTATCTATCTATCTATCTATCTATCTATCTATCTATCTATCTATCTATCTATCTATCTATCTACACATATAAAAGAAATCTTCTAATAGACACAAGCAGCATATTAAAGATAAAACTAGAGTCTTCAAAATATGCAGATGACTTAATAAACCACATTGTTTGTGAAAAATCTTATTTCTTCTGGTACATTGCAGTCCGTTGCCAGAGAATAGTCAAAGTCGATGACCTTTGTGCACTAATAATATATGTGAGAGACTGACACACCGGATAAATAATTATCAATAATTATTAATAATTAATAATCATTAATGAAAATATACTTATTCATAGAAAAGTATATAATCAGATTGGTGCATAACTAAGTTTATGATGAATTGTTTTAATGTTTATAATGATTACTTGTTTACATGAAATGTTAGATGGATAGAAAAGCAGACTGACAAATAGGCACATAAAAATAAATAGTGTGGCGGGGTAGATTTGCCTATCCCTTTTCCTATACTTAATAATAATTATAATTATATCTCTCTTGCCAATGTTAACATGACCCGACCTTAAACACTATGATGATATTTTTAAGTAAACAACTCAGGTAGAGTGAGTGCTAGAAACTAGCTGAAGCAATCTAAGCCAGTTCCAACTGGATGAGTAGATTTTTCTGATTAATAGTCTCATACAGATGCAGGTTTCACCAATTTAAGAGAGACTAGACTGATAATTTTTATAGGCAGCTAGTACGCTACAGCACATCTTGACCAAATGATTAGAACTAGATGAATTAGAGATTATCAAGGGGAAAGACATGGGTCACTTTGTGACAGACAAGTTACTGTCATCATGTCCACCAGCACTTTTAGCTTATATTAAGGACAAAGGACCAAAAGTTTGACAGATTTTTAAGAACTGCTGACAGACACATAGAGTTTTACAGGAAATGCGCTGATCTGACAACTAGGTATAGCTCTGAACCTCACTTAACAAATAAGTGATGAAAAAATGACAGAATACTAGGTCTGACCACAAGCCAAGGGAATATCCAAGTATGGGACACACTTCATTACCTCCTTCATTTAAGAAGATGAAAGATAAAGTACCCACACAAAATCCCAACAGTAAAAGCAAAGGTGTTAAGAACGATTAAGTAGTGTTCTTTAGAAGTGGCAAACAAAGCCATAACAAACGTTATTGCCTGGCATAGTATCAAGTGGCACACCTCGTTGTAATGCATACATAAATGGACATTGTGTTCCAGTTCTCTGTGCTACTGGATGTGGAGTAGGGCTAGTAGTACACCCTAGCCTAGGGAAGGAAATTATTACACTGGAGAGTTTCAAACAATCACTCTAACCAATGGTAAAAAAGATAAAGTATCCATTGTGAAAATAGACATAGATAGCAAGTATGTATGTGGACGCATTCAGGCTGTATGTCTAGTAAATTGTGTTGAGAGTGTTGTCATATGATGTAAATATGTTCTCACTGGTGAGGACACCCAAGATTCATTCATCAATGTATGCATACTCACACATAGGCAATCTGCAGCACAGGAAGCTGAAATTAGGAGCTAGTGTGAAAGTATGCAATGTGAACCAGGAATAGTCAGTGGAAAGTGTGAAGATGATCACCAGGAAGTCACATTGGGCTCAGTCATGGCAGGACAGATGATTGTTTTGACTGTCAGACTGTGGCTGAATATAAAGTGGAAAAGGCCCCGATCAGAGCAGCACAATCAACAATTCTTAGGAGAAATGTCAAGAGAAGACCAAGCTCTTTGGATCGTACATGTCTAAATCTTCCAGCAAAGAAATTCAGTTTTGTTGGAAGGATGATCACTAGGTGATACCTCTGAGTTGTTGAGCAAGTGCATCACATTTGGCTTACAAATCTCCCACTGCTGGTCATCTAGGACCAAGCAAAAATTTAGCTCAGCCAGGAATGATGGGGGATGTTACTCAGTACTGTCAACCATGTGACATTCATCAGCGAGTGAATAGAAAGATGGAATGCTTGGTTCCACTAGGTGAAATCTCAATGACTGATATTCCTTTTAGGTTTGTAGCCATGAATCTCATGTCATCATCAGGTCAAGGTCACCGATGGATTCTCACCATCATTGATTATGCTACACTATACACAGCGGCAGCTTTTGTTGGTAGTAAATGAGCTGTTCACAATTTTCTTCAGTGTAGAATTTCTGGATGAAATCTTGTCTGATGGAGTGACTCAATTCATGGGCAAGTTAATGAAAGACATTAATCAATTACTAAGAGTAAAGCAGATTAGAATTACTCTTTACCATCCTATTTGTAATGATTTAGTAAAAAATCTGAAAGCTAGTTTTATCATGACCTTGAGGAAACTGTGCATGGAAAGACCATGTGACTGGGATGTGTATTTGCCAGCACGTTGATTTGCATTGCATGACGTACCACAAGATTCGACCTATTTGTATCCCTTCAAACTCTTATATAGTAGATCCATTAGGGGACCCATGTTTTTATTACAAGAATATTGGACATGATCGTTTACCTGCTCTCTATGCTAGGATAAATTACGATTGTCTAGCATTTACCTGCTGTCTATGTTAGGATAAATTACGATTGTCTAGCGTTTATCGAACATTGTTGGTAAGCAATGTAATTGTCAATACTCTATTGATTGTATTTGTTATATGTATATTTGATTGTTGATTTAATAAATTTAGTGTTAAATTTATTGACCTTCTTACACATATTGATAACCATATCTGGAGAGATAGTCGCTAAATATAAATTACAGATGGATTTTTCTTCTACTTTGTTAAGAAGTTTTCCTCCTAACGTCATATTGTGTGACAGTGAATGTTTGCCATTAATGTTGTGGAAGAGAGAAAACGTTTACAGCACCCGCATATCCACCAAGTGAGAGAGACGAATGGTGTCTTCTGGAGAATTGTTAATAGCAGCCATTAAGTTATCATCGCTTGTAATTAGTTACGGATAATAAGAATAATAATCACATCCGTAGCTAGTGCAGCTTTGTGTCACAGATAGATAGATAGATAGATAGATAAAGAAATTGTTTCATGTCTAAATTTATATTTACACGAATACCTAGGTTTAAATTTCTATCTAAGTTTTTATCCATATCTACATCACCACCAAGTTTTTTGTAAACATATTTAACTGATCTTTTTGATGATTGTTGTTATTTAAAGTTGTAACCGCCTTTAAGTATTTGATTCTGTCTATTACTGACAGAATGTTTTGTAGCAGAACACTGGATACACACAACATTGATACAATGACTACATTAACTTAAGACTGAATATGAAAAGAATGCAGTCTAGAACGACACGAATGTAAAAATATAATATGTACTGACATAGAAATCAGAAACACAGGAAATTTTAAGGATACAGCTTCACCACCACTCGTCAAGATATGTAGGTTAATAAAAATAAATTTGTTTTGGACAAAACAATGACAAAATTGTTGGCTGGAATCTTTTATAATATGATATCTATATATCCACGTGCACATTTTTGATGAATTAAGCCCTTTGAACAAAACAGATATACACCTATCCACACACACACACACACACACACACACACACACACACACACACACACACACACACACACACACACACACACACACACAGACATACACACACACACCTGTATAGACACGGAGAGACACACCCGTACGCACACGAAACATACATCAATATGGAAGGTACAAAATATACACATGCATACTTGCATATATAAATATATTCTCATACACATTCACATGTACATGTGTGCAAATGTATGTGTGATATGAGCGTGAGTGTGATTTAACTCTTTCGTTTGTATCTTTATGTGTATGTGGAAGTTAAGGTGCACGAGTTCTAGAGTGTCTGTGTAAAATGTACACGCTCTTCAACACGTATCTTAGAGTTATGTTGGCATTGTAACAAGCTGCACAGTGACCAATATTTTCACTTTCTCTCAAACAAACAAACAAACAAAACGAAATAAATACCTTACCTGAATATCCTCAAAGTTCGTAAACAGGGACCCTTGTGACGGCATTGTCGACGCCCTTTTGTCGGTCGTGGTGTAGTCAACACCCCTTGAAGGAGAGGAATAAGGAGAATTGTACACAATGCAAGAACTGAGTGATTTAGCCATTTTGTTAAGTTTGTAATGTCTGTGTAATCTTTTAGCTAAACCTTATATAAAATACACGTTTTATTCACATCAGTTTAACAACACATGCAAACTGTTAAGTATCTGACCATACTGCTAAGCATGACCTTTGCAAATCATATTTCATAGCGATCAGGAATAGAATGTTCTTCAGTGAGCTTTCACTATACTTAGAATGAGGAGTGTTTAAGCCATGTTGTATGAAAGTGTTTTGGCCATGTTGTAATGGAAATGGAGTGCTGAGGCCACGTTGTGTTAAACACGAGGTGTTCTGACATGGGTGTTGTACTAAGGACGAAATGCTCGAGTGTGGTGGGTTAAAGACAAAGTGTCAAGGACATGTTATATTTAGAATGGATTATTTTAGCTTTGTTACAGTAATATAGTTTCACAGGACATTGGGTTCCACAAAATTTTCATCTAGAGTTTCATATATTTTATGTTGCTGTTAGATTTACTGCTTCTTAAACACTGATCACAGCCATGTCTGGTCTTAGGTTCAAACCTCGCTGCTTCAGACAACGATGTACAGTGCTTATAGGATCGGCACTGTTTGTAACTCAGCATTAGAGAGAATTAAAAAAAAATTCCACCGAGAGCAGACCATAAGCCATCTCTTATCTTGGGACTGGAACCCGAGGTTTCTTGAAAGATGAACGGGGACCGCGCTTAGACCATTGCTGTCACCGCCCTGGCTGCATGGTAAAGTAATTGTTTACACTTCCGATCCAAACGCTCTCACGTGGCAGACTCAAGGTCACTAACGATAAACAAAGTCTGGACGAGCCCTGCAAACAAAGCTTATTATGAAAGCTCTAGAGGGTTCACCTCCTGTCAATCATTTCACAGCGGCGTCAATTTCGGTTTGTAAGAGTTGCATATCTGTGCTTCTTGTTTTTCTTCTTCTTCACAGTTTATAGGTGGAGCAAACATGAGTGACGTAAACATTTGCTAGACGGCGAAAGAAAGAAAGAAGAAGTTTGCACAATACACATAAATCGGAAGTCGAACGTGGTGTATAAATCTAGTGACGTGTCGACTAACATTTTATAAATTCCCCATCACGAACTACGGCACTTCTTCCCCGAATGATAACGACATGTAACATGTAAAATAACAAATTCATAAAACAGATTTAAAAAAAATAAATTAAAGGAAAAAAACTCAGAATATTATAACCAACTGAAAACAAGGGGCATAATCTGATTTAAAGACTTAAATAGATTAATGTTACGACAGAAGCACAGTTTAGCTAAGACCATTCCAATGTACAGAATACGCTACTCCGGATTCACTGAGCTCAACTGTGAAAACCACAATATTCCACATTGCAAGTCCTGCTCGCAAATACTGACAAGGAAAACGGTCATCGATGTTTCCACAGGTTGCCCACAAATATCCGTCCCCCCCTCCTTCTCGTTCTTTTCCCCCCTTCCCTTTCCCACCAGAGCTCGCGCAATGGTCACGCGCCTCGCCGCGATAAAGGTTGGCGTGCGATAAAGAGAAATAGCCGGCGTTCTCCTTGAGGCGTTCAAGACAGCAGTGACACGAGACTCTACTCAGAGTTGCCCGGGGTGCAAGGGCGATGTCATTCTCGCATCGAGCGACTGATTACTGAACACAGCAAATGGGCAACAGGAGGATTACGTCGCAAGTATAATTAAAAAAACATTTGAGGGTAGCGGTGCGGGAGGTGTTAGTGTTAATTTAATGGGGTGCTGTTGTCTTTTTTCACGCATAAATCTGCCTCGTGTGTGATTTAACTTTTCCTGACAAGGAACATTTAAATAAATGAAGGCGGAGTAGGTTTGTATGTGAGTGTGTGTATGAATGGCGCGCGCGTGTGTGATTTGGGGGTAGATGTACCTGCGTGCACTACATTTTTACTGCAGGTTTAAACATAACCGATTACAAAAAACATATTGGGCATACCACCTGGCTTAGTTTCGCTACACTTAACTGACTTACTAACCAACATTTATTTACAAATTCTCTCGACCATTTTTGAACCATCGTTATACATCCTTCCATTTCTTGATTATCATTATGATTATGATTTGTCGGTTACCTAGTTGCATACTTTGGTCACGAAATCCTACCAGGATTCTGGGAGATCCAAGATATTTACGGAAGACACTTGGGCACTTCTTCCAAGAAGTGCTGCCCTTAGCAAGTGGGGCAAGTCTGTGGTTTCTTGGCAGTTTATTCAGATAACCTTTCAGCTCCGATACCATGTTCCCTCTGTGCTCCTTTACTATTTGCAACACGCTTGGTCTTTTGGATTTCTGAGTTCCTTGCATTTCTCAAGCTCGCTGTGGTGGTCGTCAAACCATGGGGCAAAGTATGCTCGTTGGTGTTCTATTACTTCTTTTTCTATAATAATAATTTGTCATTGACAGTTACTAGTTATGGCTGACTGTCGTGAGGCCGGTTATGCACTCGGCTGTACCCACATAAGCCACACGAAATAACAGTCAGTCAAGTTCACTGATCACGTGTGGGCAATGGAAATGTACAGAAAAGGGAAGGATGACGGTAAAATTGGGGTGAATGATGATAGGATACATACAGGATGCCCTTAATTGGACATTTACATTCTGTTCAATGAACTTATAGTTTGACCCAGAGTCATTCATGCATATGTTGCTGATAGACCCACGCACCAAAAGACTTACTATCTCCACATATATAGACGGGGTAGATGAAAAGAAGGCTTTGCATGTTTTCGAGAGTGATAACATATTGATTTCTCAAAAATTATTATTATATACCTTATTGATTAGAATGTTGTGTAGAATGTTCGTATATTTTTACTAATAATTGTTGAATGAAAAAAACACATATCTCTCTCAGAAAAGGTTATGTGGTGCTAGTGATAATTCATGCCATATGTGTAGATGATGAAATTGAGATAAGCACGGGTGTGTACTGTGCTTTATTCATTGTAAAACTATTTGTATCAAGTGAGGCTAAATATTGGGTTGAGATAATGTTTCAATGTGTATGTAATGTAAACCATTCATTGATTATGCTTGTATCTATTGAGATTCATGTAAATGCGGAACTGAAAATACTGTCCTCTCATTTGTAAATATTTCTCCATGATGAGAATTTTGTAAAGTGTAGGTTATCATGTAAGTGACGTTGAATGATGTAAAATCGTAAGAGTCTTCTATTTCTGCCCCGTATTTATCGGCGGCTAATGAAAAATAGAATTGTCTGTTGCAGCTGGCCTTCTTTCTTCCTAACATCATCATTTGAGCTGATCCTTCTTTCACTCTGAAATACACACCTTATTCCTGTTGTGAGCTGATGGTCATCAACGTGACGTCATCCACATGGGAGAGGGGCACTGCATGAGTAAACAGTGATGACAAGCTCACATCTATGGATAACAACAAGTTGTCTAAGCTGCACAATCCATAATCGACCATATGGACATTAATCTAATGAATAAATGACCACTAACTTTGGGACAGTAAATAGATGGTCTCTATTGATCTGTTCTAAGAAAATGAGTTTAGTGTTCCCTTTTATTGGTATTAGTAAATCTTCTTGTTCTTGTTGTCTTAAACCCACAGTTACTTTGGTTATTTTGTTAGTGTGGCCATGAAAGAGTTGGCTGGGGATTCTGAGCTGGAAATATGTGGATGTTATATAAGTCATAATTAATCAAAGGTTCCACTTGCTCAGCTTTAGCCTTTTCGGACACACGAACACACACACACACACACACACACACACACACACACACACACTCTCTCTCTCTCTCTCTCTCTCTCTTAAATACCACCGACCAGCTATCGATCAACAGTCTTAAACTTTTCTTTCATAATTAGGAGGTCTGGTTATGCAGATGCAGTAGATATCCACATTTCTTTCGGTTCATTCCATGCTTTGGATTTTGGAATTTGTTCTTGCTCAGTGTGTGCACATTTTCTGAAAGCAGGACTCCATTGGTGAATTTGCTTTTCCTTTTTATTTTAATCAATAAACATGTTCAGATAAATGTATTTGCTGTTTGTATATTAAATATAATATTTGTATTCACGAAACGAGATAAAGAAATAGAGATAGAAGGGAAAAGTGACAAAGAAAGAAAGAAAGAAAGAAAGAAAGAAAGAAAGAAAGAAAGAAAGAAAGAAGTGAGAAATAAAACGAGCTAATCATACTTGGAGAAAAGGTGTCATTGTTTGAATAAAATTGTGTTCGCATTCCATCTGCGAGTACGTGGTTCAATTCCAAAAACTATATAAAGGGTTAACAGTTCAAAAATTGGTTGAATAATTACACAATTCAAAAATTCTTTCATTAATTTGTTATCAGAGAAGCTAAGATACTTGAAAGCATCGGGATTTTTGTTGTTGTTGTTGGCTGAGATATTATCTGGTTCATTACATGGTTAAGCTACCCGATTCGTTAAATTCTTGAAAACTGTCTGGTTCATTAGATGGTTGAGAAGCTTTGTAGCTCATTAGATGGCTGAGAAGTCATCAGGTTGAAGAAAAAAGTTGTGAAGATATCTGGTACATTAGGTGAATGAAAAAGAGTATTTACTTTATTCACGGTTGAGAAGTTTTCCGATTCATTCGATGGTGATGAAGTAATTTAAGTCAACATTTTGATCGACACTTTTCGCGACTGATGATTTGCTTCACACTTTGTTAAATTTACAAGAATAAAAGAGATCTTATGATTACTTACAGGGATATGCTAGTTGTTTAATGATTTGCTTGATTAATTAGTTTCTATACAGGCAACAGGTTACATTATTAGCCAATACAATTTTATTCGTGGGCGAGCAACAAGTTACATTATTAGCCAATACAATTTTATTCGTGGGCGAGCAACAAGTTACATTATTAGCCAATACAATTTTATTCGTGGGCGAGCAACAAGTTACATTATTAGCCAATACAATTTTATTCGTGGACGAGCAATATATTACATTATTAGCTGATAAAAAATCATTAAGTTAGCGAGAGAACAGACATACGTTGCATTTTTATTCATTACTTACGCATGTCTTTTATTTTTGTAATACTGTCAGCTGCTATTTTGAGCTTGCGCCATGAGCAGATAAATCGTTGCCTAGGCTAAATATATTTTTAAAATGCTAATTAAATGAGAGATTGCTTGCTTCGCAGCTTGGAAGAAATATTTTATTATTAATATGTTTATGAAGAAACCATTCGGTTGAATGAATGGAAACATTACTTTGCTAACAGTCAGTTTTAAGAATAAAGTACTTTTATGGCTCACTAGTTGGAAGAGGCATTTTGCAAACGCCTAGTTAGATAGAATGTGATGAACGCGCGGTGTTAAAGAGGCATTTTGCAAACGCCTAGTTAGATACGAATGTGATGAACGCGCGGTGTTAAAGAGGCATTTTGCAAACGCCTAGTTAGATACGAATGTGATGAACGAGCGGTGTTAAAGAGGCATTTTGCAAACGCCTAATTAGATACGAATGTGATGAACGCGCGGTGTTAAAGAGGCATTTTGCAAACGCCTAGTTAGATACGAATGTGATGAACGCGCGGTGTTAAAGAGGCATTTTGCAAACGCCTAGTTAGATAGGAATATGATGAACGCGCGGTGTTAAAGAGGCATTTTGCGAAAACTTCGTTAGATACTGTGTAAATTTGCCTATCACTATTTTTAAACACAATTGTTATATAAATTGTTACATGTCAAAGTGATCCGACCTTGGGCACTGCTTATGATGATATTTGTGAAGTAAACAACTCAGGTCGAGAATGTGCTAGAAACTTGCTGATGTAATATAAACCAGTTCCAACTGAATGAATAGTTTTTTCTGACTAATAGTTTCACAGTTGTTCTTAACAAATTCGTCCTTTGGTGATGGACTGAAAGTTATTTTGTTGAAGAGAGTCCTTTATCCTAATCACTTTGAATTTGATGAAACTCGAGTCCTGTCATAAAGGTAATCGTAAGCATATGGTAAGATTGACTGATAAAGAAAGAATGGATTAGAAATATTTCGTACATGTTTGCTACTGATATATAATTTGAACTGGAGAATGCTTTATGCAACTGAACCATTATTTTTATGTTCACTAATATGATTACGTTGCACATTATACTTGTGAATTTTGATCAATGCTATATTTCGTATGCTGTTTGTATCGGGTTAACGAAATTGTTGCACGATTTATAAGCTGAGAATGTTTGTAAAAGAGAAAGGAATTACATAGATGAAATATGCCTGAAATTTAGCACTGCCTTAATTTGACTTTTGCAAAGATTAGTGCGCTTACATTCTTTCTGCTTCAGGCTACAGTGATTACTGTATTCTGCCTACCACATTGGTGTGTGCGTCCGTGTTATTGTCGAACTTATCAATAACGTATTGCTATAAGTTGATTGCTGTGAATTCTGTTCGACAGCCAATACAGTGAAAATGGTGACTTTGAGTTTGGTCTCGAGAATTTTGAAGATTATTTTGAACATTCCTCGTGTGTGCTCAGTAGTATACACGAAAAATCGGGAAAATTCCTCCTGATGTACTTGATAGCGCAGGGAAAATTTGAGACGATTGTCCACGATGTACTTGAAGAGGGCATAGAAGATTCTGGAAGAGTTGTTTAATGTGCCTAGAAGGGATACCGTGAGGCCATCATCTAAATAAGGACAGTGATTTGTTGCAAACTGTGTGATGGTGAAAACCTGCTAGTGACAATGGCCATCTTTGAACAGTTTATGTACATTAACTAATTATTTCTCTAAAATTCCACTCTCATGACTATGACAAATTATATCTATGAATTTGATTATTTATATATATATATATGATCATTTGACTACTGATGTCAAAGCTATAATATTGTCTAATGTTAATCCAACATTGTTGTGTATAGTGATGTAAATGTTAATGCTCTTTTGATTGTATTTGTTAATGCTATATTTGGTTGTTGATTTAATAAATTTAGTGTTAAATAACTAGGGTGGCATTGTGTCACAGATACGAAATTGATGGACGCGCGGTGTTGAAGAGACATTTTGTAAGCATCAAGCTCAGGGGACAGCAAAGTCCGGCCTTTAGGCCAGATACGGCCTAGCTAGTATTCTAGTCCGGCCTAATGCATTTCAATAAATATTAAAATAGTAAAATATATTGATTCGAGTAAAGTAATGTGCACTGGTATAAAAGTAAAAGGGACGCATACACATTTTAGCCCATTCATCTAAGTTACAAGGAGAGACAGTTAAAATACAGTATAGAGCAAATAGAAGCTAAAATAAATTATTGAACTTTGTAAATTCGACCATGACCCAGTAGTAATCAAAACGAACCCCTAGAAGTATCAATACGAAGGACGGAAGTCATACGATCCAGAAAGATTAATGGAATCGTGTTTTTGTCCTTGAATGGTTAGGTGCGGAAAGATACCTTGACCTATTGAGTCAAGGTGTGCTGTAGACATCACATAACATATGTAATAACTTAGAGCAATAGATAAGAATTGAATTACTTCTCTTAGAGCCAGCAATGTTTCGGCAAAGAAGGAGTTGGATCTAGAAAACAGATTGTGAAATTCTGTATGTTTGAAAGAGTCTAAAATGACTTTGATAAAAGAGCTAATGATTCTGTGACAAAATTTAGGAATCATCAATATAGTGTTATCTTCTACCCTTTATATTTGCAGAAATTAAAGGTATGATAATTTGATCTGGTAGTATATGTATGAATGATATATTTTAAAAAAAACGATTGTGTATGTGTGTTACGACAAGTAGAGTATCACGCATTTTAATCTTTAATTATTTTCAGTTAGTGAACTTGTGATCAGAGAGATTTTGCCTCTGATACAGATCCACTGCCAATTAATTGTGGCAGAATATTCACTACAGCAATATTAATTACAGAATTTTTCTTTTGTCATTGCTGTTATCTTGATTGAGGGTGCTTCCCATTCTTCATTTCAAATGTGTGATGTTTTTCAACCTTTTCCTGCCATGTGGTTTTGAGACAATGCTGAATCTAACCAACACTTGCTGGGAAAAACATGGTAAAATTATTGATGCTGTGATGTCTGCCACCCCGCTGTATGTGTAAGCATGAAAGGAACATTCCCAGATGACAAAATAAACAAGCGTTCCCCATGTGCATTAGTGTTGCAGAGTGTGCATTTTATATGTAATAAACCTTTATAAGAAACTGTTGAGTAAAGAATGGAAGGAAAAACTGTAGAAGAAATATATACTATCTTTGGGGAAATAGAAATAGTAGATAGAAAGACAAATTTAAGGCAGGCATCTCACTGACATAGCTAGATTAAGAATTAAAAATTCTGAATTTTGATTTGATAGTCTTTTTCAATTTTCTTTCATAAATTCTTTATTAATTTTTTTTGCACATCTTTGTGTCATCCCTTATCATCTTCATTTTCTGGTAAAATCCATCTTGTAATGTGTGCACTGTCCCTGTCCACTTCTGTATTTTCGTGAGGCATACACACTGGGGGACCGTCGGGCAACCGGAAGTGCTGACCTCAAATTGTTGTGTTAATGTATCTGCCCATAAAACTAGAATGTTCGTGATGTATCATCTTTGTTGTACATCCATGTATTTGTTACTTATTTGTGTGTGAATGTGACTGAGAAAAAGGGGTTAGTTTCCAGTAAGCAGGCAAGGGAGTAATTAACCAACATTGTATTTTTCTCATCTTTCTGTCTTCCTGCACTCACACGTAACAATACGCCACAATCAATTTAATTATCAAATTTGAGAGTAAATATATAAGTATTTCTTATATTTGATGAGTGATCAGTTTTTTTCAGTTTCAGTACCTGGATATCAGGGCAGGCGATAGCTCAAAAGACAGGATGATAGCCTTTCGGGCGAATGATCATGGTTGGCTACCGGCGGGGGGTGGGTGGTGGGTGGGTGGGTGGGGGGGCAAAAACTTTAACGTATTCCTTAACTGCTCGAAGGAAAGACTGCATTTAGAAGACACCCACGCAAATCACCCTCCAGCTATGCCACCATACCACTCTCTTCCAGAGCATAAGTCTCTCCCTCGACTTTGTACTTGTCTGCGAAATCAGCATAAGTTGGAATGCGCCAGTCTGCGAAAAGCCCAAGAAAAGTTGGAATCGGATGCAAAACCCAGAATCAAGCAGAACACCTGCTAATCCACTCAAGATTAAGGTCGTATATAGGTCTGCTAGAATGCATCCTTAAGATTTGTCCAGTAATGAACTCAAGTGAGCAAAATTGCACAAACCATAGTCACAAAAGCTCGCATTCAGCTTTGAAAAGTAGCTATCTCTGCTCTGTTAGCAGACTACCCACCATGTCTGAATACTGCCCATATATAGTATGGCGACTGCGACACGAATACCAACCAACAATCTACTTGACCTAAATAACAGTCCATAGAGTCTATCAGCCTGTGGCTCGAATATTTCAGTCCTCTTAATGGTGCGCTCCTATTTATTTCCGAGGTAACTATATTCTTTTTTTTCCTTTTTTTTCTTTATGTACGTTCTTGCAGTGTGGAAAAGAAATGTTAAACGTGCGTTTCAATGATTAGTGAAATTAAAGCCTAAAAACTTTTACTCTTATTTCACTGGAGATTCAAAAATCAAATAAATATGTTGTCATTGCAACAGTAAAGTTTTAACACTCACTCACTCACTCGCTCACTCACTCACTCACTCACTCCATCCATCCATCCATGCATCTATCTATCTATCTATCTATCTATCTATCTATCTATCTATCTATCTATCTATCTATCTATCTATCTATCTATCTATCTATCTATCTATCTATCTATCTATCTATCTAATTTTCAGATCTTAATCTTATATTCTAAAAGAATTTTTACACAGTCGAATAAATACTGGTAAACAAATTAAAATTGTGAATAAACAGATAGAGAGATGTATGAATAGATAGATAGATAGATAGATAGACAGACAGACAGACAGACAGATAGATAGATAGATAGATAGATAGATAGATAGATGGATGGATGGGTGGATGGATGGATGAATGGATATATAGATAGATTGATAGAGGAGGATTGAGAGAAAAAAAAGAAACTATAGATAAAAGATAATAGTCGGATTGATAATATGACAGAATGAAAGGAAAATAAATATACTTCATTATAGAAAGAAAGACTGAAGCAGACATAAAAAAAGAGTAAGAGAGAATGCACAATATTTGACAGAAGACTTTGCTTTGAAAATATCACTTATTGTCCCACTTTTCTAACCTCTGTTTTTATTCCATAGCGAATTGTGTCCGCTGTGATCGACTATTCGATTACACTAGCCCTAGGCAAACCGACAGACCTTTATATATCAGTGTTCTCTAGTGAGCCAATCAATCTCTCTTTCACAATTATTACATTACTAATATTGCATTGTGGGTACGATTTAGTCATTTCTGATCGATGCTACTGACAATCATTAAATCTCTCTCTCTCGTTCACCCCTCCCTCCCTCTCTCTCCATCCATCCAACCCTCCCTCTCTCAATATATCCATCCATCCATCCATCCATCCGTCTATCTATCTATCTATCTATCTATCTATCTATCTATCTATCTATCTATCTATCTATCTATCTATCTATCTATCTATCTATCTATCTATCTATCTATCTATCTATCTGTCAAAATTGATGCTTCATCTTTGGAACATGTAAAACTGAAAACTGTAATTAAAAAAGAACCTATTCCATTGTCCACCGCCAATGCAGAACTAATCAAAGTGAAACAAAACTAACAAACAAAACCGTTGTTAGAGTTTATAGAAAAACTCTTCACCAATAATTCCTATTCAGCTACCGATCCCCACTTAATATAGGTCCTGCTTCCAAATTATGTTTCAATTCCAAATTCCATTAATATATTCCCACCATCAAATCTCTGTTTATTTATAATCAGTACAACAAAAATTGTAGCCATTTAATCTCTAAATACAAATGTCAGGAGCTTTTTCTTTATCAAACGTTAAGTGACCGTTACGCAGTCGATAAGCCTAGTTGTACTGATAAGATATCGACATAGATAAAAATAAGACAACAAACAGCAAGCGGTCAGCGCTATTGTAAACTTATCCAAAAAATGTCGAAGTTATTACAGCGAGTCGATCTTAGTGCTTCCTTGACAATAAACAGTGCTGTAATATTTCTAGCAGTGCGCCCGTCCCCCCTCCCCACACCAGAAAGAGTTTTAGTTATTTGGTGGGGCGGAGGGACCCTAAAGAAAGTCCTAATTTGGTTATTTTACAGCCCTCAAGGGGTTATGTTCTCCATCACTCCCATCTATTAACGGCCACGTCGCCTCATAAACATGCGCAATCATTAGATCACGGCACTTCTATTTATAGGTTTGACACGAAGAGATAATGTTTCCACTGCCACTAATCACATGCGTACTCACTAAATACATACTTACTCACACACGCACGCACGCACACGCACACGCACACGCACACAAAATTACACATATACAGACACACACACATACACTCACGCCCTGCTGTATATAGGCCCAAAGCATAATAAAAATAAACTCATTCGCCGCTTTTGCGTTTGTGTGTGCTTTTGTTGTTTTCCACCAGTTTTCTGTCATTATAGCGCTTTTTACTTGTTTTGAGAATATTTGAACTGACTTTCCTGTAGGTAGGGTCAACAACTATTTCGGCAATTAAACGTTATGCCAGGTAGATTAAAGATATTATTATATAATTTGTAGTCACAGATAAACGTAACACTAAAATGTGCTATCTATCAACAGAATATCTAACGCTAAAATTTGCTATCTATCAACATAACACCTAACACTAAGTTTTGCTGTCTATCAACATAACACCTAACACTAAGTTTTGCTGTCTATCAACAGAACACCTAACACTAAGTTTTGCTGTCTATCAACATAACACCTAACACTAAGTTTTGCTGTCTATCAACATAACACCTAACACTAAGTTTTGCTGTCTATCAACAGAACACCTAACAGTAGGATATTCTTTACATCAACAGTACACCTGACACGACAATTTTCTATCAACAAAGTATTGAACACTACAATTTCCTGTCTATCAAAAGAACACCTAACACTGCAATTTACATTATTACTTAGATTTTTCTTCGCTTGATCTTTAGCAGTCTATAATTCTCTGTGTGATGTAAATCATGCCTCAGTAAACTCGAGGTATGATGTTTCTAGAGTTTGATTAATAGTATTTGTGACAGAGTAAATTTGCCCCCCCCCCTCCATTTTAAATTTAAATTGTTATATAAATTGCTAAATTGTCAGAGTAATCCGACCTTGGGCACTCCTTATGGTGTTATTTTTGAAAGTGTCTAAGTTGAAGTAAACAGCTCCAGGGAAGAACATTCTAGATTGCTGACATAATGCAAACTGAGTGAGTAGTTTTCTTTTATCCAATGATCATGATTTACGAGAACAACACTAGCTATGGGCTGAGTTGAAGGAGTTCTCTTGCTTTAGAAATTCTGCTCTATAATCACTTTTGAATTTCTTGTAGAAGAAGGAAGTCTGGCTTTGAAAGACAATAGTTAGCTTGATGGTGAGTTAAAACTGACTGATTGAGAGAGAATGCACTTAGGAATATTTCATGCATTATCACTATTGATATTGTCTTAGGAATATTTCATGCATTATCACTATTGATATTGTCTTAGGAATATTTCATGCATTACTATTGATTTGTTATACTTGTGTTTATTAGAGATGTCTATGTGAGTCCACTTGTTTTACTACAATTGTTGAACTAGGCTGTTCACAGTTTAGCAGATTTGCTAAAACATCATGACATTGATTGATACAATGTATTTATTGTGCCACGTGAGTACATTGGACTAATGAATACTATTGCAGGAAATTGTAAGTTGAGGATGGGTTGTAAGATAAAATGGAATTATATTGTAATAAACAGGAAACTTAGGTTTGCTCCTTAATCATATGTTGCAGTGAACAAGTGGCTTTCCAGTGTCAAGTTTCACCTTTGATTCTTGTGTATTGAGTTTCAAGCTTCACATTTCAAGTCCATATGTTCACCAGTTATAAACCTGAGTGACCAGTGAGATGCATGAAAAGTCTATAGTGGCTTCTTTAAGCATATGGGAGTACACTACAAACATATACTGGGTTCATTCTGGAAAATTCTAGTACATTGAAGGTACCAGAATTATTGTGATCATGTTCTGCTTGAAGGAACAGACACGGTGAGCTGACCACTCAAGTGGATAGAGGGGACAGTGCGTGTCACTGTTTTCCTGATGTGGCAGGAGACACATGGTGACAAGCAGATATTTTGACATTGTGACATTGTTGCAAAGCAAGTGAAAGACTGTCAAAGCAGTCCTTATCCCAGATTATGTACATGATTACAATAACCTATCTCTAGCAACTCCATTTCTGTTCTCTGATAGGACTATCCTGCAATTCGTATTGACTTATTTTTTGAACTTTAACTTTATTTCTTTACATATAGAGACTGTGTAATGTAAAATTATCCAAATGTGTCTTCATGGAATACTGATGTCAAGTAATCTATTTCAGTATAATTATAATATGTATATTTCATTGTTCATTTAATTTAAATCTATTGTTAAATTTATTGACCTTATTATGCATATTGATAATCTTATATTGGAGAAGAAAGTGGGTGGGTGGGGGCTCACTAAATATAAAGTAGGATTTGTCTTCTCCTTTAGTAAGAAGCTTTTCACTCACATATATTTAATCACCCCATTCATCCCATTGTGGACACGATCCAGTCACTTCTCGACTATGTATACTGGTCGCCAGCACCCATCTATACTATCCCAATGGACACAGGGGACAACGACGACAACAAAATCAGTGAGGAGGATGGGGTTGAAAATCCCGGGCATGTATACACACTAGGTACAGACTTGGTGTGCTACTAGCCTAGACTCTGTAAGACACACCCACACACCGTTTCCTCCAGCATTGAGGACAGTAACAAGAACAAAAACAACAGCCACGACATTAGCCAATGGACAACAAGGCTAATGCATGCCTCTACCCGCCAGACAAAAGCGCCGTCGACCACCATTCACCATCACGACTCTACATCTTTACTTTCAACAACGCACCACTCAGTAATTTCATCACCTACAGTCCTCTGAACAGTGGCACACCTACAGCCCTCTGAACAATGGCACACCTACAGCCCTCTGAACAATGGCACACCTATAGCCCTCTGAACAATGGCACACCTACAGTCCTCTGAACAATGGCACACCTCGTGCCAGGCAGCAATATCAGCCCAGGCCGGAAGCTGCCATCATCTTCAGCCAAGAAGATGTTTGCTTCCAAATTTCGCTGATTTCGCCGACAGGCGAAAATATCAAGAAAGACATTAGTGTTCTTGAAGGAATAGTACCATGAGAAGAAAAAGAAAGTGTTGGCAGACTCACAGAGTTTCTGGACAAGGCAGAGGCCAACGGCCAACTTTTCTTTCCAAGTTTTCTCTGCCAAGCGGACCTTTATCACGTGCAGCTTGTGCCTGACTGTACCTTGAGTTATCGCCCCGTTCAACGGACTAAAGTCCACAGCCTTGAGCTAGGGCGTATGTACAATCACCCCTGTCTGGGATTGAACCTCGGTCACTCGAGCGAGAGGTTATTAAGTTACCTTTCCCTGGCCACAGCACGTGCTGGTTTGGTGATAAGAACACTGTGCGTGCAGCAATGAAGGCTGATAATGACTGGGAATTCCAAGGAAAAAAAATGGAGCCAAAATTGCAGCTAACACAAAGAAATGGACCTTCAGAGTTCAGCCAACAGATGCGGTCTGTATCGCAACTAGAGTATGCACGAGAAAGTTTCAAATGAGATGTATTTCGGTCACATCCAGTGTAGAAAAGGCATTAGAGATAGATAAATAGACAGACAAACAGATAGAGAGGTAGATAGATAGAAAGAGAGGGAGAGATAATTAGATAGATAGATAGAGAGAGAGATACTGTGACACAATCCCACCCTAATTATTGGTTATTATTATTAATAATAATAATCTTCTATAACTAACTACTTGTGAGAATAATAATTTATATTATTAATAATTCTCCAGAAGACACCACTAATCTCTCACTTGGCAGATATGCAGGCGCTGTGAATGTTTTCTCTCTTTCAAAACATTAATGACAAACATTTACTGTCACACAATATTTCCGTAGGTGGAAATCTTACCAAAGGAGAACATAAATCCGTCTTTAATCTATATTTAGTGAGACCCCATCCACCCACTATTTCTCCAATATATGATTATCAATATGTGTAAGAAGATCAATAAATTTAACTATAAATTTATTAAATGAACAATCACATATATATATATATATATAAGATTTTATGACATGAATATTTCCATGAAACCATGTTCAAATAATTTCAATGCCTATACATTTTTATATCCTAGCACACAGTTCAGCAGATTAAATCACAGGATAATTCTTATCAGAGAGCAGAAATGGAGTAATAGAGGGATGAGTGAACATCTTACAAATCTTACAAATTTATAAATTTGTACATAATCTTGTCTAAATGATTGCTGCAATAGACTTTCGTAAAAATGTCCAGGTTTATTGTTCACATAGAATTTTCAGTTTTGCATGTTCCTCTAGCATCCTGTAGAATATTTCATGAGCTTCTGTTCTCTTGAGACTCATCTGGGCACTCTTTCACTGTATTAGTTCCCTCGAGCAGAAGAACAATGTGGCCCAAGATCGGATCACTTTGACATTAAACAATTTATAAAACAAATAAGTGTAGAAATAGGGATAGTCAAATTTACTCCACCACAGATAGATAGATAGAAGATGGATAGATAGATAGATAGATAGATAGATAGATAGATAGATAGATAGATGGGTGGATGAATAACATCTACTGAGAATTTCTGAAGGGGAAAAAAGCGCACTCTTTTCTCACTGTAAATGTTGTAACGTACCCTAAAACTCACAGGTGATTGAAGTATTCCACCAAGGGGCCACATATACTCACCTTGTTATGCAAGGCAAATGTATTGCGCTTGTTGGACTAGCTGTTAAAACTTTCATTTTGCATATACTGTTTCAGTATATTGCTTCGCATTCATTTTTTTAAAATGTGAAATTCTAGATAAATATCTATGCATATGTCTCCCTTTAATGGTTGCTTTATGCTTTATGTCAGCATAACCTGAATAATTATAAGATGGCTGACAGTGTTATCATCATCGTACCTCGGAAGTTTGAACAGAAAACTGTGATGACCTGCACCGGGCGAGCTTCAGGAGCGCACTCAGGAGAGCAGCAAACAAGAATGATTCCTCTGTCACAAACGGGCAGTAGTGCGCGTGTACTTTGCAAAACCGTTTTTTACGTACACGTTGCTGAGACTGCCAGTCTGTCAAGATTTTTACTTGTGATCTTTCTTCTGTTAGTGGCTTTATAATATACACATTTAATTTCAACTGAGGCTTGTGCATGCGCGTATGTGTACGTATGCGTGCTTGTGTGTTTATATGTGTGTGGAGAGAGAGAGAGAGAGAGCACAATCGCTGAAAGAGAATTTGGACAGTCCAGAAACGGCAATGCACTAAATTCCTCACAAGCGCACGCATCAGATCCACACGTGATGATGCAGTATTGATCGAAACACATCCTAGTCTCGGGGACGTAAATTACATAAATGTGTACGCCTGTCAGTCGTTGAATAACCGAAAGCGAGGACGATTATAAAAGCCAAGACATGCTTGTATATAGTTGTTTGTTTACTTAATTACTGTCAAGTTCATGCCAATAGCTTGCAAGGTTCAGAATTCCATCCGGATACTTCCTCGGTATTTTTTTTTTTTTTTATAACTAGGACATCCCTGCTGAAGTATAATAATTTAAAACAGGCAAATAGATCTTTATGCAGCTCGAAAAAAATAAACCAGACAGCATCTTCTCCCACCCTGTCTCGTGGGCATGCCGTTTTTGAAGTGGGGAGCACATTTAATCGTAATGCAAGTTGACTGAATTATGGGCCCTATCTTTCACGAGTGTGCGCTCTCTAGAAAAAGAAAAAAACGAGCGCATCATGACCCCTGCTTAATAGAGAGGTCACAGCGAAGCTGCACTCTAAACTGATCACTTCACACGTGCTTCCGATTGCAGAAACTGGTGTTTGATTGAATGATTCGTTCAACCTTTGTTCGTCGTTTTGCAGACGACTCTTAACTAGTACTTATACGTGAACGAGGCTTTCCTATTACCAATAATGTGAGGTAAAGGTGTTAGAAAGGTTTTGAAGTGGAAAGCAAGTATAAATGAACTCGAGGAATTATAATGCGACAGTTTTTTCTTCATGCTTCCCCCTCTCGGATGCTCTTATCCCGTTTGCGAATTCAATGAACGTTGAAAACGACGTTAATACCCAAACCAGAGAAGTCACTCTTTTATTTAGATCTTTATCTTATCAGGGACTAAAACGCACGTTATGATGTGTTTCTGTAGCAGGAAAGGGGGGGGGGCTTATTTGTGTTCTATTAATTAATTCACCTTATGATTTCTTAAAGACAGACTTTTATTCAACTCTCTTAATAGCAACCTTAAGGGATACTCTCCCTTTGTTGTAGTTTCTACGTATACACTTAGTGCACATTTCTACCAGAGTGGCAGTAATTAAAAACATTCTTAGAGTTTGTTCCCTTTGACTGCTCTCTCTCTCTCTCTCTCTCTCTCTCTCTCTCTCTCTCTCTCTCTCTCTCTCCCTCTCTGTGCGTGTGTATGTACTTTAATATTTTCCCCTTAACATGGGGTTACTGGCATACCCTTTACCCTGGCCCAATTAATGCACTTTATTCATTAATTATCTATATGCAGTCTTCCGAAATATGACAAAGTTTTCTTGTAAAGCTGTTGAAAGGGATGCACTTATTTCTCACCCCCTCACCCCATGACAGCGACTTAGGAACTATTACTAATTAATTAATTAATTTGCTGTAGCTTGTAGGGAGATTCTCGATTTACAGTTACCCTGTAGCCGTCACCGACCATAGCTGTGCTTTTAATTTATAACGTTTTCTGTAGCCGTCACCGACCATAGCTGTGCTTTTAATTATAACGTTTTCTGTAGCCGTCACCGACCATAGCTGTGCTTTTAATTATAACGTTTTCTGTAGCCGTTGTTATATGATGATGAATTTTCCCATGTATTTTATATAAATTTGCATGACGTGTAATTTAAATTGATGCTATTTGTAATTTGAATGACGTGTACGTTGCATCATGCTTGTTTCGGAAGTGAGGTCCTGAACGAATGAGTCGTGCATGGTGGCAGATTTACTGACCGGTGTTTGATGTTTTCGCTAATTAAGTGAGCCAGTGGTTGTTGTTTAAATGGCCAATAAACGTAGCAAATGATTAATGCAGCTTATATGTGTGTGTGTGTGTGTGTGTTTGGGTATACAATGGGAAGCGTTGTTACTGGATCGGCAGAGGTGGTCGGAAGTTGTTACGAAAGTCATAACAGTATTAGCTCTAAGTAACTGGTCGGAAGTTGTTACGAAAGTCATAATAGTATTAGCTCTAAGTAACTGGTCGGAAGTTGTTATGAAAGTCATAATAGTATTAGCTCTAAGTAACTGGCCGGAAGTTGTTACGAAAGTCATAATAGTATTAGCTCTAAGTAACTAGTCGGAAGTTGTTACGAAAGTCATAATAGTATTAGCTCTAAGTAACTGGCCAGAAGTTGTTACGAAAGTCATAATAGTATTAGCTCTAAGTAACTGGTCGGAAGTTGTTACGAAAGTCATAATAGTATTAGCTCTAAGTAACTGACCGGATTGAAGGCGTGTCTAGCAGACACAGGTGTAACTTCAAGGGAGATAAAAGTGATAGAAAATTTTTACCTCTTACTCTTTTTTCAATCGTCTCTTGGGGTGAGCATTTGAGATTGGGTACCTCCCTACATTGGGTTGTACATGGAGCAGTAAACCCTTGGCTGGATAAGGTAAAAGCATCTTTGTATTGTGTGAATGGTTAGGTTGTTGATGTTATATGCTATGTTTTATTTTGAATATGTTAACATTTCTTTCTTTCAGAGGCCTATGCCAAACTTAGTATTTATTAATAGAGCAATTGACTGGACACTTAGACTCTGCAAATGCTTGTGTTTCAGGGTTTTAGGCTGTTTGACTTGGGTTTGGTTTTGGTTTGGTTTCATCTTGATTTGGAATCTGTTCCTGATGTGATGTCCTATTGAGAGTCTACCAGCGTGTGTACGTCACTCCAGCGCATCCAGATAAGTTGTGATCATGAACGTGACTACAGTGTGGCTTGAACTTTGAACTTGCTCTATGTGGCATTATGATGAAATATGTTACTTATTTTTCTAAATCTTGTTAACTTTTCTTTTATTAAATTTCTTGTATTACCTGTTAATCTCGCGTACTTGCTAATGAAAAATAATTCCTATCGTCTGTATCGTAGTCTGAAGTGATAATCTAATGATTACGTCTTGTTCTCTGTTCATCTATTTCATAATTGTCATACATCTATTCATTAACATCGATTCTCAGCTATAACTGAGTGGAGGCCGTGAGCCAATTTGGCGGTGTACTAGTATATCGGCGTAACAGTTGCAGATATACATATATAACCAGTGACCCGTACTCTGCATCGGCACTTGTAGATGTCTTGTATCGCAATTAACTACTTATATTTGATATAATTCATTATTACAAAGTCACCCCAGAGTAGAGCGGCGACAGCCGTCACCGACCATAGCTGTGCTCTTAATTATAACGTTTTCTGTAGCCGTCACCGACCATTCTGTGCTCTTAATTATAATGTTTTCTGTAGCCGTAATCCACCATAGCTGTGCTCTTAGTTATATTTTTTCATAGCAGTAATCATTTGGTTGTAGTCTTAATGTCTGCGTTTCACACTAGCAATTGTCAATAGGCAAACTGTTACACGGAATTTTCCTTGCAGCAGCAGACTGAAAATATAATCGGTATTTTTTCTCTAACAATGGACTATAGGCATTAGCTTCATTGTGTCTTTTCGCTATCAAAGGATTG
Organism: Sinotaia quadrata; assembly: GCA_028829895.1. Classification (NCBI taxonomy): domain Eukaryota; kingdom Metazoa; phylum Mollusca; class Gastropoda; order Architaenioglossa; family Viviparidae; genus Sinotaia; species Sinotaia quadrata. The sequence goes on from CM054182.1 coordinate 97,990,504, forward strand.
TCAGCTTGCACCTAATAACGCATTGCGTCAGTGGATTCAATATTTCCGACAGTGGGAGAATAATTTAAAGCGGTACCGGCCATTAGAGAACGCTCAGAATGTCCATAATACCGATTGCCATACATTCCTTGTGAAAGTGATTACCCATGATGACAAGCTGATGTTGATCAACTAGCGTCATTTCCCACAATTTCGCGTTCAATATTTTCCCCACATTCTGGCTGGCGACAGGATACAAGTGATAAAGAAAGTTGTAAGAAAAGCACTTAAACACAAGTCATAAAATGGGATTTCTGTTTTGGGAGAATTAAATGTGAAGTTAGTAATATATATTCTACTCTCTATATAAAAGCGTGGTTATATTGTGCTTGTGCTGTTTGAAATAGTGTACAGTACAGAAACAGAAAATGTTAATAGACACGAAATTACAATGTGAGCTGTGTATTGAGCGACAGCTAATTTGCGCTTATTTGGCTCATGGCTCGGTGAGAGTGTCTGACATTGCTTAACAGAAAGACTGAAAGCTAGCAGGGAAAGGGTTCCGCAGTGGTTTATAAATCAGAGAACGACAATGAGTGAACATGGATGCATGAATGTTTCACTGACCAGTAGGTGTATATGAGCATAAATTGTGAATGCACTTAGTCGAACCTAACAGAACCGGAATCTATTTTTAAATAAGTGAAAATATCTATCAGGCCTCTGTCCGAGGAACCGGGAAGTGTAATTTGAAAAGGTGGGGGATAAATCTTGAAGTGATATGTTCTGGTGGATGTAAACAGTTTCCAACCTTAGCATCCGTTCGAGTATACCAGGTGAAGGAAATCGATGCATTGTGTTAGTGGCCACTGAAATTGAGTCTCGTCCGCAAGCAATGGTGAGCATTGTAAATGTACGTTTCAAAGAAAGCTTCTGTAGAGACCCAAAACAGTTCAACTAAGTGAGGAGCTTCGGGGGCTACCAGTGACAGATGCATCGAGATTCAAATACTGTTTAGGAGCAATCAGGGGTGAACATAGTGTCATGATTCATTACAGCTTGTGGGCCTATCTGTGATGGTTGTTGTATCAAGTTTCAAATACTGTTTAGGGCTATCAGTGAGGTTGCATTTTCAAGTTTCAAGAACTGTTTAGGGGCTATCAGTGATGGCTGTTGTGTTACGATTCAAATACTGTTTTGGCATTACAAATGAAATGTACCGCATAAAGATTCATCTACTGTTTGCGGGTTACAAGTGAAGGAAGAATAATCAACTCAAATACAATTAGGGGGCTACCAGCCAAGGATGCCAGGAAATATTTAACTACTGCTTTTGAGCTACAAGTGAAGAGTACCACATCAAGTTTAACTACTGCTTAGGAGCACAAGCAAAGTTTGTCATACCAAGATTTAATTAATGTCTGAGGGCTACAAGCACAGCTGTCACCTCAAGATTCAACTTCTGTTCAGGGTGTGTGTGTGTGTGTGTATCACTGACGGGTGTGGCATTATGATTCAAATACTTGTTTGGTGTTAGGAAGGATTTATAGTGACGTGTACCACAAGATCCAACTACTTGTCAAGACTACAAGTGAGATAACAACTCGAAAACCAAGGTTACAAGTGAGAGTGCCACTCAAAATTCAAGGCTACAAGTGATAATACCACTGGAGTACCATTAGGCCACAAGTGAGAGTACCACTGGTGTACCACTAGGACACAAGTGATAGCATTACACGAAAGACAAAGCTATGATATTTTGGATTCCATAACGAAGGAATTGCCTTTAAGAACAAGACGATGTTTGCCCAAGTCCCAGTGAGAATGTATCTGTGCATTATTGGAGTTTTGCAGTGGCATAAATAGGGAGGACTATGTCATCATCTGATCAGGTCAAGGCTATTTTTCAGGGTTACATGGTAACGCATAACGCAAGGACGAACATTTAAGGCCTTCAGCGATTTAAGATAAGTCTGTGTCTAATAGAATTATTATTCTTGCACAAGTGAATAATAGTGAATTTATATTTTTAAATCTTTACTGTGTCCATTTCTTTTCTTCTAATCATAATCGTGTTATATTGTATGTATCCCGTTTTGTATCATTAATTGTTCGTTCTTTATTGTTGGTGGCAAATTTCACATTGGATGTGAGTGTTGTGTGTGGTGTGCGTGCGTGCGTGCATGCGTGTGTGTATTGTGTGTATGGAGATGATATAAATTACCAAAAACAGTGCATGAAACGTTAGAGTCCAAGGAGATAGCTATAGTGCATTGTTAGAACATTACAGTATAAATTAAATAATCGTTATTCCTATTGCTATCAAGGCATTTCTCACAGCCTTTAACATTTGTGTTTAGTTACTTCAAGGATCTGTCTTCATTACAGTATATCAACAATGCAGACACTCTTTCAAGCTTCTCTTAAAATTATTTTGATTGTCGTAACAATATTAATTAAAGTTAACCTTAAAGATGTCCTAAAGGACGCGTTTATACAGGACTGATAATTTTACAATCTCGGCATACATTTGATAAATGTTCGCGAAGTAGTCTGAAAACACTAAATGTGTCAGAAGGAAAAGAAGTTTAAGGCACCTGGTATTGTATCGCACTAAACGGTACTCCCAGCTGGCACCCTGTAAATTACATTCTCTCCCAAAACCCTTATAGAACTGCCAACCGTGTCTTCGACTACTTGTCTGACAGTCTCTTGCGCCATTCATTGTAGGAACGCTTCTCCAGGACAGCCGATAGAGAAATGCATTTTTCAACTTTGCCCTGTAAGATGATTCCATGCTAGCTGATTACGTCAATATGCAAAGAGAATGGGCTTATTGTAAGGAAGAAATGACGCAAGTAGATATACGCGAATGACGGAGTACTGGAGTATGACGAAAGCACATTACACTCAAGAAGTTCGCCAAGAAACTAAATGCACCAGATACTTGCAGTATACCAACGAAAACATTTTAACATTTAAATAAAGAGAAACAAGTATGTTTGTATGTAACGGTTGAAAATGTTTGGGGTTTTCTTGTCTAATCCCACCATCAAATAAATAATGAAAGCCACGATCAAAGTTCATCGAAAAAAGGACGACTGGGGAAAAGTCCAGTTAGTTATTGGCTACTAACTTAATTAATACAAGGAAGTACGGACAAAACGATAAAAAACATGCTTACACATAGACAGGAACATACACATAAATATATATGTACTTATATTTACGTACAATATACATACTATTGATTCACATACACATAATACATTATAGTGTGTGTATATAAATATATATGTGTGTGTGTGCGTGCGTGCGTGCGCGCGTGTGTGTGTGTGTGTGTGAGAGAGAGTGTATGTGTGTTTTCTATCTATCTATCTATCTATCTATCTATCTATCTATCTATCTATCTATCTATCTATCTATCTATCTATCTATCTTCATGTATAATTAAATTACGTAGTTGGAAGGATAGAGAGATCTAAAGAGGAGGAGAGTCTAGATAGAAAACGAATAATTTAGATAGCCATGAATCCAGTAAGGAATATTTGATAGCATGTGTACCTGTTATAATTGTCTTTATTTAATTTGTTGCACTTGGCAAAGTTAAATATATCAGGAAATTTACTTTCATAGTTTGAGGAAACCAGAGGTTGTGAATTTTGCAACGCTTACTTTGGACTTTGGCCAGCATATTTATGCGATCCAGTCCAGTCTTCACGACACAGTGAGAATATAAATTTCGTTAACTGAGATTGCTGTATAGTCGGGAATTCTATCTGTCTATCTATCTATCTATCTATCTATCTATCTATCTATCTATCTATCTATCTATCTATCTATCTATCTATCTATCTATCTATCTATCTATCTATCTATCTATCTATCTATCTATCTATCTATCTATCTATCTATCTATCTATCTATCTATCTATCTATCTATCTATCTATCTATCTATCTGTCTGTCTGTCTGTCTTTCTATCTATCTATCTACATCCATCCATCCATCTAGCTAGATATACATGATAGTCTGAAGTAAATTATGTAACACAGAGATAGTAAGTACAAATAGATACAAACAGGAGATATGAAGGTCAATAAAACTACCTCAATATTAGACAAGAACAGAACTATGTACTAGACTAATAATAAACCCCATTGCTCTACGGTCGATTTTGAGTAATATATCCTTTTATTTGAGAATCTGATTCTCAACCTGTCGCTTTCAATCATTGCCTGACCGTCGGTGCAAAATGATTCTTTCTAGAACAGAAGGTAAAGCATTTAAATGTCAAGCGTTTAACGACTGCACATTCTGGCATGTGCACCATGTATAATTGTCTCTGTGCACTCATAACTTCACTTCTTCATGCATTGTAGTGAACAGAACAGTACACACACACACACTGAAGTATTTGGCAATCAGGTTTACACGAAGACGTAATGTAGAACAGTATATGTCTAGGAAGATTACAACAGTAAATCAGTCTTTAATGTACGCGTAATGAACAGAGTTTGTAAGAAGATTTTGCCAATCAATAAAGAATGGCAGTAAACACAAAATCATATGCCTATGGTGATTTTGGAAAAGTACAATGGGTTCCGTTACTCATAAAATTGTTGAGAACATAACAAGGTTATATATACGACAATTTTGGCCAACCACAATTAGTTCCGTTACTCATAAAATTGTTGAGAACATAACAAGGGTATGTATACAACAATTTTGGCCAACCACTTAGTCCTGCGTTATGCAAAACTGTAAGGAAAACAACGATTGAAGACCCATCAAATAGGCCCGCATGTACCCTCACCATAAGAACAGAGTATTACATATCAAACGTAATTTTTGAAAACGTATAGATACATATTTAGATTCTCAAAATTAAATATAGCTGTAACTACAATACATATAAATATTACAAGCGACTGAAATACCCCAGTGTTAATTAATATCTAAGTGTTTTATAGTCACTTCACTAATCTAGGTTTTCTTTAGACAGATGCAGTGGTCATCCATCATTAAGAAAATTACTAACCCTTTCACTGATGACGACCCTGGGGTTGGAGTCCGAGATCTCTGAGCAAGGTCATGCCAGCACCCCATCCTACCGGACGTCCAGCACATTTTTATTAATATTCTTAATTCAGCAGAACATGCAAAAAATCTTTCCGAATAGGTGAGACATAACAATTAAAAAATTAATAAAATTAAAACAATAAATGATACTAAACCGCAATCAGTGTTTCATGAAAAAGCCATCTGTTGAAACGGACTCGTCTAGTCGTTGAAAGAAAGTTAATTATATATTAATAGTTAGAATGATAGATTTCCTAATGTACTTAAAGTGATACTTCTATCTATCTATCTATCTATCTATCTATCTATCTATCTATCTATCTATCTATCTATCTATCTATCTATCTATCTATCTATCTATCTATCTATCTATCTATCTATCTATCTATCTATCTATCTGTCTGCCTGCCTGTCTGTCTGTCTATCTATCTATCTATCTATCTATCTATCTATCTATCTATCTATCTATCTATCTATCTATCTATCTATCTATCTATCTATCTATCTATCTATCTATCTATCTATCTATCTATCTGTCTATCTATCTATCTATAGTTACTCATTGTTTATAAGAGTTTAATCCTGTAATCTTTATTCTTTCAACGCTTCCTCCTGTGTGTGTGTGGGTGTATGTATATACTGTGTGTGTGTGTTTGTTTGTGTGTGTGTGTGTGTGTGTGTGTGTGTGTGTGTGTGTGTGTGTGTGTGAAGTTTAGTGCAGACTCTTCTGGTTTATTTTGCTCTTGTTATATTTTAACTTTCTTAATAATATATTGCCTAGAAAGTGTGTATACGTGCTCTAATTGTTGAAATCCTTTAACATTTTTCCTTTATAAACTTTGCTTAAATGTATATACGTCTGAATATGTGTGTTTGTTTCGGAGTAGTAGTTGATTTCATGTTTAATCTTTGTGATTGCTAACTTATTTTTAGCTGAAATGGCGCGTGACTCCTACTTGCATTCCATTTGAATGTTTATTCTTAATAAATCTCACGTTACATGCACTGTAACAAAAACTATTCGCCCGTCTTTTAAACCTCCCCGCAGCTATATAATATTTCTCGCTTGTTCAACAGTGCTCACATAATCCACTTTCGCATCCTTCTACATAACAGATGTGCTATTACGTCACCCCTCAGAGCGCGTTTGAATGAGGTGCAGAACGGGTCAGCGTCTCGCGCCCTGACGTCACGAATAGCGCTCATCACTACGGGGTTTCTTTTGACGATATCAGTTTGGTAGTGCTAAGTTCGCTTTATTTTCTATTTGACAACTTTTAAATGTATTAATTTCACGACTACTTTTAGAATATGTTAATTTCACGACAACGTTTTGAATGTGTTCATTGCACGACAACTGTGTAAATGTGTTCATTTCATGACAACTGTTTGAATATGCTAATTTCATTACAACTGTCTGAATGTGTTCATTTCACGACTACTTTTAGAATGTGTTCATTTCACGACACCTATTTGAAAGTGTTCATTTCATGACAGCTGTTTGAATGTGTTCATTTCATGAGAACTGTTTGAATGTGTTCAGTTCAAGACAGCGTTTTTAATGTGTTCATTTCACGACAACTATTTCAATGTGTTCATTTCACGACAACTGTGTAAATGTGTTCATTTCACGACAGCTATTTCAATGTGTTCATTTCACATTTACTGTTTGAATGTGCTAATTTCACGACAACGTTTAGAATGTGTTCATTTCACATTTACTGTTTGAATGTGCTAAAATAATGACAACGTTTTGAATGTGGTAATTTTACAACTTTTTGTAAATGTTCATTTCACCTCTATTCAGTGTCTCGTTCCAACATGGTCGAGATGAGAGTCGTCACGACAGTTCAACCATCATCTATGAAACATTGTTGACTACTGATTATTTGTGACTGCACAGTAGTTTATTTCTTTAAGACTGTGTAAACTAGGCACTGGGTTCACAATGGCTGCAGTCTGTCTTCGGCCGACTGTCTTTGCGCTCCGTTTGTTGATAACTAAAGAGTAGCCTCCCCTATGCATGTTCTAAGGAATCTAAGCAAACTACATCTGAAAGTTTCAGTTTGTTGGTAATTAAAAAGAGTAGTCCCCCCTGCGCATGTTCTCAACAAACAACACCTGCAGGATTCAGTTTGCTTCAGTACGCAGAAGACTTCTTTGGCGCAATCATAATTCTGTGTTATGATGCTTACCTTCCCTGTCAAGGTTCATAAAGGAGCGCGTCCATTCGTAGCCACGCCCTGAAAAATGCGAAATATGTGCTTGGTGCTATTAGTGGTGCTATAACACCGACAGTTTTATAGGCAAACTTAGTTTGTCAGGTTTTGAAGAAACAGGCCACTTATTATTAGGCTTTATCATGTGAATCATCCAGAAAAGACTTCATAGACTTGAGTTCTGGTTCCAGTTGAAAATGTAATTTAATGAGTTATAAAAAGAGAAACAGAGAGCAAAAGAAATAAAACGGAAAAAGCGAGTAAAGGAAATTGGCAACAAAACAAATAAGCCAGTTAAGGAAAAGCAATAACGCATCTACAATAATGTAGATCAAAAGAATAAAGTAAAACAGACCACTAGAATTACAAATAGTCACTAGCATAGAAGTCAATATGGCAATACCAATAAACACATAAAGTGGTACCTAAGTGTTGCCAAGTAACGTCATGCAGGTGCAAATAAAACGAGAAGACATCATTAATTTTGTGCTTGCCATGGAAGTAAAGCATTTAACTGTCGTGGTAATGAAGCATGATATAGCCACACTAAACACAAAATTGGTAGGCAAACATAGACAGACATCGTGGTAATGACGCATAAATCTACCAAAGTAATAAAAAGGGACAGCACTCTTGCTAAAGAGAAACGGTGTAGAGTAAGTCTAACGTGTAATAAAATAATTAATCAATTAGTAGTAAGCAGATCACATTAAATATGATGGACAAATCAGTAGTGTGTGTGTGTGTGTGTGTGTGTGTGTGTGTGTGTGTGTGTGTGTGTGTGTGTGTGTGTTTGTGTGTGTGTGTGTGAAAAGTTTGCTTAAGACAAATGCATTGTAGCACTGTAAGTGCTATATCAAATGAACTTAAGGAATCTATAAAGATTCGATGACTGTTTGGACGGATGGATAGATGGACGATTGATGGAAGGATATAAAAGAAGAGGACAGATGAATATTGGAATGGATGGGTGAAGATGGACAGACCGACCGAGAGGTAAAGATAGACAAAGTAAATAATTACGTAAGTAAACAGTAGGATAAATGAATAGATCAATATTTATATATGTAAAATCTATCTATCTATCTATCTATCTATCTATCTATCTATCTATCTATCTATCTATCTATCTATCTATCTATCTACCTATCTGGCACACAAAAAGGAAAAGAAAAGTAGAGAGAGAGGTGGAATAATGCCTTTAATTCCGTTTTAAATTTGAATGCTTTCAACGAGAGTATGAAAAATCGATCTAGACTTAATTGACTCTAGATTAAAGATGTCTATTTATAGGTATTTTCAGCCTTCGCCAGTTACGTACGAACGAGTAATTATCCCACATAACATTGGATGGATGTTCAGATAGTGTTAATCGCGATTTCTATAACGTAACGAAGGAACAATTTCTGTAGTAAAATAATAAAATAAATCCTGTAATATGATAATAAAATGAATTCTGAAGTATAATAATAATAAAACAATTCCTCTAATATAATAGTGAAATGATTTATATAATATAATAATAAAATAATCCCTGTAATAACCCCCATCGACGGAGGTCGGTTGAGGGTGTGCGCAAAACTGGTGCGACCTGTTTCACCCCTTTCCGTCAGCCCTCCTGCCCTCCACCTCGGGACTCAATGTGAGGCTGTGGGGTTCCACCAGAAGCATCCCAAGACTGAGAATATCTTATGATAAAAAGCCTAATGCAGTTTCTGGTGTAAGACAGCGAAAAGGAAACCCACGACCAAATCTTGTAATATGATAATGAAATTATTTCTGAAATTTGTAAAAATTCTTGTCTTACTGGTTAAAACTAATCTCACAAGGGACACAACTCTCATTCTATCCAGAGCTAAATTCAGTTTTCGCCTGCACACGGTCAACATTAAGGACAATCGGATAACAGGACATCCCGTAAATAACTGTTCAAAAGTAAAGACTGATGGATACAATGATTCAAGTTTGACAACAAGCATGGGTCCGTGTGAATGCAATCGACAAAATACTGCCTTACGTTACCTGTACTTTAAATTCTTAATGAACAAGTTATCAATTAAGCATAAAAAACGTACAAAATAAATGCAGATTTTGCCCAACAATAGCCAATATTTCAAGAGTATAATTGATATTCATAACCTGCTTATTATTTTATAGATTCCGTGTTTGTGAATTATTCTTGCATTTATCGGCCTCTGATGCACTGTACACAGCACGGTGTTGTCTGGACTTTCACTCAAGATTTCAACCCAATAGCAGTTTATAATGAATTAAATAGAGTTTTTATTTTCTGTTGATTAATAATAACGAAACGTCTGACAACATTTGAAAAGTGTGAATTTAACTGGTGTGCTATTCTTTACTTCTACTAATACAGGTATGAGGGCTCTATAATAACAACCTATATATGTTTTTCAAAATAATTCAAGTTTAAGTGCATCAGGCAAACTTATCAGACTTCCTTATCGTTTGATGAATTATATGCCAGTCTACGGGTTGTATTTGGCACTATTGCTAATTGATAAAGTGAACAGCTGTAATGGGAGCAGAAAGAGAAAATCAATTTGCACGTCACAACACATGTTGTTAATACAAATACGTGTAAACTCCTCCAAACGCAAGAAAACGCTAGAATTGATCTAAAGATGCAGAGAAACGAATTCTTTGCCAGTGGTGATGATGACCATGCGCCATTTTGCTTTCCTTGTGTGACTGAAACACACAGACTTGCATCACATCACGTGAATGGAAGTAAGAGTTCAAAAGTTCAACCACTTGTGATTTTTCTGAACTACAAAGGTAGGCCAATTCACAACGATCTGATTTTCGAGATAACAATAGGGCAATGCCATAATGACCGTGATATGTCCCTTGTTGACCCATAAAAGCAATGACTGGTGATTTAACTAGGGCAGGAAAGGCGCCACCCCGGAAGGATGGAACTAGTGACTGGGTATTTTGATTACCTGGCAGCAAGGTCTCCTGGTTACGTCATAAAGAGTAATTTTATTTGACACGTTCAATACATTATCCGCCCCACACAATAAGTGTGTCATTTTAACCCTTTCGCTGCACTACCTACATATACTAATATATGTCGTGCTTTGTTTGCTTTATTCACGTTTTATTAAAACAGTAAATGAAATACAATCAATGTTCAAAAATATTTCGACAAACTGTTAGAGCAAGTCGAAGGCATTAATGCAAAGTAACAGAGATAATTGAACTCTTGGAGCTGTATCGATTTCATTCACTGAATTATAGTTGCCTGGGCTAGAGGGTGTTTAAGTATATAAATGGCTTTTGTAAATCGGAAACCGCATGCAATAAGATATTCTAGTGTCCTTTTTGCATTTCAAGATATTAAATATGTTGTTGCTAAATTGCGCACTATAAATATGAGCTGCATTTTTGGTTTTCTTTCGCTTCACAAATTGTATTGTTGGTGACAAGATAAATGTTAGCATAATGCGATACACATTAATGTACGATTCTACAAATTAATTGGGATGTGAATGTAACTTCAAAGACGAGAACAATTTTAGATTTTATTTTAGTACTCTCTGAAGGTGTCATCGAAGTAATAAGTTTTAATTAAGCATTAATCTCTAAACATCTATTGCAATTATCTATTTTCAATTTCACTTGTTTATTGAGGAAGTTAAAACAAAAATAAATAAAACACAACCGAGGCAATTTGTTTCTAACCGTAAACAGGCGTTTGCTCTTTATAATGATTGATAAACAGAAATATATTGATTCTGTTCATACATTTTTTGTATTGTAGCAATCGGCAAGAATCTAGTTACTTGTCCGAACGATTCATAAAATGCAGCCAGAATTGTCAGTAGACGCCCAGCGCTGATTAATAAGGAGTGCACCCAGACAGTCAGTAATTTTGCGTTAAAATATTGCGATACCAAACTTAGAAAATTACATGGAAAATAATAAATGAAAAATATATTTCACAACTCAAGGGAAATTTCTCTTATATGAACACGGATTTGAACATCGTAGACTTTAATGAGCATATTTGATGTTGAATTTTTTTTTATATCAATAGTAATTACAGTAGTTCAGTTCGGAAAGGAGTAAACTGTATACATTATTCATTTCGTTTGGTTGTAGAGCAGGTACGTTTGAAATGTGCTAACTTAACAGTGCTTGCAGTAGTCTAACAGAGTTATTCCAGTGGTTTAACAAGAGTTACGCAATGGGCTAACGAGAGTTACTGACCTTAAAGTGTTGCCGTAAGTCTGGCGAGGCGAACTCTCCGGGACATAGGCGCTCTTTGTGTATAGCATTGTGACGTCAATGCTGCAGCATACCGGAGCGAAATGTTCCTGCGTCACATAATGACTGCTTCAGTATTGGAGCACCCACACTACATCCGTTCACATACAGACAGAATCGCGCTGTTCGAATCTCTGGCACTAATTCACCGGTAATTCTGTAACTTTTTATTTTTATTTTTGCACCTACAGTCAGGCATCGCGTCTGTGAATATGTATTGTCCAACATTTACACGGTTGTAAATTGAGAAATATTTATTACATATATGCAGACCTTCAGCAGAAGGAAACATCGCAAATTTATAATGCCTTCCATTAGGAGTAAAGGAAAGTTAAGTAAATTAAGAGCGAAGATTTTTCACTAGCTTTCAACTTTCTAATTAACATTTCTTATCTTTCGACTGAGAAAATGCAGCAATGTTCTGTTTTCAAAATCGTGAACTGAAAGCTGTACAGGGGTGGTGGTGGTGGGGAGGCCTGCATAATCACGCAGAATAAATGTAGTGTACGCAACAGTTCAAAGCATACAAAAAAGGTATTTCCATAGGAAAATTGTGTCTGGTTTACCTTCAGTGCTTCCCAGCCACGAATTCTTGCTGATTACAGTCTTATTTCCAGAAAACACGCTTACAAACACATATGATAATTTTAAGCAATCGTGACTCTCTCTGTGATATTTCCTCCTACACAAATATGAAATACAAATTCGCAACACGCTAAGACGAATTTTAAGAAATCTCATTTACCGACCACAAAGACAATTTCTGTCAGTGCACTGTTGTTTTTTTTCCTCCCCTGACTCGAAAATACAAAGTTCCTTGTTTTCTGTTTTCGAATCTTCCCGTCGTCCACTGTTCGCCAACCTTGGCTTTTATCCTTTCCTATCATCTGTCTTCGTACCTTTCCGAAGCGTAAGCTTCTTTTTCCTGTTCGCAAGAAAACTGCTTTACTCCGTGTTCATCTTGCCAATCCAGGGGCCTGCAATGCTCAGCTCAAGGTGATTAGCACCATTTTTTTTTTCGTGCGTCGGTGTTTGTGACACTGCAATGGGGCTAGGTGTGTGTGGGTTTGAGACTGCACGTGTGTGTGTGTGTGGTGCGTGTGGTGTTTGTTCTATGTATGAGTAGTTATAGAGTTTTGCTTTTATTAATATCTGTGCACTCCTTTTACTTTGAGTCCATCAACTATTAATTTATATATATATATATTTTGCTCGGCAGAAAATCAAATTATAAAGAGTTCTTGAATAATGGTCTGTTGCAGATTTATCCTGACCCTGTTTCTCTCCACGGTTTGAGTGATTCCCGATTTCGTGTCAGTAGACAGACGTTCAGGCCTGTGATAGAGGTCAATAAAATCCCGTCCTTCGATAGAGGTCAATAAAATCCCGTCCTTCGAGTATTTTATCCATTTTCATTCTTAATCTGTTGCAAGGAATGATTAATTAGTGTATAGGAAGACAAACACCCACCTTTCAAAGTTAATCTTGGATGTCCTTACGTGCGTGCAAGAAATGTTGCAATGTGCAGAAATGAAATTTCAATTCAAACTGAATAAGGCATGTTATGTCACGATTAATCGTTAAGTTGATTTCATTACTGAATTTGACAGGATTATAGGAGAAGGCCTTAGTATAGAATTTAGGTGTAACTATGTAGCCTTTGAAGTAATTCTTAAGTAACTGTGAAATGTGACGTATGTATATGTCACCCAAGTAAAGACAGGATAATAAATGCACTGTATTATGGCATTTGTAATCTTCTTCTGACCTCGTATCTTTTGTGTTTCCATTCTGACAGTCAAACTATACTATGTTTTTATTTCGCCTGGAACGTATAGTCACGAAACAATATTAAGCAACACTCTAATATCCTTCAAGAAATCTTGTATATGGCCTACCCAGCTAGATTGTCATGACTCTCCCTATTTCTTGTTTCATACGATTTACCTTTAAGTGCATATTATGCTTTGTACATAATATGCGTCTTGTGTGATAAATGCTTTTTTCCTGTTATGTTTTTACTGTATATTTTATTTTGTTACCCTATGTGATATATTGTTGTGTGCTTATTGTATATGTATATGTTTTAATGGCTAGTTTATATCGTGTGTTAGGCATGTTTATTATGATATTGTAAAGTACTAGGATCTTTTATATTATTAAATACAAACTCAATAATAAGTCAAAATTATTATTAATATTCATCCTTTTTCCACGACTTCCGATGAGTGTCTGTTATGAACCAAGGTCTCAGAATCTTACCAAAATTCTGTGTGACCCAAGGTTTTACGGAGGTAGTAAGCACTTCCATTGAGCGCTACTTTTACCATTGGGGCAATTTTGTGTTGTTCAGGCACTTTATTCAAATAGCCTTCCAATTCAGGTGTTTTGTTCCCCAAAGATCCTAAGTAGTAGTAGTAGTAGTAATAGTAGTAGTAGTGTTCAGCCTTTTATCACGACTTCTGCTGACTTTCAATTGTGAATAATGGTCTCGAATCTACAAAGATTCTGGGAGTTGCAAAGTTTTATAGAGGATGTGGGCACTTCGAGGAGCGCTTCTTTGATTAGTGGGCCGAGCTTGTGGTTTCCATTTATTTATTCAGATAGCCTTCCAACTCAAATGCTATGGTCCCGAAGGCTGCTATCACTAAAGGTATCACTTCTGCTTTTAAATTCTAAGTCACTGTATTTCTAATCTGAGATCTTAGTATTTTTCTATTTTTTCTCTTTCTTTTGTGTTTATGCTACTCTCATTTGGAAAAGTTACATCGATGATTGTTGGTGTTCTGATAAAATTATTGAGAACTACAATGTCGCGCAGGAATCAGTCGAACTGTTCTTATCTAGAAGTCCCAAAGTATTTTGACTTCTTTTCTCTCGAAGACTGCTTCTGGTTGGTGCTTCCATGCTTTTCCCGGGGATTTTACGCTATAATTCTCAAATAGATTTCTATGCATGATTTTTGCCACTTCATTGTGACTTTTGGTATAAACTGTTCCAACCAGAAACTGATATCCAGATCGTGTATGTTATGTTGTTTCGCCCACGATTTTGCAGTGTATATTTGGAATTTTTAAGATTTCAATGAATTTTGTTTTGAGTTATTTCGTGTTTAGTGCTTGATATTGGGCAGCTGTTATGAGGTCTTCTGTTCTGGTTTATAACCTGCTTCTTTCAACCCTCTGTATGTTGATTGTTTTGTTGATGTTTCATCAGATTATCGCGCAAACTGGCCATGGAAAGTTATTTGGCTCCACGCATTTGCTAATGCAAGTTTCGTTGTGTGTTTGCTGGAGTAGGTATAATGCAAGTTTCGTTGTTTTCTTCCGTGTTTCGTTGTGTGTTTGCTGGAGTAGGTATAATGCAAGTTTCGTTGTTTTCTTCCGTGTTTCGTTGTGTGTTTGCTGGAGTAGGTATAATGCAAGTTTCGTTGTTTTCTTCCGTGTTTCGTTGTTTTCTTCCACGTTTCGTTGTTTTCTTCCATGTTTCGTTGTGTGTTTGTTGGAGTAGGTATACTCCACCCATCTTTATTGCTTCTATCAATGGCTCATCTTTGTTGTTCTTCTAGATGTAGTCCACAAGGCCTATAACTTCTCCTTCACTGACATCTTTGATTTTCTTGAGTTCTCTGCCTCCCATTTTCCAAGACACATAGAGCCTCTGTGCGTCTGCTTTTGGGTATAAGGCTTTTAGTTTTCTTGTTTTTCTGTCCAGATAATTTTTTTAATTTCTTGTCTAATCTATGATATTTCCACAGTGTAGCTCATCATCATCATCATCATCATCATCATCATCATCATCATCATCATCACATCTATGACACTCAAAATTTCTTGAAATTCCTCTCTACACTCTCTCATCACTCTCGACAACTATTCACTATATTTTGATTCCCTTTCTAAACTCTGTCTTCAATCACTAAACACCATTTCTAAATATTCTCTGCTTCCATTAGAACCCTCTCCATATCCGTATGTACACTCTCTCCATATCCCTATATACACTCTCCCCATAGACTATATACACTCTATCCACACCACTGTGTAACTCTCTTTTTATCCCTATGTACACTCTCTCCATAGCTTGCACCATTTTGTACACTCCATCCCTAGCCTTCATACACTCTCTCTATACCCCTACTCTCTCATACCCCTATATACATTCTCTATTGCCTTTCATATACTTCCTCCATACCGAAATGTACACCCTCTCCATAGTCTATGCAACTCTGTCAATATCTTCTGTACACTCTCAATAACCTATGTACCCTCTCTCCATTCCCTATGTACCCTCTCTCCATATCCTATTACCCTCTCTCCATACCCTATGTACACTCTCTCCATACCTTGTTTGTAAGCAAACGTATCAAGAAACAATGTATCGCTTGCATTACACGCTTCCTGCACAAGGCCATTAATGTTATTTGACGAAATTATTGGCACTCATAGATCACCCCAATGTGCTTTGGAACTCCGTGATATAAAAGTCAATGTAAGATTAAATGCACTACCCTACACATATTTAAGGAATGTTTCTCTAACATCCTACACTGAGTGGCGAGAGCATGACGAGCAGCTGAATGCATTTCTTTATAAATTATCACTCTCATACATTGCGGCCTTTTGATTTAGATTATATATATCTGGTCGCCAGTAGTTATTAAAAAAATCCCAACTCTTCTATGCGAAGAATGCTTTTGAGAAGAAAAAAATTCTTTTTAACAGTTCCTGATTTTCAGATGCAGATTTGCTAACCTTTCTTTGAAAACGGCAATGACGTTTGTGAATTACAAAATCCAACCATAAAACCGAGAACAAAATACTTAACGTTAAATTATGAGAGCACAGTTTGAAGACATCTAGTTGCACAACCAATGCATGACTTCAATATTGAATAGACCGTTTTCTGTATGTCTGTCTGTCCTTATATATGTCTGTATGTGTCTGTACAGAAGGACTCACGCACACACACACACACACACACACACACACACACACATACACACACACACACACACACACACACACACACACACACACACACACAGTATGTGTGTGGATATGAGAATGACGGTACGTGCACTTGAGTGTTCTTTGGTCGGTATACTTTTAAATCAGATTACATAATCAAAGAAACGTTATAGGTTGTATTACTAGCTTATCGATTTCCTTGTTTAAACACAACATTATCTAGTTAACGAAGGGTTAGATTAACGTGGATTGATATGGCAGTGGGGGGGGGGGGGGAAGGCTGTGAATGTGGAGGGGTGTGTGAAGGGAAAGTTATCCCGTTTGAAAAGTAAGCAGTGACGCTGTCACAACAGCGCATCCTTGAAAGGGCCTTAATTATTTCATAAGATGCTAAGGGAAGTAACAAACGTCGACACACCCGTCATAGAATCTATTCAACAAAACACGATAAGGAATTCCAGAAGAAATGTTGCTTTATGAAACCAAGGGAAAACAGTTGCGAACATTGGCTTTTAAAGTGTGTCTTCAAGAGAAAGGGGAAATATGCGCACTGAGCATTAGAGAGTGATTCGTTTGTTTTTAGAAAGGGGGGTGGGTGGGTTATCTAACGCTCTCACATTTTTGTCGGTCTTGCCTCCATTGGCCCTGATAGAGTGGAAAGGCGAGCACAGAATGCGCAGCGAGGAGGAAGAGCGCGATTAAGGCAGTGGAAGGGTACACGTGAACTCAAAGTTCTGTTTAACTGATTGCTGACGGCTTTAAATGGAAAGTAGACTAGGATAAACTTGTATTATTTTCGAAGAAAGAAGACGAACAGCTAAAGAATCCAAGAATGACAAGAAGTGTACTTAACCAAACAAAGAAACAAACAGTACAGACATATATAATATATATTAAACAAGTAAGTGAAGCAAACAAAAAAGAAATGGAAACACGTTGAAAATACAAAATTAAAATTACAGAACTGAAATGGAAACATTTTGAGAAGACAACGTTAAAAATACAGAAATGACACAATCAAAGGAAAGACACAAACAAAAACTACAGGGATAAAGTAAAATATCACTTCCAAACAACAACAAAATAGAAAAAACACAAATGACAGAATTAAAGACAACAATCTTAAAGAAAACAAAACAATCAGAAAATAAATGGACAACAAGCGAAACGATAAACAAAACAATACAATAAAAATACACATAAAACAGAAAAAGAAAAGACACTTCAAGAGACAATACCAAACAAAAATACACAGAAAGAGAAAAGACACATAAATTCAAGAGATAATACCAAGCAAAAATACACGGAAAACAAAAAAAGAAAAGACACATAACGTCTAGAGATACTACCAAACGAAAATACACGGAAAACAGAAAAAGAAAAGACACATAACGTCAAGAGATAATACCAAACAAAAATACACAGAAAACAACGTCAAGAGATAATACCAAAGAAAAATACACGGAAAACAGAAAAAAGACACATAACGTCAAGAGATAATACCAAACGAAAACGAAAAGGAAATAAACGAACAGAAGGACAAGGAATCAAATAGACAAGAATGGAAAAAACTAAAAGAGACAGACAGACATAAAGGATTCAATAATGGGAAACACAAAACAAAACGATAGAGACAAACAAAAAGGACCGAATGAAACAACTAAGAGACGGATAAAAACAAAAAAAAAAACAGTGCAAAGAAAAGAGACTAAGAGACAGAAAAACTTAAAGACAGTGTAAAACTGAAAAGAGACTGAGAGAGAAAAACACAAAGACAGTGTAAAACAGAAAAAGAATGGCAAGCACAAAACAAAACGACTGAGACAAACAGAAAAGACTGAATGAAGAAAGTAAAACAGAGACAAATGAAAAGATAGTGTCAAATAAAAGAAAAGGAAAACAGACTAAAAGAAAATGACTAGCTTCAAAGAGAATTGCAACAATTGTGAAATCTTTATTTAAATTAATGTTTACCTTATTCATTATATTCACTCTACATATTGTTTAAAAATAATAATTCCGTCCAAACTTATTTAAATCCTCTATGGTTCCTTTATAGGAAGTATTAAATTCTTATCTCGTGGATCTGTTCATTTTTATTGCACAAATGTCCTTATTTTAATTTATTTTGTTAAATTAAGATGAAAATCTTTAAAGAAAAAAAATGATATTATGATTTATTTACATTGAATCTATTAGGAAAGAATGTGGATGGGAATTAGGTATAAGTAAAGTAGTTGTCTCCCATCATTGTCCTTTGTAACCACGATCATTATCATTGTTAGTGATGCCACGAGATTTTTCTGTTTGTCATTGCCTGCTAGATGTTAACAACAATGTGTGCTAGATGTTAATGTCGATGCATGGCAATCGTTAATATATGTCAATGCATGATAAGTGTTAATGACAATGTGTGACAGATGTTAAAGTCAATGATGACAGATGTTAATGTCCATCCGTGATAGATGACGTGTGCCGTGCTTTGTCATGAACATCTAGCATGAATTGTCGTTAATATCGGATATGCATTGTAATTAACTTCTGTTAATATTAATACATGACAGCTGTTATGACAATGCATGATAGCGGTTAATGTCAAAAGCATGGCAGATGTTAACGACAATGCGTAGCATGTATTTGTATCAATGTATGACAGATATTAATGTCAATGCATGGCAGATGTTGATGACATATGTTTATTTAAATGCACCGCAGAAGTTAATGACAATGCATGGCATGTGTTTGTATCAATGTATGACAGATGTTAATGACAATGCATTCTAGGTGCATAAATCAGTGTTGTCGTGGGCAGGAAACAACCCAAAACAGGATAACACAAACAGACAATCAGAAAGACTGATAGAATCCTACAGGAAAAAAGCAAAGAGAAAAATCGGAAAGGCACAGGAAACATGTTTCCAAATTCGTAACACAAGACGATCAATATGACGTACATAGGCCTACATACTGACGTCAACAGCCGTTGCGTGATATTGTGTTTTTAAAATGTGGTTTTAAAGCTACGTAAACTTGCTTTCTGTTCGCTGATTTGTCCATCTTACTTAATTTCAACTAAATATATAAAAAATATCAGTTTGCCCAACACGCAGATTACTTAGGCTTTAAATATAAATTATCAAAATCTTTTCCACAGAACACACGGGACTTGCATTTGATAAACCCAAGAGCTTAACTCAACACTATATATCAAAAGCACAAAGCAATATAACTGTACATACCCAAGCACAATTTGAGCAGAACGGGGAGTGATCAAGGATGGAACTCTCCACCCCGAACAGCCCAAACTGATTGACACACCTTTTGCTGTTTCCGCTTCATTAAACGCCCCGGAACATTTACGAATGCAAACACAGCGACCCTATGCTACTGAAATCCGCACAGTTACTTGCAACGAATTTACAGGTAAATCTCTAGCTTTACAGGCAAAAGGTAAAATGAATTATTATATTATTAAAGTGGCATATAGTAAATTTAACGCGTAAATCTATCTTTGCTGTGAAAAATGTAAAATCTTTTTTTTTTTTTTTTTTTTTTTTTTTAGGAATGTGTAATTTTTATTGAATTAGTATTGACCTGTATTTTAAAGTGAGAACGAACGACACACAGAGATATTGCTTGCTGTATATTTTTCTATGGAGATTCTGAAGTCTTTACTGCTAAAGTAAGCATTAGTGCACTCGTTTAATGTCTGTGTACCGACCGGAGGTACTCTAGGTACTGTTGTGTGGTACACACGCACGGACGTTTGATACAACAAGAATACGCACAAAAGTAAATTATAACATGTAATGTATCGCTACCAACAAAACCACTTAAAACACACTGCACTGTGCAACAAATCACAACTTAACTATGGAGCCAACAAGGCACAGCATACAATCCTATAACGTTTGAACTTATAATTATGACTAAAGACATTATTGCTATTTGTAGCTACTCATTGTTTCAACAGTGATTGTGAGTTTAATCTCCCCTTTGCCGTGAAGCTGAGTTGGTTTGCGGAACAAGCTTACCCAGCTGATAAATGTCTGGCACTGGACTATTGACAGACAGAAGTTCCTTGCAGTATACAGCTAGAAAGATTGGAGCCTTGCTTGTTCGAGTACCTTCACTTAAAGTGACGAGAGACCAGCAATACGTTCTGCAGGGAAAGGCTGTCATTCCAGACAATAATTTGTGGCTATGACGTTACAAGTGGCAGATGACAGACTCCACTCCAGACTGTAATTTGTGGCTATGACACTACAATTGGAAAATGAGAGACATCGCTGCAGACTTAATTCCTGCTGTGATATTGCAAGTGGAAAGTGAGAGACAGAGTACACTCAAATTCAACCTAGACTGTCGAGTCGGATGGAAAGACGGAAAAGGTTTTTATTCCTATTAGCTTTTAGAATATTTATATATAGTGGAAAGGAAGTTCAATAAAGTATTCTTGCAGGCTGACATTTCACACGCCAGCAGTTAAAAGAATTTAATGAAAACCACGTAGACAAAAATCAATTTTGAAAATGTCATGTAGACTGCTTCATGTTTTGCTCTAGTTATGATCACCTTAATTACTTGATCACAATGTTAATGAACATGATTCTGATCACAACACACGTACACACACACACACACACACACACACACACACACACACACACACACACACACACTCACACACACACACACACACACACACACACACACACACACACAAACACAAAACATACATATCCTGTTTAATTTTGTGGAACTGTATTGCGAACCTGAAATAATGCTCTCCTACATTGTGAATAAGTTGTACTGATATATTACCAGTAACGGGAATATATTTTGTAATGCTTTAAGAAAAAGAAAACCATTTTAATTGACAGTACAGGTGCAGCAAATTCATTCATTTGTAATTGTAATCAGATACGGTTGTATTGTCGCCACTGTCAATGGTGAATGGAATAATCTGGGAGCTAATTTTGAATCAAGAGAGACAACTCTTGTGAAATTATTCGACCCTAAATAAAAAATCGAAATCAACTATCAGAAGTACTGACCATAAAGAGATTATTGATCATAAAGACATACCACTCACAATAAATCGAAACTGTTGCAATATTAGTTATAATAGTAGCTGATAGAGCCAATATATAAATATTTCTTTCGAAGAAAAGAAAAGGTTTTAGAATAATTGATACATTCGACTAAGTAACTTGAAGGTTTTAGCCTTCGAGTAAACTGTACATTGTCCCAGAAATAGAATTAAAGTTCCATACGGTAAGAATAGATTTTAAACAATTTATAACTTTTCGTATATATATATATATCCTGAAAAGTACTTTAATATCTGGCTTGGGCGTGATGCTCAGTCATATTGAACATAATTTACACGACGCATTAAAAAGTCAATTACTTGCTCGCCAACTCTGCTAACCCGAAAAGAGTTATCGATCCATGAAAATAAAAAAATATGCACAAGTGAGTACAAATTACGTTTTTGTGTGCTGCTTAGAATTAATTTTAAGCTAAATTATTAATTTTCTTTAATTATGATTTTAAAAAAAAATCCTTGTCTGTTGATGTGGTAACATTTGCTGTTGTTAATACTGTATATTTGAATTATATAATTGCTTTGTCCTCAATATCGCCATCATTAGAGATTAGTAGCCATATGTAAAAACATCTTTAAAGTACCGTGGAAATTAGTACGTCAGATATGACGTCATCGATCGCACGACGAGGCATAGTTGACTGGTTACGTCACGGGAGATCGTTTGCTTCGGCAACATTAGTGGAAAGTCGACTAGCATCTTGTCCACTGATGGCAATAGACTTTTCCCATGCCATCAAGACAATGGATAGGTAGAGACCAGAAGAACTAGTATTGCTGGATAGAAAGACGGGGGGGGGGGGGAGGGAGGGTGATGGTGGGAACAAGCCACCCACACTAGCTATGACGGACTCTCGGTAGACTTGGTATACACAAACTCTCAATGGTAAATTCTAATAATATTAATCAATAGCTAGCATACTAAAGCATAACTATCGAATTAATTATAGGTATTTTCATGTCCCTTTGAAATATATTTATTATTTCTCTTTTTCTTGAAATGGTTGTATTTGCCATTGCGATATTGTAGTGAGTCCGTGAAATGGACGCACACTCGTACAAAGAACGAATTTTTTTTTTGTATTTGCACCGATGAAGGTGAGAGTTGGACCCGAATTAATTTTGAGAAAGAATTTGATTTAGAATAAGTCATCAGTTTAACTCTACTTTTTTAAATACTGTATTGAAATGGCCATGTATTTTTCATTGTATTACTGCATTTTAATAAAGGATTCGTGACATTTTCACCAGCGGCTCGCTGTAAGTCGAGAATAAAAAAGTAAGAGCGTAACATTATTAATTACTACGTTCTTAGCGACAAATGTGGCATTCCTATTTTTTTTTTAATTACAGATAGGTACATCTTTCAACTTTCGACTTTGTATTTTGATGCCAAAGGTTAGGACCAAAAGGTTATGATTCCAGCTTTGGTGTGCTTCCATAGTTTACAGCTTGCTAGTTGAACAATTTAAAGTCTGGGAACGATATCTGTGGAAATTCTAGTAATCGCAAGATATTTATATATCCAGGAGAGGTATTAAAATTCTTATTTTCCACCCCATGTGGTTGTGGGCATGTAACGGTAGCGAGGGGAAGGTCGTTGTTTGTGCCTCATAGCTCGTTTTGAACCGAGTCTCTGTATCTCATAGCTCGCGTTACACCGAGTTTCTGTACCTCATAGATTGCGTTACACCGAGTCTCTGTACCTCATAGCTCGCTTTACACCGAATTGTCTATAATAGCCCTCTTCAAAATGAGTCTTGGAAGTCCTCTTTAAAATATGTCTACAAAGCCCTCTTAAAAATGTGTCATCAAATCCCTCTTAAAAGTGTGTGTTCGAAGCATTCTTAAAAATGTGTCTACAAAGCCCGCATAAAAACGTTGTCTTCGAAGCCCGCATAAAAACGTTGTCTACAAAGCCCGCATAAAAACGTTGTCTTCAAAGCCCGCTTAAAAATGTGGTCTACAAAGCCCGCATAAAAACGTTGTCTTCAAAGCTCGCTTAAAAATGTGGCTACAAAGCACTCTTAAAAGTGTGTGCTCGATCTTTGAAAAATGGTCCTGATCTTTTCTGCATCTCATCTCGAAAAGCAGCAAATTCCATGTGTGATTCGCATTCAGTATAACAGTATTAGTATCTATGAATAAGGACGCACATTTCGTGAATGGAATTTATCAGTAAGGTCAAGGACGCACATTTCGTGAATGGAATTTATCAGTAAGGTCAAGGATGCACATTTCGTGAATGGAATTTATCAGTAAGGTCAAGGATGCATATTTCGTGAAAGGAATTAACCTGTGATGTTAAGGATGCATACTTAATGAAGAAATTAATTTGTGAGGTTAAAGATACATACTTAATGAAAGGAATTAACCTGTGAGGTTAAGGATGCATATTTAATGAAAGAATTAACCTGTGACGTTAAGGATGCAAACGAAAGGGATTAACCTGTGTCTCGGATGGTGAATATGTTATAAACGCGAACGAAAAGGAATTAACCTCTGTAAATATTTGAGCACAAAGGGATTAAGTTCTGTAAACAGATAAGCAGAGAGGAATTAGCTAACCTCTGTAAATATGCGAGCACGAAGGAACTAGCTAACCTCTGTAAGTATGTGAGGACGAAGCGATTAACCTCTGTAAGTATGTGAGCAAAAAGGAATTAATCACTGTAAGTATGCGAGGACGAAGAGAATAGCCCCTGTAAGTATGAAAGCACATTAACATTTGTAATTATACGAGCGCGAATGAATTAACCTCTATAAGTATGTAAGCACGAAGCGATTGACCTTTATAAGTATGGGAGCAAAAAGGAACTAACATCTGTAAGTATGCAAACTCGAAACGATTAACCTCTGGAAGTATGCGAGCATGATCCGATTAACCTCTGTAAATATGCGAGCACGTTAACCTCTGTAATTATGCGAGCACGAAGGAATTCACTTCTAAGTCTCTAAGAGGAATGAACTACTCACGTAATTAATAACAGTAAAAGGTAATCAACTTTCGAGCGTACTTGCAGGTAAATTATAAATAGCATATATTAACGCAAAATTGTTTGATAATCACTGCCACTTACACGCCTAGAGATAAAAATAATTCGAAACATCATTGTTGACACGTCATATGATAGACATAATTGGAGCAAACATTGCAATGTACATGGTGTCCAATGAAATGGAGCAAACATTGTAACTGACATGCCATTCGATAAACATATTTGGAGTAAATACTGCAATTTGCATGCTAATCGATAAACACAACTGGAGCAAACATTGTAACTTACAGGCAGGCCATTCGATAAACATATCTGGAGTAAATACTGCAATTTGCATGCTAATCGATAAACATAACTGGAGCAAACATTGCAATTGACGTTACCATACGATAAACATATTCGGAGTAAATACTGCAATTTGCATGCTAATCGATAAACACAACTGGAGCAAACATTGTAACTTACAGGCAGGCCATTCGATAAACATATCTGGAGTAAATACTGCAATTTGCATGCTAATCGATAAACATAACTGGAGCAAACATTGCAATTGACATTACCATACGATAAACATATCTGGAGTAAATACTGCAATTTACACGCTGATAAACTGGAGCAAACATTGCAATTGACATACCATACGATAAACATATGTGGAGTAAATACTGCAATTTACACGCTGATAAACTGGAGCAAACATTGCAATTGACATTACCATAAGATAAAAATATTTGGAGTAAATTCTTCAATTTGCACGCTAATCGATAAACACAACTGGAGCAAACATTGCAATAGACATACCATACGATAAACATATCTGGAGTAAATACTGCAATTTACACGCTGATAAACTGGAGCAAACATTGCAATTGACATACCATACGATAAACATATGTGGAGTAAATACTGCAATTTACACGCTGATAAACTGGAGCAAACATTGCAATTGACATACCATACGATAAACATATTTGGAGTAAATACTGCAATTTGCACGCTAAGTGATAAACACAACTGGAGCAAACATATGACACTGACGATTAGTCGATCAGCTGGGGGAAAAAAGTAACAGCAACACAACACAAGCTCGGATAAGACTTTGGAAACCAATGTAATTGTGTTTCCTAGGAGATGAAGGAAAACATGCTTAACTGGCTGAAGGGTTAATTGCTTTTAAAAGATCGCCGCTAATCGTTCGACAGATAGAATGACTGCACGAGGTACTCGATATAACTTCAGTCCGATTAGGGCAGGATCTACATTTAACTTGACACTGAGACTAAAAGCAACCCACGCTTGTTTGTAGAAAGTTAAAACGAAAACTCAAGTAAAACTAGCAAAAAACCCCGCAAAACTGGCCCACAAGTTGGAAGACAACAACAAGACAAGCCCCCAAGGGTGGTGGCCTAAATGTGAAAAGCATTTACATGGAAACCTTGAAATAGTGAAAACAATGCAGGAGAACGAATTGGTGTGTTCTGTCTCCTCCGTCTTGTGTGAACTGTATGCGGGCAAGAGTGCGCGGAGTTTGTGCGCAAGCGTTCAAAGAACTACGATTTAAAATGTGGAAAATCGGTGGATGTGAACAGGTGGAACTAACTTAAATAAACACCCTACCAACTGCCTAATGTTTTCTTCGGGGAAGATTTTCCTCCCACACACCACCCACACCAGAGGAGAGTGCGTTCTTGCACTCAACGTTTTTTTTTTTTTTCGTGAAAAGATGTTTGCATCATACAAAACGCATATATGAAGGTACGATCAGTGATCGCATCTTACCCATGTACACAGCTCAGAAGAAAAAGATCGCGAAAACGTACAGGAAAAGAACGCAGTAGAATTCAAATAACATAGCCATTCTCCGTGATAACAACAACAAATGAAAAAGTGGCTAAAACTAAAAATAAAGGAAAACGAAACATGTCCAAAATGAATTTAATGAAAATGGGGAGGGGGGAGGTAACTTGCGCAGTACTATGATCAGGGTAGACAATGAAGACGAATATTAATGAATGAATTTCACATTCACGTCATACCATTTCACCTATAATTTTTCGTAGGCTTGTTCATTCGATCTTTTATAAATTTTCTCCTCGAAAACAGATCTCAAGCAGAGCATGCTTAATGTTCACTAATGGCGTTCTATTCAAATGGTGACCTGTACGTTAATTTAATTTATTAAATAGCTGGTTTTGGTGCATAGGATATTTGGAAGAAATAAAACATTTTATGGTGTTATTGTCAATGCTATGTTCTTTCCGTTTCTTTTCTTGGAAAACTTAACAATTTCTATTTATGTGTCCGGATTGAGGACCAATCTTGAAGGTCTTAGAAAAAAACCGAGTAGCCTTTGGGTGAACGCGTAACTTTCAAAATTGTTCATTGATAATTCTTCCTCCCTCATCATTCATTCCTTATGAAAAATAGAACCCTTTATTAAAAAAGGAAAATATTTCTTTTAAAAAAATTACCAAATTTAGTCGATAGTATTAATTGATAAAGTAACGTTTGCAAAGAGAAAGACACAATTAACGACCGTGCGCCATAAATCACGTCACGAGCAGTTTTTTTTTATACAATGGTGCGGTACCGTTTTGTCGTGTCGTTTTCTTTTTTCGCCTTTGACTCCAAAGAATCCTGTTCTGACTTTGATTTAATCAAATTAACTCCTGTTCTGTTGAAACCAGCGCATCAAGGCTGATAATCGGGGACATGTTTCGTTGAACATGAATTTATGACGTCACACTGCCGAGGCTTCTGCACTTTGCGAGTATGCGTACTTTAAAAAAAAATAAACTGAAGAAAAAAGAAATGCAAACCTTTTATTATTTCATCTTTTTACTATTTTTCATTTGCTACATACATATACACAACCCCCCCCCCTTATATGTGGACCACACGCAGGTAGACCACACACATACATTCACACGTTCACACAAGTACACACATTCACCAGTATGCGTAAATATCATACACATACATATAACTATGAAAGTCTGCCAAACGAATTATCTCATATATTCAAATTAAAACAGATTTCAGTTCAATCGAAGTTAATCTGTTTGTTAACCCGGCTTGTTCGTTAATAGAAAGACATCTAAGTTGATTGCGGTATACCGGTTTCTTTTTTCTTTTTAACCTCACCCCAAAATCGCGACACTGTACTTTTGATCGGCTGCTTTCTAAAACCGATTCAAACCGATTCAATCCTGGTAACTATTGCAGGAGAAAGTCTCAGTAACAAGTAATAAGAAAACACTATCTCAATTAGAGTACAAGCACAAATCGCAGTAATGGCAGTAGAAAAATCGATGGTTAGTATGCAATTGAGGGACTAAATCATTACATTCAATAACATTTTTATTGATTATACAAAGCATATTATACATGTGTGCGTGTGTCGTGTGTGTATGTGTTTGTTTGTGAGAGAGATAGAGACAGAGAAACAAAGGAGCAGAG
This sequence comes from Sinotaia quadrata, assembly GCA_028829895.1. NCBI lineage: Eukaryota > Metazoa > Mollusca > Gastropoda > Architaenioglossa > Viviparidae > Sinotaia > Sinotaia quadrata. Next base: position 98,018,614 of record CM054182.1, read on the forward strand.
AGAGAGAGAGAGAGAGAGATAGAAAGGAGTGAAAAACGTGAAAATTGATTTTAAAATGTGGAAACATTTCAAGTGCATACGTACCTCAGCAATTTAATCATTGGACAGGATGTAAAAGCAGTGATAATGGGGTTCAGTTATTGGTTCATCTGATTCGTACCTATGTCCTAAGATTTTCTTTTGGTGGAAACTAAGTAAATCTATTGGACATTGGTAGTTATGGTTTTGTCAAAGTGTAATTGATTTAATTTTGCAAGTAGACAATGTAGACAAAATCACGATATTTAGAAAACTTAAAATAGTTCAACAAATATTTTGGCTACAAAGGTAAAAATTAATTAAATGAAATAAATTTAGAACTCGTTTTCAAAGATGTGTACCTTTTGTCTCTGGGGACATTAGAAACTAATCCCTTTAAACTAATCCCTTTAAACTAATCCCTTTAAAATCGTCGGTTTCGTTAACGAGAAGGCGTTTGATAACGTGCAGTTACTATCTGTCTATCTATCTATCTATCTATCTATCTCTCTATCTATCTATCTATCTATCTATCTATCTATCTATCTATCTATCTATCTATCTATCTATCTATCTCTCTCTCTCTCTCTCTCTCTCTATCTATCTATCTATCTATCTATCTATCTATCTAATATTTGTTATTGTATAACTAATATTTCATAGTTAGTTAGACTACAAGTGGTTTTCTTCAGGAAATAAAGCAAGACTATTGTTATTTATAACAGTTGATGACGTAAGATCATTCCTGGCATACTACCTGAGGAGTGAAGTTCTACAACCAAGTGCTTGTTTAATTAGCATGGGCGCACAGAACGGTTATCTAACTAGCGAGTCCACCCTTGACTGGAAGTCGACTTGGGTGACTGTGAGCAAGTGCAGGTTCGTGTGGGCAGGTGTCACCCCAGTGCAAAATTCTTCATTTTCTGAAAACTCTATATTAAGCTAATCGTTGACCAGAGTGGTAGAGATTGCAGTCTTTGTTAGTAATGGTGAATTTAGCTGTTTTTGCATAGTTTTTAACACAGTGCATAGTTTTGCATTTTGCTTGCTTTTACACTTAGTGCATAGTTTTGCAGATTTTGCGTGGTTTTTACACTTAGAGCATAGATTTGCATTTCTCGTAGTTTTCACATTTAGTGCAAAGTTTTGTTTGATTTACAATTGTACATAGCTTAGAATTTTTTGCTTAGTTTTCCCACTTAGTGCATATTTTTGCAATGTTTGCATATTTTTGCAATGTTTGCATAGTTTTGACATTTGTGCATAGATTTGTATTTTTGCTTAGTTTTCACAGTTGATATAGTACTTTGTATTTTTGCTTTGTTTTCATAGTTGATATAGTACTTTGTATTTTTGCTTTGTTTTCACAGTTGATATAGTACTTTGTATTTTTGCTTTGTTTTCACAGTTGATATAGTACTTTGTATTTTTGCTTTGTTTTCATAGTTGATATAGTACTTTGTATTTTTGCTTTGTTTTCACAGTTGATATAGTACTTTGTATTTTTGCTTTGTTTTCATAGTTGATATAGTACTTTGTATTTTTGCTTTGTTTTCATAGTTGATATAGTACTTTTTATTTTTGCTTTGTTTTCACAGTTGGAGCATAGTTTTGCTATTTTTAGGTAGTTCATATAGTTGGTGCATAGTTTTGCACTTTTGGTTAATTTATACAGTTGGTGCACAGCGTTACATTCGAGCTTAGTTTAGCACAGCTGATATATATGTGTCTGTTTTGTGTACTCATTTGGTGCACAACTGTGCAGGGTGTTACACAGTTGGTGCATGTGTCTTTGCATGGAGAGGCATTTTGATTGCATAATTGATGCATAGAAACATGTTGCATAATTGAAGCATAGAAACATGTTGCATAATTGATGCTTAGTAACATTTCGCATAATTGATGCATAGTAATATGTTGCATAAATGATGCTTAGTAACATGTTGCATAATTGATGCATAGTAACATATTGCATTGATTTTACATGTGTGTGCATGTGAAGGTGCAATTATAACAAAAGTTTGTATGCACCTGCAAACTGGTATTTTGACAGAGCTTGTAAAATAATTTTGAGAGAAGACACAATTTATAAAGAATTAGAGTCACACAAATACATTACCACAATCCATTATTTTAATGTGGATATCTAGGTTTATATCTTACGACAGTATTAATTATTTATTCAAGTTTTAGAATTTAGATAAACGTGATTTTCGTAAAACTGTGTAAACGATTGAATCTTACAATCTGTTGATATATACACACTGACTGTAATTTTTAAATTAGATATTCAGCATTGGTAACCTTATTGTGAATTTGTTTATTTTGCATTTATGAAAGAGTAAATTAGGATTCTTGTCCGATATCTTCGTTATAGCGCTTGCTGCAAATGGATGGATGATGATAGATGATGATAGATGATGATAGATGATGATCACAAGGGATAAGTGTTAATCTAGGATTTGTGGGTGAAAATTTACAATGTAGTTGCATTCATGAAAGAAGAAAGAAGAAAAGATGACACTAGGTCTGCTAATGAAGAAATTAAACTTGCAAGTGCAGACAAAACTTTGAGAAGATGGAATATTCTACAGAACTGATTAGGCAAGAAATGAATCTAAGAGAAGATGGAAACTCCTAGAAAAGATGAGACAATTCTTAGACAGGATGATGATAGATTGATCATAAGCTTAGTCAGAGTGAATAAGTTAACAAACATGAAACTGCAGTGTTAAAAAAGTTGCAAATCAACTTGACTGATACATTCTGACGATAAAAAAAAGAAAAGAATGTATATATGCATTCTTAAGAAAGTTTGAAAGTCTTGCACTAGAGAATTCCTGCTGATGAAAAGTTGGCATCTCCTTCTACATGTAAGAAGATAATAATTTGATACATTTGTTGGCAGTTAGGGGAGTGGGGCACACACACACACACACACACACACACACACACACACACACACACACACACACACACACACACACACACACACACAATTTATATTCAATTTTCATGTTCTCTTCGATCTTTTCTTTCCCTTTTTCATTTTACTTTCTTTCCTCTGAGTTGTTCAAATTACTTTTTTTCTTTATTAATCTCTCTCTCTCTATGTCTACTTGATATGCGGTATTATTATTTTTGCATTTAAAGAATCGTAATGAATCTTTTCGACATTTATCTTATCTTAGAAAGAAAAAGTAAAGGACGCCATATTTCTAAACGCATGCTAAATGTGTTAAAGGATATTACCTCTGAAGAATAATTTTCTTTCTTTCTTTCTTTCTTTCTTTCTTTCTTTCTTTCTTTCTTTCTTTCTTTCTTTCTTTCTTAAACTGCTTATATCTTTCTTGGTTTTTATGGTTTTCTTGCTTTGTTGTTTGTTTGCATTTTCTTCTTTTTGATGTGGCTGTTTGTTTGTTTGTTTTTAAACAAAACTTATGTTTAAAACGCGTGCTTTGTATCTGAAAGCAGCCAGCTTATTTTTTTTTGTCGGGTTTAAAATCTTTCAGTCATGCACTGCTGCAGTAGACGTTTTCACGAAGAAATGTGTCAACCTGTGCATTGGTGTTTTTGGTTGTGGATTTATGACTGGGTTACTAACTTGCCGAGAGGCACACAAGTCTTTGCACGGATTAACTCATTGTCTTTTAACTGTTTCTAAGTACCTGGATGAGTGCTTTAAGGTAAGGTAAATACAACTAAAGTAAACTATAAAGTTTCCTGGCACAAAAAATGGCAACAGTAATTCACATTCTCGTGGAAACATATTCCACACTTGTACTCTCGGTTTCGAAGGCCATTGTCAGTGAAAGCTGCGTACAACGTAACACTTAAACATTTCAGTTTCAAAAGGTTGTCAATCTGTTGTTTTGTTTCATGCTGCGTACAACGTAACACTTAAACATTTCAGTTTCAAAAGGTTGTCAATCTGTTGTTTTGTTTCATGCTGCGTACAACGTAACACTTAAACATTTCAGTTTGAAAAGGTTGTCAATCTGTTATTTTGTTTCATGCTGCGTACAACGTAACACTTAAACATTTCAGTTTCAAAAGGTTGTCAATCTGTTATTTTGTTTCATGCTGCGTACAACGTAACACTTAAACATTTCAGTTTCAAAAGGTTGTCAATCTGTTGTTTTGTTTCATGCTGCGTACAACGTAACACTTAAACATTTCAGTTTGAAAAGGTTGTCAATCTGTTGTTTTGTTTCATGCTGCGTACAACGTAACACTTAAACATTTCAGTTTGAAAAGGTTGTCAATCTGTTGTTTTGTTTCATGCTGCGTACAACGTAACACTTAAACATTTCAGTTTGAAAAGGTTGTCAATCTGTTGTTTTGTTTCATGCTGCGTACAACGTAACACTTAAACATTTCAGTTTGAAAAGGTTGTCAATCTGTTGTTTTGTTTCATGCTGCGTACAACGTAACACTTAAACATTTCAGTTTGAAAAGGTTGTCAATCTGTTATTTTGTTTCATGCTGCGTACAACGTAACACTTAAACATTTCAGTTTGAAAAGGTTGTCAATCTGTTATTTTGTTTCATGCTGCGTACAACGTAACACTTAAACATTTCAGTTTGAAAAGGTTGTCAATCTGTTGTTTTGTTTCATGCTGCGTACAACGTAACACTTAAACATTTCAGTTTGAAAAGGTTGTCAATCTGTTATTTTGTTTCATGCTGCGTACAACGTAACACTTAAACATTTCAGTTTGAAAAGGTTGTCAATCTGTTATTTTGTTTCATGCTGCGTACAACGTAACACTTAAACATTTCAGTTTGAAAAGGTTGTCAATCTGTTATTTTGTTTCATGCTGCGTACAACGTAACACTTAAACATTTCAGTTTGAAAAGGTTGTCAATCTGTTGTTTAGTTTCATGCTGCGTACAACGTAACACTTAAACATTTCAGTTTCAAAAGGTTGTCAATCTGTTGTTTTATTTCAAGCGTTTTGCCTAAAACTTAGAGATGTGGCGAATAATGCTAAAGAGCATTTTAATTTTGATTACGCCAAACATATTTACACAAATGAAAATTAGTCGTGTACACATCATAATTTTACAACGAAATATCTCTTTTATACAACATAAAAAATGTACGGTAAGTACAAATTTAAATATAATACGTAAAATGGTGCGTGTAATGATAAGAATTAGAAGTATAATTTATGAACAACAAGAAATGTATAATCATAAGTCTTACTTTAAGTATACTATTAGGTTATCAGTATATATTTTGAAATGTCATGTTATATTTTAAAAAAAAATCCTGTTATACTCAGATTCCATTGTCATTATCATCTGAAACATTTCAAAGGCCATTAATGAAACAGTCGTTCAGTTCAGTGTTCAAAGTACAATACCAGAGTCAACTCACGTTTTATAGTCATGGCAACAAGCTCAACATTGATGACTTTGGGAATGGGTGTGTGTGTTAATTGATAAATGTCCACAGACTAAATCAGGTTTGAACCCAAGACCTTTTGGCTTATGAAGTAACACGTGAGGTATTTGACTGAAGTTTGTAAGATCAAACAACGCAGTACCGTCGTGTAGTGTAAAGCTCATATGGTGATGACTTTTCTACTCATTTCTAAGTATCATGTATTCTGAGACAGGTGCTATGGTGATGACTTTTCTACTCATTTCCAAGTATCATGTATTCTGAGACAGGTGCTATGGTGATGACTTTTCTACTCATTTCTAAGTATCATGTATTCTGAGACAGGTGCTATGGTGATGACTTTTCTACTCATTTCCAAGTATCATGTATTCTGAGACAGGTGCTATGGTGATGACTTTTCTACTCATTTCTAAGAATCATGTATTCTGAGACAGGTGCTATGGTGATGACTTTTCTACTCATTTCTAAGTATCATGTATTCTGAGACAGGTGCTATGGTGATGACTTTTCTACTCATTTCTAAGAATCATGTATTCTGAGACAGGTGCTATGGTGATGACTTTTCTACTCATTTCTAAGTATCATGTATTCTGAGACAGGTGCTATGGTGATGACTTTTCTACTCATTTCTAAGAATCATGTATTCTGAGACAGGTGCTATGGTGATGACTTTTCTACTCATTTCCAAGTATCATGTATTCTGAGACAGGTGCTATGGTATGACTTTTCTACTCATTTCTAAGTATCATGTATTCTGAGACAGGTGCTATGGTGATGACTTTTCTACATTTCCAAGTATCATGTATTCTGAGACAGGTGCTATGGTGATGACTTTTCTACTCATTTCCAAGTATCATGTATTCTGAGACAGGTGCTATGGTATGACTTTTCTACTCCTTTCCAAGTATCATGTATTCTGAGACAGGTGCTAAGAGAACGAGTCTAAAGGCGTCCGTGTCTTGTAACACTTAGAGGATATACTTCTGTTTCGGTATATTTGACATTTCTAACGGTTTATGAATTATCCCAGAATTTATAATTTTAGTCCACATCATTCTTTAAATTAGTGGTCATTTTGTTCACCGGAGTATTCTATACATTTTCTTTGTCCTTCTTTGTCTCAACATGTACATCTCCGTCTGTACATTCTCTTTGTCATTCTTTGTCTCAACTTGTACATCTCCGTCTGTACATTCTCTTTGTCATTCTTTGTCTCAACTTGTACATCTCTGTCTATCCCATTGATCATTGATTATCCTCGTTTGCCTTTTCGCCATCACCGACACCACAACTAACACCATCGACAGCCCCGTGTCACACCACAACCGGAACCGTTATCACTCACCACCACCATCATCATCATCATCGTCATAATTGTCATTGTCATTATGCTTCTCCTCATTATCATTATCTTAGTCATTATCATCATAGAATTAAAGCCAAATAGAAAACTAAGCTTCAGAAATAAGGAATACAGTAACTTATACTGTCAAGTAGTGTTTCGGAAACATAGATAACACTAGTGCTAGTAATGTATTCTGCGCAAATCTATTTTAAAAAAAAAAAGTTCCTTATCTCTACGTTCGTATTCTAATCTCTACGTTCGTATTCTTATCTCTACGTCCGCATTCTTATCTTCCGCAGTGAAGAGGGATGAGTGCGAAGTCGGTCTCTCGTTATTCGCGCCTGTAATTTCAACCCCATTAGCGGGGCTCCCCGTTGTTAGACACAGCCTGTGCACTGGTTGACCTTAAGAATTGATCACCATGGAAATCTGACCATATCGGGCACCTAGTTGACCACTTCAAGCCGGTTTGATTGCCAAAGTTCGATGCAACTTGAGGCACGCGGACCATCGCAGAAGCTGTCAGCGTTGAAATGACAACGATCGCAAACTAATCTGTTGTTTTGGGGAAAAGAATGTTACAAATTTTTCAGTTGCTGGTAAAATTTCCTGGTCTGTTACATTGTAACTCTTTCTTTTCGTTCATGAATTGTTGCAGATAAGTTAGTGAGTATGTCATGTGTAAGTAATGATGTATGTATCACCTGTCATACATAGAAATCGAAGTTGCTTTCCTGCACGGTTCACATTAATGACTTGTAAATAAAACAGTTACTCGCACACACACAAACACACACACACACACACACACACACACACACACACACACACACACACACACAATCAAAGCAATAAGAGACAAAGCGGTGCATTTTAAAATATTAAAATTAGGTAGAAGGAACGACACGGTATTTCACGTCGACATCCATAATTTCCCAACAGCCTGAGCTCAAATAATATACAGATGTGACGTAGTAAGACGTAATAAATAATTACTAATCAGCAATTATTTCCCCTTATGATTGTCTTCGTGTTCAACGGACATTACAACTACCTTTAAGTAGTTGTGAATATTTTTAAATATGCAATTGAAAAACTATACGACTGCAATTCAAGTTTGACAAACCCGTTGCTATTGACTTTGCCAGCACGAAGCCCGAAGCCGTAAGCCATACAAACGCTTTTTCTTAAAAAAAACAAAATCCCCTCCTGCACTTTTAAAATAAAAGTGTGTAAAAAATGAAAAGAAAAGAAAAGGAAGGACATGAGGAGTAGATCTCGTAGTCAGGTGAAGGCTGGCGAAAAAAAATCTTCATCGTTTTAAATGTTTTGAAATTAGAAAATTAGAATTGAAAGTGCCATACAATACTGGTATAATATACGTAATATACCAAACAAAGATGACGTTATGTACGTCGTATAATAAGCCATGATAGTGTAATGTACATAATCTACCAAGCAATGATGGAAGTAATGTAGGTACGCGTCAAGCAATGATGGTGCATCATGCGTCATGCATCAAGCAATAAATGAAGTAATGTATGTCGTATGAAGTAATGATTATGTAATACACGTCACGTACCAAAGCACTGATGATGTAATGCACGTCACGTACCAAAGCACTGATGATGTAATGCACGTCACGTACCAAAGCACTGATGATGTAATGCACGTCACGTACCAAAGCACTGATGATGTAATGCACTTCACGTACCAAAGCACTGATGATGTAATGTACGTCACGTACCAAAGCACTGATGATGTAATGTACGTCACCTATCAAGCAATGATGATTCGTGGTACAAGCCGGTGTTTAGAGCTGATATAGAAAGCATAGTTACCGTAGAAGTGTTTGCATTGTCCAGCAATAAAGCGTGAGCGTGGTGTTAGGTCATGTTCGCTGAGAACTTGCTCAATGGAATAAGCGCTGCTTTTGTAAACTCCAGAATGGTGGCTTGTCTGAGCTACACACTGCTACGAATGGTTGGCTCGCAACGGATTTATATTTTTCGCCCCAAACGACTGAGAAATCTCTAAGGGGTTCTTGGGATTGAGTAAATAGATCCATCGCGAGAGATCACTATTCCCCAGTTGTAATGAGACGACTGAATAACGATAAGAGCCACTAATCTAATAATAAATATTATTACTGTAATGAGACGACTGAATAACGCCAAGAGCCACTAATCTAATAATAAATATTTATTACTGTAATGAGACGACTGAATAACGATAAAAGCCACTAATAATAAATATTTATTACTATAATGAAATGACTGAATAACGCCAAGAGCCACTAATCTAATAATAAATATTTATTACTGTAATGAGACGACTGAATAACGATAAAAGCCACTAATCTAATAATAAATATTTATTACTATAATGAAATGACTGAATAACGCCAAGAGCCACTAATCTAATAATAAATATTTATTACTATAATGAAATGACTGAATAACGCCAAGAGCCACTAATCTAATAGTAAATATTTATTACTGTAAGTAATTTCCAATGAGTATAAAAACATCTTTAATGAATATGTATTCTTCTTTCTTAAATACTCTTATTGAGTTCTTTGCTATTGTTTTGAGTTAATTATTTCTGCATAATACGAATTTTATTATTCGCTTCTTTTTATTTGTTATCTTTATTTGAATTCCGTTTAGTATTGCTGTTCCCATCCATTTTTATTTCAGTGTAAATTTTAACTCTTCCATCAAGAATCATATTTTTTTCTTTTTACAAATACCAAATATAAAACTACAAAAGAAGGAACTAAATTCCCAAGATATAAATAAACCAAAAGTTAATAAAATCAGCACAGGAAAGCTAAAACCCTAAACAAACAGTAATTTAAAGCATGCGATTTGGACAGAACAAAGCAAAGTACAGGACACAAGAGCTTAAAATCCAAACAAACAGTAATTAAAAATAAAGGCGATTTGATCAAAACACAGCACAGGAGGAATGATACATAATATTCAGAACACACTGTCCCTCCACCACCACCATCACCACCACCACAACAACATACTTACATAAACTCACACCAATATGATTATATACACTCACTCATAATTAACTTACGAGATTTTGCACACGCACACACGCACACTCGTGCACTCACGCAGTCAAGCAAGCACGCACACTCGTGCACTCACGCAGTCAAGCAAGCACACACACTCGTGCACTCACGCAGTCAAGCAAGCACACACACTCGTGCACTCACGCAGTCAAGCAAGCACACACACTCGTGCACTCACGCAGTCAAGCAAGCACGCACACTCGTGCACTCACGCAGTCAAGCAAGCACACACACTCTTGTACACACGCAGCAAGCACACACGCACACTCACGCAGTCAAGCACGCACACAGTCATGCACACACGCAGTCAAGCACACAACGCATAGTTAACATCAAATCCCGATCACAATCTTACTAAGGTCTCCTGACAGTTCTTGTCCAACGCTTCATTTGCCCGATATTGAATTATCTGCCCTTGCTCAACTATTAGATAATAACAGTTATCTAATAAAGTGGTGTCAGGGAGTTTACCGACGCGGAGGAAGCACTAGCCAATGATGTGTCAGGATGCGTGCACCTTGAAAGTACACGACGTTTCTGATTGGGTGAAAGCGATTGTGCGAGGGAACGGATGCCCAATACTCTAATCGTAACGCCGGAATGCCAATCAAACAAGTGTTGACGTTGACGGCCTCACTCTACCTTAAAACTAAAGAAAATAAAAAAAACCGTGCTATTATATACAATTATATGAATATTAATTGCATGATAGCAGTTTGACAGATGACAGACTGACACCAACATATTTACTTAGAACGTGATCCGTTCCACCCCACCCTCCACCCACTCCAAACAAACCACCCAAGAAGTTTACTATTTCCATTACTGACTTATTGAAACTGAAATGGAAATGGTGTCTTGCCTGCCTAATCTGTTGAATGGAACAATAAATCTGGTCTCGTGTGCTACAGTCTTCCACACGCTACCGTAAATCAGACAAGGCTGGCCGTCCATCCATTGCATGGGAAGAATTGCACAAAAATATCCATCAACACGGACGCACACAAGCACACATACACACACATGCGAACAAAATGAAAGAAAGGAAATTCTAAAAACTTTAACCGTCTCTGTTCCTCACGGAGATTTTCTAAGAAATCCTTTCTCGACCTATGACCTCGCGTGAGGCATTACGAAAGGTAAGATAAATCCTAAAAAATGTAATATGTTTCCATGAAAAGAAAAATCGCATCTTTCCAGACTGACCAAATTACGTATGCAATATGTTGAAACTAATAGTTATTCTCAGTGATCAATGACTAAGTTCGAATATTCGAAATCAATATAAATTCACAGTAATATTTATTGCGCGCTTATTTTAACACAGAAAGAAATGCATATCTGAAATCACGCAAAAAAAAGTGCAAATTATAGCACACAATTATTGATTTGTCTGCAGAATTACTCAATCTGTTTGATATAATTTATATGTAGGTCATTACAAGTTTAAACTACTTCAAATTATGTCTATAAGAACAGTTTTAATCTGTAGGATTTCGAAAATGGATTTCTTACTTAGCTTGGAATTATATGCAGTTTGTAGATATAACTTTTGAATTAAAGTGAACGATAAATGTTGACCCATAATGTTGGTGACGTTCACATTCAAGCGGGCTTTCTATAAAAAATAGATCAGTGAGGAGGAACTACCCTCCCCAGTCAACGGCGCTAAAGTCCTCTTCGTGGATACAGGGGAAAATGTGACGTGACATTTTTTTTTCAATCAAGCTCACTGTATTACCGGAAGTGGATAAACTAAAAGCTCTTAACACTTATAATCATTTCAATTGTAAATTGCACCTTAGTCAGGTGTAAGACATATGGGGTTTGTTTATTGGATAAAGAGCAATTTATTTTATCATTGTACTGTGCAAAATGCCAGCCCCATTGCACATCTTTGAGTTTTAATCCTTTCCAACTCAAGCCACCACAACTATGAGGTTTATTGAGCTCCAAAACATGTTTGATTTATTAAATTTTAGAAAAAACAACTTGCTGACTTCGCACAGCACATAAACCTAAAAATTAATTTGAAGTATCTATCTATCTATCTATCTATCTATCTATCTATCTATCTATCTATCTATCTATCTATCTATCTATCTATCTATCTATCTATCTATCTATCTATCTATCTATCTATCTATCTATCTATCTATCTATCTATCTATCTATCTATCTATCTATCTATCTATCTATCTATCTATCTATCTATCTATCCATCCATCCATCCATCCATCCATCTATCTATCCATCCATCTATCTATCTATCTATCTATCTATCTATCTATCTATCTATCTATCTATCTATCTATCTATCTATCTATCTATCTATCTATCTATCTATAAACTATCTATCTATCACACCATCAAACATCGAGTTCGGTTCAGATATATGTGTCTTCATATGCGGAGAGAAGGGACTTAAACTTCATATTCGAAACGTTGCCAATATATTCAAAATGTTAAATTAAACTTCAAATCTAAAACTTTGCCAATGCATCCTGTAACTGACATAAATATCAACATTATTTACTAATGACATGCCAAGCATTAGTACATTAAAATATATAATGCTAAATATTTTTAATATTAAGCATGTCATTTTAGTAAAACCTCTTCGTATATATAACAGCACAAAATTTAGCTTTGTACTATGGAATGTTTAATAGACTCAGAAACTGTTAGCGTGAACATAAATGAACGTAAATTCAATCTAACTATTTCGGACAAACAGAAAATTACAATAAAAGAATAATATGATAAAGTGTATCAAAACAGCAGATTACAGACGCATACAGATGATTCTTTTAGTTGAGAACAAGTGCAATGGGTTGACTGGAAAAAAAGAGGCAACAAAACACTGCTACATGCATACTGCGTTGCATTTTTACTGTCTACAACATCCAAAATAAACGATTTCATCGATAATGCAAATTGCGTGAGTTTCTAACGTTACTTCTGCCATTGCAATAAAAATGAGAATAGATTTGCTGTTTATTTTATTTTCTCACTGATTGTTACAATTTTCTTCGGTTATCAGGTAGACTTCAAGGCAATGCAAGAAATCATTCATAGCGAGAAAATTATATTTTTCACAGTGTGACTACTTCTGTGTTCCCTCCAATTTAGCAATTTTCATCGTATTAAACCTATAGTCTCGGCATGCGTCATGTAAAACCACTGAGCTATATATAAATGGAGAGGACAGCCAATGATAGCTCGCGCTGCCGATGTGTCGCTAACGGAAGTTTCAGTGCGACCATTTTGAGAATACCAGCATAACAACCGTGTCGAAGACAGGTTGGAAAGCATTCATTATTTTCAAACTATGCCTTAGTTAACTTTGTAAATTATGTAATCATTTTATATGCTTAAAATAAACATTCTTTAACATATACATTTGTAACATTACACCTTCAGAATACAATCATTAAATGATAAATGATGTCAAAAATAGTTAGACATTATATTTAAAAACAACTTTGTTGAAAAAATTTTAATCAATGTTTTTGTTTGAATTGGCATGTATTTCAGGTTTATTATTTTGTTTTTCAAAATCAAAGTACATACTGCAGTCATTATCCACTGATTTATAACTGTGTGAAGGTGTTTCCTCTGTCAGTATTGAAAGTTTTAATGCATTTATTTGTAGAAAAACCAGTTGATGAAAAACGCAATGTTGTAGGCAATGTGCTGAGAAGCATTCATTATTAATAAAATATGCCAACAGCACACACACTTGCAAATGTGTTTATATAAATTATATAGACTATATTTTTTCAAGGTAACAAGGTAATATATATGGAGAGAGAGAGAGAGAGAGAGAGAGAGAGAGAGGAGAGAGAGAGAGAGAGAGAGAGAGAGAGAGAGAGAGAGAGAGAGAGAGAGAGAGGAGAGAGAGAGAGAGAGAGAGAGAAGAGAGAGAGTGTTTGTGCATAACATTTTACTAAAAATATATTAAAATAATTTTCACTCATATTACTTCTTCAACAAAATTAGCACACACTTCTAACTTTGTCTATGCAAACTTAAAGTGTAATTAATATCATAATTACTTTTGTATTTCACTGTAGCATATATTAATCTAGGGAAAAATCAGAATATAGAAAATTTACCAAAATTCTTATAACTATTTTATTTTTAATATTTAGAAGTAAAAAAATCAAATCTTTAATATTTTAAAAATTATTTGGAATCTCAAACTTGCAGTATACAATCACCTCATATTTACTGTTAACAATATTCTGTGATCACATTAAGAAAAATTTTGTGAATAAAAATATTTAAACAGTTCTAGTCACATTTTAAAAAACGAATTCTATATATTTAAGAGGGTATCTTATATTTTTCAAAATCGAAGTACATATATAATTTTTATGATAAAATACCAACTTGACATTGAACATGATGAGATTGTATAACACTAGCAAAATATCAGTATACAGACACTAGAACTGGAGAAAATGCTGGTGTAAATGAAACCTTTTTATTCTGAACATGATGAATGTGGCAACACTAATGTAGGTAAGGGTAACGATTAGAATTAATAACTTTAAAGCCTGATACTGAGAGAGGGTCATTAAAGATAAACTGGTATGTAACATTGCTAAACCTACACTATTAGCATTCTTCGTGCTAATTATATTCTCTGAGTTCATCAGCCTAACGCAGTGTGTCAGAATTTGTGTGCCACAGCCGCAGCGAAATGTTCCTAATTTTTGAGGGAAACATTATTGTCTCCACACCACGAGAAAGTTTGGGAAACATAGGCCTAAAATCATGACAGAAGTGGGCATTGCTCACAACCATTGTCGTCAAGGCTGGCTTAAGACATGATCGACCAGTGTCCCCGTACAGGGCACCAAAATGTACACCCCTTCCCCAAATTATTAAACATTTTAGTAAAGTTTTGTAGCGCAACAAAATATCTCGCATAGGGCACTAGCAGACCATGGACCAGTCCTGATTATCGTCATCATTCACACCAATCTCAAAATAGTAAATCTATAGACACCAGACAACAGTAAATTGCGTCTTGTCTTCGAGAGAACTTTAAGATGGTATCTTGTCTGTAGTTAGACTTGTTTAAATGCCCACTTTATGATCTTGAGAAATCTGTCAGCAGTTTGACGTTGGGGACAAATTGCCAAAACATGCAAAGTAAACTGCTTAAAATGGTTGTTGTGAGACGCTGAGGTTGAAGAACGTACAAAAAATTACTATGCACCTAGAGCTAATGTTTTCAGACGTGCCTTGTATTGAGTGACGTAAGGAAAGCAAAGAGTTAGGAAAACATAAAATTCCTCAACTCCACAGGCACGTTCGTCAAGAGATTCATTCTGTCATGTTAAAGAAACAGTAGCTGTTGGCACACAGACAAGTCACGTGATGCGTATCGTGTTTTCTATTTAGGTCATTTGGGTTTAACTCGTTAAAGATTTAGCCTGTACCTACGAAGCTAATAGCTCTTCCTCAGTCCGATAATAAGAATATTTATTGTGTTTTGAGGGTGGCAAAGAGTGCTAACGATATCATTATTAAAGTGAGGATTTCAGGGCTTAAAATGTTGTAATCTGAGAGAACTGATTATAATTCCTTTTTAGTTTTCTTTTGTTCAGGTGATGAGTGGGTTGAAGATAATCAAACTAAACGTTGAGCGCGATGTGATTACGGGAGCAGATTATATTTCGATTTTGTGTTTCTGGGAATTTTATATTCACCTCTGGGCAGGAGGGTCTTATATTCTTTTGGACTTACAGTTTCTACAGAAAATAAAAAAGCAACAAATATACTGATAGAAATACGAAAATTTGATAGATAGGTGGGTGGATAATAGATAGATAGATTGATAGGTAGATAGAGAGACAGACAGGCAGACAGACAGACAGACAGATAGATAGATAGATAGATAGAAAAAATATGTTTATGAATGAATTCATAGGTAGACAAATTGACGTGGAGATAAATATGTATTCAAAGAGCTATACACGAAGACAAAAAGATAAACAGATCGATAAACTGCTAAAATACATAAATAGACAACAAGATAGCTAGCCAGATAATGAGAGAAATAAAATCCAGAAATAAAGAGAGTTAAAGTAATGAATTATGGACTGAAGGAAGGAGTCATTAATGGAGGAAGAAAAATAATTCAAACCTATAGCATTATTTACACACACACACACACACACACACACACACACACACACACACACACACACACACACACACACATACACACACACACACATACACACACACACACACGTATACACCAACATAAGCACACACATTATGAACACTCTCATTGAGAGAAAGAAAAAGGAAATAGGCCACGAAAATGTCATTCATTAATACATTTGTAACAGTATACATTTGTTTTTGTGACTTAATGCCTGCAATTCAGGCGTCTAGAAGGTCAAAGGTAAAACAAGAACATCTTTAAACCTCGCTTAGAGCTCCACATTTCGGACGACGCACATACGTAGCTGTACGTACATCTCTGGACTCTTCATTCGTATGAGAACGAGGCATTACTGTTCGCTCCTATAGCAGAATTGTCTCCCCACTTGGGTTGCTTTTGCCATTCTTTGAGAAACACGTTGAAAGCAACCATTATCTCACCCTGGCTGTGTTTCGATTGCACCAAATGTCGAATGTTCAGAGCTGCAAACAGCAGTCGTTAGGGAGTCTCGCGACTGATACAACACAGAAGACCTGCAACGACATCGCAGGTGCCGAACTCTGTCTGCGAGCGCAGGTCTGACATTTTGCGTGCCTCTGATTGCAGAATGGAATCTTGGAGGTATCGAAAGAAGAATTTCGTTGGGCGTAGCGTTCGTTCATTTTGCGGTTTTCGTGCTATTGCTCTGTCGTTCACCAGTCTTCAGCAAGAATTTATTTGTTCATATTGTTTTTGTTTCTAAAGTTACTTTAATTTGTCTTGTTTTTATTTGTTCAAATTGTTTTTGTTTCTAAAGTTACTTTAATTTGTCTTGTTTTAATTTGAGCAATGAGGTATCGGTACACATCATTTCTGTCGTGCTAGTGACACCGAATCGCTTAAGCTTGTGTCCAAGATCGTTCACGGTACCAACCTACTTGTTACCCCCTACCTGCCCTAATCCAATTGCCAATCCATCTATGCTCTGGACAGAAATAAACACAAGCTAATTTTTACAAAAATGCTAACGAAAATTTTTTTCTCAACGGTTATGTACAGTTTTCCTTGCACAAAACCTGTTCGGATGCATGCACAAAAATTGTTCATTTTAATTTTATTATTTCACTTACTGATAGAAAAATAGTTCAATCATAACAACCAGAAAAATCAAATTGTGGGATTGGACAATTTATGTGGAGAGCTAGGGTTTGCTTTGTGCACGAATATGTATCAACGAGAGCGTGTGTGCGTGTATGTGTGTGTGTGTGAGTGTTCTCACATATTTCATAATTCTTAGATTACTTTCAAGAGTGGCCAGTATTATTGTGCTGAAATAGTAACATATAGAATCAGAGTCAAGCTTCAAATAAAAAAGATGTTTAAAAATTTCGCAAATGTGTATAGATCAGTTACCTTTACGTTCTATAGAGGATGCGACCGTTTTAATTGAAATTTAACAGACACGTTTTAATTGAAAGTTAACAGACATAGTTTAATTGAAAATTAACAGACACGTTTTAATTGAAAGTTAATAGATATAGTTTAATTGACAGTTAACAGATTCGTTTTAATTGAAAGTTAACAGACATAGTTTAATTGAAAGTCAACAGACACCTTTAAATTGAAAGTTAACATATATATTTTAACTGAAAGTTAATAGACATGTTTTAATTGAAAGTTACCAGACACGTTTTAATTGAAAGTTACCAGACACATTTTAATTGAAAGTTAACAGACACGTTTTAAGTTAACAGACATATTTTAATTGAAAGCTAACAGACATGTTTTAATTGAAAGCTAAGAGACATATTTTAATTGAAAGTTAACATACATGTTTTAATTGAAACTTAACAGACCTTTCCAGCAGAAAGTTAACAAAATATTTTAATCGAAATTTAACAGACATGCCTTATTTGAAAATAAGCAAATACGCTTTAAATGAAAGTTAACCAACATGAACAATATTGGGGGTGGGGGGTGTTTTGTTTTGTTTGTTTGTTTGTGGGGGCGGTTGTTATTTTGTTTGATTTGAATTTCCTGTACGCTTCCTTCTTTCTCTGAGTTCGAGGATGGGTGGAAGTGCCACGAGATTTATTTCTAGAAAGAAATAGGGTTATAAACAAGAGATTCATCTGCGGAACATTTGTGCACAAAAAGAAATTGCCAATGTTCAAATCGAAACACAAACAGGCCTATAAGGGGCCCTTCCTTTCTTTTGGGTTCCCTGAAATCGTCTGCAGCGGGACTCCGCAGACAAGTTATGGACTTTCTCAACACCACCACTTACGTCGCGAAAAGTTGGAGGGTGGGGAGGGGTGTAAGCCGACTTGGGATTTCAGACATTTATCATCAACGTAACAATCTTTTTTTTAATACTTGAGACGATTGCTAAAAACTTGCATGTTAGTCTGAGATTGTGCATGATTAACAGGGACAGCTTCTTTTACTGCACCAACAACCAAGCACTAACAATTGTATTGCTGATGGAAATTCTTTCATCCTATTGATCAGATATTCACTGTAAAAGCATTTGAAGAAATTGTCTTTAAACATGAAATATAATAAGTTAAAAACATATTTTAAAAGTTGTTTGGAAGCATACTTTCTGCGAGTATTTACGAGGGGTAAATGACATGTTGGTACGTGTGTGTACGTATATATATATATATATATATATATGTGTGTGTGTGTGTGTGTGTGTGTGTGTGTGTGTGTGTGTGTGTGTGTGTGTGTGTGTGTGTGTGTGTGTGTGTGTGTGTGTGTGTGTGTGTGTGTGTGTGTGTGTGGTGTGTGTTAGTGTAAAAAGGTGAATATTAACCTTTAATATAAAATTGCTTATTTCAGAGTTGAATTTTTCAATCTCATGAGGCGGCGAAGTAAGAAAATCTTGAGGATAATAATATCTATTCTGCAAATAATTAAAGTGAAAAGCTATCTAGCCTCCAACCATCCCATACACACTCGTTGTTGTCACAAGCACATAAAATATTCTAATACAGGAAAACAGCAAGAAACAAAAAGATGAGAAATTAGATATTACACAAGACACATATACTTAGAGAGATACACAGACACACAGACATATACACACACACACACACACACACACACACACACACACACACACACACACACACACACACACGAATAAAAAGATAATTAGGTTTACAGCAGAGAAGCAATTTTAAAAAAATCGATATTCAAGAATCACATGTTGAACAAATATAATCAGGACAGATTTTAAAAATATCAAGCGAAAGACAAGCAAAACAAATATAAAATAGATACAAATTGTGCCCTCAGCAATTAAATTAACACACACACACACACACACACACACACACGCACACACACACACACGCACGCACACGCACACACACACACACACACACACACACACACACACACACACACACACACACACACACACACGTACATATATGTAATCAAGTTCATAGTTTTAATTCATCACAGAAACGAGAGTGTACTTTTAGAGAGATAATTATAGTCAATTATAGTACATTACCTCTCAATGATGGTGTGGCAGAGTAAAATTGCCTATCCCTTTTTCTAACTAATAATTATATATTTGATACAAATGTTAACGACCTCGGGCACTGCTTATGATGATATTTTTAAGTGTCAAAGTTGGAGTAAACAACTCAGGTGGAGAATGAGCTACTACTTGCTGATGCAATCCAAACCAGTTCCAATTGGATGAATATTTTTTTCCAGGAGGTTCAAATCAAACATTGAAATAAAAATAGAAAAGACCACTTATCTCCCAAAAATACAATCAGAAGACAAACGCTAAGATCCCAGTTTATTGCTTTATAACTCCATTCTTTCTTACATTCCAGTCTCAACGTACAGATTCCTGCAACGGTATTTCTTAGCCTGGTTTATTGTTTGTAATTTGCTACTACTGACCATGGTAAAGGTGTAAGTGTAAGAATTCACCCCACTCCACCGATGTATGGCAGCAAGATATGCTGGCTACCTGATCAATTTCTGGTGACGAGACGTTGTTGGTCATCGCTACATTTACTGTTCTGTTCGCTGATAAGACTGTCTTGTGATTTGTATAGAATTGATGAATTGCATTTTTTTGGATAAAGGATTGTGTAATAGAGAAATTATTTGAATGTGGTTTCATAGACGTATTAATGTCAAGTAATCTATTTCATTGTATTTATCATATGTATATTTTATTGTTGATTGAATAAATTTATTGTTACATTTCTTGACCTTATTACACATTTTGATAAACTATTGTCGGAGAAGAAAGTTGGTAAATAGCAGTATCTGATGGAGGATCATTAATAAAATAAAATTAAGATTCTCATCACTTGTAATTGGTTTTCGATAATTAATAATTATAATTATAATATCCATTAGCTAAGTGGCTTTGGCGTTACAAAATGAACAAAAATGGACTACATAAGACGAATAAGAGTGCACAAATAAAGTGAAAAATGAAAGAAGTGCCCTCAACGTTGGTTCAAAACGCGCGCCATTTTAATTATTTCCCTTGAGAACACAATGTTCGGACACACAAGGTAGCACGTTTTCTGGAAACAACCAATCAAATGATGCAAGGAACAATCACACGTCTTTGTCTTATCGGAACTTAGATCCCGGTAATTTAAATGCCAAAAAAGCTTTCGTTATGTAGGGGTTTTTCTTTTCCTCCTACACCCGGCAGTCGTGAAGCAATTAACGCGCAGTGATGGCTTTAGCGTTCCGAAAGTTTCAAAAAGGTCTTTTGCTGTTAGTTGCCGAACCATGCTTATAGCTCGGTAACACCACAATTACTGATCCTTTTCCGTTGTAGTTATGGCTTAAAGATTCAGACATTATTTTCATAATGACTATTTTAGTGATTCTATTTTCTCCCTCCACTCTCACTTCTGTTTGTCTACTGCCTATCTCTCTCTCTCTCTCTCTCTCTCTCTCTCTCTCTCTCTCTCTCTCTCTCTCTCTCTCTCTCTATCTCGCAGAGACTGTTTAGAAAAAAGCCAAGATACATTTTCATTTTTCGATTTTATTAACTCTTTATACCCCTTGACTGAACTCAACAATCCGATATTAAGGAGTTGGTTATGTTAACTGTCGAACTCCGCAACGCCACGGACGTTTATATTAGTCCATCCCCTAGACCTCTCGCCCTCAGTCCACAGTGATCATTCGCACTTTGTTAGTCATCGTCACGCTTCCTCGTCAATAGACGCTAGCTCCATCGCGTACAACACTACGGTCGAACTACGTTAAGAGAGTAGTGTGTTCTGGACGTAGTGTATAGAAATATTTAATTTTTTGATGTGTGAGTAATCGGAGTAATCGTTCTTGCTACGTCTCTAACGGACACTGCATTGAGGGGACAACTTAAAGGGGATGTGACGCAGTTACCGACTACACTAATACATGTTTACTGTTTGTGTTGTTACCGATTTGACTTTAGTAAATGTTTACTGCATGCGTAGTTACTGATTTTACACCGGTAAATGCTTACTGTATATGTAGTTACCGATTTGACACTGGTAAATGTTAACTGCCTGCTCTTATTAACTTCTCTATTTCCTGTCTTTTATTCAGTAGAACATTGTCTTAAAGACTGTTTTAGAGAAATTATTCCCCCTCACCCCCCCCCCCCCGATTCTCTCCGAAGAAATTATTTCACCTTATTTCCGCTGAGAGAATATTTCGTTGATTTCACTTTTTAAATGCCTACTAGTTATTTTACAGAAACTTTCTCATATCTCTAGTTTCACACACTGAGTTACGTCACCAGGAGGTTTAGAGTATACTGGATTCACTTGTGTACGCTACCTGTCTGTGATTGCATACCTGTCTGTGATTGCATATTTCCAGATGAACTTTTGTGCCGGTGACGAAATCATGCAATCGCCGTGCAGGGGGGGCTTATTAGGTTTATCTTAGCGCCTGTGTCGACTCTCACTTTCCGTGTACTGTTCAGACAACCAATCGCACGCAGAAGTTATTCTCAGTCTGTTGTAGATTTCTTCAGTGTTAATTATATTCATTAGCTCTTCACGAGATGCAAATGAAAACTAATCAGAAAAGTGCGAATTGTAACAGGTATCATATGTGGCTTTCCCATCTTTATGACCCAGTTTACTCTATTTCAGCAAGGACCTCATTTCAAAAATGAAATAATCGTAATGAGAAAGTGGCTGTAAATCAGAATTACTTTAAGAAAAAGAATAAAGAGAAAACAATTACAGAAACGTGCATCAAATCATAAGAATGTTTGTTGATACAAACAGGAAATATCCTCATGCCGATGTACCTTAATGACCAGGTTTAAAGAGAGTGACATCTTTTTCTTTCTCTGTGGAACTTTTACTGCTATTAGTCGTGGACTGTTTTCAGTCGTCTGCTACTTTGCAAGAAGAAATACGTATGAATCACAATCGAAGCACACATCTTTCTATTACATTATGTTTTCAATATTGTTCGCACTTTCTCACGAACAAAGAGTTCCATATAATTAATATCTTATATTTATATATGTTATGGAAGATCAATCAGTGCTAAATTAAATTTGATCCGCAGTGTTTTCCAATCATCTCTTCAATATTATTTTAACCTATATCTAATTTAGTTTAGTTCTTGTTTTGTTTATTTTTTCTTCAATGGTGGTGGTGGTGGTGGTGGTGGGGAATCGGTGTTGGGTTGGGTTTTCTGGTTTTTATTTTATTTTATTTATTTATTTATTTATTTGGAGGGGGGGGGGAGCGGGATTGAGGGCAAGAAAATAATTTCCTTAAGTTACATTTTTCTCGATAATATTTTCAGTTCTGAAACATGTAAATATTTATTAACTAAAAGTTTAATCACTGAGCTCGCTTGTTAATGGTGGTAAAAGGACAATTGTCGATGTCATTTGAATTGTTTGGCAAATAATTTATATGAATGTGTCCTTAAATAAATTTAGAGTTTGCGCAAGATTGGCGCCTTTAATAAAGTCATTTACTGAGTGTCACAGTCTGATGAAAATGTCATGACTCCTTGACCCACTTGTTTGTTTTTCAAACATCAAAATTTGAAATTCCTTTGTTTAGAGTTCTCCCATGATACTTCATTATCGAGAAGCTTCTAACAAAGAGGTCAGAGACATTATGTAACTTTAGGCCATTGTCTAAACTCTCGAACCAACTACATACCACGTGACCAGTCACGTGATGCGTCCTATACATTCTGATAAATAGGGGAACGCGTTTCTGTAGAGTCACTCCGAGAACCAGAAGCATTGACGTAGTACAGTACCGTCGCTTAATTCGTTGAGTCAGAGGACAGCCGACGTGATTGCTGAGATAACATTTCGACTTCTCACTAAAGGTACCACTTTTATTGATTGTATTTTGCATTCTTGAGCTATGTATGTAATTTTTGTGCTATGTATTGCTATTGAGCTTAAGCACGGTTCGTTGATAAATGACAAAAACCTATAAGTTATTGTATATAAATCATTGTAACTCTTTCCCATTGTAACTTTAATTTATATAACTTTAAATTCACTAGAGCCAGGAGTGCCTGAGCCCGACATGAATTTCTATTGTAATTCAAATTATTGCGTGTGAATTTTAATGTAAATTGTAAAGCACTTTGCTTGGTTTGAATTGTCCCTTTTGTATGAACTCTAAATTTTAACATTGTAAATATTTGGTAATTCATATGTCATGCTTGTTAAAGGCAACATGTGTGAGATTAAATTTTTGATCTAAATTGTAAACGACGCGTTATGTCGAATTTCTAGCTCGAGCATTTAAAAACTAATCATGCTTAGGTGGCGAACTTAAACGCAAGACGATTACGAAAACATTCTTGTTTTCAGGTCGGCTTTTATCCTTGTTCTACAAAGCCCTGTTCAAGCTCTATGAGTGAGCTGAATCCACTATTGTCCTATTACCATATCGAGACAGTGCCGACGCGCAGGTTTGCACGTCTGTCTATACTTACCATTCCATTCAGCGTGATACTGAAAGACAGTTCCATTGTTATGCTGTATGCATCCTTGCTGAGGGAAGACAAGTGAGGTAGACTGGTCTGGACTGGATTCGAACACGTGGCCACTTTCACAAGCTAAGTCATTGCTTGGTGTACCGAAATCAAATGAACTTTGTTTCCAAGGCAATTCTCTCGTTGACATTTAGCACGTTAAATAGTCGAGGCTTAGAATCAGACTTCGCGCTCGTATTAACTATTTGTTAAATTGTTAAACTTATTAAATCTTATTTTTAATTGTTAATCCTCTTCGTAGTATATTTTTATGCATGATAGACCTATAGATACTCTTGGTTTGGATGGGGGCGAATGAGCTGAATGACATAACGAATGCATATTAATTTAGAGGAATTTAACGACTCCAAGCCAGCTTTGTACGCAAATTGTCAGTTTGTAAATCTGTTGTCCGCACTACAAGACACATTTTTAAGTTAGTCAAATGATGATTTGGGCAACCAGTCTGTTAGGTTAAACGAGAAGGAATTAATTTACATAGTAAATTAAAGTTTCCATAATTTCCTAAGCAAGGTCTCTAAATAAATACTGGAAACGTAACACTGAGCAACGACTTGAGTAAATGAGTAGAAAAATTATCTTTAATAAATAGTATGGAAACAGTCAAGCAGAAATAACAGTGCAAACAATACCGACACCATTTAAAGACGGAGAGTAAAGCAAAACAAGGAAAGATAAGCGAGGACCATAAATAGAGATACGGGAGAGACATAGAAAGTAAAAGAGAAAAGGGAAGAAGAGAATATAGAGATAAATTATTAGACAGTGATAAAAGAAAAAAAAGACACAGAAACACTCAGAAACGGGTGAAGGGCAAGGCAAAACGAGACACGCGTAGGTGAGAACAAGAGGTAAAGAAGAACGAAAGTGAGAAAGGAAAGCGAGAGAGAACGAGAGACCTGGAAACAGACACGTGGACAAATGGAAAGAGAGAAAGAATGAGAGAGAGAGAGAAAAAAAAAACCGTACGTAGATATACAAAGATAAAAAAAAAGTCTTTTACGGGGGAAATGGAAAGGCTAATACAACAAAACAGAAATAGCTATTTAAATTAATGAATTCAGATTGATCAGAAAACGTGACATTTTCTATCTGACTACAGGGTACGTTATTAGCAATCCTTATAATAACATCAGCCATAGATAAATAAAAACCCTCAAAGCAAATGCTTGCTTTTAAAGCCAAAATAAACCAAAATAAACCAAGCCACATGTTGCCGAGTGACCACATTGCTGAACGACATCCCCACCTAAGTATACAAAGAATATTTCTTTCAAGAAACGAGAACTTTCATTTAAAAAAAATAATTTACTTCATGATTAGTTTTTCTTTATATCGTAATGGTTGTTATAAGTGATTACTCAGCAGTATTCATAAACTTACTCGTTCGTTGTTTCTCTATCTATCTATCTATCTATCTATCTATCTATCTATCTATCTATCTATCTATCTATCTATCTATCTATCTATCTATCTATCTATCTATCTATCTATCTATCTATTTATCTATCTCTCTCTCTCTCTATGTATCTATCTATGTATCTGTCGATCTATGTATCTATGTATCTATCTATCTATCTATCTATCTATCTGTCGATCTATGTATCTATCTATCTATCTATCTATCTATCTATCTATCTATCTACTTTAAGCTAGCTATTTAGCCTAATACTGACATACTGAAATATATATTGATAATCAATTAGACATATTGTTATATATCAAGTCTTAAATAAATGATGAAATAATTAGATAAAACGTTTATACACTCAGTTCCATTCACGTATCCATTCATGATTGTAATTTAATTAAAAATGTAAGACGTTCCACATTCAAACTTTGACAGGAGTACAACGAAGAAAATGAAAAATGATTTAAAAAAAATAGTAGACTACCACGGTCGTTTTAAAATGTTAGACTACTACCACGGTCGTTTTAAAAAGTATGATTACCACGGTCGTTTTAATAAGTATGATTACCACGGTCGTTTTAATAAGTATGATTACCACGGTCGTTTTAAAATGTATGATTACCACGGTCGTTTTAATAAGTATGATTACCACGGTCGTTTTATAAAGGTATGTGCGTGACGTGCAAACCAGGGAACTTTCAGGAGCATTCGCCTCAAATGGATCAAAGAGTTTGTCGGTATTTTTTCTCTCTCTCTCCCCCCCACCCCCTACTTCCAACCCAAACAGCCTGCAGACATAATTTTCGGAAAACGATTTTAGGAAACGCTCTTACACAAAAATAACATAGAGGTTGTTTATTCCAACATACAAACTTGCATATAATGCTAATTTTCCCGCCAGAAACTATGTGCTTAACAAACTCATCCTGTTACAGGTTCCTCAAGAAGTAACTCGTTGGTGCATACTTGCTTAATATTTTCATTCTGAGCAATGCCTTCGTCTGTCTGCATTACTGCTGGTGTTGTCAGGTTATTAATTGGTGCTGCTAGGTTATTAATGTTTTTGCCATCACATTATAAGCCTAAGCATTGCAAGCATAGTCTTAGTGTAGCTGGCTCTTTTACTGGGTTCCGGCTTATTCTTGCTGTTGCCGACTCATTGTTGGTGTAGTCGCTTTATTGTTGGTGTAGCAGCTTTATTTTTTTTGCATTGCCGCTTAGTATTGATGGTGCCGGCTTATTGTTGGTGTAGCCACTTTATTTTCGGTATTGCTGCTTAGTTATGGTGATGCCGGCTTAATGCTGGTGTAGCCGCTTTATTGTTGGTATTGCAGGATTAATGTAGGCGTTGCCGGTTTAATATTGGTGTAGTCGTTTTATTGTTGGTATTGCCGGCTTCATGTTGGTAATGCCGATTTAATGTTAGTATTGTGGACTTAATATTGGTGTTGCCAGCTTGATGTTGCTGCTGCCGGCTTAATGTTAGTGTTGCCGGTTGAATGTTGGTGTTGCCGGCTTAATGTGGATGTTGTCGGCATATTGTTGGTGATGCCAGCTTAATGCTGGTGATGCCGATTTAATGTTGGTGTTGCCATCTTACTGTTGGTGATGCTGATTTAATATTGGCATTGCAGACTTAAGATTGCTGATGTGGGCTTAATGTTGGTGTTGCCGGCTTAATGTTATTTTGGCGATTTACTGTTGGTTGCCGGCTTAATGCTATAATGGCGATTTGCTCTAGGTTGCCGGTTTAGTGTGGGTGCTTCCAACCTAATGTTGGCTTTTCGGGTTTACTGTTGATGTTGCAGGTTTATTGTTGGTGTTGCTAGCTTAGTTTTAATGTTGCCAGCTTTGTACTGATGTTGCCGGCTTAGTGTTGGTGTTGCAGGCTTATTGAGTGCGTTGCTGAATTATTGCTGGTGGAGGTAGCTTAATGTTGATGTTGTTAGAATAATATTTTTTTCTGTTTGTATTAATAAAGCCTAAGTGTTTGATATTCTTTGTTGGTATTGCTGGTGTGTTGGCGTTGTTGACGTATTGTTATGTCACTGTGTAGTGGTGGTCTGGATGTCATATTGATGAGAATTCTGGCTTATTAGCGGTGCTACCGACTTATTGGTGACGTTGCTGACTTATTTCTAGTGTTGCCGTTATGCTGACATTACTGGCTTTGTCATGGTGTTAGTTTTATTGTTGACGTTGCTGACACATTGCTAGTGTTGTTGTTTAGAACTGACAAAGCAGGCCAGGCTTTCGGCTGGTTGTTAGAGAAATATTAGTTTTGACAATGTACAATAGGGTTTGCGTCTTTATAGATTGTTGGAGTTGTTGAATTATTGATGGTGGGGTTGAATTATTATTGGAGTTTCCGACTTAGTTTTGGTATTGCTAAATGATCACTGGAACTGCTGGCTTATGTTCTTTGAAAGTTATTGGTGGCTTCATTCTATTATTGACATCCATCGATTCTTATTAGGGTCTTAGTGCTGTCATTATGGTTTGATAGGCTGCATTTTGTCATTGCGGATGTTTACTTAAGGGCTGTTACCTTGCCTTATATTCCTGACTTCTACATAGTGTCTTTGTGTTGCTGATGTTTTTGCTGGTTCTGTTTGAGGTTATTGGCATAATATTAGTAATGATCACTTATTTTCATTATGCTGAAATTAATGGAGCAGCTAGATGATTATTATTATTTATAGTAGTAGTAGTTGTAATAGTCATCATTCTAGTAGAAGTAGTAGTAGTTGTAGTAGTCGTCATAGTAGTAGTAGTAGTAGTAGTATTTGTATATGTGAGTTTGTGTGTATCACCGCTGTGATCTGGGTGATTTGTAATAATGAATCATACAAATATTAGCATTTAGTTGTGAAACAAAACATCTGTAAGTGTGGGCTTTAATACAGAAATCAGTGGGCTAAAGCACAGTTGGGTGTAGTTGATAATCGTTTTTGAGTTCGCCTATGATTTTTTAATATAAAACGATCCGAAATTTAACAATTTCACCAGGTTCTTGAAGTGCTATGCCCACATAAACATTATCGGAAATGTTACTTATTACTGATCCATGAGTAAATCCCGTAAGTCGTGTTGTGATTATATTCAATTAATTCTGTATACAGTCGTTGCACAAACAATAGCCGATATGTGCTTCTTCTTTAACTGTATGCACAGCCAAGCAACAGACAAAGCGGTGGTTGATAAAAGATTCTCACGAGTTAATACACATCAAAGAACTAAAGCCGCCAACATGCTAGCTGGACTTGTCGGTGTTGTTAGACGCAATCAATTGAACGTAAATAATGTCCGCTTTATTAGCTGTAAATTGAAATTGTACACGCGTTCAGTTTAATTTTATTTATAAAAAAGTGACTCGTGACCATTGCAGGCCCACTGTACTTAGTTATCGGACTTTATACATGTATTGTAAAACCTGCATTAACGCGACACCCGCTATTAACGCGATCCGATTTTATGGACCCCAATTATCGCGTTATAGCGTGGTTTCATGTTTATGAAAACTATTCTGCACTAACTCATTGTTATATGATTTTTAATAGCAAAACTATAATAGGCCTATGAGCCAAAACAAGAAAACTGACTTAATGCCGAAGCTATTACATTTATAGCATTGTGTCATCTAATAATTAATAAAGGTGAACAGTGTGGCTTTGAAAGGAATTGATGATTTACATTTTCCACAATTAGTTTTACAATAATGTGAGACAGTTACTTCAGACAGCTGGTCTTTCTCTCCCTCTCTTTTACACACACTCACACACACAGACACACGTCCATAAACATACAGAGAAACATACACTCGATGGTTTCCTATATGTTTACGAAATATTTCCTCTTAAGTGAAATCGTTAAACAACCTATTTTCATCATCTCCTCACCTCCCATTGCAATTTCACTTTTATTTCCGCACCAGGTAATACACGTTATCAGCTCTGAGTAGTAAACAATGAGCTGTGAGCACTTGGCTGCTTGTACAGAGTAGTGAGTGAGCTATGAGCACTTAGCTGCTTGTACAGAGTAGTGAGTGAGCTGTGAGAAATGCTTCGTATTGCATCCGGATTTAGCCAGAAAAGATCGTTTCAACAGTCTCCGTACCTCACCCGGCGCTCAGTTTGCCTCAGAATAAATGAGTCAAGTTACCGCAAATGCACTTACATAAGCACACTAACACTCACACGCACGCACGCACGCACGCACGCACGCACGCACGCACACACACACACTCGTGCAAGCACACATACATTCTTTCCTGAAGCACGTACATATATATATACCAGGAAAAAACTCTTTCGCACGCATACTTTCTTTCATACATGTTCGCATTCAGAAAACAGGTGCACACACGTTTATGCACACACGCACACACGCTTAGGTAATACATAAAGTACGCGTTTGACATGAACGTGCACGATCGAAGACAGTTGAAAATCTCCAAACGGAACACTCATCTCTTGAATCGTCCCAGTGGATCTGCGCAGGTAATTTCTTATTCTCACTCATGCGTAGAGTTTGATGTACTAACAAGCTAGTTCACGAAGGAATCTCGGTACAAGAGACACTATGTTTAGAAAAAGTTTAACTCAGAATCGTCAAAGACGGTATTTATGGGAAACCCTTGCCAAATGTGCGTGTCGTCACAACACCTGCAGACCCAATCTGTAAGTGCTATAACTCTCGAGTTAAGAGTCATTCTAAGAATGCCAGATTATTCCCCCTTAATAGCGACTATTTTTAATAGAAAAGTGTGTGAATTTGCGATGGTTTTGAAATCAGAAAATTTGCTTTACGTTAACTTTGAAGCACTAATGGAAACTAAGTGTTTTTTCCACTTCTCTTAAATATAATGATATTTGACTACTGAAGTATTAAATAATGAGAACTATTTTGTTTTCAATGACCAAATGGTGTACGAAGACAAAGAGAGTTTTTCTAAAGTAACTTATAATTATCCATCAAGTATAGCTTTGCAATGTTAGATACGTCTGGCAGTTCTGCTTTATCTTTTTAAACCATTCCTGGCTCAAGAATATGTAGTTTAGGCAACTGAAAGAATTTTGGAACAGCCACAAAATATTTATTTTAGGACAGCAACAATCTAACAAATATTCAGGAGAAATGTAAAAAAAAATATAATTAAACAATTCAGATTAAAGACATTTTTCCAGATACGATTCTGTCAGTTCGAAACGTGCAATAATTTGCTTTAGTGTTTCATAAATCATAAGCCTAAAGCAGTTCTCATACAGGGAACCAGAAGCACAGGACAACAAAAGATTATCCTGCTTTTCCTTTCTTTTTCTCTCTTTAATCTTTCACTCTGTCTTTGTCTTCCTTTTTCTCTTTCATTTTCTATCTATCTATCTATCTATCTATCTATCTATCTATCTATCTATCTATCTATCTATCTATCTATCTATCTATCTATCTATCTATCTATCTATCTATCTATCTATCTATCTATCTATCTATCTATCTATCTATCTATCTATCACACTATCTATCTATCTATCAATCACACTTTTTATTTATCACACTATCTATCTATCTATCTATCTATCTATCACACTATCTATCACAATATCTATCTATCTATCTATCACACTATCTCTCTCTCTCTCTCTCTCTCTCTATCTATCTATCTCTCTATCTATCTATCTATCTATCACACTATTTATTTATCACACTATCTATCTATCTATCACACTATTTATTTATCACACTATTTATCTATCTATCTATCAATAACACTATTACACTATCTATCTATTTATCTATCTATCTATCTATCACACTATCTATCTATATATCTATCTATATCACACTATCTATCTATCTATCTATCTATCTATCTATCTATCTATCTATCTATCTATCTATCTATCTATCTATCTATCTATCTATCTATCTATCTATCTATCTTTGTATCTATCACACTATCACACTATCTATCTATCTATCTATCTGGTCCTGAGTCCGAATACAATGTTGATGAGTAACAGGAATGTATGTGCTTCACCAGAGGTCTGCAAGAATTCACGTCAGATACTCAGAACATTGTAAACTCTTTCTCCCTGTTATCCAAACACTACACACGTAACAGTCCAGGTAGTAGATGGAAATGTTTAACCGACATGACAGGCGAGGCGTAAACAACTAATAAGGAGAGCGTGAAGACAAGCGTGAGATGATCGGGCAAGCCCTCCAGTCTGGTTTCAAGGTAATTTTGCGTAGCGAAACACAATGTAACGGTGCCCCACTCCATCCCAAGTAAGAATACCAATCTAGTATTTAGGTAATTATGCATAACTAAATATACTGTAACGGCGACTCAACAACATCAGTCTAGTTTTAAGGTACTTATGTGTAGCTAAACGCATTGTAACAATGACCCCTAAATACAAGTTCATTTTCAAGATAATTACGCGTCAGTACTCTGTATCGGCTTTAGAATGTTTGGCTAAACACTGTAATGGTGTGACCCAAGCAAAATCAGTCTAGTAATAAAGAATATTGCATAGCTAGGAATATTGCTAAAGAGATCCAGGAATACCAGTCTAGTAATTAAGAATACTGCATAGTTAGGCATATTGCTATGATGAACCAACAATACCTGTCTAACTACGTGGTTATAATGCGTAGCAATGCGATTTTGTAAATAAAATTAAATATATAAAAACCTATTGCAGACCCAGCAAATTATCTTCTAACCCAGCGCGCTGATAAAGCCTGAACTGTGACCGTGACCTCTCTCCCAAACATTTTGATAAGAGAAAGGTTTCCGTGTAAAATGTCGATATTCTTTATGCCTTATTATGAATGTCCAGAAGCGATGGCCACCGATTAGATAGAAATGCCGCGTAGTAATATATGAAGCAGTAAAACTATTACATACACTTATTTTCCTCGTTAAGAAGTAAAGAACTAAGTGATATTTTGAGTCGAGGTGCAGTTATGAGGAGACATGTATTGTGTCTCACAGGACTAATGGCTTAGCTGGTTTACAGGAAAAAGCCACAATTCATTCATTCATGAATGAATTCAAATTTAAATAAGGGACGCTTCCAGCTTATGCCGATTTCACGCCAAAATAGGTAGGGATCAGATGAGGGGTGTTGTGGAGTATTTTTGTATATAATAATTTAACCCACTTTCGTGTATAATACTTTGTCATAATTGCAACATGATTGTGCATGATTTGAATTGTATCTTTTATTTCTCATATTTTACCTTTCACTGTAAAATACAATTACCTCCTTATGTAATGATTTATTCCACTTGTGTGTAATATGTTGCATTATAATTGTAACACACATGTTCGTGATTTTGAACTATATCCTTTTATTTTTCATATTTTATCTTTCAATGTAAAATATTATTAAAAGGTTGATTTGTGAACAGGCTACTCTATTGTCTATGCCACATGTATGGATTGGCGAATAACTAGAAGTGTCGCTCATGGAAATGAAATTATCTTTTCAGAGCTGGTTTTCACATTCATGTCCTGTGTTCGTGCCTTTATACATTTGAAGTTCAGACATGAACTTCATGTTGGGTTCTACATGAATCCTGAGTGTTCGACATGCTAAGACTTTACTGAACACTGGGCCTTATGACTACTAAAGTTGGAGAGCCAAAATCGACGCTATACAAGTGACGGGTTGTGCGACAGCCACCAGATCACTGATATCCAACGATGCACTGTGGGGTGTGAGCGCTGCCATAACAATGAAAGGATGAAAGATAAGTGGACATTGGTGGACTCTTAAATCAGACTCTAACTTGCGATTCGCACAAACTATAAAGACAATAGGTAATCCTATGTCCTTTCATATTGGGAATTTGATGTATGGAATTACCTTTTGTTAATTGTTAACTTCATTAAATTCTTATTTGTTATTTAATTACAGAAGTTGGCTAATTATTGCAAGGAAGACCAATTAGGACTGGGTTGGGGGCTGAGTCGAGAAATGAATGATTGAATGCATATTTAGTTGTGATTAGATAACGTACCCAGTTCGTGCTTTATTACACAGGTTTGCCTGTCACTAAATTTAATCTAAACCAAGGGAGTTAATTTAGGAGACTGAAGGGTGAATCTGGGCAACCAGTCTGTCGTCAGCATAGGTGAATGCTGTAAATTAATAATCTTTAAATCCTCATGCTGAGACAGGGTCACTAAACAAATACTGGATTGTAACAATAGTTATAGACCCAACGTACTAGGAAACATAGTTTGTCGATGTCCTAGCATAGTTATAGATCCAACGCACTAGGAAACATAGTTTGTCGGTGTCCTAGCATAGTTATAGACCCAACGTACTAGGAAACTTAGTTTGTCGATGTCCTAGCATAGTTATAGACCCAACGTACTAGGAAACTTAGTTTGTCGATGTCCTAGCATAGTTATAGACCCAACACACTAGGAAACATAGTTTGTCGATGTCCTAGCATAGTTATAGACCCAACGTACTAGGAAACTTAGTTTGTCGATGTCCTAGCATAGTTATAGACCCAACGTACTAGGAAACTTAGTTTGTCGATGTCCTAGCATAGTTATAGACCCAACGTACTAGGAAACTTAGTTTGTCGATGTCCTAGCATAGTTATAGACCCAACACACTAGGAAACATAGTTTGTCGATGTCCTAGCATAGTTACAAACTCAGCGTACTCGATAATGCAATTTGACGAGATCTTAGTATAGTATCTCAGCGCGCTCAAGCTATGTATTAAAATGAAAACTGACGTTATCACCCCCCACCCAACCCACATCCCACTTTCCCAGTAAACGATGGAGTAAAAGATTGTTGATAGAGGTTTGGAGGATTTGAGGGAGGAGGGGAGATGGCAGTGGTAAAAGGGGTGGAATAATGGATGCCCTGGGAGGTAGGGGGAGGGGAGGATGAGAGGCGTGTTGGAGAGCAGAGAAGAATTAAGGCACGCGAATGAATAGGAGGGGACTTGAAGCATTCGTTGCTGCCATTAGAATATTAATCACCCCTTCCCTCTCTTCGAGATTCCATCGGAATTTGAAGACCGAGAAAAATGTGTCGGTTAGCTGGCAAATAGAACAATGTTGGCTTGAGCACAGGTAGATACTTTAAGCTTCTTGTTCTTGTTTGTGGGGAGAGTGGGTGTTACGAGGATACAAAAGAAACATATAGGAGTGGGGTGAATTTTATAAATATTATTGTAAAACAAATATAAACAAAAGCAAAACAAACAAACAAGAAAACAAACAAAAAGACCCAAACAGCAAAAAAAAAAAAAAGAAAAGAAAAGAAAATACAAAACAGTTGTCTTTCAGACTGATTTAGTGTTCAAGCAGGCTACAGGAGGCATGCTATCTATGAGTGTTCTGATTCGAATGACATTGTCTTTCCAATATTTCTTATGTACAACCATGTAAATGTTTTAACACTTGACTATTCAGCAAGATAAATCTTTTAGCTCTCGGTTTAGCAGCAAGATACCAAGGGCCTAAACTCTCGGTTTTTCAGAAAGATAAATGATACTCTCGATTTATAAGCACATAAATAAATGCTTTAATTTTAAATTTTTCAGCATGATAACAATGACGCTAACTATGAGTTTCTTTTTTGCGATATAACAAACCCTGAGCTCTTAGTTTTACAGCAAGAAAGCAATAATTATTGCACGTGAGAGAGTGAAATAATGAATGGACACCCTATTGTGGGTTTGCATATTAATTTTGAGTAAGAGTAAAGAGACACAGTATAAGTATTTGCATATGACACGTAAGAAAATGAAAGCGTGAAGAAACCAGTAGATTGCTTCACATGCTGTGACAGTGAAGGTCGTAAAGTGTAGGGTGCAGGGTAGTAGCGTAACTTCGAATGGTGCCCCCCACCCTCCACAAAAATAGACATGCACCCTTCCCTATTTTCTACACGCGCGCGCACACACGTACACACATTCTCTCTCTCTCTCTCTCTCTCTCTCTCTGTGTGTGTGCTCTACAGAGAATCAACTTGCCTGCTCCTGCGGAAGCTTCATTATGTGCATAATTTTTCAAATTTCATGTACGTTCTTCCTGAAGGAACAAATATTGGCCCCTTCTGTTGAAAGGCCCCCAAACACTGAGGAACAGGGAAGAGGGGGTTGCAGGGGCAGTAGTTATGTTACTGGTGTAGGGCACTGGAACTGAATTCATTCTGTCTCTGCTTGTTTAGTCCACAAATCTCACACCGCCAAACGTACTAGAGGCATGTGTGTGTGTGTGTGTGTGTGTGTGTGTGTGTGTGTGTGTTTGTGTGTGTGTGTTTGTGTGTGTGTTTGTGTGTTTGTGTGTGTGTTTGTGTTTGTGTGTGTGTGTGTGTGTGTGAGTGTTAAGTTCTCTACAACTTCACCCTACTGCCCCTAGTTCTGTTTTCTTCCTGTTTTCGCTCAGCAGCCCTGGGTGTATCGACAATTCCCAGACGGAAACAGCAGACAGGTCCAGTTACTCTAGTTCAACGTCACTGCCAAAACTCATCAGTCTAATTATCTCCTTGTCTCATCAGCTCTGAGAGTGATTCAGTAAAACCACAAAGCGTTCATCGAAAGTCTGAACATGAAAGAGTTCCACTGCACACACTCTTTGGCTGGCTGGACATTGCCGTACCGTTCCCAGACATTTCAATCGATGGCAGAGAACATGTCGGCCTAGTCGGTTTTTGTAATTAACTGTGAAAGGTAGCGCTCACCTAATAAAACTCTTAGACGTTGGTGTTTTCTGGATAATCAGTCATGTAACGTAAGATTAAAAATACACATTCTCCATGAAGTTACACTTTCCTCGCCGCCGAAGACACACACTCGTCCTCAGTATCAGTTTGAATATCATTTCTGTAAAAGTCCGTTAGTAGGAACGAGCACGTAATACACCATCATACAAATCCTGGGGTGGGGGTTGGGGGTGGGGACCGGCATATTTCGTGGGACATCGAGGAAAAGTGGAATACACACAAACACAATATTATCATCTACTTGAAAAAGGAAATATTTGTAATCAGCTGTACGATAAAACAAAGGTTTGTTCAATACGCACAAATCATAATCAATGAAATGTGCAACTGTTAAAAGACAACGTTTACTTTTTATTTATTGATTGATATACTTACGTGAGGTACAGACATTATCAAAACATTATCCCTCTTCTTAAAAGAGTGTTCAGCCATATATTAATTATCAATATATGTTTTGGTTTTACTTAAGCAATATAATAAATAAATTATCATTCTGCTTCTCATCTAATCCGAAGCTGTATACAAATTATTTTTATTAATATATGTTCTGTCTTAAAATAAGTAAACTACAAAGTAAATCATAATCAATCCACGTTCCGACATAAGTAAAGTACAAATTAAAGTAACAAATGTTATTAATCTACGTATTGTCTTAAGTGTAATACAAACTAAATTATCCATCTATCTTCTCTTTTAACATATATATATATATATATATATATATATATATATATATATATATATATATATATATATATAAATTGTTAAATTGTCGAAGTGACCTGATCTTGGGTACTCCTTATGATGGCATTTTTTGTAAGTGTCAGAGTTGGAGTAAACAACTTGGGTTGAGAATAAGCAAGAAAATTGCTGATTCAATCCAAACCAGTTCCAATTGGATGAGTAGTTTTTCTCAATACTAATCTAATACTAGTTCATAACAAAATCATCCAATGGGGAGGACTGAAAGTTTCTTTGTTGAAGAAGTACTTATTCTGTTACTTTGAATTTGAAAATAACACGAGCCCAGTCATAAAGGCGATCATTAGCTTATGGTCAGTTGACCGACTGATAAAGAACAAATGGGCTTAAAATATTTTGTAAATGTTTGCTATGGATCTATGATTTGAAGTAGAGAGTGCTTATGTAACTGAACCACTATTTCTGTGTTCATTAATTTGACTACGTTGTACATTATACTTGTGAATTTTGATGCATGCTATATTTCTTATGTTGTTGTGAATTGAGCCAGTGAAATCTTTGCACGTATGTTGTATATTTGATTGTTGATTTAATAAATTCATTGACCTTCTTACACATATTGGTAGCCATATGTTGGAGAGACAGCGGGTGGATAGGGCTTGCTAAATATAGATTAAAAGATGGATTGTCTTCTCCTTTCGTAAAAAGTTTCCCACCTTTGGAAATATTTTGTGATGGTATATGTTCTTTATTGTTGTGGAAGAGAGAAAATGTTTACAGCGTCTGCATATCCGCCAAGTGAGAGAGACAAGAGGTATCTTTGGGGAAATTATTAATAACATAAATTGACATTCTCATCACTTGCAATTAGTAATGGATTATTAAATAACACTGTAGCACTTTGAGTTCAATGTATTATTTTGTGTGTGTTCGTTGTTGCCTGAGGACATGCATC
Source organism: Sinotaia quadrata (assembly GCA_028829895.1). Taxonomy (NCBI): domain Eukaryota; kingdom Metazoa; phylum Mollusca; class Gastropoda; order Architaenioglossa; family Viviparidae; genus Sinotaia; species Sinotaia quadrata. The sequence continues at coordinate 98,056,520 of CM054182.1, forward strand.
CCTGAAATCAGGCCTTTGGCACTGACTAGATTTACAGCTTGAGGTCAGAGAGTTTTCTTTTTAGGCATGGGGTGCCCTGTGTTGTTTGATGTACAGTGCGAGGATAAATATGTTTATCATTATGTGCTGTTTGATGTACTCTTTATTTGTATTAGAGGTTTGTATATTTAGAAAGGAAATAGTTTACATCTTCAATTGATATATATTTTATATGATGACTAATGTTACTGTATTTGTGTAGTTTGCGATATGTGTGTGAGAGAATGCTTTTCCTATAGCCTCGAAACATATACTGTATTTTATTTTAGGTCTAATCCTTCAGATTATATATTAGGAAAGAGTTATTTTATTAAAGCATATTCATGGTAGTTACGTTATATATTGAATTCATTATATAGCTCTAATCATTTAGTTATCATTGATATTTAGAAACTATTTCTATTGGCCTTTCTCCCATTGATTGTCCCTCATATATTGAATTCATTATATAGCTCTAATCATTTAGTTATCATTGATTGTCCCTCATGTTGTTAGGAGTGTTCGGGGATGGCCGCGCTCCCAAATTATAATGAGCACAGTGTGTGTTTGTGTGTAAGTATCGCTCGCTTTGCCTGCGTGTTCATGAACCATGTATGTCTATGTCTGCTTGAGCCATGTACGTCATGTCTTCTTGAGCCACGTATGTCCATGTCTGCTTGAGCCATGTACGTCCATGTCTGCTTGAGCCATGTACGTCATGTCTTCTTGAGCCACGTATGTCCATGTCTGCTTGAGCCCTCCCTGTATGTCCATGTCTGCTTGAGCTCTGCCCTGTATGTCCATGTCTGCTTGAGCCCTGCCCTGTATGTCCATGTCTGCTTGAGCCCTGCCCTGTATGGTGTCTACATAAAATAAAGACAATGCAACAACCATGCGTATTGTATTTCTGTTGCTGTGGCTGTCATCCATCATCATCATTCATCACCATTGTCCATTTTATGACCCGACCCCCACTCTTTGACCATCACAACACTAATAATAGTCATCACCAATAATTAAGATGGCGTTGGCGTCACACAATCTGTTTTCTTAAGTAAAATATAAATTTATAAGTTATTAATCCATGTTCTGTTGTAACTTAATAGCATGCAAAATAATTTATCAATTTATGTTCTGCCTTTAGTAATATACAAAATGCATAGTTTCACAGTATTAAATGAATATAATGGTTCTATGACTTCTGGACAGGCGACATTTTACAAACGACACTTAGTGGGCGACAAGTGGTTAACATCAACTAGCTACTGACACATGCCTAGCAATAACTGTAGGACGGCAAGTGACTTGTGCATAATACGATATACGACATTTTGCTAAACAACAGGAAAAACGTAAGTAATTACCTGATTTATTCTACAGATGTAAGTTATGTGTAAGCCAGTTGTCACTAGCCGGTTGTGTGTCTAGCCAGTTGTTGCAGACCTCTTGTCGCCCGCCCACCAGTCTGGCCACCAAATATAACATGAGTGAATGAATGAGTAAACGAAACAAAGAGTGCTTCTTTGTTTGCTTGTTTGTTTGTTTGTTTCTTTTTTTTCTATGTTTCTTTCTTTCTTTCTTTCTTTCTTTCTTTCTTTCTTTCTTTCTACGAATTGCTCTGGTGAGATGACACCACATTTCGACTGAGCAGTGAAACAGTCATCGCCAGTCAGTGCAATCGCCAGACAGCCTTCTTAACTGCCTTCGTGTTTTGTCGACATCATACCAGCCAAGTGTTCAATGCACACCAACGATCTGCAGCTTCCGCTTTACAGTTCCATCTACCGCCACAGCAAAGAACTCCATCCTAGGTGTGTACAGTGTGTGGCGCTGGTTCAAAGCTTTCCGTGTTTACTTCTCACCATTAGATTTCCGCTACGCAGGCTCTGGGTGTGCTTGGAATTTATGACGTTGACGGTTTTGTTGCGTCCTGGCAGCATTGTTCATGTCGCAAATCCCACGCGTTTAGTTTTCGGTCACTGACTGCTGGAAGCTGCTAGAACACGCTTCTTCGAAACACTCACCCAAAGTTTCCAGTCCGGTTAGATTAAGTCAAGGATTATTCAAATATACAATTATGCGTTTGTGTACTCGTACTTAAAAAAGAAATCTAATCTATAAGAGTGAACAGCTTTGAATACATCATACAGAGTCTAGCTAAAGTGAGACCACGCTACATTACAGTTTGAGCGGTGAGGATGAAATGGGTATTTATTTTGTAAGGCGTAAACTCTAATAGTTAATAGAACTATAAACAAATTAGCCCGTTGTTTAGAATATTCAAATTAACCGGAGGCGGACCGCGTCTATAGTTGATAGACTTGTGAGTTTAATCACTGATGTTCTGCAAGTCTCAGGAAATTAATAGACATGAAAATTATTATTTAGCAGATGAAAAGAAAAAAATACTATTTATAATGATCTGCTTAATTAGCTAAAACCACAGTGTTCTTTCCTAAAAACAATTCTTTGAGCGATGTTCATGACTTTTGAAAGTACTCTTATGCTGTCATCAATAAAAAGACACTTCAGACTTGATGACGTACCATATACCATAGACATATCAAACGATGACATGTACCATATACCATAGACATATAAAACTTGATGACCTCTACCATATATCATAGACATATCAAACGATGATCTGTACCATATATCATAGGCACATCAAACTTAATAACCTGTACCATATACCATAGATACATCAAACTTGATATATAAAACATATAAAACTTGATTACCTGTACAATATGCCGCGGACATATCAAACTTGATGACATGTACAATACTATAGACATATCAAAGTGTTTCGTTTAAAGTCTTTGGTATACGGCATGGCTCACCAAGTGTGTCTCTTTAGGTATTTGATATAGTTAATCAAGGTTGTTTTACGGTACAGTTCATGAAAATGTGTGTCTTTGTATAAAGTACAATCATTAATTTTATATGCCTTTAGTATATGATACAGTTCATCACGCTTGATATGTCGATGGTATGATACAGTTCATCACGCCTGATATGTCGATGGTATATGATACAGGTCATCAAGTTTGATATGTCTATTGGATGTGGCACAGGTCATCATCATCAGAATAAAAGAACAAGCATCATAATATAGTAGGTGGAATAGTAATAGGAGTAGGTGTAATATTAACAGCAAAATACAATAAGAAGAATTATTATTTAGAAATAGGAATAGCAGAAGCAGTGAGAGTAAATGTTAGAGCAGTAAAAATTGTAGTAGCTGTATATTAATAATACTATAAGTAAACCTGGCAGTCGAAGTGCTAGTAATAGCAGCAGCAGAGGTATCGCAGTGGAAATAATAGCAAAATATATTAATATTTCGAACAAAGATAATCCAAACACTCGTAATAACCACACTGAAATATCAGCAGAAGAATTATTAAATAGATGGAGCCACTTATCACTAATGTATAGCTAATGATAAAAAAAATGCTTCCATTTAATTTTGGCTTCTGCTTTATCGCTCTGGCGGACATCGTTAGAACATTCAGTGCACAGATCGCCATCAGGAAAGATTCCAAAGTGTCACCGTGAACAAATCATTCTTTTCATGCCACGTCACTTGGTAACACGTCACTTGGTAACTGAGACAACATTAATCGATCGGTGCGTTAGGCAGGCGAAGTGGCTTCTGTTTACAAACTGCGCTTTATGTGTGTCATGTAGTCACCGGGATTTACAAGAAAGCACTGTGATATCAGAAAAACCGATGAAGAGGTCAACCTGGTGTATTTGGCCAGATATTTAGGTTTATGGTTTATTTTGTCCGAAAAAGATTGACAGGAGCAATCATATTTTTTCGATTAATCACAACTTTATGGTTACTTTCACATATACTCACATCTTTACTGATAACCAGACTTTTACATCTGTACCTCCTTATGTATACTGGTATCTTTGATGTTAGTTGCACTTTCATAGTTATCCACCCTAGGCAATTATTAGTCGCATCTTTACAGTGAGACACTTTTACAATTAGTTATTTTTATAATCATTCACCTTTAAAATTAATCACATCTTTACAGTGACATGCTTTTACAATTAGTCATGTTTATAATCATTTACCTTTTATAATTAGTCACATCATTACAGTTAGTAATACCATTATAATTAGGCAACTCGCAATTAGTAGTCATATCTTTACAATGTTTATAATAATGATAATTTTACAATTAGTGACATTTTACGATTAGTCACATCTTGAAGGACATTCGCACACCTTTGTTATTATTTAACATTTACAGCTGATCACTTTTATTTAGTCACCATTTACTTTCAGTCACATTTTGCCAAGTGTCAAAATCTTTTGCAATTAGATACATAATTAATTATATTCACTTAGCTATCCTTTACAATTAGTCACAACTGTACGTTTAAGTTAGTTACATTTTGAAAATGTGCTAGTTACGTCTTTCAGTTAGTTACACTTTCAAAAAATATGCTAGTTACGTCTTTAAGTTAGTTAGACTCTGAAAATATCCTAGTTACGTCTTTCAGTTAGTTACACTTTGAAAATGTGCTAGTTACGTCTTTCAGTTAGTTACACTTTGAAAATGTGCTAGTTACGTCTTTCAGTTAGTTACAATTTTAGTGTAAATCACACTCCGAAAGTGAGTTGCTTGATTTTCAAAGTCTCTGTAGGGACGATCTTATCTTTGAACAAGTTTTGCGAAGTACTAGCATAAACGTAAATATATTTTTTCTAGTCCGTATTGTTTCAGTTTTAATCTTGTGTTCTATTTTTCAATATGTCTCGTTGAATATATATGTTTATTTTTCGTACCCACATAGTTTCTACTTTAGAGTTGTTGTGGCTGTGAAAGTTCATGATGCTCTCTAACAGTGTGATCATTATAGCTGCAAACTAGTTTTCTCTGGCCATGTGCACTTTGAAACCTACGTAAAAGTACTTATACAAGCAACCTTCAGTTTACCTTTCTTCTGAACAAGTTTTCATGTGGACTTCATTTCTTTCTTTTTGTTTCGAGGAAACGAATCTCGCTAATTTGACTTTATTTCTGTGAAGACCAAAATGTTGTGAACCTCCTGGCCAGTTTTGCTTTGCTTAAAAATAAGCAATGGACAGACATGAATTCTCGCTTTGAAATAATGTTGCTAAGTTCCTTTCTCTGAGATGAAAGAATACTGCTATCATTGTTGCATTATATTTGATTTCAATAGAAGACTGTCACTAACCTTCTAGATATTTCCTATTTGAAACAATATTGTTGTTAGCTTTCTATATATATATATTTCTTACAATAAATGTTGCTTATCGTCTAGATATATTTCTTAAAGGAGACAATACTGTTGCTAATCTTCTAGACTTATTTCCTTCAATAAATGATGCGAATCTTCTAGACTTTACAAGAAAAATAATGTTGTTAAACTTCTAGACTTATTTCTTACAGGAAGCAATAATGTTGCTAACCTTCTAGACTTATTTCTTACAGAAAACAACAACGTTGCTAACCTTCTAGACTTATTTCTTACAGAAAACAACAATGTTGCTAACCTTCTAGACCTATTTCTACAGAAAACAACAATGTTGCTAACCTTTTAGACTTATTTCTTACAGAAAACAACAATGTTGCTAACCTTCTAGACTTATTTCTACAGAAAACAACAATGTTGCTTATCGTTTGCACTGTATGTACCCTATAGCATTGTAGTCCAGTAACTGGATATAATATCTCACAGATACTAAAATATCACTTACTATGTTTCTCTGAAAACATGAAGAATGTTGATAACTTTCTGAACAGGTTTAATAATGGGTATGGAATATAGCAATTACTCTATACGCAAGATTTTAATTGTCATGGATAGAAAAATCTTGCTAACTTTCTGGATTTTATTTCCCATGGATCCAAGCTGATCCACGGTGAGTCAAATAAAGGGCGATAAATTACCTTGGCCCTGTATGGCGTTGGATTATCTCTCTTAAACGTCCATTCCCTGTGGCCTGGGAAACGAACTTTGGAGTTTGAGCAGAGCTTTTCGAGATGATATTAATCAGAGCTGCACTCTTTCAAACTGGATTGTCAGAGTGGTTTTATCAAAAGGGGTCGATCATATCCAGTCGGAGTCATTGTTTTAAAAAAAAAATACAAGATTGTATTAAATTTATTGATAATTCTGATTACGTGAGTTTCCAACACACCGAGGCGTGTTTATATATCGAGAATCGTAATGTGCTACTCGATAACGGTGAAGCGACTGGACAACTCTAAATACTCATTAGCAGCAGAATTTAGCTCATTAACAACGAAGTCTAGTTCGGGAAAATTAAAACATTACTCATTTACTGGCTGGATAAAACCGAAACATGAATTGATATAAGTAAAATCTGATTTACACTAGTGAAGCATGACTCGATAAATGTAATACCTAGGTAGACAAAAGATAGTTTAATAATGTCAAACATGTAAAACCTAGCTAGACAAACGGTAGTTTAATAATGTCAAACATGTAATACCTAGCTAGATAAAAGAGAGTTTAATAAAGTCAGCATTTAATATCTAGCTAGATAAAAGATAGTTTACTGAAGTCAAACATGTCATACCTAGCCAGATAAAAGATAGTTTAATAATGTCAAACATGTAATACATAGCCAGATAAAAGATGGCTTGATAATGTACAGCATTTCCGATAACAGCGACGTCTGACTCGTTCGAAGTACAACAGTCTTGACAACAAGCTGTATAGCTTAAAAACTCTGAACACTGGCTCAGTATATCAAGCAAGACTTGTATAACTCCAAAACCCTTGTGGCTCAGTAAAACAAAACAACAGATCAACTTGTAGATGGATTACAACGAAATTCGATCAACGATAGTGGCTGTTGTTTAGTGAGTTTAACGACCCCAGAAGGGATGATTTTATCTAACAATAATTATAAATATGGTCCTGTCTTGCTCGATATCAGTAACCCCTGGTTTGACGACAGTAACAGATGGCTCAGAAACATCCAAACCAGCAACAAGCCTGTGGCTCAACATCAGACAAATCTTGCTCAGCAATTGTTACAACTGGCTCAACAACAATTACATTTGACCCCTCCGTAGTAGCCTATCTCAGTGGCAATCATAACTGATTTTATAGCAATCATACTGTGCTACATAATACATTTTTTTACCTGTCTCGGTAACAGATATGTTTTGATAGTACAGTCCATCCATTTATTAATTACCTCTCATACACAATTATTCAACAGAAAAACGGTGAATATTAATTCACCATTTCTTAGTTCATAATTTCGAACATTTTGAGTCGACAGGAAGTACAACTCTAGAAATTAGTCACGAGAAAGACGTCTTGCTATTCTTGGGGTATGTTCTTTTTGTGAATCAAAGCACATAAGATTGAGCCAGAAGTGAACAGTACGCTTTGATGGGAAAACAATATTATTTCTAATTAAATGAAAAGAATAGAAACGACGCCTATATATGTTTGTCTTCTCTTTGTTACAATAGATAAAATGTCAATCATACAGCAAGTAAAAAGTAAGCACTTTCAATCCGAAGTCTTGGTGCCATTCCTAACGACCCATTGACGTCACACTTGGTTCTATTTCCCCATCATACCTGGCACAGCAGAAACTCAAGAAAATTGTTTAGCTGTGTCCTATTGCAATGCGCACTCCAACGTGATAACTGATGCGCGATCAAAAGAGTGTTGTCCCGAAAACTTCCGGCATAAAAAGAAATAAAAGATAACCATCGGACAGAACATAAAGTTTCCGCAAGGATGGGAAAGAGGATCTGAAATATTCAGATAAAAAGAGCGAGGCAGAAAGAAGAAGGAAAGATTAAAAGGACAACAAAAGAGAAACGTTTGAAAGAGAAAAGGTCAATTGAGCCACGCACCACAAACATAATGCATGTTATTTTAACACGGTCACCAAGCGTATCCATTCATCCATTCATGCTACACAGTGGATGGGTGATCCTCGTGCACTGGACTCCTTTTCGTCAGCATCTGGATTTTGATGGTCTGCCCACTCTACTGGTCTACTGCATTAACAGCGAGCTTCGCTTAAGGCCGGACCGTTCAACATACACAACTTCATTTCTGTCCAGAATTCACATGTAGCTCTTTTCACAGATTATGTGCTGATCGTATTAAGAGAGAAAACGACACACGTATGCTCGTATGCTCATATGCTCTCTCTCTCTCTCTCTCTCTCTCTCTCTCTCTCACACACACACACACACACACACACACACATATATACGCAAATACACTGAAAATTATATTTGAATAATAAAAAAATGTATTTGCAGACTGTCGTGAAAATCAGAACTGCTTCGTTTCAAAGAGTTCAGGCTGCAATTCATTGTTAAATGTTTCATTTATTATTTCAATGATTCCTAATTCGACAGGTGTTTCCACCTGCCGGGTCTCGTGAGATGCTGGTTGTTATGACTTACCGGAAATGCGTTAGGCCATCTAGTGCTCTCAGACCAGAAAGGTGGTTTCTTGCCTTCCGGTTCAAACATTCGTATCTTTCTTTTTTCTCGTCTCTCTTTCTCTCTCTGTCATGTCGTCTGTTAATCGTCCATCCGTTATCCGTATATGCAAATATCCATTTAAAACCTAGTCTGGAATAGCAACAGTGTAGGGAGTAGATAGATAGGTAGATAGATAGATAGATAGATAGATAGATAGATAGATAGATTAAACAACATAGAATAGCTCTGCTCTGTACAATAAACCCAGTGACTGGCATCATCAAGCACAGCAAAATTAAAGAACCTGTGGCAGAATCATAGACTGCATGACAGCAAGAGATAACTCAATAGCGCTTGTCAAATCGAGACTTCTTGAGAGTAGCTTTTCGCTAAACTCAAGTGTTAGTAAACTGCGACTCAAAACAGCATTAACATTTCAGAGCATACAAAAAAATCAGGGGTCGGGGGGTAAGGTGCGGAGAGGTATAATGTCGAGCACCTATTAGGCAGTCTTAGACTGCAGACTATTTGCTTGACTAGTGTGTTCGAAATCATTTTATTAGACTCGAAAATCTTCAAACGAAAATGGTTGTTTGAACTGCAGATAAATGGCGCCTGTTTGGGTTACTTGCTGTCGTGGGGTTGAACGATTCCTTCTCGAAAGCAAAAGAACACAACAGAAATCTTCTTTAAACAAAAACAAAATCAATATACAATCCCGCAATAATATTAATAATAAAATAAAAATGCAACTTCCTGTGGAATATTATATATTTCTCGATACATCCTTCGTCTTGAAGTCATGGTACACATTTACTGAAAGTAACGGTTGAAACTGCAGTTTTGAAAGAAATACTCTTGCCCCCCCAAAAAAAAATAAAAATAAAATAAAATAAAATAAATAAGTACTGTTCACTAAAGACTTTAATGTAGAATTCGACATTAATTAAATTGTGTTTAAGACTTCAGGACTAGAGTACGAAACGCTTTATGTTTAATAACTCGTTTCCAAATAAGTTCATGTAAGTCTCTCCAAACCTTTCGTCCACCTCATGCTCCAGATTTCTTCAGGTGCAAAATAACGTCATATAGGGCCTCTCAGATTTTTTAAATGTCCTGTCACGACAGGGGCATCTCTTAAATTTCAAAATAACGTCATGTGAGGCTTCTCAGACATTTTTAAAATTAACATCACGCTACTGACCCCTCTCAAATTTGAAAATAACGCCACAGGACCTTTTCACCGTGTTTATTATTGTCATGGCACGGGCCTCACACAAGTTTAAAATGACTTCATCAGCATCTCTCCAGGGCTTTGTTAACCTCTTATGTTCTAAAATGATGCCATATAGGAGCTCTCAATTTTGTAGTCATATTGGGATCCCTTATACTTTACACTTAGGGTCAAAAATAAACCTCTCAATCGCTCTAGGTAAAGTTCTATTACACAATTTAGCAAAAGTCAATATATGATTCTTTCATCAGCTTTAGCAGCGTCTCATTTAACATACTTTTATTTCCGAGTAAAAGAATGTATACGAAATATTTTCCCGTACACGAACCGTGTAAATAAGTAGAAGACGAAATTCTTCGTACTCTCTAATAACAGGGCTGGTTTTGGTCTAATGGTGTTCTGAGTGACCTTTGAAATGTAATTAAAGAATAAGAAATATCAAACGATTTTGTCGGTAAGTTTTAAGTGAATGTATTGGAGACAAGAAACAGCTGGTTTGCTGCATTTTGTAATTTGTCCTTTTGTGCGTACACGATAGTTGAAACTTTTTTATATAGCGTGCCTTTGACGTGTGATGTGGACTTCAAGACAACAGATTTAAAATCTATCAATACAAATAAAACAATATAATTTTTTATATAGCGTGCCTTAGTCGTGTGACGTGACTTCAAGACAACAGATGTAAATCTATCAATACAAATAAAACAATATAATATCTCCGATTCACTGAATCTGTATGTTGGGGACTGGATGGACAGAAGTAAATCCGACTCTATAATATCAACTCCACTACCATCTTAATCGCTTTCATCGTCAATAGCACCGCTACTGTATCAAGTATGATCATATCATCATCATCACCATTATCATCATCACCGCCTATATTATCAATATTTCACCGCCTCTTTCATCACCATTAACACACCATCACTACCATTATTCTTATCATTATAAATACTACAATAATCATACTTCGTCATCATCGTATCGTCACCATCATCATCATCATCTTCGTCGCCATCAAAACATAGAAATTGCAGCACTGAAGACAATTTTAGAATGCCAGAAAGTGTTATTAAGTATACGGAATGGTTGCTGTTGGGGCGCTCTCAATTGAACTTCACGATTATGTGAACTTCCTGTAAATTGCGTGCTAGTAATGACCAGAATTTACACTATGCATGTATATTCGCATGCTTTGTCCGTGTGTGATGGTGTAAGGTGTGATTATTAACATGTTCTGTCCGTGTGTGTTGAAGTGTGCTTATTAACAGTCACTGTCGTGTGTGTTGGTACGCATAAGATGTGCTTATTAAACAAAGTTACGTGCATTGAGTAATCGCTTTTAAAAGTTTAATTATGGTATGTTTGTTAGTTTGTGCTTGGCGATTGACTTGACTTGAGTTTACTGGGGTCGGTTGAGTGTTTCATCTTCTGCTTCTTTCGAAATTATTCATCAGACCAACGTACGCATACTAACGTGATCTTGGTGTATTTTTTGTTTTACTTATTTATCAGACCAACGTACGCATACTAACGTGATCTTGGTGTATTTTTTGTTTTACTTATTTATCAGACCAACGTACGCATACTAACGTGATCTTGGTGTATTTTTTGTTTTACTTATTTATCAGACCAACGTACGCATACTAACGTGATCTTGGTGTATTTTTTGTTTTACTTATTTATCAGACCAACGTACGCATACTAACGTGATCTTGGTGTATTTTTACTGATCTTCATTTTAGTGTGTGCTTATTGTTTCACAGAGTGCGGATATATAACTCACTTTTACGTGTTTTTATTAACGAACTGTAAATTCATTTATTTTTATTTAGTAGTCTGTTATGTATGCATAAGTCGAAGAACTAACAAAAAACAAAAAGGAAAAAGTAATTAAAATAATAAATGTGAACGGAGTAAGTCGAAGAACTAACAAAAAGAAAACAGAAAAAAGATAAATTAAAATAATAAATATGCACAGAGTAGATGAGCACAGCAAAGTGTGCGCCATCTTAGTGCTTTTTCTCACAGTGCACGTTACAGTGAAAGCAATCAAAATACACGTCACCACAATGTAAGTCTAGTGCACTTTCTTAAAATACAAACAGAAAACAATCGTCAGGGATAGCGTCAGAATGTGTTCAGTATAACACACCTAGTAAAGGACATTTTACTAAATACAATCATCAAGGAAATCGTCACAGTGCAAGATAGCATTACGCAAGTATTATAGTACACTCCACCAAATACACCCACCCACCCACCGACGTAGAGCGGTTGAGGGTGTGCGCCAAACTGTTGCGACCTATTTCACCCCCTTCCGCCAACCATCCTGCCCTCCACCTCGGGACGCAATGAGAGTCTGTGGGGTTCCCCCAGAAGCATCCCAAGACTCAGAATATCTAACGATAAAAAGTCTAATGCGGCTTCTGGGGGGAAAAAGCGGGGAAAATATCAGTCATTAAGGATAACGTCAAAGAACGTGACATGCAAGTGCACGCCACCCAAATGTACGTCATCAAAGTACACGTCATTAAAGTGCACGTCATCAAAGTTCAGAACATCATAGTGTACGCCAATGAAAGCAATAATTATTGTGCACGGGACGCTCCATTGTTTGCTCGCCATTAATTAATACTAAGAGCGAAACAAAGGAGACAATGCTTACACGTGGACAATAATTTGTTCGGCTTTACTTAATACAAGGGGAAAACAAGGGAGACAATGCTTACACGTGGACAATAATTTGTTCTGCTTTAATTAATATAAGGGGAAAACAAGGGAGACAATGCTTACACGTGGACAATCATTTGATCACCTTTAATTAATACAAACTGCGAAACGAGGATTGTGTGGACAATCATTTACTCAACCTTTAATTAACACAAGCAGCAAAACAAGGGAGACGATGCTTACACCTATGCTATCTATCTGACTTATTTCCTTCCATAATTCAATGTTTCCTATCCAGCTCCAATACCTCTGCTCATTTCAATTCTTTGAAAAAATAATATGTCATTTGTTTTTAATGGCACAGCTAGATAACGGCCAAACAGTAATTAAAAAATTGAGGCAGTTTTAGTGTCTGGAATGTTTGTCTGCAGTGAAGAAGTAAGCGTTAGGCTTCCAGTTAAATAAGTTTATTAATTCATCCCCCTCCCACCACCACCACCTCCCTGCCCATTTCCAATAAGTTCATTTGACCAGCCAGTCTCAACTAGTGATCTTACAAGAGAAATAAATAGCATTTTCAAAATATAGAAATATAATGCTAAATTAAATGACACTTTAAAAAGTAAACATAATAAAAACATTACTTTGAACTCTGAGTTCACCTATTGAATCTTGAGCATGGAGCCTCAAGTTTCAACTTTCAAGTTTCCAGCTACCCTTCATGTGTTCATGGGTCAAAGCTTGAGTGATTGGAAAAATGTAGGAAACTTGCAGAGTGTGTAAGTGTCAAGGAGTATGCTATGCAATATTGATGTATCAGAGCAAGTATGCTGGGTACATTCTAGAGAATTCTAGTACAGTGAACTTACAAGTATCACTGTGATCATGTTCTACTTGAAGGAAGTGACAAGGTGAGGAGATGTTCGAGAATATAGCAGTGCATCAGTTTCCATGTGAGTGGTGGGAACACATGCTGAATGCAGACATTTTGACATTGTGACATTGTTGCGAAAGCAAGTGAAAGACTGTCAACCAGTACTTAATCCAGGGTCACGTAAATTTACACATTTAATTCTAATAACTCGATTTCTATTCTCTGACTAACCTGTGATTTATATTGACTATATTGTTGAAATGTAATTTTATTATTTATATGTAGAGAGAGATTGTGTAAATAATAGTTATCTGAACATGAGTTCATGGAATATTGATGTCGAGTTATATATTTCGTTGTAATTGTCAAAAGGCTGCTTGCTGACTGCAACATATATAATCAAGGAGCAAGCCTACGTTTCCCATTTATTACAATATAGCTCCATTCTAAATCACACTCCATCCTCAAACTTACAATTCCTGCAACAGTATTAACCCCATGTACACATGGTAAAATAAATATAGCATGTCAAGTGTTAGCACACATGTGTGCAGCTTAGTTCAAACATTTGTAGAAATAATAGTCAACTCACATAGTATATCTCTACATAAACACAAGTATAACATATCAATAGTAAAATATATGAAATGCTTCTAAGTCATCTCAACTCAAACTAATGACTGCCTTCAAGCCGGACTTTCTTCTACTTCAAATGTGATTAGGGTGTAGAATTCCCTACAGCACGTGAACTCCTTAAACTCAGCCCATTGGCTATTCTCATTCTCATAAATGATTAATTATCATTGGATAATAGGAAATTGCTCACTTAGTTTCCATTAGGTCAGCGAATCTAGAATATTCTTGCCTTAGGCTGTTAACTTCAAAGTCAGACACTTTCAAATTACACCATACAGAGTGCCCAGGGTCGGGTCACTCCGACAATTTAGCAGCTTATATAACAATTAAATTTTAAAATAGGGAGGGCAAATTTACTCTTTCACACGTAGATACTAAGGTTTTCTACAGATAATGACCATTTACCTCACGGATTTCAAAATGGGTACACAGTCTCCACCAAATGGTGGTGGTGGTGGTGGGGAAGTAATTTCATGTCAAATGCAAACATTTAATAAACATGTGGAATGGTTTGGTTTTTTGTTTGAAATTTAGTTCTTTTTCCTATTCTCGTGTAAAATAAAAAAGTGGTCTCTTGAAACCAGATGGATATCGGAAAACACAAATATTAATTTTAAAAAAGAAAAAAACTTCACTTGTTTCATCAGCTTTAATTGCCCTCTTAACATTTTCTGAACAAAGTTGGAGTAAAAGTGAAATTCAGCAATTGCATTCTTTTTTGTCACTTGCGTAGGTCTGAAATTCTTGAATGAGGCTAGATTCCTTTTTGTAATTAGTAGAAGAATCTGGGAAAAATCAAGAAAGTAATGCAAGAATTATACAGGACTGTGGAATGGCTGTAGTGGTGCTTAGAGATGTGGATACGCTTAGTGATTGTAGGGGTGCTAAGTGGTTGAAGGGGTGCTTAGTAATAGTGAGGTAAATGTGCCAGCCTTGCACACATAAATTCATAGGTTTGAGCCCAGGCTTGGTCACTGGAATTTTTCCTTGATCAGGCCCCGCCGACTCATGAGTTTGGGGGCTTAGTGTGCATGGCTGTAAATGCTCAGAGCTTTTTGCAGATCTTGTGCAAAGGAAAAGTTATTTTAAGAATTACTTTAGAATTACAATGAGGTAAACTTGAACGAATGGACAGGCTGTGCAGGCACTAAATGTTTTCGATGAACTAGTCTTTGATGGGGAATCCTCCAACATATTTTTAATATAAATGTTCATGTTTTTCTTATAATTTTAATTAGTTGTTATTTAATTTTAATTAGTTGTTAAATAGATGTTATTTGTAATTTGTATTATTTAGAAACGTTGTATAAAGTTTATTCCTGAAGTGAAAGTCCAGGATGGACAGAGTTGGAAAGGGAGATAAGCTGTTTGGGTGAGTAAGTACACATATAGTAGTATTTCCCGGATAGGGCATTTAAGCAGTAGCACGGTTGGTTTAAAAGTTAGATCTCTGGTATTGTTTCTGATCCAGTTAGATGCTTATGCAGCGTTTAGGCTGATGTAACCGTCAACTTGTCTTTTGGATAGGTGACGTATGTGTTGACAGAATGTGGGTGAAGAAGATGTGAGAAAGTCATAAATATTAATTATCTCCCGATTATTCTTAATTTTGATTGAGTAAAAGAGTGAGACTGGGTAGGGATGGGAATGATTTACAGTCTGAGAAAACCATGATGGCAAATAGATTCTTTGCTCTTTACAGATCAGTGAACATTTTATGATTCCTCCTATAACAGTTTATAAACGGAACAGAAGACCCATTGGCTAGAAAATGGTTTCTTATTAAATGTGTTGTTTGGCTTTGGCTGCCTGCTGCTGAACTGATCATGTAACATGTCATATTGAGTGTTGGCCAGCTTCGTCTTTGTGTGATGTTTCTCATGAGAGTCGCCATCAAAAAGGACTGAAGATAAGTTTTGTCACGTAAAGTGACACCTCGGTGTGGTGTTAAAATGGACTGAGCTTGAAGAGACTTTAAGTTTTAGTGTCAGTGATAAGAAAATAGGAGATTAATGTATTGTGCTTTGTTCTTTTAAATAGTATATTAAACTTTCCATTTGATTAAATTTTTGTTAACGGTATCAGTTTCGTGTATCTGTTAGTGTAACTTTACTTCTTAACCATTTTGTATAGTCACTGCATATAGAGATTAGTGATTGTGTACCTGTTAGTGTAACGTTACTTCTTAACCATTTTGTATAGTCACTGCATATAGAGATTAGTGATTGTGTATCTGTTAGTGTAACGTTACTTCTTAACCATTTTGTATAGTCACTGCATATAGAGATTAGTGACATTTATTGCGTATATAATTTCGAAACATTTATTGCACAGATAATTTAAGATTTTATTTGCATTTATTATTTCTAGGTATTTCGAAGCATTTATTTTTGGTATAATTTCAATGTTTGTTCTACTGGAGGTTTTTTTTTCACTCCGGAATTAGTGTACGTTTCGCAGAAATCATCTAATGCAGCATTCACTTGTGCTGGCATTATTCTAGTTTGCTTCTTCGACATTGCTTGAAATAGATGTAATTTTCTTCTACATTCACCTCTTAATGTTAACCTTATGACAGAAGTAAGGGACAGTAAAATCAAATATATTTCCAATCCTCACAGATCCTTAAGAAACTAGTAAGAAGACTTTTATATTCTTTCAATTGATATAAATTGCTATTACAAGTAAGGAAACTCGAATTCGCGATTTTTTTTCAAAAAAAGAAACAATCCTTAACAAGGCCGACATTCATATAAGGATAATGAAACACATTTTATGTTCCAGTTCGAATGATGTACAACTGCAGGTCATTGGGCAGCTGCGGTGTTAAGATTGTAAGAAGCGTTTTAGTGTGATGCGCTACATTCAGTTTAAGGTTCAAAACGTACGTGTCAATGAGAGAAAGCTTTTAGTTGTTGTACTTTGTACCGACCTTGCCAGCCGTTATTTTTTCCTGGGTTCCATAGGGCTAACGTTGACTCTGAAATGAAGAGATTTTTGAAGGAATGGTCTAGTGAAGTTGAATTAAAAAGAAATTCCCCATTTTTTTTTCTTTTTATTAAAGCCAATCTTTCCTGCCAGCATGATTCGTCGTTGACTAGGTATGTCGAGGCCAAAACAGATTGATGGCCCATCGATTTTTTTTTCATGTCAACTTTGGGATGAATTAAGAGTAAGTAAACGGCAGATAGATTCATGATTCGAATATGCGTTATGTGGTGGAGTAAATTTCCTTGTCCCTGTTTTAAACTTAATTATTATATTGTTCATTAAATGTCAACATGATATGTCCTTCGGGTACTGCGCATGATGATATTTTTGCAAGTACCAGAGTTAAAATAATAATTCCGGTAAAGAATATGCTAGAGCTTGCTGATGTAATCCAAACCAGTCCATTAGTGAATGGGTAATTTTTGCTATCCAATAGTTTAAGGTTTACAATTAACAAATGAGCCACTGGATAGAGCCCACAACTTACATGTAGAAGAATGTTCCATATTCTAATCACTTTGATTCTGAAGTAACTCAAGTCCGGTCATGAAAAGGTGATCGTGGGTTAATGGATTGATTGAGAGAGAAATGTATTTAGAAATATTTTGTGCACTTCACTACTGACATATTATATTTGTAATTTAACGTAAAGATGTATTATGTGAAAAAATATTATTTATACAGTTGTGAATTATGATACTTGTATGTAACATGAAATGTTAAATGCAGAAATACATTATAATTGATCATTGATATTTATTATGTTGCGCATATGCATCGGGCTAATAAATACTGTTGCAGGAATTGTAAGCTGAGAATAACTGTAAGAAAGAACGGAGAATGGAGATGATTAAATTTGGAACTTAGAACTGCTCTCCGATATGATGTTTCAGAAAGGAGCAAGCCTTTTTTACTTTTCTTCTTTGTATGCTTGTGGTGGATTTGAAATGTTTCCATCCTAGAGTGTAGCAGTTGTGTTGATTCACTGCACTATGTTTGCATGCATTGGCAAGTATGTCTGACTGCACTGTGGTACTTTCTAGCAGTGCTAGAAGTTTGTTACTGTGATTCCTACTAGAGAAGCTAATATGGTGAACGTGTGCCCAGATTAGTCTTGAGGGATCAACAGTGTCGGAACATTGTACAACGTGCTTATGAGAGCATGTGGAAGATTGACTATTCTATTATGAACAATAAACCTGTGACATTATATGCTCTGGAACATTGACTATTCTATTGTGAACAATAAACCTGTGACATTATATGCTCTGGAACATTGACTATTCTATTGTGAACAATAAACTTGTGACATTATACACTCTGGAATATTGACTATTCTATTGTGAACAATAGACTTGTGACATGATATGCTCTGGAGGATTGACTATTCTATTGTGAACAATAAACTTGTGACATTATATGCTCTGGAGGATTGACTGTTCTATTGTGAACAATAATATTGTGACATTATATGCTCTAGAGTCTAGAGGATTGACTATTCTATTGTGAACAATAAACGTGTGACATTATATGTTCTGGAGGATTGACTATTCTATTGTGAACAATAGACTTGTGACATTATATGCTCTGGAGGATTGACCATTCTATTGTGAACAATAGACGTGCGACATTATATGCTCTGGAGGATTGACTATTCTATTATGAACAATAAAATTGTGACATTATATGCTCTGGAGGATTGACTATTGTGAACAATAATATTGTGACATTATATGCTCTGGAGGATTGACTATTCTATTGTGAACAATAGACGTGTGACATTATATGTTCTGGAGGATTGACTATTCTATTGTGAACAATAGACTTGTGACATTATATGCCCTGGAGGGTTGACTATACTATTGTGAACAATAGACTTGTGATATTATATGTTCTGGAGGATTGACTATTCTATTGTGAACAATAGACGTGTGACATTATATGCTCTGGAGGATTGACTATTCTATTGTGAGCAATAAACCTGTGACATTATATGCTCTGGCGGATTGACTATTCTATTGTGAACAATAGTCTTGTGACATTATATGCTCTGGAGGATTGACTATTTTATTGTGAACAATAAACTTGTGACATTATATGCTCTGGAGGATTGACTATTCTATTGTGAACAATAAACTTATGACATTGTTATAAAAGTGCACAAATGCACAAGGTTGCAGCTTACGTCATTGATCAGGTTATGTGCAAACTATTATATTATCACTCTGTAACTCCATTTCTTCTATGATAAGAATAGCTCTGTGATTTATGTTGATACTAATGGACTGCTGAATTATGTGTTAGTATATAATACTGAATAAGTATTGGAATTACGGTTTCATAGAATAGTGATGTCAAATAACCTTCTCATTGAATTTGTATATATGTACACTTGGTTAATTTATTAACCTTCTTGCACATATTATTTAAAATCTATTTTGAAAAAGCTGATTAAGTAATAATCAACACAAATAATGCCTCATAAGCTATCTCTCTATTGTCTAGATCACGATGCGATCTGAAGGTGTATTGTCCCTTAGCTTGTCAGACATTCCTCACTCCTACACCTATTTCTTTGACACACTTACTGGACAGTGTGGCAGAGTAAATGTGCCCACCCATATTTTTATATTTAATAATTATATCTATGTTGATAATGTTAACGTGACCTGACCTTGGGCACTGCTTATGATATTTTTGGAGTGAACAACTTAGATGGATAATATACTAGGACTTGCTGATGTAATCTGAACCAGTCTAATGTGGGTGAGTAGTTTTTATTATCCAATGGTTAAGATTTATAAAGAACAAGACCAGCCAATGGGCTGAGATCAAAGTTTACTTGCTGAAATAATTCTATTCTCTAATCACTTTCAATTTTTGTGGCTGAAAATTCCGGTCATGAAAGGCGGTCGTTAGCTTAATGCTGAGTTAACTGACTGATTGAGAGAGAATGGACCTAGAAATATTTCTTGCATTTTGCTATTGATATTTTATACTTGAGTTTTATGTAGAGATGTATTATGTGAGTAGCTAGAGGGGACTAATAGGGCAATTGAGTGCCCAGATTAGTCTCGATATAAGAGCGGCTCTTGGAATACTCTGCTAGATGAACATGTACAGAACTGACAATTCTATTGAGAATAATAAACTTGTGACATTGTTACGAAAACACACAAAAGAGTATTTGTGGCATGTACAAATTATTATCGCTTATTTCTCCATAACTCCATTTCTGATTTCTGATAAGAATGGTCCTGTGCTTTATATTGACATGCAGATTTATATGTTATGTTATAAAACTGTATAAGCTTTGAAAATATTTGATCATGGTTCCATGGAAACATTGATGTCAAATAATCTTTTCATTGTTTTTCTCATATGTCTATTTGATTGTCGATTTAATAAATTTATTTAAAATTTATTGACCTTTTTACACACATTGATAAATATATATTGGAGAGATACGGGGAGGGGGGTGCTCGCTAAATATAGATTAACGACTAATTTATCTTCTCCTTTACTAAGAATTTTTCCACCAACGGAAATATTGTGACGGTAAATGTCTGTCTTTTATGTTGTGGAAGAGAGAAAATGTTTACAGCGCCCACATTTCCGTCAAGTGAGAGAGAGAGAGAGAGAGAGAGAGAGAGAGAGAGAGAGAGAGAGAGAGAGAGAGAGAGAGAGAGACGAGTGGTGTTTTCTTGAGAATTATTAATACATAAATTAAGATTCTCATCACTTGTAATTAGTTGTGGATGATTAATAATAACAATAATAATCATAATCAATAACTAGGGTGTGGTTGTGTCACAGATAGCCTCTCCCCTATCATCCTCCTAAATTACCTGCCATTTTATGATTGTCTAGTACACTTTTCATTTTTGGAACATGTATATTTTCTCTGACAAGAGTTATGCAATTAGTAAATGTTAGACAACTCTCACGAGTGACTAGTACAGACAACGATTTGTAGTGTGTGTGAAGTTCAGTTTGTGTGTTTTGTCATCCATACGGTGTAAATGTTAGCGCATGATTAGCATCTGAATTCTTTCTGCATATTTAGGTATTGGCAGTAACAGCGCTGGTGGTGTTTGCAATTTAAATTTCTTCATTTATGACGATGGCATGAATAACCACACCTAATCACCATAGAAGTTTGATGTGAAAACTGGTGTATAAAGACAGACAGACAGACAGACAAAATAATGTTATTCAATGTGGGAATATTTTATGAGTATGTGTTTTTGAAAAGTACTTCCAAAAAAAACAACAAAATTTGAGCAAAACAGACCCTTCAATTTCTACAACCACAACTTTTGTGCTAACCAGTGAAAACAATCACCATTAGCATTTTGAATATAGGAAGTCAGTCAACACGCACGCATACACACACACGCGTACACGAACACACAGACACACACGCTCACTCAGTCAATATGTTATATATATATATTTCTAGATGAATTCTTTACCCACTCCTCGGCCTCAAACTGACTGTTACGTTTCCAGTATTTATTTAAAGACCCTGCCTAGAATAATTAAGGACCTTAAAGATAATTAATTCCTTCTCTCATATCCTATGCAGACTGGTTGCTCAACTTATCATTTGACTAGTTAAAAGTGTGTCTGGTAGTGCAGACGACAAATTTACAAACTGATAAATTGCGAACGTTAGCTAGATTGAAGTCGTTAAATTCCTCTAAATTAATATGCATTCGTTATTGTCTTTCAGCTCATCCGCCCCCATTCAATCTAAGAATAAATCTATAGGTCTATTATGCATAAAAATTAACTACGAAGAGGTTTAACAATTAAAATAAGATTTAATAAAGTTTAACAAGTTAACAATAATCAAATACGAGCGCGAAAGGTCTATTTCGATTCAGGCACGTAAGTGCTTAAAGTTCACAAAGAAGGTAGCCAAATTGTTCTCTTTTGATAATTGAACATCACTGAGTAATACTCAGCTGTAAAGTCTGTATTCGCCTGGTTCTTCAGTCCGCCCTGGTCTATCTCACAGTATCACTCTAGCGGAGATACACGTGGCACACAGGTAAAGGTGTCCTTTATGTCGCTAGTGAACTTGAGTCTTTAGACCAACGTACGTCTACTTCAACGTCGCTTACAGTGGCGTGGACCCTCAGAAATGAGTGAACTCTATCCAGAATTCAAACCAGTTCAAACAGGTCTTCGGATGAAGACAACTTGTCCAATTCACGGCAAGGCAAGGCAAAGCAAAACCAAGCCCAAGGAGAAGAATAAAAAAGGAGGAAGCCGACCTGGGTAAAGCAAAATACGCCCCAATATAGCCTCTGCTTAATATGTCCTTATTTAAGCACGTTCCAGTTTAATGCTCTGAATTAGAAATTCGACCTCAGCGTAGTTTACAATTTAGATTTAGAAAAACGTAATCTTCTCACGCATGTTTCATTTAACAGCATGAGGTATGAATCATAAAAATAGTTACAATGTTAAATTAATGTTCATACAAAAGGGGTAATTCAAACAGCAAAGCCTTCACAATTTACAATTAAAATTACACGCAATAATTGAATTACATGAGAAATTCATATCGAGCACAGGCATTCTGGCTCTAGTGAATTAAAACAATATAAATTAAAGTTACAATGGAAAGGAGTTACAATAAATTTATATTCCATAACTTATAGGTTTTCAGTCATTTCCCTGAACCGTGCTCAAATATATAGTGGATAATATAATACATAGCACAAATACATACATGGTTAAGATATACAGAACACAATCAGATAAAATGGTACCTTTATGAGAAGTGGAAGTGTATGATTCTCATCTGTCTGTCGGCTGCAGTGTGACCCGAGTAGCCAGTGGATGTAGCTAATTGTATCTTGCAGTGAAGAGACGGGAGCGGTTACCGATATATATAGGAAAGCATAAAGTATATCACGTGACGGATCGCGTGGTATGTAGTTGGTTCTAGAACCTAGACAATGGGCCTAAAGTTACATAACGTCTTGACCTGTTCTGGAAGCTTCTCGATAGAGGAGAGCTTTGAACAAAGGGTTTCAAATCTCAATATTTGAAGTAAACAGTCAAGTGGGTCAGCAAGTCATGACATTTTTATCAGACTGTGACACTGACATATAAAGGGTTTGTGTGCTGAAGTAACCTCTTAGATCGCACCAGAGAGAGAGAGAGAGAGAGAGAGAGAGAGACTTTGGTAAATTTGGTGGATACAATTAACAATCTCGCAGGGTAATTTTGCTTTAGAAACTTAATCAAAAATAAAAATACATAAAACCTGTTGTTATCACCACCACCACCCCCGCATAAACCCACTTAAATTCCATATTGTACAATACAGCTCAAAGTGAACATCTGTCAGGTTTTATTGAGCTGAAAAATATTTTTATCAAGTTGAGCGAAAATACAGAAAATGAAGGCCTAAATATAACATGTACCACTGTAATAATGTCTGGCAAAGTTTACCAAGCAGGACTCTTACTCATTAACAACTACGGTTACTCTGACTGTCAGATTTCAGGAGCAATAGAGATAGTCAGAAATCCTGCAAATGTAATGCAATGGAAATGTTGTTTATCATATTTCATTGAACAATAAACATATTCAGAAAGTAGCCAGAAATGTCACAATATAGGAATGTTATTTGTCAGATTTCACAGAGCACGTGACATTACAGGCATACCGTTAGTTACATTTCACACTGCAGTAAAGCAGAATACTTTTATGAATCATTTGTAACCATTTGAAGTGTCAGATTGTAGAAGTATGTTCGTTGTCAACTACAGGAATGTTGTGTGTCACATTTTACACGGCAGCATTTAAGTCTATTCTTCACAGCTACACGAATGTCAATGTGTCAGATGGACACTAGAGAATACTACGTCCATTCATTCACAAACACATTCGTCCTACAGATAATTAGGACCCGTTAAACAAGAAATACAAGCATGTAATCTGTCTGTACTCACCAAATCCATTCATTCAGAAAGTTTTGCAGCAAAGCTATCTGCAGCTTCCGGTGAGCTGTTTCACCAGAAACAACTAATGGCCATCGAAGACTTCCAAGTGCGGATTTCTTTTTGAAAAGGCAAATAATTAATTTGCGTAATGTTATCTGTATTTCGTTGTCATTTATCTTTGATTCGATTATCATTTATTTTTTTTCTCTTCTTCTTCTCTCTCTCCTTTATCTGTGCCTTAATTCTTATTCAACTCACACTTTTTTCCCCCCGCTCTGCCTCCCTCCCGCACTCTTTTTCCTCGCTCTGATGTCGCCTTTTTTAATGTTCATTGTTAGACAGCAAATGGAGGCAGATTGATTTATGTTTATAAAATAAATGACAAAGAAATGCATAGGTTAAGGCTAGTACATTCAATACAGCAAGTAACGACAACAAGAGACAGAAAGAGAGAGTGAGAGACAGATAGACTGAAAGAGGAAGTAAAGGGGGTGGGGGGTGGAAGAATAAGATAGGAACAGAGTATAATTACAAAATCATGTTGAAAAATCAAGGGTTATATGAATTAGAAATGCACATGAAGTAATCTATCTATCTATCTATCTATCTATCTATCTATCTATCTATCTATCTATCTATCTATCTATCTATCTATCTATCTATCTATCCATCTGTCTGTCCGTCCATCCATCTATCCATCTGTCTTTCTCTCTATCTTTCTTTCTATATTGTTATATAAAATCTGATGAAAGTTAATAGACAGAATTCATACTTATGTTTCCAGTTGCATCTTTTTTAAATATGTTCAAAAAGACAATATTTATTAACTGATCATAATCATTATTCCAACTTCGTTTTCAAGTACCACCCCGAAAAAGCAAAGCAAAACACAAAACCACCCTAACAACAAATGTCAACCTATTTCTATGCGATGAAGAAAAGAAAGAAAATATGTGTAAATTGCCGGCTTATTTTGAACATCTAACATGTGTACATATAAAGAGCATGTTGGGATGGTGAGACCGAGTTAGTGGGGAAAAACCGTATTGGCACCCACCCACTGGAGTGAATATCAAGGTCACATTGACATAAAACCAAATGACGTTGCCTCATCTAAGACTGTCTTGACGTTCGCTTATTCATTTCCGGTTTGGGGAAACAAACAGTTACAGCATTGGCAGCGGGCATGTGGCTTAAGAAACTCGTCAATCTCTAACTGCAACAATCTTATCGATGGCCAGCCCTTCCAGATCACCGCGCACCCACGGGTCTGTTCTTCTTTATTCACTTCAAGCAATTAACAAGCCTCGTTTTCAAATTAGGACTCTGAGAGTGGCTTGAAACTCTAATTAGGTATGAGTAAGAATAAGAAGAAAAAATAAGGAAAAGAAACAATGCTCACAGGTCCATTTTACTCGTAGCTGCAGATTCGAATCAGATCATTTATTTTAAGGTCGTCAAGTCCAGATTTTGTAGAGAATGTGGTAAACAGAATTTATGATTTCATTACTCCTGTTAGTATATTAATCAATAAGGCAGTCTCCTATTTCTGATTTTATTTCTCTTAGGTCTGCATTTTTCTTTAGAATTAGGGCAATCTGTTGCCTTACGTTTTCATTAAAGTTTTCTCCTTGGGCCTGTTTGTATGTTCAGAATTAGGGCAATATGTTGTCTTACGTTTTCAGAATTAGGGCAATATGTTGTCTTACGTTTTCAGAATTAGGGCAGTCTATCCGTCATCGACAGAGTGTGTTTATATATTCAGAATTTGGCAAATCAGCTACTTTCGTTTCGTTTCCCCTAGGAATATTATTTTAGTTGGCACCATTAGTATGAAAAGCTCTAATACACTCTTTCCTGGCTGGCTTTTCTGTCTCTTTATGCTTTATGTACGAAATTTATTTGAGAATTTCATAGGTACACAAAGCGTACACAAACAAGTAACAGAGAAGAAAAATATAGACTATAATTTGAGCGAATTTTAGACACATGGCAAAATTTAGGGCATAAGTAATATTCCTAACATAAAATATATTACATAACAATGGCATGCATTGTCTTAATTTCGCCTGAAAAAAAAGAATACACAAAATAATCATTAATAAATTAAAATATTAGTATATTTAGTTAGCCAATTAAGACTTCTTTAGGAGATGGGGAAGGTGATTAGTGGCTGGGGATGGGTGGGATGGATTGGAAAGTTCAGTACAATATAACCGTTTATTTAAAACTAGAATAATTAATTTAATGTAATAAGGCTTACATTATGTGCTGACTATCTCACAACACGCATGTTTACATATACCGTAAGCAGACATATGTCACTCGTCTCTGAAGCCGTTGATTTAACCAGTAAATAAAACTGCATTGCATAACAATTATCCATAAGATGCAACCGTGTCCAAGCTTAGTAGGTCACGTGACTCAACTTTCTTCCCCGAAATGATGCTGTGTGTTAATTACGTCACGGAGGCTAGACTTCCCTTACTAATTGAATGTCTGACAGGTTATAACACTTTCTTCACTTATTATTCCACATCTCGAAACTAACATTAACGGAAGGCATCTTTAGAGCATGCGCAGAGTGGGTTCTTTTGCAAACAAGCCAGTCTCAAGGTGGTTTGCATTAAGAGACAGAAGTACCGCTCAAAAAAAATCTCCCCTAAACAGCGATTAAGGATGATGGACGAGCAATATCGATCTAAGTTTTAGCTAAGGCCATGCGGTTCGGTTTGATATGCTGTCATTTCAACGACCAGAACTTAATGGTCATGATTACAAATTGCTTGCTAAATGTACTTCGGTTCGAATCCCGAATGCATTTTCTCTCTCTTTAAATCGTGCTATTTTTAAGTTAAATAATTACGAGAAAGAAAATATTCGCGGAGAATAAATGTTGCACAATGACGTGGTTAAAAGGACGTGGGCTGAAAATGTGTGGGTTGTTAACGAATGGCGCCATGGATGCGACTGTTGCTTTCTGTTAGATAAATGTTTACACTATAGTCTTAAGTCTGCTGCTGAGATGCTGCAAGAATTAAGGAAGCGTTATCACCCACTCTGACAGCCTGACTAGGACCTTGTTCGCCGTCAGTGTCTGAACGACACAGCAATGTCGCGTGGTTTCCAGCAAGCAGCGGAATGAATTCATCCTACTTCCATCCTACTTCCATCTGCTTCGAGTGCTCGCTAGACGCAAGACAGAAAACGCGCTCATTTATGGAGAGTTTACTATTATCAGTGCGCATGCGTGCGGCCATGAAAAGGAAGAACACAGGTTCGGTATGCTCTGCACGTTTTGGTTGTGAGGTGTTCTATATCATCGGTGTGTTTGTGTTTAGTGTTTGAGAAAGAGACGGAGAGAGAGAGAACAGAGAGAAAGTGTATGAAAGAAGCAGGGATAGAGAGAAAAAGGGATGCAGAGATAGAAAGATAGCTAGACAGAAAAATGTATGATGGACTGTGACGCCAGCGCAACCTAGTTAATGGTTATGAATATAATAATTAATTAATCGTCCATAACTCATTACAAGTGATGAGAATCTTAATTTATGTTATTCTCCAGCAGACACCTCTCGTCTCTCTCACTTGGCGGATATGCGAGTGCTGTAAACGTTTTCTCTCTTCCATAGCATCAAAGACAAATATTTACCGTCAAACAATTAGATATAATATTATCTATCTAATCACAGAATAGTTCTTTTCAGAGAACAAAAATGGAGAAAATCAATAATAGTGTGTACATAACTTGGTTTAGGCACTGTGTCACTAGTCTTTCCCATGCTTTTTGTAACAACGTCACAAGTTTATTGTTTCCGTTATTACTGTCAATTCCATGTGTTTCCCTTCTCACGTTGTAGAGCACTGATTCACTGTTATTCTCTTGAGGCTATCCTGGGCACTCCTTCACCATATTAGCTCCTTCAAGCAGAACAACAATTGTAGCAATCTCTAGTAACATCCTTGTGCCAGAAATTCCATCAGTGGAGTGCAGTGTATTCCTTACACACTGCGGTAGATAATTCTCACATCTACCATGGTCATAGCACTTTTTAAACAGTAAACTAGGAGATTCATATAAAACAAGGAAAAGCTGCTTTTACCTTGTAACAATATTCAGGGAACAAAAGCTCAGTTTCCAATTTATTCTTTATTAACTCACTATTTTTTTATATTCAAGTCTCAACTTTTAGCTTCCTGCAACAGTATTTATTAGCCCGATACCTGCATACAGCATAATAAATGCAGCATATCAATTTTAGAAACAATGTCAATTATTTAGCATATTACGTATAAGCATCATACTTCAAAATTTGTAGAAATAGTCTACTCACATTATATATCTCTACGTAAAACACACGTATAACATATCAATAATAAAATGCACAAAATATTTCAGAGTCCATTTTCTCTCAGTAAGTTAAGTCACCATTAAGCTAAAGGCTGCCATTCATGACCAGACTTCTTGCCTACCCAAATTCAAAGTAATTAGACAATTGAATTCTCTACAGCAGGTAAAATTTTTATCTCAACCCATTGGCTGGTCTCGTTCGCATAAATCTTAATCATTGGATAATAAAAACTACTCATCCAGATGGAACTGGTTTGGATTGCATCAGCAAATGTTTAGCATATTCTCAACTTGAGTTGCTTACTCCAACTCTGACATTTATAAAAATACCATCATAAGGAGTGTCCAAGGTCATGTCACTTTGACAATTTACAATTTATATAACAATTAAGTCTAGAAATAGGGAGAGAGAGAGAGAGAGAGACAGACAGACAGACAGACAGACAGATAGATAGATAGATAGATAGATAGAGATGGATAAATAGAGATAGAGAGATGGATGGAGAGAGAAAGAGAGAGAGAGAGAGCATGACATGCAGGCACTCGTGTATAAAAATATATACATCTCTCTATATACATATATATTACGAGTGTGTGTGTGTGTGTGTGTGTGTGTGTGTGTGTGTGTGTGTGTGTGTTTAATTTTGCGTCTTTGAATAACATCCTTTCATTAACTGCAAGTTTTAACTCTCCACCCCTTCTCTCATTTATCAGGGCACCCCAACATATCAGGCATACCTCACACCGAAACCAGTGCCTCACATGCAGACAATTAAAGAAGCAGAAAACAATCCAAGTAAAAAAAAAAAAAAAAGAAAAAGAAAAAAGAAATAATGCACAGGCGTTGCCGAGAACTACAATCTAAACTAACACTCCCTTCACGTTAATTCAAAATAAGACTTTAGATGTAGTTTGTGTATAAACAGTAAGGACACAACGAACTGAAATCGAAAAGTTTAGAAAGTAACTGTAAAGACCCTAGCAAATGAAACCTCAGCAATTTAGTAAATATTTTATACTAATTAGATATGTCCCTTGTCCGTAAATCGCTTACACGGGAAAGCCCACTAGCGCAAAACGATCGGTGAACTGTACCCGATGACATTCTAATGTGTCTAACTCGTGCTCATGGAAATATGATGGGTCACGCTTGATCGACTGATTCAACATGACTACGGTTAGGCAATGTACTATAATCCTTAGAAACATTAGTGTATTAGTCTAATTACTGCTGTGTTATGGGACCGCCTTTGTATTAGTCTAATTACTGCTGTATTGTGGGACCGCCTTTGGATTAGTCTAAAAAACTTCTGTGTGGTGTTGTGACGTTGTGACGCTCGCTTTCACATCGGGTGGGGGGGGGGGTAGGCTTTTTATCTTCCGATATTTTCGGCCTTGGAATTCCTCTCCTTACTGATTCCAGGAGTCGGGGGTCGGGGGGGGGGGGGTTGTGGGACCGCCTTTGTATTTAAGTACTACTGTGATGTGGGGCCGCCCTTCTATTGTCCAATTACTGCTGTATGATGGAACCGACCTTGTATTGGTCTAAATACTGTTGTGTGATGGGGCCGCCCTTGTATTGGTCCAATTACTGCTGTATGATGGGATCGACCTTGTATTGGTCCAATCAATGCCTTTGTATCAGAGACGGCATGTAAAGGCAGTGGCATTACCCTTTCGCCGTTTGACAGTCTTTGGTTTTAAGCATGCAATAAAATTGAGCACGGTGTTAATCGCATTGTAGAATTATGCCACGTCTTCGGCGGGTCTTAAATACGGACAACTCCAGGCAGAACAAAGGGAAGGAACCTGCTTTGAAACCGGCAAAGTCTTCAGTATAAAGACGAAACTGCTCGCTAATTCATGTGCCTTGGATGGTTTCTCAAAGTCAGAATGAACCCTAAGTAAACGTTTGAAGATTGTTGATTGTTGATGAGGAAGAAAATAGAAAAAAAAAACAAACAAGCCTGCACTAGTCACGTTTGCGCTAAAGCCGACGTTCGCAGCGCCTGCAACGTTTTGCCTTGTCACGCCTGACGAGAGTGGACTATTATGTCACCGAGATAGGTAATCACAACCAATGGAGTTCACTCCGAAATCTTATCTCCCTTCATGTTCTCTTACTCTCCACCCATTTTTATTTCAGAACCTCGAAAGAGTTTTCCTGCAAAAAAATAGTTGCTTTTACTCCGAATAATATAAATAGTCTTATCTCACATATGTCTATGTCAATATATTTAAAATCTGTATTGAACACAGAAGTGTAATGGCTACAAGTCATAAAGCTGCTGAAAGAGTAGCTGGGTGAATAGGGGTGGGTGGATGGGAAATGAGAAGTGGGTAAGATGAACAAGGATCACTGGAGGAAGAGTATGGGGTTGGGGTGTGTGGACTGATTCCCGTAACGGGGGAGTAAATGGGAAGTTAGATTAATGAATGGAAAGGTTCGTGGAAAAATAAACAAGAATGAAGATAAGATACAAGAATTCTTTTTCAACGCGCCAAGATGAAAAAGAGAATTAAAAAGATTGGAGTTAGTGATTGGGAGTAGGGAAAGGTGGTGGCAGAAATAAAGAGACGGAGGGAAGAAAAAGGTAAGATAAAGACTACGTGTGAGGTGAAATAATTGTTCAGGGATAAAAATGGATGGAGGTGTGTACGTGTGTGTGTGTGTGTGTGTGTGTGTGTGTGTGTGTGTGTGTGTGTGTGTGTGTTAAGGATTGGGTGGCAAGTATATGAATAATTGAAAAATGAGAGTGTGTGACAGTAAATGATTGACAGAGGCCGATAGAGACAAAGTGCGAGGACAGCCCTGGTTGTGTCGATAGTGTCAGTCGACAATTTGGCGCCTTAAGTGGTGTTTGATCCTGTTAACAGGAATATCGGATGTCGTGGAATGCTGTGCCAAAGTCAACATCCAAATTAACTGATATTGCTGTTCTTTTCATTAAGCAGTTGCACTTTCTTCAAAGCTTAATTCGCTGCAGTGTCACTAATGTATTAGTTTGCTTCAAGCGCTCATTTCCAACACAAGATGATTTTGCGAACGGTTCAAGAGTAAGCAAAGAATATCTTCTTTAAGTGTTCCTTAATGGGTTGTTTAAATGATGTAGAAAGTAAAGTGGAGTTAAGATTACAAGAGTGATTTGTGTTCTTGTTATAATTAAAAAAGGTATGTAAGGTGAAGGCATGACAGCAGATGTTAAGCATTTATAATTTTTTTCGGCAAATCTCACTTCCTGTCCTGCATCGGAGATATTACCTTTTATTTTGATATGGATTTATGAGTTTGCCTTGCAACCATTAGCACTCCTCTGTGTGTGTGTGTGTGTGTGTGTGTGTGTGTGTGTGTGTGTGCGCGCGCGCGCGTGCGTGCGTGCGTGCGTGAGAGAGAGAGAGAGAGAGAGAAAGTGAAGTACTTTTTTATGTTAGAATATGTCCGAAGCACTGGTGACAGAAGCGCTTATGTTTGTGTGCCATGAGCACTCTTGAATATAAGAGCACACTTTTATTCAGGATCATTCTCTGTCATGACCTTTTGTTGTATGAGCAGACTTCTTTCCTCTTGAGCACATTTTTGGTGTCGGAAGCTTTCCTTTTATCTCTGCTGTGAAAACTATTTATTGTCAGAAGCACTCTTTTACATCAGAGCACAGACGCACTTTTTTTCTCTCTACTATGAACATTCTTGAACACAAGAGGAGCCTTTTTTACATCATGAGTAACATTGTGTGTTAGGAGCTCCCCTTGTCTGTTCTTTTAACTCTGTCTGATTTATTGCTTGCATGTATCAAAGAATTTGTATAGATGTGGTTGTCTGTTCTTTTAACTCTGTCTGATTCTGTGGCGAAGTAAATTTGTCTATCACTATATTTCTCTCTCGCTGAAATCTCCCATCAGAAGCCGCAGTAAATTTTTAATCGTGAAATATTCTCGTTCTTGGGTTGCTTCTGGAGACTTCCTCTTCTCACTGGACTTTTGAAAGGGGAGGTTGATGTTTTTGTTGGTGGAGGTATTTGTCGCATGTCGTTATAGATGTGAAGTTTTGGAATTTAAAAAAAAAACTTTTCTGTACAGCTCCTGTCGAATGTAAAAGCATGCGGTTTTTATTTCTTGAATCTGGTAACTGCAGCATTGTCCGTGATTTCAAGAGTGTTGCTGTAAATTTCCTCTGTTTCTGTAGACTGCTGGTGTCGGTATGTTGTTGCTGACTGGCGATGAAGCTTTGCGTTTGGGAAGTGCTTGAGGCGCGCTCGTCCGTTGCGAAAACAAGTCTGGCCGGCAATGATGGGTTTAGACCGGAAATCCGTGGGCTAAAGCACAGTTGGTTGTTGTTGTAGCCGTTCTTGTTGTAGTGGGAGGAGGTGTCTTACAGAGCCCAGGCAATTAGCACGCCAAGTCATTGGAGGTGTTGTCATTGTTGTCGTTCAACCTCAATGGAGGTGTTGTCATTGTTGTTGTTGGCGCTGGTGTCGTGGCTGTCTCGGTGTCCGTTGGGATGCATGAAGGCTGGCACTGGTGGCCAGTATATGTGGTCGAGCAGCAGTTGAATCATGTCTGCAATGGGTGATTAACCCCACTGCTTGAATTGCTGTTCACTGGGCCACCATTGCTGTCGTTTTGTTGTTGTTGGTTTTATTGTTGTTGTCGCCGTTGTTGTGGCTGCTATTGTTTATTCTGTTGTTGTCGCTGTTGTTATCCAATGTGTTGTGGTGGGCATCTTTTTCTTTTTTGTCCCTTTTCTATTGTTGTTGCCTGGCGTTGTGTTGTAATGATTGTTGGTTTTGCTGTTTCCGTTAATGCCGCTAATGATGGCGTGTCTGGCAATGGTGAGAGCAGTGGAGCCCTCAGCACCGTGGTAAGCTCTTCCACAGCGGTGTCAACTTCTGTCTCTGAGTGTCAGTTGTCTTGATATTGTCCGCTTCTGTATGTATTATTGTTTTCTTTCATATCTGTTGTGTTCGTCTGAGTGTTGGTGACTCTGATGTTTCTTTTTGTCTTCTGCATTTGTTGTGATCTGCATTTGTTGTGCTTCTATTTTTTCTCGCTGGATGCAGTAAATGGAGTCTGGGATTTTTCTCCTCTGTTGTAGTTGTCGAGGTACACATGTCTTTTTTCCTGTTTTAACGTCTGTGTAGAGTTGGTTTTCGTTGTATGTATTATTTTTTCTTTCATATCTGTTGTGTTCGTCTGAGTGCTGGTGACTCTGATGTTTCTTTTTGTCTTCTGCATTTATTGTGATCTGCATTTGTTGTGCTTCTATTTTCTCTCGCTGGATGCAGTAAATGGAGTCTGGGATTTTTCTCCTCTGTTGTAGTTGTCGAGGTACGCATGTCTTTTTCCTGTTTTAACGTCTGTGTAGAGTTGGTTTTCGTTGTTGAAGGAATTTTCTACAGGATTTTTGTATTCGTTTCCTTCTCGCCTGTACTTACATTGTCTGTTTGTGTTTCACTGGATCTCAATGTACGTATGCTGTCTGTTTGTGTTTCACTGGATCTCAATGTACGTATGCTGTCTGTTTGTGTTTCACTGGATCTCAATGTACGTATGCTGTCTGTTTGTGTTTCACTGGATCTCAATGTACGTATGCTGTCTGTTTGTGTTTCACTGGATCTCAATGTACGTATGCTGTCTGTTTGTGTTTCACTGGATCTCAATGTACGTATGCTGTCTGTTTGTGTTTCACTGGATCTCAATGTACGTATGCTGTCTGTTTGTGTTTCACTGGATCTCAATGTACGTATGCTGTCTGTTTGTGTTTCACTGGATCTCAATGTACGTATGCTGTCTGTTTGTGTTTCACTGGATCTCAATGTACGTATGCTGTCTGTGTGCGTTTCACTGGATCTCAATGTACGTATGCTGTCTGTGTGCGTTTCACTGGATCTCAATGTACTCCTATTTTCTGATGGTAAATGTTTGTCTTTAATATTGTGGAAGAGAGAAAACGTTTACAGTGCCCGCATATCCACTTAGTGAGAGAGACGTGTTTGTCTGTCTCTTTCATGAGGCGTTTTCCCTCAAAGATATCCCGTCTGTCCTTGAAATTGTTCCTTTTTTTTTTCTAGTAATTAATAAAATATTTTTATTTAGAAAAACAACAACTGGTTGTGAATGTAGCTTTTTGTATACAATACTACATTTACAAATTATATATATGTTTTAACCTTTAAAGAAAATATTTTCTTTATTCCAGATCATGGTGTAGGCAGTAAAAGCAGGTGACTCACTTATTTAAATTAATGATCTATGGTAAAATGCAAACAATCGCTTTCGTGTACAAAATTCAAAAAGACCTCCTCGGTGATTCCCCTTACTTAACAAACATCTTGCTCTCAGAAGGAAATGTCATTGTTTCGTCAACCAGAGTAACTGATAGACATGAATACATAAATAATGATTAAATTTATAATAATAAATAATTAAATAAATAAAAATAAATGTCATGTAATGATCGTGTACCACCACAGTTGTTTTGTATGATATGATTGAAACAATCTGAATGAACAGAAATCTATTTCAAAGTTACTTTTACAAAAGTATGCTTTCTGCTTCGAGTACTGTGATTTATAAAAGGGTATATCCATTAAAAATAAAGAACTAGCTTTAAAAATGTTTATTGTTTACATTTTAGTCTCGGAATAGGGACATTTCCGTTTTCTATTTTCCACATTTAAACATTTAGGTGTTGTGAAACAAGAAACACAGACATTAAACTTGTCAGAAATGAATGTTATTGATGCGTCTAAACGAAACCGTGGTAATACATTTGTGTATGATGGTTTATCATCACAACTGTGACAGATTTGATAAAAGTGAGCAATTACCTGCTATCTTGCTTACTTCCCTTGAATTTACCTGTCTCGATTTCAAAGCTGTTGATGCGTGTTGATACCCTATTATCAGCAAGCTACACAATTACACAACTGCAAAAGCCATGCAATGAACAAAGTTAACAGAGGCAAAACAAGCTGCCTTTCTCTGCACGCAGAGACAAATGACCTCCCTTGAGTTGAAAGGACCATATCTTTCTATCTATCTATCTATCTATCTATCTATCTATCTATCTATCTATCTATCTATCTATCTATCTATCTATCTATCTATCTATCTATCTATCTATCTATCTATCTATCTATCTATCTATATGTCTGTCTATCTATCTATCTATCTATCTATCTATCTATCTATCTATCCATCTGTCTATTTATCTGTCCATCCATCCATCCATCCATCCATCTATCTATCCATCCATCCATCCATCCATCCATCCATCTATCTATATGTCTCTCTCTGTGTCTATCTAATTTATCTATCAATCTAATTACAACGGAACTCTTATGGAGTTATGAAAAGTTCATAAAAGATTGTTTCAGAATTAGTACTTTTTTTTTTAGTCAGTTACTGTTTAAGATTTTAGAAAGATTAAGGACAAGATTTGTTTCTAGTTGTTCTTTTTCACAAGTTTTAAACAAAATTTGTATAAAGTTTTCAAAGAATTGTCTTCGGGATATATACACACTAAGTTCATTCTATTTCTATTATGCTGTGTCATAATCAGTATCCAGACATTTGTAATGAAAACTGTTACTGAGAGATTTATAGAAATATACTTCTCCCTCCTGTATATAAAGCTCTTTACTTGGTTTGGTATTACTAATTTCCCATTTCACGCCAGAAGACATGTGTGACATAAAAGAGACAGGCAGGCAGCTTGCTAGATAGATAGATAGATAGATGGATAGATAGATAGATAGATCTGTTACAAATTTTGAAATAAAATCGTAACAGCCAACAAATAAAAAGTACAAACCACACTACTTTAAACATCTACTCTTTAGCTCATATATCTCTATTAGTGTTTCTGCAGTTGATGCGTTGATCGTATTAGATTGTAGCCGCGAATCTGCAGTTGATATTTGACACGTACTGTACTGTGGCCCCAGGGCTGACTCTGGTATACCTTTAAGAAAAAGCATTCTCATGTCAAATTCAGGAAGATTCGTAGCGGAATCAAATAGATCGGAAAACAACGCTTTGATAGCGAAGGATACACCACAGGCATTGCAGGTGCCTTGATTGCAGGGGAAACCAATCAAATCGACTCCCATTGACTTGCACCCTTTTGGTTCTAGCATCTAGCGTGACCACGTATATCGGTAAATGGTGCTACCACACTCGGACAAGCATAGTTTAGAACGAAAACCCGGTTACAATATGGACGCGAGGAGTTAAGAGAATATGGGGGTTAGAGATGGAAAATTAAATGCAGGGAAAGGAAGAGAGGGAAGGGATAGTAGGAGATGGAAGAAACATATAGCCAGTGGAGTGCACGAGTTAGGCAAGTAAAGAGCTTAATGTAAAAAAGAGAACTACACTAATGCCACCTTTGCATTTTTAGGGGCACAAAGTCGCATGGAGACCGCTTTGCGAACGGGACAAGGGGATATGCAGGCGCTGAGCTGATGACGTGTTGGCCATATGGCATTTCTTGATGTGGACCAGTCCTCCTGATCAGATTGACTGATTTCCAATGCCCTTGTAATGGGCAAGATCGAAATACTAATTATCAGTGGGTAGCCCTTTCTCGAAGTAATTGCCGTGCTCCATTCCCCATCCCCACCCTCCACCTCTGTGTCTTATATCGTCGATTTTTTTCTACCTCTTTCCTTTTTATTGAGAGTAAACTGATCAGTAGTGTATTTACAGTATTTTCTTGCAGGTCGGTTAGCACTTTAGTAAAATGCCTCCATCTTACATTGTCTCACTTGATTTTATCTATCTATCTATCTATCTATCTATCTATCTATCTATCTATCTATCTATCTATCTATCTATCTATCTATCTATCTATCTATCTATCTATCTATCTATCTATCTATCTATCTATCTATCTATCTATCTATCTGTCTGTATGTATGTATGTTTGTCTGTATATCTATCTGTTTGTCTGTATATCTATCTGTCTGTCTGTCTATCTATCTATCTATCTAACTATCTGTATATATGTATGTTTGTCTGTCTATCTATCTATCTATCTGTCTGTCTGTCTATCTATCTGTATATATGTATGTTTGTCTATCTATCTATCTGTCTGTCTGTTTGTATGTATGTATGTTT
Organism: Sinotaia quadrata; assembly: GCA_028829895.1. Lineage (NCBI taxonomy): Eukaryota > Metazoa > Mollusca > Gastropoda > Architaenioglossa > Viviparidae > Sinotaia > Sinotaia quadrata. The sequence continues at coordinate 98,093,868 of CM054182.1, forward strand.
GTCTGTCTATGTGTCTGTCTATCTATCTATCTGTCTGTCTGTATGTATGTATGTATGTATGTTTGTCTGTCTATCTGTCTATCTATCTATCTATCTGTCTGTATGTATGTATGTTTGTCTCTCTATCTATCTATCTATCTATCTATCTGTATGTATGTATGTATGTTTGTCTATCTATCTGTCTGTCTATCTATCTACCTATCTATCTATCTACCTATCCATCCATCCATCTATCTATCTATCTATCTACCTATCTATCTATCTATCTATCTATCTATCTATCTATCTATCTATCTATCTATCTATCTATCTATCTATCTATCTATCTATCTATCAGACAAGTCCGTTAAGAAGTACTTTGAAGACTAGTACCACAAATTTCAATAATGAAGAACATTATAATATATTTATATTTATATATTTATTTCACATCCTGAAAACAGACTGGATTTTTTTGTATTTTGTAATAATGATACATATTGTTAAATAACAAAATATTGAACTACTTTTGAGTCAAAGTAGAAATTCTGAGCTAAAATAAAGCATAAACTGGCAAGCAGAAATGTGGAACTCCAGCGCCATTCTTAAGTGCGTAATTACGGAATACTAGGCAATTTGAAAGCGATCCTCAACGTCATTTACACGTCTGGTTACAAAATACTAGGCAATTTGAAAGCGATCCTCAACGTCATTTACACGTCTGGTTACAAAATACTAGGCAATTTGAAAGCGATCCTCAACGTCATTTACACGTCTGGTTACAAAATACTAGGCAATTTAAAAGCGATCCTCATCGTCATTTACACGTCTGGTTACGGAATACTAAGCAATTTAAAAGGGATCCTCACCGTCATTTACACGTCTGGTTACGGAATACTAAGCAATTTAAAAGGGATCCTCACCGTCATTTACACGTCTGGTTACGGAATACTAGGCAATTTGAAAGGGATCCTCACCGTCATTTACACGTCTGGTTACGGAATACTAGGCAATTTGAAAGGGATCCTCACCGTCATTTACACGTCTGGTTACGGAATACTAGGCAATTTGAAAGCGATCCTCACCGTCATTTACACGTCTGGTTACGGAATACTAAGCAATTTAAAAGGGATCCTCACCGTCATTTACACGTCTGGTTACGGAATACTAGGCAATTTGAAAGGGATCCTCAGCGTCATTCACATGTTTGGTTACGCTACGCTAGGCCAGCAGAAGAGTGTAACCGTTCGTTTTGTAAACAAACCTGGTCATGAAATGTAATGCAAGCAGAAAAGGTAAAACCTCACTATTAGTTCATAGTGGAGATAAACAAATGATCATGAGGCAATAAAGTGTCAAAAACTGAAATGAATATTTTTGATCAAGAATCATAATAATCGAAAAACCTTTTGTTTACTTTCGCACTTCATTATAATATTGAAAATCTAATGAATAGAACTATTTGAGAAAGAAAAAAACATCCAACCATCAGCACACCTTGTTCACACACACACACACACACACACACACACACACACACACACACACACACACAAAAACACACAAATATCACACATGCACGCATGCACGTACGTACGTACATCCACTCATTTATTAATAGCACTGGTCGTAAAACAGATGCTAAGTAATATATCACATAACTATCTATATTAAAATGAACTGTTGCATACTTAAAGCCAGATCGACCCACATAGTAAATTACATGCAAATGACAGTTAAACAAACTTGGGGCCTTACATCTAAATGACTGCACGCATAGAAGTCATATCTATCACATAATGTTACAAGCAAACAACATACAAGTTAGAGCAGTAGTGCACAAATCGCGGGCCGCATGCGCCCCCCCCCCGCCCCCGGGAGAACTTTATTTCATTATTTGTGTTGTTTTTTTCCTATTGAGCCATCCATGTGCAAAATACGTATGCCAACCAGTCTTCAAATACCCTTTCATGACCTGTTCGTTCAAATTTTGTTCATCGACTTGTAAGTAAATTGTTAAGACATTTTATTAAGTTTCAATTGTATGTATTAATTTCTGTGTGAGAAATTTATCTTTGATTGGTGGAGAAAGTATGTTTAGTGCAGCCATGTAGAATTTAAAGCTTTCAGATAATTTAATATAATTATTATTCTAAGCAGAAGCTTGAAAACGTCAATTGTGATATTCTATAATTATATTCCAATGTGAGAAGATCTCTAAAGTATTAATCTAATTTTTGGAACTCATCATAGAAAGAACATTTTTAGTGAAACTGTGAAATTATGCTAGGAGTAACTGCACTAATTGCACTAGAGTAAAGAAATAAGAAATAAAACAGAAACGTACTTAGTACGGTGCTTTTCGCAGACATTTTTCTTTTGCAAGGACTCCAGATTCAACTTCTACGTCTCACGTCTGGGTACTATGTTGAGGATGAGGGAAGTGAGTGATATATATATGGAGGTGCTAAAATTACCTGAAGCTGGACCAAGCTCTTGGAGCGTGGCCATCATGTAAATTGACATGTGACTGCATGCAGCTTAATGGGGTCTGTAAATTGTCAGTTCCATACTCAACTGCCGTTATTACGTTATGGCTGATCATTACAAAGGTGATTAGTGGCGGGATCGAACTTCGGGATATCCGATTGAAGTTTAATTATATTAATTTGATAATTACTTTTAACAACACCGCCATGGTTCGCACGATACTACTATAGGCTGTTCCTAACACACACACACACACACACACACACACACACACACACGAACACACACACACAAACATGCACACACGCCCTCACATCCATTGAAACAAGCACGCACGCAAACACACACATTCGCACACACTCACACGTTTTCACACGCTCTAACATATTCACGAACACACACACACGCAAACACACACACACACACGCAAACACACTCACACACACACACACACACAAACACGAGAACAAATCGATCACTCCCTCTGGATTACACACACTCCTTACAACACATCTGTAGGCTGTCATTTGTCATTTGTGCATGCGGACATTCTCAGCTGTTCACAAAGCTGACAGCAACTGTATCGTAAGACACACGCACGCACGCACGCACGCACACACTTACGTACACGCGCGCGCGCGCACTGCCATGCACACTACTCAGGTTGAACTGCTTCAACACTGTCAGTACTGTAACTAATTCATTTTCGGGCTCAGTTTCCCACTCAATAAAATAATAGAAAATAGTTGTAGGTCTGGATAATAGTTAATAGTTTAGGGAGGGGCTGTCGAAACCCATCGCACATTGACTTTCCTTCCCTTTACAAACGTCTTGTTTAATTTGATATTTTCCAGATTTCATTATTTCACGAAATCAAAGTAATTTTATTTCACATTCAAGTTATTCTTATTGGTTCATTTTATAACATCATAAAATCATTGTGTAATATCACATAATCAAGCAAATTGATGATTTTATGGTATCATACCATCATTACATATCACAAATTCACTCAGATATGAAGACTGATTTTATAATAGTACAACCCATGATTCGTGACTGGTTCATTTTGTTTTATCATACATAATTTGCTTTGACGAGGCGTTTACCTTTTTATTTATTATTTTATTAATTTATTTTAAGATTCGAATTTGTCATGTCATAAAAATATTTCGGACCACCATAAAATCAACCAATCAGAACAGCTTAAATTCATGATATCTTCGCATGATATTGTGATTTGTAAAATCGAATTAAAAAATAACACAGTCCCTCATAAATTTTGACGATTCTCGAATGTGTAGTTGTTACTTGTCCGTCTTTAGTGACCAGCATGAACGGAAGTGTGTACCAGTCCAAGTTGTCTCCTCTTAGTGACCAGCATGAACGGAAGTGTGTACCAGTCCAAGTTGTCTCCTCTTAGTGACCAGTATGAACGGAAGTGTGTACCAGTCCAAGTTGTGTCCTCTTAGTGACCGGTATGAACGGAAGTGTTTACCAGTCCAATTTGTCTCTTCTTAGTATGAACGGAAATGTGTACCAGACAAAGTTGTCTCTTCTTAGTTACCAGTATGAACGGAAGTGTGTATCAGTCCAAGTTGTCTCCTCTTAGTGACCAGCATGAACGGAAGTGTGTTCCAGTCCAAGTTGTCTCCTCTTAGTGACCAGTATGAACGGAAGTGTGTACCAGTCCAAGTTGTTTCCTCTTTTTTTGTGACCAATATGAACGGAAGTGTGTACCAGTCCAAATTGTCTCCTCTTAGTGATTAGCATGAACGGAATGAATAGCACTCCTACGTATTGCTGATGCTTTCGACGCTAATAACGACCCTAGGCATCGCGTCCTCCTCTCACGTCAGCGAGAGCATCTGAGATATGCAACATGAGACGGCGCTGTGAGCGATGTATGCAAATTATATAGTGACTCGTCTTTCAAGTAGCCGTATCGCCGAGTTTTGTTCTTTTACGTGGCGTGAAATGTGTGCAATGAACAGCCGGAAGTGAATGGCCATCGACTTGACTGTCGGCCTGTCGGTGATCTACGTACGTACTTGACCTTTATTTCTTTCGCAGTTTGAGATAAATTTCCACGCCTTGTAAATATTTCTGATGTGAGGCCGTGCGCGTTAGGCAGAATAAACAAAAGAAAATCACACACACACACACACACACACACACACACACACACACACACACACACACACACACATTCTCTCTCTCTCTCTCTCTCTCTCTCTCTCTCTCTCTCTCACACACACACATACACACACATAAGAAACAGTACAAGTGTTCACGTCATTACTGTAGCTTTAATTTACCCCAAGTAGGTGCTGGGTTTGCTGTAAACATAAAGTCATATCCAAACTTATACACCTCTGGCGTTACGCGAGTCACACAAATTCACTTTGATAAATAGTCACCGGGGGACGTGTCGAGACAATTTACTGCCCACTGAATGACAATATCCAATGCCGGCTTTCAGCAGCCCATACACTCGAGTACAAAGTATTACTTAGCCAATAGGCCAACACGCTCGCATGGAACTCACTAGTCACATATGTTCCGTCATAGAGTTGCTAGGTTCAGTATGACGTCAGAGTAAATGACGTCACTGCTATTCCAGAAACGATTACGTAAAGTGTCTACTCTCAGAAGAAGGGTGGTGTGCTGCTTATGTTACTTTTGTTAACTGACTATATGAAATTATTATTTTTTTTTATCAACAACTATAAATTTAATGCCCAATTTGTAGCAGTAATATTCTTGGCGATATGTTCACACATTTTCCATGGTTCACGGTCCTGTTCCTCTAAATTTCTAAAACTTATTCTTTCAATTATCGTCCCTCGTTCTAAGTTTATAAGAACATATTTTGGAAATTTCAAGAATTTGGATTCTGATTAAAATAGAGGACTGATTTGTGCTTGACTACCAATTCATTCATTGATTTCGCTAACTCTTTCTTGAACATCAGAGGCAAAGTCTGAAAGCCATAACGGGATTTTTTTAATTTTTATTATTAAATCAATTTTGAATTAATGTTTAATCTTTACAAAATAAATAAAGTGCAACAACAACAAAGTATTTTTTAACAACTTTTCTTGCGGCGATTTTAACTTACAACAAACTGACTTAGAAAAATGTAGTCTTCTCATCATTCAAAGCTAATAAATTCCACATGCTCCGACTTTAGCTCAAGGGAGAGAATTTTGTTTTGATGTATCAAATAAACTCTTTGCGTACTGATGCAGCGAATAAGTCATCAGCCTGGCCATCGTTAGAAATTAAAAAAAAGAACAAGTCATGCACCTGCTACAAGATACTTTTCCTTGCCAGAGGAAAACTGTTGTCAGTTGTATCGTTCTGATACTGAACTTCTTCGTTTGCTTAGCAATGTACTGCATAGGCAGCCTTTTGACGAAATCATTTTCTTGTTGTAGTTGATGTCTAAGTTTACAATGAAATGTCTTCTTGGTATGCTGCTCATCCATTTTACAATCACACGCACATACGCACGCACATACACATTCGTACCAACCCCACCCTACACACATTATAATTATATTACAAACGTCTGTGTGGGGAATCTGAAATGTTGGTCTTGTTATTAAAACGCGCAATCTCTTTTTATAAAAAGAAAAATACTAAAATTTCTGTTTTCAGGAATATATAATTTGTTGCTGCCATATTGGACTACTGAATCGAAATGTCTATTCAGGGAGTCCTGTGTACAGCGATAACACTGTAATGTTGTGGTTGTGTTACTTTGCGATGACGCTGTAATGATTTGGTTTTGTTTCCGGTCGATGATGCTATAATGTTGTGGTTTTGTTCCTGGGTGATGACGCAGTAATGTTTTGGTTTTGTTTCCGATAGATGACACTGTAATGCTATGTTTTTTCCTAGGTGATGACGCTGTAATGTTATGGTTTTGTTACTGAGCGATGACGCAGTAATGTTTATTTTTTTCTTCCTCGACAATGACGCTGCAATGTTGTGGTTTTCTTCCTGTGTGATGACGATTTAGGTTTGTCCCTGGGTGATGATGCTGTAATGCTGTAGTTTTGTCCCCGGGTGATGCTACTGTTATCTACGTGCTGAAAAGTGCATCATTAGATCTGGTAGTTAATCACGTACGGAAACGCAGACGGAGATTTGAAACGCACGTAAAGCACAAATAATTGACTTCTGGCACACGATCGATACTCGAATAATGATCTGCATGAAAACCCGTTGATCCAAATGAAATTCCTGCAGTTGACGGATGAAGGAAGCGGAAGGAACGGTACAGCCACCAACGACTGTGCCAGAAGGACAACATGGCAAAAGTCACGAGGTGGTGAGCAAGTCCCATAACTCAGAGAGTTGGAAAGCGTGATCGTCCGTAAACAAGAAACTTACTTCTTTTTTTTCACCCCCACTCTCAATGGGAAGTCTTCTTTAGGGAATGCTTGGAAATGCAAAGACGTGCTGGTTATTTGATTTTACGATACACCAAAAGAAAAATTATTATTTATTTGCTTCGGCGATTCAGATTATTTATAGTTTGATTATTTTAATTTTGTTTGCGTCAATATCCTTGTACTTTTATTTACCTTTCGTTTAGACCCTGACTCCACCTCCCTCACCTGATGAACCCGATACACCAGGCATAAAATTGGTTCTGTGCGCAGGTAATATAGTTATTATTTCATTTATTTAATTTTAATGCGTGTAAGTAATTTTTTCGAACGAACAAGTTATTTGGTGTGCGCGCTTGTGGTTATTTATTTATTTATTTACTTTTATTTCTTATTTTGGGGGAGTAGGCACTGCAAGACTAATATTCTTGTTTTATTTTAATTTGAATGCCCAAAATATGTGCATATTTATATTTTTATACGGACCTAGTCTTTCACTTTATTTAAAGTATTACTTTGAAGACGAAAAATAATTTGCTTTTAAATTTAAACAATACATAACATTTTCACACAAACGTATACAAAAAAAAAATTAAAATGTTAGAGCTTGCGATGATTAATGTAAATTTTTTCAATGTAAATATGTTTGCATATGCATGTATAATCTTTTTTGTATGTACATGCATGTTTGTCTGTCATGCATTGTCTGTCTCTCCCTCTTTCTTTCTCTGAGAGAGAGAGAGAAGTGTGTATGTGTGCGTGATTACCTATGTGTATGTCGTATTCATAGAAAAAAAAGCTAGAAATGATGCTACAATCACTTCAGTGCATTCTGTTCATTAGCATTTTGCTAGTATTTACAGAGTTTTCAAATTTCAATAATTCCATTATGGAGTTTAATGCTCAATGCCCCGTACAAGTTTAAATAGTAAAACGTTATTCTTATTAAGAAACAAAACTCTTTTCCTCATCTCACAAAATATTTTCTAACAGATCAAAGTCAAAACAGGAAACGATAGAGGCAACCTTAAGTCGCTGTGGGTAAACATGTCATAACTCGCACTAAAATCTGAAGTGTGTTACGCATAAAGTACTCTCACTATGTGGATTGTCTTGCTGAAGTGTATTACGCATTAAGAACTCTCAATACGTGGATTGTCTTGCTGAAGTGTATTACGCGTAACGAACTTTCATCTCCTGGATTGTTTTGATAAAGTGTACTGAACTCGATTGGGAGGAGAGGAAAGAAAACCAGATTTGTTTATTCACACGCCACTTCATTCTGACGTCACTAAACTAATTTGTCCGGATTGTCCGCTAACGAAGTATGTCTGCACGTAAAATGTCTACTTTCCTGAACTTCAAGTCGTATTTCTAAATAAGCAAATAATTGCGACAAACGAATGCATGGTAGCCAAACCAGCCGTGGTTTATAAAAAAGGACGATTATTAACCTAGATAGAATTTGGGTCACTGTACGTAGAGGGCAATGTAATATTATCCAATTATTACTGAAAAGGTGAAGCGTTGACTACTTAGAAGGGAGAAATCTATTGTTAACTTGTTAATAATGAAGAGTGTTGTGTTAACTATTTAACAGGGAGGGTTGTTGTGTTGACTAGTTAATAATAGCGAGGGATGTGTTAAATCGTTAACAGGGAGAACATTTGTGCTAACCAATTAAAAGTGAGGGATGTGTTAAATCGTTAACAGGGAGAACATTTGTGCTAACCAATTAAAAGTGAGGGATGTGTTAAATCGTTAACAGGGAGAACATTTGTGCTAACCAATTAAAAGTGAGGGATGTTATGTTAACTATTTAATAGTGAGGAAATGTATATTAGTTAAAAGGAAGGGATGCTATTTTAACTAGTTGAGAGTGAGGGATGCTGTGTTGTAGTTAATAGTGAGTTAATGCTAACTAGTTAATAGGGAGAAATGTGGTTTAACTAATTAATAGGGAGAAACGGTGTTAACTAGTTTAAACGAAGGAGTCCTATTTTGACGAGTTAATAGTGAGGGATTTTGTGCTAAGTATTTAACTAATAGTGGAAAGTGCAGCAGAGCCAGACAAATTTAGGATATAGAGTAATACATTATAATCTCATCGCATAGTGACAGGTATATGGTAACAAGAATCTAATAGTGAAAAGTGCAGCATAGCCAGACAAATTTGGGATATAGAGTAATACATTATAAACTCATCGCATAGTGACAGGTGTATGGTAACAAGAATCTACAATGCTTGTCATCGTTTGGTGAGACAATTAATGCTAAAGGTGAATTATGTATTGTACAATATCGTAGACGGCATGCAAGGACAATGAGATTGTTGTAAATATAGGCAGAAACAGAAAGAAAAATAAATAGGTCAAATTGCTATGTATTGTGACGTGTCTTTGACACAGATAGGAAAACAGCAAGTGAGTAGAGTGAGATAACAGTCTTGTAATATAACAGTAGCTGGAAAGAGTGAGATAACGGTCTCGTAACATAACAGTAATTGAGAAGAGTGAGATAACGGTCTCACACTATAACAGTCACTGAGAAGAGCGAGATCTCGGTTTCACAATGTAACAGTAACTGAGAAGAGTGAGATAACGGTCTCATAATATAATAGTAACTGGGAGACTAAAAACAATGCTAGGTGAGTTAACATAATAGTCAAATTGTTAGGGAATCCAACAACAGTATCTCGAGAGAATCAATTGTGTAACAGCTGCCGGAAGCTGTGCGGGGAAAAAGCGCTCAATAAGAATCCAGCCTTGGCTCATGATTGTTGAACTTAGCGGCCATGATTGTTTGGAGAGTTAGCGCAAATAAATACCCATCATCACGGTACGAGACTAAGTGCATTCGGTAATGTAGATGTGTGAGAAATTTTATGGGTTTAAATTATTGTGGAATATATGAAAAGGCAGCGAGTGAGAGCTATAATGGCATCTCGCTACTCTTAAATAAATAAAATCCCCAGGATTATAATGATTAATGAGACAGTCTATCATTACTGCGAGATAGACGTTAGCGCTGAGTCGAGGGAAATGCAATGGTAATAAAGCTCTACTCTGGAATAGCTACAGTGGCAAACAATACAAATGAACTTAGTGAGTGATAATTATTTGATGAAGTTCAGGGTAGTGATGAAAACGTTCAGGGGAGTAAAGTACGTCACCGACAAGTGAAATGAGAGAACTGTTTGTAAAAATGTTAGTGTAAGAAACGAGACTTTAACTGAAATTAAATAAAAGTTGGTAAAACACTTGTGAGCCCGGCGAGCGAGGTGAAAAATGAAATAAACACCTGCAAAACACTTGTGAACCTAAAGATTGAGGCGAAAAGAATGAAATAAAAGTCTATAAAACACTTGTGATCCTGGACAACGTTCCCTCTAATATTTTCCCTCTGTGCGCGGCAAGTTTCCCTCTGTGCGTGGAACGTTTCCCTCTGTGCGTGGAACTTTTCCCTCTGTGCGCGGAACTTTTTCCTGTGTGCGCAGAACAGGCGATTTTTGTGCTTGCTACCAAAACTTGTGCGCGGAATTTTCAAACTGCTGCGCGGCATTTTCTAATGAGCTGCGCGGCCGCGCACATTAGAGGGAACATTGAAGCGAAATCTATAAAATTGTTTTGAGTCTGATCAATGTGTAAATGAAAGTGAAACAAATGTCTATAAAATTGTTGTGAGCCTGAGTAACGTGTAAATGAAAGTGAAATTAATATCTATAAAATTGTTGTGAGCTTAAAGGAGTAATGTGTGTGTCTATAAAATTGTTGTGAGCCTGATTGATGTTTACATTAAAGTGAAATATATATATATATATATATAACACTTTGAGAGCCTTAGAGTTGAAGCCTAAATTGATAAAAACAAATGTTTGAAAAATAGTTGTGTGTCTATGAAACAGCTGTGAGTGTCTATAAAATAGATGTGAATGTCTCTATAATAGCTGTGAGTATCTGTATAATAGCTGTGAGTGTCTGTAAAATAGCTGTGAGTGTATAATGGCTGTGAGTGTCTATAAAATAGCTGTGAGTGTCTGTAAAATAGTTGTGTGTCTATAAAATAGCTGCGAGTGTCTGTAAACTAGTTGTGAGTGTAAAGAATGAGTGATGTTCAGAACAGAGCTCCATTTATATCTTTTTTTTATTCATTTCATTTTTTTTTTTGGGGGGGGGGGGGGGGGGAGGGCTACGTACGAGGAGAGAAAACGAAATGAGCAGAGAGTTATTTATTGAGATTGTCGAGGTCAGAAATTAAATGCATCAGTTATGAGGATATTCTAAAATTAGGTTAAGTTAGAAGAAACGTCTTGAGTACATCAAAAATGTAAGAAACATGGAACTATTAATTTTGTCTTGAGTACATCAAAAATGTAAGAAACATAGAACTATTAATTTTGTCTTGATTCCATAGATCAATAGTGAGAATACGTGTGTATTCTTTTGCAATTCGTTTACAATTGCACAAACTACGGTGTGATTGGGAAATGGTCAATGTGCTATTTTGGGAAACATGTTAAACAGGGAGACATGCTCTGTTACAAAGGGGGAGATAAATGTGCCATATGGATAGGATCGACGAAGTGTTATAGGGAGAGAACAAATGCGCTATAATATAATATGGAAAGAACATATGCTGCTGTATATGGATAGGATAAACTTGCTATAATACTGAGACAATATACTGTAAGATACGTTGTCTTAGTGAGAGGATATGTTCTGTGCTATAGGGAGATGATACTTGCTGTGTTATAGGGAGATGATACGTGCTGTGTTATAGGGAGATGATACACGCGGTGCAACCTAAAGAGAACATGACCTTTTCTAGAGAGATAAGGCAGGTGCCCTGTCAATGGAGTCAATGATAATTGCGCTGAAATTGGGATATGTTAAACTGTTATGTAATTGGCAGGAAACAGAAAGGCTGCCATAAAGAGATGATAAATCTGCTATTATCGGTGTGGGGGAGTTGCAGAATCGCTGTTTCAAGGAGATGATCGGTGCTCTGTTTTAGGGAGACGGATGCATTAATATTAGGGAGAAGATAGATGGATTTTGAAGATGAGGACAAAAAGTTAACAGGGAGAGGATAGAAGCGATGCTAGAGAGAGAGAGAGAATAGTTGCGTTGTTAAGAGAGGTTGGAATGAAGTGTAACAAAGGAAGCAAAGGTAATGATGTTCCTGCTCTACGAAAGTACATAGTTAAAGGTTAAAGGTTAAGGCTGCCGAATCTGAGATGTAAAATAATGGCGAATCCATTGAGGTTTAGCTGCATTTATAATCGAAGAAAACTGTTCGTATGACTGAAGAGATTATTTATGTGGGGTGAGTAGACGAGTGGGTGGGGGACAAATGTTGATAAATTTGTGAAGCGTAATCTAACGAGCTAGAAAGATCCGGAACAAATGGGTAACACTTGTGAAGGAATACGATTGAGGCAGCGATGACAGGATATGAAATGCGACTGAGGTGGCGATGACAGGATACGAAATAGGCGTCCTAAATTGGATGTAGGTGAGGGGGAGAAGTGATTTGTGCAGCAGTGGAATTCGGTGAACTTAGGGAAAACGCGATGACGTAAACGTTCCTGTAATGAAAAGAAAGAATTCAAAGACCCTCTATTTAAGATGGCTGTACGGGACTTTTGATAAAGTATGCGTGCTTCTCTGATGAATTTAGGTTTTAGATTATGCGAGTTATCCGTTTAAATGAAAATTGTTCAAGTAAAGAATGAACTCTATTACAATGTCAGATCAGAATATAGACATAAAATAACATGCTTTTCTTAAAATAAAAATGTTGAAAATGCGACTCAGTTCCAGTTAAGTTTAAAATTTCGTAGTTTAATGTAACATCGACTGTTGTTAACGGTTTAAAATTTCGTAGTTCAATGTAACATCGACTGTTGTTAACGGTTTAAAATTTCGTAGTTCAATGTAACATCGACTGTTGTTAACGGTTTAAAATTTCGTAGTTCAATGTAACATCGACTGTTGTTAACGGTTTAAAATTTCGTAGTTCAATGTAACATCGACTGTTGTTAACGGTTTAAAATTTCGTAGTTCAATGTAACATCGACTGTTGTTAACGGTTTAAAAGCGCATTACGAAACAATACTTCCTGCAATGAACAAAGTAAATATTTAAGAAAAATAAATGCAGCCAGTTCGGGTAAACAGTTTTCTATAGTCTCACTCGATACGCAATCACACCATACAAAGAAACACACAAACATGTATGTAACACATACATATGCATATGAACAAAGTAGAAAGATATGCAATTCACTCACTTAATCGCAATGACTGGACTTACAAGCAAGATATAGAGACGGAAAATGGAGTAGAGAGAACACATCTTGAAAAAAGTGTTATAATTCAGTACTGTGAAACCACAAACCACTGAGATGGATTTTGCATAAACTCAATGCACAAGTAATTATACTTAGATCGCTGTACGCAGGGAACTTGTGCATTGAATTATTCAGTGGGCGGGAAACAAAACGCGTGGAAGCAGCAAATTAATACTGAGTGAATGAAATAGTGAAAATAAGACTGAAGAAATAAATAATTTCCTTGAAAAGGCATGTTGATACTGAGTAAATGAAATAGTGAAAATAAGACTGAAGAAATAAATAATTTCCTTGAAAAAGCATGTTGATACTGAGTGAATGAAATAGTGAAAATAAGACTGAAGAAATAAATAATTTCCTTGAAAAAGCATGTTGATACTGAGTGAATGAAATAGTGAAAATAAGACTGAAGAAATAAATAATTTCCTTGAAAAAGCATGTTGATACTGAGTGAATGAAATAGTGAAAATAAGACTGAAGAAATAAATAATTTCCTTGAAAAAGCATGTTGATACTGAGTGAATGAAATAGTGAAAATAAGACTGAAGAAATAAATAATTTCCTTGAAAAAGCATGTTGATACTGAGTGAATGAAAGAGTGAAAATAAGACTGAAGAAATAAATAATTTCCTTGAAAAAGCATGTTGATACTGAGTGAATGAAATAGTGAAAATAAGACTGAAGAAATAAATAATTTCCTTGAAAAAGCATGTTGATACTGAGTGAATGAAAGAGTGAAAAGAAGACTGAAGAAATAAATAATTTCCTTCAAAAAGTCGGCCGATGGTTCGTTTGCGCAATCCAAGCACTTGGGTGAGCAGTGAAAGGGTTAAAGTCAGGTTGCTTTATTGGACCATTCGCGCAAGCACTGATATTTATATTAATATATGGTGTCCAGATTTGCAAGACAATCACTCTAGCGATAATTAACGAATGTTTGCAGAGAACGTTAAGCTGAACGAAATCGATAAAGCAGTCAACAGACCGGAAGGCATAATAAATTGTTATCCAGACGTTTTAGACGATTTTTGACTTGTTCGCTCTTCAGCCACGACTGTTTTTAAAAAAGAAAAATATATATTTCTTTATTGTACGTTATATTAAGCCACATTCATTCTTAATTTATTCTGAAATGATTTTTCTTATTTCATTTTCAGACGTTTGTTTTCGTTATTTATTATTCTTTCATTCATTACAAATATAAATTAACTCTTTATTCATTCATTCTTCCATCCTTGTATTCATTTTAAATTCATTTCGTGGTTTTCAAATATTCTTTTACCATTCTTGTTTTTATTTATTAATCTTTATAACGTTAATATTAATTAAAATTCACCCATCCATTCATTCATTCATCATTCCTAAAAATTATAGATAAGAAAGAGTTATCTACCGTAAGAGAATCTCAGAACTAGAGCTGTTCGTTCACGCCAAACAGACTGTGCAATGAAATATTCAACGCAACAAAATCCTGTTTATGGAAGACAGTTCTAGTGACAGACACTGTAACGTTTAATGTTTTACGTTTGAAAACCAATTATTTCACAAATATCATCTAACGATTTTCAAGTCTTTTGTGCCTTATTTATATACGTTTATGTTGCGTAATTAATTTTTGGAAACTTATGTTGCTTTAGATTGGCTAGCGATGAGCGTCAGCTGCATTGGTTACCAGAGCAAGAAAACGCGACAAACAAACATGCGTATTACACAGCAGTTATCCCGCCTGACCTGCAGGTGTCTAAAGTGATCAGATGAAGTATATTTGGAGACAGCAATGGGGCGTGTGACGGAAATGGATTTGTTTGTACAACCCCAATCCCAATACTGTACAGTGCCTTCTTTTTATTTATTTATTTGTTTATTGTTCCTTTTATTTTAAGCGAGACATATTATAAAATAACAATATCGAAAGCAGTTGAGACTTACGTATATTTTTTTATCGCAAATTTGTTGTTGATTAATGGGCATTCTGTGATGATAATCTACCCATTAATACAACACTCTAGTTAACCTTGCAAAATGTTTATCGAAGGTTTTAACGATAGCACGTCGGATTATTATGTACTTCCTGCAATATGTAAATTGTACTGTGACAGACAAAAAAAACTGGACAAGAAGAGAGAATCAAACTAAGAAAACGGAAGTGTGATGAGACAAGAAACTATAATAGGAAACATAAATATGATGAGACGAGAAACGCAGTAAGAAAACGGAAGTGTGATGAGACGCGAAACACAATAAGGAAACGGAACTGTAATGAGACAAGCAACGCAATAAGAGAACGGAAGTGTGATGAGACAAGAAACACCAATAAGAGAACGGAAGTGTGATGAGATAAGAAAAATTGAAGCTTACATACATTGAGACGTTTAAGAATAAAAATACAAGCCAAAGGAAAAGAAGTATCGAAATTCGCTAGCAGTAGTTTTATTATAAGAAATAGTAGTAATACTATTAAATGTAATAGTAGTAATAAAGGCACCATTAGAAATAATATGGTACTAATAGTAGTAGAAGTAGAGTACAACAGAAATAATACTAGCACTAGTAGATCTAGTAGTAGAAGTAGAGTACAACAGAAATAACACTGGTACTAGTAGAAGCAGTAGTAATAATACTGCGAGATGCAGAGGAAGTAGTAGTATAGTAAAATGAAGCAGTGGCAGCAGCAGAAACAATAGTAGTGGACACATTTGATTTATGGCTCACTGTTGTATCCGTCTTATTATGCCCCTCAGCCCCCCCCCCCCCCACGCACACATCAAGGAGTTAGAGTGCACTGTTTCATATGTTATTCATTCACTTTGAGTGCTGTTAAAAAAAAATTCTCTTGACATCTTTAATCCTTTCACTTTTCCTCTCTCTTTCTCTCTCTCCATCCGTCCTTCCGCCATCTATCCATCCACCCATCCATCCATCCATCTATCTATCTATCTATCTATCTATCTATCTATCTATCTATCTATCTATCTATCTATCTATCTATCTATCTATCTATCTATCTATCTATCTATCTATCTATCTGTTTGTCTTTCTCTATTAGTGCTTCGCTAATAATCTGCCTCCCTTTTATGAGCCATACATTAATTATGCCTTTGATTAAATTGAATTAATGTAAA
Source organism: Sinotaia quadrata (assembly GCA_028829895.1). Taxonomy (NCBI): domain Eukaryota; kingdom Metazoa; phylum Mollusca; class Gastropoda; order Architaenioglossa; family Viviparidae; genus Sinotaia; species Sinotaia quadrata. The sequence goes on from CM054182.1 coordinate 98,110,210, forward strand.
TATTATATCAATCATTTTAAGACGTGTTTAAAAAAAAAAACGTTTGCAAATCTAATTAGGAAAGGGTTGTCTTTCAAAGTTAGACCCCGGAAAAAATTGAATTTCAAATCTGAAATACACTTTTGGCGGAATAAAATAGCACAACGCAAGAGAGAAAATTAATTGTTTAAATTTGTTTTGTCCTTTTATGTGACATGGTTGAGTGATAAATAATACATTACTATTGTATTTGAAACGCTATTCTCTCTGTTTGTGTTTATTTGGTGCGTGCTGGTTTGTGTGATTAATTTCCACACGCCCCTTTCCCCTCCCCTCCTTTGCGAGTATCTTGTCAGTAATTAGAGGTAAGCAGACTTTAGTTCGAACATGGAAGGTAACTGCTTTAGATTAGATGTAGAACAATGGCAAGTTTATTTAATATGAACGCTCAAAATAAATACAAACGCATTAATTTGTCACGATTTAAAAATACAGAAAACAAAACAACAGTGAAAAAAAAAATCAACAAATGTTAGACAAGAGCAAGGTTATATTATTACTAATTTCGTCTTGTAATTAAATTGCACACTCAGCCTCAAGCACCTATTAATTTCAGCGTGACAGGTAAAAATCTCTGCTCATTAGACTTTAGCGATGTTTACCGTACTGGCCTTTGTACACGGGATGCACTCGAATTTACATAAACACGGTTTGCTTGACTGTCAATAGGCTTGGTCCGAGAGTACAGGTAGCAGTGGAAGTTGCACACGCGTACGGTTTTCAAACAGAACTCGCCTTTGAATGCAGGATGCGGCAGAACGTGTAAACACAAACAGCTTTTAACAGTAGACAAGCGTGATTGTAATTTACGATACTGCGCATGTGCGTATGATTTCGGTGTGCAGCTAACAAATGTTAGAACAAGATGAACGTGTACACACACACACACACACACACACACACACACACACACACACACACACACACACACACACACACACACTCAAGAGCATGAAAATCTTTGCGACTGTGTGCGAGTGTAAACATGTGTTAGAACAATATGAACGTGTACATAGTGACCCTTCAACAGCTTGAACACTTGCATACTTTGCGACAGTATGAACGCGTTCATATAATGCAGAAGTGTGGGCATTTACGCACAGTTGAAACATTATGAAGATGACCGCAAAACTTAAAATAGTACTATTGTATATAGCATAAATTTGTGCGGAGAAGTCACAACAGTAGGGCATTATTCAAACTCTGGACAGTAGACTGGTCTTTTAAACACTTTTTTTTTACAACAGAATGAATTTAGTTTACAATGACTTGGGCATGTCAGTATAACTGGAAGTAGCATGAACGCGTATACATAGTTTCTAATAAAATAGTCATGTCTGGCTTAGTTTACAGTAGCACAGGCATGTCTATCTATCTATCTATCTATCTATCTATCTATCTATCTATCTATCTATCTATCTATCTATCTATCTATCTATCTATCTATCTATCTATCTATCTATCTATCTATCTATCTATCTATCTATCTATCTATCTATCTATCTATCTATCTATCCATCCATCCATCCATCCATCTATCTATCTATCTATCTATCCATCCATCCATCCATCCATCTATCTATCTATCCATCCATCCATCCATCCATCCATCTATCCATCCATCCATCCATCCATCCATCTATCTATCTATCTACTAACTATCTATCTATCCATCCATCTATCTATCTATCTATCTACACAGTTTACAGAGTTACGGTCATATTTGTATAGTTTAATGACGTATGAATATAAACTCATAGTTTACAGTAATATGGGCATGTATTTGTAGTTTAATAAGAGTGTGTGATTTACCGCATAAGAATTGTATATTTACTTTTATTTTCACTTTTTTGAATTTCATCATTTTCCTCCCCCCTCCCCAGAGAGTGTATGACAATGGAATGGTGTATGATTGATTTAACCACAGTGCGAAAGAGAATTAGGTTAATAAAACCTAAGTCATACATTATATTAACTCGTTATTCACAGTTTTTGAGTGGGGCAAATGAGTTCGTATTTGTATTGTTTCGTTTCATTTGTCCGTTTGTCCAATACTCACCCCATCATATTCACACACTCGCACGCACAGAATAAATAGGGCCCCACCCAAACATCAATGGTGTCTGTCTTGTGTCTTTTGTAAAATCTTAAAGATGATAAATTACGGGCACATATCACTAGCTGCCCAAGAGTCACCAGAACAGCCAAACGAGACCCCCCAGTTGTGACAAATTACCTGTAGGTGGATACTTTTCACAGCGAGAACTAACTGTAAATTCACAGCGAGAACTGTAAATTCTACACAAAAGATATTCAGTTCTCCCATAGAGGATCCCTGAAAATGTTTGATGTTGTCGGCATACATAAAGACTACAGCGATGTTACATCACAAGTGGGTAGAGAAAGATTAGACAGTTTTTCTCACACACGTGGCCTTGAATCGGGTTTCCCTTCTTCTGACTGTTCTCAGTTGCATCGAGTGACATCAGAGGTGGAGGAATGTATTTCTCTCACTGCCTGAACAAAGTTTACTTGTTCCAAGTGATAGAAACATAAAAAAAGAAAGAGAAAAATTAGAAAAATACAAAGACCTCAGACTAGAAATTCAGAGACTGTTGAATGTAAAAGCAGAAGTGATACCTATAGTGATAGGAGCCTTGGGGAACATAACATCTGAATTGGAAGGCTATCTGAATAAACTCCCTGGAAACCAGACTCGCTCCACTACTCAAAGCAGCGCTCCTCGAAATGCCCACATCCTCCGTAAAACCTTGGATCTCCCAGAATCTTAGTAAGATTCCGAGACCTTGGACCACAACCGACAATCAGAAGTCGTGGAAAGAGGCTGAATAATAATAATAATAATAATGGTAGGATTAGTGTGTGTATATAGTTTATGTACAGTAGCATGGGTGTGCACGCCGTGTTTAATTAATTATGGATATGTGAGCACAGTTTACAGAGGTACTGAATTACATGCGTGCGCGCGCACACACACACACACACACACACACACACACACACACACACACGCACGCACGTACATACACATACATGCACACGCACGCACACACACACACACACACAAACATACACAAACACAAACACAGATAGATAGACAGACAGACAGACAGATAGATAGATAGATAGTTACAAGCAGACAGACAGACAAACAGATAATAGATAGATAGATAGATAGATAGACAGACAGATAGATAGATAGATAGATAGATAGATAGATAGATAGATAGATAGATAGATAGATAGATAGATAGATAGATAGATAGATAGATAGATAGATAGATAGATAGATAGATAGATAGTAGAAAAATACTTGCAAACGCCGTTTACAATAGTGCGAATCTATTGCACACACTCTTAACGAAAACAATAGTGAATTCTTTATATATATATAATATAATTTACAACTGTATTTAAAACTGAAAAAAACTATTAAAGACAGTGAATATGGCACCACAAAAGAAGTATCATTCTAAAGACAATGAGGAAGAACTGGTTGAAAGACAAGTACGATGATTTCGCAAAAGTAATAAATGACTATGAGTTTTGGGTACTCGTTTCACAGTTGTAGAGCGAAATTTACATAGGACCTACAGAGGGCTGTGGTTCAATAAAAGTAGAGTTTTAATCGTTAGTTTTGCTGCAGTTCGTCGGCTGCGACTTTAAGACGCTTCGACACGTGGCCATTGACCTTTGGTGCTAATTCCTGATTGCTGACGTCACAATTATTATTTTAATTAGAAATAGTAATGTACTAGGAGTAGTAATGTTGCAAGAAATAGCAGGAGTAATAAAGCTTCAAGTAAGAGTAGTAGAATTGTTGCAAGTAGCATGAATAGTAATGTTGCAAGTAGCATGAACAGTAAGGTTGCAAGTAGCAGTAGTAGTAAAGCTTCAAGTAGCAATAGTAGAATTGTTGCAAGTAGCATGAATAGTAATGTTGCAAGTAGCAGTGGTAGTAAAGCTTCAAGTAACAGTAGTAGAATTGTTGCAAGTAGCATGAATAGTAATGTTGCAAGTAGTAGTAGTAGTATTCTTGCAAATTACAGAAGTAAGAATGTTGCAAGCAGCAGAAGTATTAATGTTGCAAGTAACAGGAGCAGTAACTAGTAATATTGCTAGTAGGAGGAGTAGTAATATTGCAAATAACAGAAGTGATAATGTTTCAAGTAGTAATAGTAGTAAAATTGCAAGTAGTAATAGTAGTAATGTTGCAAGTAGCAGCCATAGTAGTATAATAATTATAGCGAAAATAACAGCCACAAAATGGATTAAGATGCTAATATTAAAAATGTCAATATTCTTGTTAATGTTGATAGTTGCAGATGTCGGAGATGGTGATAATTAAAATGACGACAATGATGATGAATGAAACTACAAAGACGCTAACATCTAGTGGAACAAAAAAGTAACTGAAAATGGGCCAGCGATAACGAAATCATCTAAAGTTTAGAGTGGACACTAACTTTAAAATCTCCCAAATAATCAGAGGCCTCTTGAAATAATGCCAAGAGATATATCTCTCTTATTGCCTACATCATAATACAAATGTGCTAACAACGAGTATACAGATAATATTAGAATCTGTGTCATTCAGGTAAATTACAATTCAAAACATCTTTATTGTCGTTTAGATGTTCTAACTATATTCTTTTCTAAAATCTAAAACCCATTTCTATTTTACAAATAGAATAAGTACAAGAACGACAGAGCGAAAATATATGTGTTAAAATGATAAGGTAAAATATATGAGAAAAATACTTTATTACGTTTCCAATTATATAATATTTCAACATAGCAATGCAATTATAACTATTGCTACTTAAAATTATTTCAATATAGCAGGCAATTATAACCATTACAAATTAAAATTATTTCTAAACAAATTTGACGCAATTGACAGCATTAACGAGCAGATATTAGTCCACTCCTTAACCCCACACAAGGAAAGAAAGAAAGAAAGAAAGAAAGAAAGAAAGAAAGAAAGAAAGAAAGAAAGAAAGAAAGAAAGAACTTCTAATGATAATTTCTGCATAGTTCGCGTTCACGTCTCCCATTCGTTTTTATTGCCAACCATTCGCTACTCTCAAGAATTAATGCAATTTGAAATTATAGTTTGATTATAAATTACGGATCGGAAGAAGAACTGCAAGGTGTTACGTATATTTGTGAAAGACAAGGACTTAAAGTTTTAAACCCTTTTCGCGGGAAACGTTAGCGAAATTGGAGAGCAAGGATTGGCTATTTCAAAGAAGAAAAAAATAAAGTGAGAAGGAAAAGGAAGAAAAAAGAAAATCAAGATTAATCGAGACCTGGCGAGTGACACTTCAGCAAGCTTTCAATAAAAACCAATTTCAATCCACACGAAAGCATGGTTGGGAACGCGACACTCCGTTGTTAAACACGCAAAACCGCTCGCTACGGTGATATGTTACACTGATAAATGCTGAATTTACGAGATGACTTTTGGAACAGTGTGTGTTCTTTACATATCACTTTGAAAGGAAACCACTTCATTAGTAGATAATTTATCGAATGCTGACGCAAGTAGTCCTGGAAAGATTTAAAAAGTTTCACACAACACTTATTAATAAAAAGTGTCTAAGCGAATGGAAACAGCCAAACAAAAAATCACTAGTAATATAAATGATAAAAAAAAGTACGACTTCATAGAAATAAAACAAAATTGTGGCGCTGTGATATAACGATATTAACATTACACCATTCAGATAGAGAATCAGAAAATGATCAGAAGTGAGTAAAATTACAATAGAAACAGGATCATTTGTTCATTTCTTACAAAGTTTTGAATCTTGAAAGGGCTGTGGACAGAAGTCACTCAGTGTCACTGGAATTGATGTTTTACTATCTATCTATCTATCTATCTATCTATCTATCTATCTATCTATCTATCTATCTATCTATCTATCTATCTATCTATCTATCTATCTATCTATCTATCTATCTATCTATCTATCTATCTGTCTGCTTGTCTGTCAGTTTATCAAGCTAGTTGTCGCCTAAGTTAATCTCTCTACTAGTTAAGGTGCTTTTATTTAAAATTTATTTCATTACCATGATCTTTTTGATTTGTTTGTTTGTTCTGACACTCTAAATATGTGAATGATAAGTAAACTGTATTCAGATAAACACACATATCAACTAGACTGGCTTTAACACCAACTATATATAATGCTTAAGTGAACTTACGTGCTAAAAATGTTGAACAAAATCAAATACATGACTGCTGAGACTTAAAATAGGAAACCAGTGCACTTTGTAAACGCCGGGAAGAACTGCACGCTAAAATATCATCCGTAGTTGTACTTTTCTTACCAACAGTCTATACAAGGATAATCATACACTGATAAAAAATAAACGAGAAAGGTGACGAAAATGAGTCAACATCTGGCCGGTCATCATCCATCAGATAAGCTTATGTCATATCAGGTTATGTTGCGCCATGACAAGCTTATTTCACATCATGCCAAATTTATGTCATGCTATGCCAAGCATATGCCTTGCCATGACAAGCTTATGGAATGTCCTTAAGCTATTATAAAATGACAGGAAAGTTCTTGACAGATATCAAAGGCTGTTTGTTTTTCTAAGTGGCACTGTCAATGGTAGCTCGCATCAAATGTTCATACATCAGTAAAATGTTGAGGGAAGTAATATTTTATTTACACACACACACATACGCACGCACGCACACACACACACACACGCACGCACGTATGCAAGCAGAAACTGGCTTATATACTTGGACACAAACAATTTACTTTTGAACATTTGAACTATTTGTCACCTTCCTTATCGACTGAAAACAAAATATTTAATAATGACTATTATCTTCTCATCATGAGAAAGTTTTGAAATTAGGAATACTATTTATATGTTGCTTCCCTAATACTATTTATATCTTGGTTCCCTAATACTATTTATATGTTGGTTCCTTAATACTATTTATATGTTGGTTCCCTAAACATGGCGTCTATATAATAGTTCTTGATCAATATCTGATTTCAAAAGCGTTAATCCTCTCTCATCAACTAATTGTAACCTGTATGGCACAGATAGCAAGTAATTAATATCCAGTTCTTACACACACATACACACACACACACACACACACACACACACACACACACACACACACACACACACACACACACACACACACAACACATTTCAAAAGCATTTAATGGTCGACACTTCGAAAGAGAACTCAGAATCACCGAAGTAAATCATCTTTACAAATTCTCTCGCATTTCTTTTCAACGTTCACCGATTCTTAAGAAAAAAATGTCACTCCCCCAACTTTTACCCTCGCCATTGACTTATGAATGCAGGTCTGAGTATCATCTAAATGTTGAACGCTTAATTACCACATGTCGCAGGCCTGAAAGCAATTAAATTACACAATCTGAGTTCGATAACGGAGTTTCTTTTCTTGATTTCGACCGCGATAAATATTGGATCAGTATCCTCACCCCCTCCACCCCTCCACCACACAAATATTCCGCTCATGAACGACACGCTTCACAAGCAGAACACGCACGCACGCACGCAGTAAGGAGAGAGATGGTTGAGCAAGGGTGGAAAAATAAAAACTATAACAAAGGAAAGCGATGACGTCATCAACGATTTCAGCTTTCTCCAGAAAGCTGTTGCCTGATGCCGTTAATGGCTGACAGCATTCGAAGACGAATAGTGTAAACGATCGGAAGATTTGATTGGACATTGGACAGAAACACTTTCTTGCTTGCGACCTCAGTAACTGACGACAACTTGAGAAACTGCAGTATATTGCGAATAATGTCTTAGTTTTGTATTTAATTTTAAATATATCTTCACATTATTATTATTATTATTATTATTATTATTATTATTATTATTATTATTATTCCGTGCTTGAATAATTGGGGTTTTTTTTAAGTTTAAGTCAAACAAACTCACCTTCACGAAAGAAATACAGCCCACATCCCAACAACAAAACGCACCTTATGCATGTTTATAGTGGTGTCAATTATAACATCATTTGGGAGGTGAAACTTGATAATAAAAGAATTTTGCTTCGAAAAAATGAAACAAACAATTACAATTGGTCAGAACGTGAAAAGAGCCAGTGCGAAGCATCCCTATTTAAAGTTATATTTGCACTCAAGAAGTTTTACAGTTTTTACCGCTCTTTATTTCTCACGCCTACACTGGTTATTTTTATTTATTTTTCGTCGGGTTCTGTACACGTGAAAAGAGGGTGGGAGGTTAGTATTTCTAATATCCGTGGTTTTCTTTAAGTAATATATTCTCTTAGAGAAATATTTTTTTTACAGGAGTATTTAGACATTCTTGACATTTTTAATCCCTGTTTTTATACTGACATTCAGCTGAAAAAGAGTTAAGATCGAAGTAAAGGGCAGTCACATTTGCGACGAAAAAGCATGAAAAATTTAAGTAGGCCTAATGTTCGTTTTGAATGTCCATGAATGACTTCAAAGTTCATTTCAAAATAATATATTCAGGTTTTCGATTCCTGCAGTAAAGATAATCTTTGAAATTAATATTAACCTCCCTTGATTTGTGAGCTTTATGGTCTTTCCAGCTCGCACAGTCGCACCACAATCAGTACTTGTATGAGGATTTCATGGTATAGAGGTGCACTTTAATTAAAAGTTCAATTTCGCGCCATGTGACGTTTATATCCAGGTATTACGTCATTATAAGGAGAAGATAACCTTGGCTGAGGAGTGAATCCAAAATATGATGATATATAATTTCTTTTTAAATAGTAAATTGAAAATAGTAAATATATATATATATATATATATATATATATGATCACTGTGTAAATTCTTCTTTTTAGTGTCATATACATCACCATTTTGTGAATTCTTCTTTTTTTATTGATGTGCTTTTCAGAGTAAGTCCTATTATGAAATGTCAGAAAAGCCAGACGTACTAAATGTTTTTTTGAAAAGCACGAAGACCAAAGGAGACAAATCAAATTTGAGATGAAGCAAAAAGAAACAAACAAAAACGAAATGAAACAAAATGAACGAACCCAAACGAACTAAAAATGAAATAAACAACTAACTAAAGAACCAAAACGAAACATACCCAAACTAAACAAAATAAAAGAAAGAAAACAAAACTAAACAAAATGAAAGGAATATGCCAAACGAAAAAATATATACCAAAACTAAACGAAATGAAACAAAATGAAAGAAATCAAAGTGAAATGTGCCAACACTAAACGGAAATGAAACAAAACGAAAGAAACCAAAGTGAAATATGCCAACACTAAACGAATTGAAACAAAACACAGCAAATATTACTTTGCACTGGAGTCGTCTACCTGTGTAAATACCACAACGAATAATGTGGACTTTGACATTTTGTCCTAGGTCTCCACCGAACGTTACCGGAAACAACTGCAGATTACCAAAGTTACAGGACAAGTTTTGGGGCACTTATTTCTCTTCTTGGGTGTTTTTGACACTTTTCAGTGCAGACATGGCACCTGTAATTAAAAGACTAAGCCTATGGGACCTATTTCTCGTCTTGGGTGTTTTTGACAAGTTTTGTGCAGACATGGCACGTGTAATTCAAGCCTATGGGACCTTTTTCTCTTCTTGGGTGTTTTAGACAAGTTTTGTGCAGACATGGCACGTGTAATTAAAACTATGTGCCTTTGGGACCTATTTCTCTTCTTGGGTGTTTTTGACATTTTTCAGTGCAGACATGGAACTTGTAATTAGAACACTGAGCGGTTGTCCAGTACTTAGAAGTGCGTGCTATGTCGGAAAACGATACAATGGTGTTTTCAGTTATAATGTCTTACAACAATTTCACGCTTGGACGCCGCAGTGACCATGGCCAAATCACGTGCGTAAAGTGCATGTGTATTGTGCAAGACGTTTTTGCGTTACCAAAGTATGAATACACCTCATAATCAGTATGAAATATAAGATAATTACAATGTATTTCAGACGTTTTTGCGTTACCAAAGTATGAATACACCTCATAATCAGTATGAAATAAAAAATAATTACAATGCATTTCATATATTCCACAATTTAGCTTAATATTACTCAATCATTTCCATAAGCAATCATGGGAAAAATAGAATTAAAAACATTTGCGTTTAAGTGCATTTCAAACATGCACAGACATACATACATACACAAATAAACTGCATGCGTAAGGTTTTTTCCTTCCTTTTCCTTAAAAAGTCTTAAAACATTTAGAAAGTATAATAGTGCCGTACAGTGAAACATTGTTTTCTCATATAATTCTTTCGATTAGAGTGACTGAGGGAGTAGGAATTATATATATATATATAACATTTGGGAAAGCGTAGTGAAGCAACGTGGCCTTGGGATACGGTTACGAAGCATATGCAATCATTTTTTAAATCTCAGTCCCTAATGTGATCATGGAATTTGACTGGTGTGTATAAAGCCTACTGCAATAATCTGCTTAGGAAATCGTGAAGTTGAGCTTGACGTTTGACTGTTTTGAAACCTACTTCACAGTGTTAGGAAAATTACACTTCTCCCGCTATATGGATGTACAGTTTAATTGAAGTCTAAATACTAGTGCGGAATGTTATAATATTTATTTTAGTGCGGTGTACGTGGCCTGAGTATGGTTTTGTGAGATCTTGTTTAAGAAAATTATTTCCAGGAAAAACAGACTGACATGTCGCTTATAAGAAAGAAACGTCAAACAATAACAATGTTTGTTGACAAGAGACTTTCTCTAAGCGGACACAGAGAGTCTTCGTCGATCCGTTAAAGAGAAATATGTTTAGAACAAAAATCCTATAAGAATTTAGTATTAAATAAGTCAGGAAATGAGCAAAAAATGTTACTTACAATGACAAGTCGTCGAAATCTTCCATTTCCGATAGAGAGATGCGATTGTATCCTCGGAGCGCCATTCTTGAGACAGTGAAGAGTTTAGAAACCTTCAACAAAATACTCGCTCCAACACTTGCTGGTCACCGAACCGTCTGACTTGCAAAGTGGTTGCCAGCAACGTGGACTGTAGTGAACGTACGCCGAAGCACACCAACAGCGTACGATTCAGGTGCAAAGCAACACTCTTCGTGAACATGCGATTGGGGCGCAGAAAAGCGACACTCACCGATAACGTACGACAAGTGAACGAGCTACCGAGAAACACTGGCACAGTCTGACTCCAGTAAAGACTCCCCGAAAATGGCGCAGCGCCAAAGAAAATTTGTCTTGGCACCCTGACCAGCGGTAACCAAATTCTACAACACATCACAGTTGTGATTTGTATGACGACAACAGGCTAAGAGTGAAGTCCATAGAAGTACGCACTAGTCAGAAGTATTGGCTTTCACGGCTGCATAACAAGGGCAAAACATTAATTTTGAGGTAGATGAGACTAAATGTTGTGCGGAGTGTTCACCTAGGCATCCAAAATATTCAGGTAGAGGCTATTTTTTTTCTAGGTAAAAATGTAAACAATGATATGATGATATTTTGTGACAGGACGGAAATGTTTGAGAGCTTAAATTAGTAAATCAGCTACTGTAATGGTTAATCGTAGCGCAGTCGTTTATTAAGCCGGATGCAAAATAACGTCACTGGAAGTTGGTAGAGGGAGGCAAGGCCCGTAAGAACGATCTGGCTGTCACTGATTGCAAAAGCGCTGTGTTATTCCGCAGAAAACGTCACAACGCCTGCCAGACGGAATTTAGCATCATTCCTGTGTGCACTCCCCGTGATAATGGATGACTGTCCGGGTCCCAGCTTCGCAGGTGTCATCGCTTATCCAGCAACCCTAAAGTCGTTTACGAAAACGTTGCATTTTGAACATTTTAAGAATGTTTTTTCTTTGACGTGCGTCTTTCGTAAAGTTACAACCAGTCATTTGTGTAAAATTAATATATCAACAGTAATGATAACAGTAATAAAGAATTAAGAAAACAGAAACAATTTCTCACAAGGTACATTATTAAAGTCGTCTCTGGTTTTAAACGAGAATAAAATTGGCGACGGTTTAAGTAAAAGATTGCGGATATTAGTTAAATTCCCTAAGGCCTAATGACAAAGCGGTTCTGCAAGAGAAAGTCAACACCTGTGCAAGCAGTCAAGGTCTAGCCCAGCAGCTGCAAAATGGAACTGACCAGAGTCTTAGAGGGCATCCGATCTAAAAAGATGGATACAAAATACAGACATGTGTCGTAAACATAATTGATAGATCAGACGAAACACCTGATCGTAAGTTATCGGCACGTGCGAACACCCCTCTGTTAAGCAATGCCACCTATAGAACCATTTGTCGATACGTCATTAAAAAATAACAATAAAACGCGGCAAGTTCAAGGCCATAGGTTTTTTCCTTCTTTTTCCTCGCCCGGTCAAATACTTCCTCTATCTTCAGTCGTGAGAATTAGTTTCAAGACATCCCCCACCATTGAGCCGTTTACACAAAAGATATGGGGGGAAAAAAGGAGTAGTTTAGTGGCCACTGGCATCGGCGCCGCTCCGACAGCATTCGCTAGCGACTGAAGCGACTCAATGGAACAACGCCGTCTACAGTTTTGCCTGTAGAATTGGTTGCGGCAAGCCAGGTTACAGCCTTGCACGTGGCGCGACGGAAGCGAATAACGGAAGGTTATTGGAGTCCCAGTGGATTCATTCAATACTAAGAGTGGATGTGGTCCTTATCTTAACTCGCTTTTCCTAGATCACTTTGGGCGGAGCTAAAGGTCTAATGCTCGGAGGATATGGATGGTCGCCTTGCCAGCCGGTGGAGCGGATTATGGCGACCATGTGCGACCATGTCGACATAGATCACAGATTGGTAAAAGTTTGTTGCCAACAACAACAACCCAAAAAAAAAAAAGCGGCGAAGATCGCAATACAGCGACTACTTTGACCATTTTGTGCATTAGAAAATATGTTTGGCTATTTTCAGAAGATTAAAATGTATAGAATTAATTAAAGAACATTGTCCCTTTAATTTCAATATTGATAACATTTGGTCGACTATATAGATCATGTGATTTAATTTTTTTCATTTCCACACACTCAGCACACGCAAACCCGTTGATTAGCACCTATATTAACCTTACCGGACACATAACGTATATGAATCGTTTTCATCACCGGAAATTTAGCATACGTAAATCAATTTGATTAATCTCTTTATTATGGGACGTAAACACACACACACACACACACACACACACACACACACGCGCGCGCGCGCGCGCACCCCAATATATATATTATTACATTTATTTCTATTCGACTTTATAGATTACTTAAATTTTTGATATTTTACTTTATGCAGTAGCCACCCAAAGTAACGAGCGATAGAGTTAAATATTATGCTTTGTTTTCTTTTTATGATTATTTAAAATGATTATCTTTTCTTACGGTTCTTTGATTTTCATAATTATATTCCGATGTTATATTCTACTCGTGAAATTAACTGCGTTACACGCATCTGTAATCCGTAACAAATCCTTATGGATTTGCATAGGAAGCCATTTAATTCACACTCTTTGCTTAATTAGTTATAATTTCTTTTGTCACTGACTCCGGCCGTCACCGTTGACATTTGAAGCAACTGATTTAGATGTTTTTGATGTGACGTAACGTAGATTGTTACCTTCATTTATCCGTACTTGTAATATGACGCACTTTTATGCACAATCATTAACATTGACGTCATTTATGCGCACTTGTTATGCGAGGCACCGTCATTATAATCAGTACAAGGTGACTCATTTCGTTCCTCTGAATTTATAATATGATGTTCTTCCGTGTAAAAATCCTAATTAATGTATTGATTTAATGTCTCAGGACTTAGACAGAATATGCCATTTCGTGCACAAATTTCATTTCAACTTGATGAATAATATTTATACCGGTTCTGAATCTGTAAGATAGAAGTGATTGTAACGGCGGCATAGATATCCGGCAATTTAAACTATCTATGGCTGAAAGACTCCTTTTCTTTGTATCAAGATAACGTCACCGTCATGCTATGGCAAAATAACATCTGCCATCAAATTGTCACTCCCACCTATACCAAAGTTTAAATTTTGTTTTGTTTCGGTGACTTATATAATCAACATTACGTTCAATAAAAGTTACAAAGTGTGTTTGTGAGTAATCTATCTATCTATCTATCTATTTATCTATCATCTATCTATCTATCTATCTATCTATCTATCTATCTATCTATCTATCTATCTATCTATCTATCTATCTATCTATCTATCTATCTATCTATCTATCTATCTATCTATTTATCTATCTCGAGGGTGTTGAAACACATTTATATCTGGGCTATGGACATGAAACATCCAAACTGCAGAATCGAGAATTTAGTCTCTGGTTATACACAAAAGCGCTTTCAACTTATCTCCCTTACTGAGATGCCCCATCAAGTTTGTCTGAGTGGGGACTAACAGACGTGTTTGATAACTCTCATCTCTAAAAAGAAAGCAATCCTTTTAATCCTGCGGGCCAAAGTATCCGAACCTATATATTTGAAGCATTTATCGTGCTGTTGTCGCCAAACAATTTTTTTTTTAAACTTTAGAATGAAGACATGGAATCTGGTCGATATTTCGTTGAACTTGTACCAAGACCAAAGGAGGTTACTGCTCGCGCAAATTGCAGGAAATAGCGATCATTATTATCTGTTTCCACTAAAATTGTGTAAGTTAATTTATGAAAGCGCTAGTTTTGTCCTATGACTGCAATACACAATCTCGTGTGAGTGCATTTGTGCATGCATACATAGCACTATTTACACAGACGTATGCATTTGTTTCATACACAAGTACAAGATAGATCGATGGATAGATAGATAGATAGATAGATAGATAGATAGATAGATAGATAGATAGATAGATAGATAGATAGATAGATAGATAGATAGATAGATAGATAAGCATACTAATTTGAGATGCACACGCCTTTGTACTATCCTCACAAATACTTCAACACTCCTAATTAGAACACACATAGTCTTCAGTAGTCTTCAGTACTCGTATACAGCATATAGCGTCGCGCGCATACAGCGTGATAGGCTGACGTCACAAGGGCGATCAAGCGTGTCGCTACTGAAACGTACTATAGTAACCACCGTCGTATTTCCTTTGAAAGCATGCATTAAACACTGCCGTGACGTCACACAAATTATTCCGCTGCAATTTCACAATGTGATGGGAAACAAGAAAGGAGCTTCCTCTAACCTGATCAGAAAGTGTCTGGCAAAGTTTCCTGTCTCAGAACTAACCACATTAGAATTTAGACACACATGAGTGAATGCGCAGAAACCTTTAATAAAGGACAGCAGGAGTGCTCGGAAACCTTTTCATACAGTGCGCTTCAAAGTAGGAGCAAGTGTCTTAAATCTAAACATCAGTTGTGTTAGCTTTTTCTTGCCTTTTCTCATCTTTCACCGCGATTCCCTCTAACTAAATTTGACAACGAAATCTCACTGAAAGCCTTTTGTTGACATTAACAAATAGGTGGGTTTTTAATAAAAGTATTTCTTACAAAAGCTACGGTGTCTGTAGCTATCGTAAAACGTTGCATCATTTGTAATTTGACATGGTGTCTCTATCTAAATATACACCCATATAAACCGATAAGAGTATCAACTCTTAATAATATTTAAAGTTGGTGTCCTTTCTAAGCTATGCTGATATATTTTTTCGAGCATTTTTGATAGTTACAGAAACAGATGCTGATGAAATTAATGTCAATAAGCCAACATCGCTACACAGACACAAGAAATCAGAATTGCAGTTATCATGTGTAATGAGTTCATCAAACTAGGTCTTAATTAAAAATAATAATAAGAGTTGCTTTGCCCAGATTGTTGCTGACTCTTGCCGCAACTTTTTAAAAAAACCGCCTGACTTCTAGATGGTGTCAACGTAAGGTTCGCAATACTAAATTATTCTGAGAAGTCAAAGGTTATGAGAGCCATCAAGAGTCGAAGTGCTCACGAGAAGTTGGGCAGTTCAAATGTTTCCTGGTATTTATTCATGAAATCGCTCAGTTCACATATCGCCACCACCATCAATCATCACTGTCGTCATTGTCACTCACTATTATTGTCACCTTTATTCTCATCATCGCCATTGTTTATATTATTAGAAAAATGAGTTTTTAAAAAAATTATTCATGTTATTATACATCTCGTGCATTATAATTTTATTTGTCTACAGTGTACTGTAGTACTGTTCTGTTTGCTGTAGTACTGTGTTGTTTGCTGTAGTACTGTGCTGTTTGCTGTAGTACTGTGTTGTTTGCTGTAGTACTGTGTTGTTTGCTGTAGTACTGTGTTGCTTACTGTCGTACTGTGTTGCTTACTGTAATACTGTGTTGCTTACTGTAGTACTGTGTTGTTTGCTGTAGTACTGTGTTGCTTACTGTAGTACTGTGTTGCTTACTGTAGTACTGTGTTGTTTGCTGTAGTACTGTGTTGCTTACTGTAGTACTGAGTTGCTTACTGTAGTACTGTGTTGTTTGCTACAGTAGGCTATTTTGTCGTTTGTTGTAGTACTCTGTCTTCAATTCGTTATGTTCTTCACTTATATGGGTGTGGTTTTGACTAGACAGTAAGAAAGCTATTGATAAAAAGAGTAAAATAAGATATTCATAATTGTACAGAGTTAATCGTTTTTCCTATTTTATCAATGACGCTGCTTAATAACTTTTTGTCACAAAAATTTTTTCAAACTCTAAATTTCTAAATCATGCAAAC